>JAGRRH010000022.1:2400000-3117500 GCA_019154785.2 Nitzschia inconspicua
AGCATCATCGGCGGGAGGAGCTGCGAAGAATTGGTCGTCGTCCATGGTAATCGTTTGATGATGGAATGGTTATTCTAGCAGGAAATGAAGACGGTGAAGACTTGAAAATACAGTAAAGGACAGTGAGGAACGAGCACACGGACACACGATCCAGGTCATTGTCGACGTTCCGACTCTCACCACAACATCGCGCATTCACACGGGGGAAGATCTCGTCACGCGATGACAGCACGCGATTATTTCTCAACGGCTTCATTTCGGATTTTTTCGGAGTGATGGACAAACGCCATGAATAGAGTTCAAGGTATTAGTTGCTGTCCGTCCTTCGCCTTTTTGCTCGCCGATCTCACGCGCTGCTCTTTTTTGTTGAATTCGCATTCAACACACACTCTTCGAGTTGTTGCAGTTAAGGACCTTTCGATAGCGACCATGGTATGTTTCGAATGTCGTTTCGTCTCCGAATCGGTTCCTCGTGTTCTTGTAGGGAATGTTGTTGTGTGGGTGCAAGGTCCTGTCCAATATGTAGCAAGAATTGTTGCTTTTGATTCCTTCAACAAACCCTTGTCATGTTCGCCTCGTTGTGTCGATCGAATTTCTTACCTCTAACCCTAATGTTTGATGTTCACTGATTCTTCCTGTCGTCGGGTTTCACGTCCTGTTTCTGCCGATTCATCCGCCATGATAGTCTTTGTTGGCAGCTAGAACTTTTGCCCGCAGTTTGGCCGTCCGTCGAGCGCCGATGCTGGCGGCTCGTCGTAACATTCAAACTGTTCCCAAGATCGGCACCGAAGCCGAGATGCAACAACAAGCTATTGAACAAATTCGGGCTCGCATCGCCTACCAAAAGGAGATCATGGCAGCCAAGCCCCACAAGTCATTCGATGAGGAATGGAAAGAACTATGGACTTGGATCAAGATTTCGATCTTCGTTTGCGGACCCGTCGTCGTTTTCGGTGTTCTCAAGGATTTTGCCATCGAAGAACATCACCATCGCCCGGATGGACCACTCCCCGAGTACATGGGCATCCGTTCCAAAGAGTTTCCTTGGGAGTGCGGTCAGTGTGATCTTATGGATTTGTCATGCTGGAAGAAGTGCCGTGCCGAGAAGAGTTGAGATCACTCGTATTTGAGTCAGCTCTGCAAGGATACGGTTGTTCGGCAAACGAGACCAAAGGTAGCACGAAATATTCGTGGAACCCGATCCTAAAAGTTTTAACACTACTAGTAAATCTTTATTGGTAGAATCGCTCTAGTCACCAATTTCAAAATGAGGAAATGCAGGATTTATTGAGAGATTTACTGCTGTTGCTGTTGTGTCACCCACGCTGGCAAAGTCAAGCCACGCCCTCGTCCTCGTCCGGCTCCACCATCACTGGAGCCAATGGGACCCTCCGGTCGCCCTGTAGGACCTCCTTGTTGTTGCTGTTGCTGCTGCTGGGTCATCCAAGCTGGTTGAGTTTGATGTATCCCTCGACCTCCCCCACTCGGGGGGAGTGGTCCAATTCCCATACTAGTTTGGTCTTGTTGATTTCGTGTCATCCATGCTGGTGCTGTTTGGTGACGACCTCGGCCACGTCCTCCACCACCAGAAGCGCTGCTATCGACCAACGCGGCACCGTTGCTGCTCCCAGAAGAATGGAAGTTATTACCATCGGGGCCACCCACTGGACCTGAAGGGTCGGTCATCCAAGCAGGTTTGGTCATGTCTAGTCCTCTGCCCCTTCCGCGGCCATCGCCAAAGGATGGCGAATCGGATCGCTGCCTTGTATTCCTTTGATATGATCCACCACCTCTGGATCGCTTGTTGCCTGTGCCCTGAGATGGATACGAGGAGCTTTGATTTGGATCCGTGTACCTCGATGGTTCCCTTGGAGGACGACCAAATTCTTCCTGTTCGTATCGATTTTCATAGCCAGAAACAGAGTTGTATTCTCGAGAGTTTGTAACTGCATCGTAGGCCGAATAATTGCTATCATCAACGAACGATCGAGGTCTTCCCTCGTTCTCGTTTAACGGTGGCCGCAGAGCCACACGTTCTTCATGCCCAGGTCTGGCCTGGTAAACGCGGGAGGCGGATTCTTGACTGACATCAGCAACAAACACCCCGCCATTGGCATCATGCAAAGAAGGCCGCTGAGACCTCAGTTCCTCCATCCCACGCCTCGGCTGTGGGACTTTAGGGGTAGACATCATGTTTCGGGGCTCGTCGTCGCGTAGCGGCGGTCGTTGTGTTCTATGCTCGTCGAAAAAAGGCTTCATCAATGGAACTTCAGAGAGCGTGCTCTGTCCCCGGCCAGAAGAGAACGGTCGAGAAACGTCCTCCCGTATTGGAGGCCGCGCTTCAAGCCGCTCGTCCCGGCTGTATCGTGGCGCTTGGTTCTGCGGGTCGCGATTTTGATCTTGACGACGATTGTTTCCCCATCGCGATGTCCCGGCTGCTTTGTAATCCGCTTGTCCGTTATGTGCGACAGGGGCAGCAAATGGAGCAGAAGTCTCTTGGTACGATGATGCGTTGTATTCTTGTGCGAAACCACCTGAGTTTGGATCCAAAACGCCCGACGTGGCGGTGGGAGGAGCCGTGTGGCCTGGAAATGATGGATGCGTCGCATGTTGCGATCCCGAGCTGTATCCTTGCCCGTTAGTGATCATCTTTTGGTAAGAAATGCCACTTGCAGGTGTGGTGGCGATGCTGGGTCGATTCGGTATTGTCGGAGCACCTACCGACGCAGAAACGCCTCCAGAGGAAGGCATTGCCGTCGCAGGTATGGGCGCATTGGCAATGTTGGATCCACGACGCATTTTGGATCTCATGGCTGCCCTACGTTCCTCCGACTTTTGTGCTTCTATTCGTTTTAGTTCTTCTTCGTCTTTCAAAACATGGTCCTCCTTTGCGTTGCTTTTATTGTCGCTCATAGTCGACGTGGAGGTTTCAATTCCAGAGAAAGACGCGCCAATGGTTTGCAAATGGTTCTTGGCATTCTCGGCGACTTCCATGATGCGACTTGTCCCGTTGGTCTTGTTTTCAAATGCCCATTGATACGCCTGTTGAGAAAAGTCAGCCCATAGAAGGTTTCTTGACTTGAGCAAATCGACTTTCTTCGCCGTGTCAATGACAAAGGCATTTCGAACGAATCCAAGCCCGACTTTGATAATATGAATTCGTAAATCCTTGTCGGGTTGAGATGGAATGTTCGTCTCCACTTCTTCGAAAAAATGTTTTGGCCATTTAGAAGTGACATACAATGCAATGGAGTTGCTCTTGTCCGAATCGCCTTTCAGTTTAACAAAAAGTTCTTGGGCGACCGCTTTGTTGGGAGGATTTTCCGATTTTGATCGCACCAGGATTTGTCGTGCAATGATCCCAACAAGCATCCTGCTTTCCAATGACATGATGTCACCCTTCTTCGTTAAATATTCCAAGAGCAAGTCCTTGTGGAAAGACCATTTTCTGGAATTCGCAATTTTAGATATTGCGTCATCGATGGCTTGGAGATCACTTCCAAGACCCTGCTCCTCTAGAAGCTCGACATTTGCGTCCAAATCAAACGGTTGGAGTTGTCCTTGGGAAGACGAGGAGTCTCCATCGATATCCCGCTGTTCAACGATGAATTCTCTCAAATTTTCCTTTTGAAAGCGAGAAAATGGGTTGAGTTATTTGCAAATGTACTGTTGAAGAATAGATCTTTTTTTTTTTTGTCATCCATTTGCACGTGGTACTTACCAACGCATTCTTGTACTTTTCCCATCCTTGACTTGTCGCTGCAGAATCGTTATCGTCGTCTGCAAAAGTCTTTTTATTGTTTTCCTTCTTATCGGTGCCGGTACCCTTATCATTCTCATCGTCGTCGTCATCATCATCATCGCTGTCCGCAAAGAGATTTTCGTCGTCATCGTCGTCGTCGTCATTATCGTCGGAATCGACGAGGGCACTTCTTCGCAGAGCAGTCTTGCTGGCTTTGCGCCGTGCAGCTCCAGGCGCGACAACGCCATCCAGTTCTTCCTCCTCGTGATCACTCATCGAAATAATGCTGCGGCGATGTATGGAACGAATCCAGATGTTTTGTTGTGTGTGTGTGTGTGTACACTGGGATTTTGTCCTCGGATGGATACAACAACAGCAACAACAATAGAAACGAGGTTTCGTCAAATGTCGTCGTCGTCGTGGCTGGCTGGTTGGTTGGTTGGATTGCAGGAAGTTTGTTTGCCGTCGTTCTTGTTGTTGAAAGCTACCAGAGCAAGCAGATCGGTAGGGCAGGTATGATAGAAAGACAGTTACTGTAGTATTTTTTTCTTTTCTTTGTTTTGTTTTGTGTGTTGCGTCTCACACTCTGACGGTGACCGGGATGATCCAATGGTACGTCGTGTTGCAGTACGAGTATCAGTACGAGCCGAGCGATACACTGTTGTGGACGCGCGCACAAGGAGTATCGGGAGGCAGCTGGCGCTCAATCAAAATGAGGAAGGAAGGACAGACTTATCTGTATCTCTCTTTGATTTGAAAGTCTTATTTATTTCCTTCCTCCGAAGTATTTTGAACAGTCCAGCGAAATACTCCGGGTATATAATATTATATATATGATTGCATTGTATCTTGTAATACAATCAATGAAAATAATTCTATATTTCATTTATGTATAGATATTATATACATCAACGAGATCCCGAAAACTTGATGCAACAAAACAAATACCGAACTCGTTGTTCTTTTTTTTCACTGTCACTTTTTCCTCAATTTACTGGCTTCGGTACCGGGTATGCATAGATTTCATACAGAGTGTAAAATCGCAGTAGTGATGTTTGTCGTGATGCAGGACAGAACGACACGACTCTCTATCGGGTTTCATTCTATTTTACATTTTACTGTTACCTTTTTATCCTTCAAGTGATTGTATGAAAATATAATATAATACAAGCAAAATATAAAACAGTAGACTACCGGTAGCAGCAGCAGTAGTAGAGCAACAAACATGGAGCCACGATCTCGACAGCCATCAACTCCTGACAGCGATGGTGTTGCCCAGCGCAAGACTAACAATCCCAAGTTGTATCCAGACGTATTGTCTCCCAGACCTGTGAATTTGGCGTCATCATCATCATCACACGAAAACTTTATCTTGGCGATCCATGATGTCATTGTGCGATCGCTCCGACGACGATTGTGGAAGGCAATTCAAGAGGACGACAAGGAAACGGCGTTGCGAACCTATCAAGCAACTTTGTTCGATTTTCGACAGTGGTTGCAGGAAGAGGAGGACTTGAGAGCGCAAATGCAAGAAGAGGAGCTCAAGCGACAACTACCGGTACGTCTCTTTTTTTTTTTCGACATTCGAACAACAGTATTACGTCGCTTTCCATAATTCACTCGAACTGTTCATTTTGCCACTGGCCAGTACCAAACGGGAAAGATCAATTATCACCAGATACGACACAAAGGGAACCACAAGCGGAATCTCCAGCACGATGATACTGCCGGTCATAATTCTTCGCTTCTGAAATGTTGCTACAACTATGAAAAGGAGCTAGAGCAAAAGTTTGGAGGACAACGCGTCCCCATTTTGGAAACATTGATGAATCCATCCGAACCTTTCATTGCCGATGATTTCTTGAGCCCCTACGATCGCTACGATCAACCAGTACGAAAAGACCTCCCCGATCCGGTGAAATATGCCGCGGAACAAAAAGCGATAGAGGATGCTGCAAGGAGAAAGAGACGTCGGGCGAGGCGACCCAGAGTTGCGTTTCGATATCTCATCAAAAGGGATGATGTACCCGATATCGATGCCTCTCCAACGGCAACGTCTGGGGACTCCTCTGGGGTGGAGAACAGTACGAAAGAAGATGTATTCATGACAACACCGTTGCACGAAGCTGCTCGTTTGGGAGCAGGGAATTTTGTTGCTATCCTTTTGGCACAAGGAGGAGACCCAAATCGTCGCAATGGACTCGCACGAACGGCGCTGCATACCTGTGCCGGTGGGCTTACCTATGAGGAACAGGTTCTGAGCCAAGCCATTTCACACACGTTGGACAGTGACGATCGTACATCATCCCTTGACACTGTACCGGTGAGTATTCAAGCCAATTTTCTTCCCGATAAAGTTCTGAGTTTGATTCAGGGACCCAAAACTATACCCATCCATGGAAACGAAAGTCAATCAGAGTTGTTTGGACGACTTTTTAGATCGGCAAAATCGAATAAAGAGAAGGTTGAACGTGGCCACAGCTTTATCCACCGAAAACGGAATACTGTTCCCATCAAACCAAGCCAAGGTAGGTATGAAACCCTTATGGCTGAAAGATTGGACGCCGCACTTTCGATTTTGTCCTGGGTGCAAAAAGATACCGGAGATGGCCCCTCGATTAACGCCGTGGATGCGGATGGTCGTACGGCACTTCACTACGCCAGTGGAATGGGAAGGTCTGATATCTGCATGGCCATTCTGTCCGATTTCGGTGCCATCTTGACAATCGTCGACGACGTCGGTGCAAGAACACCATGCGAAGTAGCCGCCAACCAGGGCCACAAAGAATTGGCTGCACAACTAGAAGCTCGAGCTCTGTTATACGTCGATCCATATGGCTTAGATGATGATTTAATGGAGAATATTCGAACAGTACGCGAGAATACGAATTCTCGACGAAAACTTGTACCCCCGTTCAAGTGGTTCGAAACACTATCTGCGTCAGAGTTGACGAAAATACGTTATAAAAGAGTATCACAGACTCGACTCGAAATGTCCAATGTTATAGATGAGTGCACAGCTGCTGCAAAAATTAAAAAACTGAGCAGTTCTAGCAGCGACAGCTCCACTAATGACACTGATGTATGCATCATCGATGGAAATTCTCATAAAGCAACGCCCGCGACGGAGGGAGAAATTACGCACATTGATTTTGCGTTGAATAAGTGCAATTTGAAGCAAATATTTCAGCGGCTACAGGACAGTCACATCGAGTTGTTTTTGAGTTTTCACAAGTGGAACGTTATGAATGCCGTCAAGGCATTTCGTCAATACGCATTTGATGCATTTTCTGTCGCTAACGTTCCGCTACCTCTTCCCAAAGTCGATGGGAAAAGCGATGAAAAGACGTGCCAAATCTGTTACGATGATAACGTTGCCTCAGAAGACTGGATGTATTTACTTGGCTGCGAGCATGGATTTTGCAAGGATTGTCTCTCTGTCTACATCCAAGATTGCGCGCAAGAGAAGCAACCAATGTACTCAATTACTTGTCCACATCACGAGTGCAGGTCACTCATTGCCAAACACGATATCGAACGTCTGTTGGAAAACGATTCTGCAAGTTTAAAGCGCTTGTACGAAGCAAGCACGGAAAATTTCGTCACGGCATCCGCCGATTTCAAGTTTTGCCCATTTCCGGGGTGTAGGGGTACAGTTCATCGGCTGCTACCGTCCAAATTTTCAAGCGGTCGATTGGATGCAAATATTCTTGACTACACTGGTGCCACCTGTGTAGCCGTTCGAGGCAGCGAGAGGATAGGTGACGGGTGTACATTGACATACGAAGGTGTGGAGGATCTTGAATATAACAACTGCCATAGCACTGAACAACCTCCAAAAGCACATCGCTTCTGCTTTGCATGTGGAGGAGGTGTACACTGGCCATTGACGTGTGAGCGGTTGGAACAATGGAACGAAAAGATCCGCGAAGAAATCGGAGAGATCACCGATGGAACAGATGTTAGAGATTACAACGATCTTGCACAGAAAATCTGGATCAAAGCCAACACTCGGCCGTGTCCTTCTTGTCATGTCAACATTGAAAAAAATGATGGCTGTAATCATATGGTACGGTTCTTTTGATCAAAACACTTTGATCTTATAGCAAATGTCTAATTTGTTTCTTCGTCACTCGCCACAGGTTTGTTCCAACCCACAATGTCTTCACGAGTTCTGTTGGATTTGTCGGAAAGATTGGAAGTTGCACAGCAATGCGACAGGAGGTTACTTTCGTTGCAACATCTGGGAAGAAGGTCGAGATGAACAAGTCCAAGTTTCATCGGAATTCAACCCGTTTGAGCTGACGAGTGAGGAAGGATATGGAACAGCAATTAACTCAGCGAGGGAGGCCTGGAAGACAAAACTTGAAACAAATCGATTTATTCACCACTACACTCGATGGGAAGCTCATGCAGAAAGTGCCTCGTTGGAGCGTAAGATGCAAGATTCTGTGTGTACGCGTCTGGCTCCACTTGTCGAGGCAGCTATGGCCTACGACGGATCTCCGCTCTTTAATTTTGGTGGACAAGGTCTCTCTTTCATCCATTCTGCCTTTATAGAACTTTTAGAGTGCAGATCCGTTTTACGGCATTCATACGCATTTTCTTTCCTTCGATATCCCACTTTCTCAAAATCATCTCAGATGCTCTCCCATATTTACGGAAGCCGAAAAGAAAAGCAAAACTTTGAACGTCTGCAAGCAGGTAAGTGGGCTTTCTTTTACTGTTGGTGATCTCTGAATTGTCCTTGTCTATGGATTCCCACATGTTTCATGCGCTTTTGGAAACTTTCCAGAGTTGGAGGTCATTACAGAACAAATGAGTGACATCGTTGCTAGATCTCATCTCCGAGCTACACAAGTGCAGATATCTTTTCTAACTGCAGGGGCTGCGGAAAAGCGAGTTGAATTGTCGAACATGGTTTTTCAAATCTACAGAGAGGAGAGAAAAGAAATTGAAAAGTACGAAAAACGGAAGGAAAACGAGAAGAAGTATCGAGCGAAATCTCCCAGAGGCGAAACGCCCCCCTCCAGTGGAGTACCTAGACCTTCTCTTTCCGAGATCATGCTCATGCACCAAAGACCGAGGGATCTTCAATTTGATCACAATAATGTGGCGGACGCTTTAGACGGATTCGTGGATCGTGCTACTCGTATGGATCACCACGCTACCCAATATCGCGACCTCGACGCCTTGGCTTCCGAAGCTATCAGAATGTGGGCTTGTTCTCTGTGCACCTACATGAATGATGGCGGTCGTATCTGTGCCATGTGTGGTCGACGACGCTGAGAAGAAACCTACATGAATGATGGCGGTCGTATCTGTCCCATGTGTGGTCGACAACGCTGAGAAGAAACCAATTGTTTGTCTCTCAAACTGATGGTAAATGTGATAATTGCGCATTAATCACAGTCAGTACTAGAAGTAATAGAATGTGAATATTCATATCAAATTCTGTAGCTATTTTTATGTTATCAGTAACTCTTGTATTTATGCACCCATGGCAATTCCTCCATCAACATTGAAACAATGCCCAGTGATGTATTCAACAGCAGGGTCAAGTGCAAGGAATCGGCACATTCCTGCGACTTCTTCGGGCTTTCCAAGTCTCTTCAAAGGAATACCTTCGGACACTTGCTCCAAATACGAGTCGTCCAATTTGGCAACCATATCAGTGGCGATGAATCCAGGGCAGACACAATTGACCAAAATACCACGTCCAGCAAATTCCTTAGCATTGGCCATGGTCATTCCGATTACACCTCCCTTGGCAGCGGCATAGTTGGCTTGTCCTGGGTTTCCGATTTGTCCAACCACACTGGAGATATTGATGATACGACCTGATCTCTTCTTGGAGGCGATCTTGAAGAAGGCTTGCGTGCAGTAGAAGACACCCGAGAGATTGGTGTCAATGACGGCTTGCCACGCATCCGGCTTCATTCTCATTACGAGTCCGTCGCGAGTGATTCCAGCGTTGTTGATCAAGACATCGACAGTACCAAAGGCTTCCACGGACTTGTCAAAGAGGGTCTTGATAGCTTCAGGCTTTGAGGCTATAAAAGAGGAATACAGTGAATTGTAATGTCAGTCGTACAAATTTCATACAAGAAACAACAAATTCGGATTTTTTTTTAAAAAATGAGCAGCAGATGCAAATGAGATATCAGTTTGAAAATCTCAACATTGTCTACAGCTTTCGCCATTGCTGTGTGTCGAGAGATAAAAAAACATCATTTCGATGGCACTCACAGTCCGCTTGAATAGCAACAGCGTCACCTCCAGCGGCCTTAATCTCCTCAACTGTCGCATCTGCTGACTCCTTCGAACTGTCTGACACGTAGTTGACAATGATTTTGTGTCCTTGGGCACCAATATCCAAGGCAATGGACTTTCCCAAACCACGGGAAGATCCAGTAACCAACACCACCTTCGGGTCATCTGCGAGCATTTTCAAAGACGAGGATGTGGCAGCCTTGGAGACACCAAAGGTCTTGGACGTGGACCTTTGGACGAAGGCATTGGTGGAGGAGCTGGTGACCAAAACCGCCAAAGCACAAAGCAACGTTCGTGTAGAAGCAAACATGTTGACTAGCTAGTAGAGTGATTTGCTATTTTCTTGGTGCAGGAATTTATGACAACAACAATAGTATTGTTACCGTAGTATTTTTTGTTGCATTAAGTGAAGAAGCTTATGTAGCAAGAGTTGTGATGTTGTTTCCAACGACGACATCAATGGGAAAGACGATGATTTTTGTTGTAGTCGTCGCCTTCGGATCATCGATCATCCGATAGAGGATACGTCATCAATCGCAGACAAGGGTGTCGCACTTATTGTCGCATTCATGTCACACTCCTATCCCTAGTGGATGTGCGAGTCCTGCGTCCGTCCGTTGTTGGAAAAGTGCTCTTCGACACTCATCATCTTTGCAGTTTACTGTTAACTGTAAGTAAATCTCAGCTGTTTCGAGTTCCTGATGATGATTGGAGACAAGTTGCTACTACAACGAAGTAGTTCCATCTCAACTTACAGTTAGAAGCGGCTCTTGTTTGATGTCAAAAATTCAGGCTACGTCGACTGTTACGAACCTTTCCTGTTTTTTGTTGTGACTTTTTTCGCGAGCGATCTTCCCGATGTTTTCGTCCCTTTGCCGACAATTTACATCGGCTTGTTCTATCCACACAACATCCCAACTTTCCGCACTGTCCGTAGTGGCATCATCGTCTTCCATCGGGCGATGTTTTCAATCTTCCTTGGCTTCTTCCAAAAAGAATAACGATGAATTTGTTGCGGTGCTCAAACTCAACATGCTGCAGGATAACCCTGGCGCCGTGAAGAAGGTGAGTCAACAATTTTTCGGGGTGGCGAAACGGCTTCATTTGATTGACAAACCAGCTTCTTATGATTTCTTATCACCGACCCTCTCTAGAAACGACGTATTGGACGAGGAATTGGATCCAGCAAAGGCAAGACGGCGGGCCGTGGACATAAAGGTCAAAAGGCGCGATCCGGAGGATCCATTTCACTTGGATTTGAAGGTGGCCAAACCAGATTTTTCAAATTGCTACCCAAACGAGGATTCAGCAACAAAAGACACAAGACCGACATGCTGCCGATCAATCTTGGGACTATCCAAGATTATATCGATATGGGACGATTGGTGGTACCTAACGACAATACTGTGGCTTTGACTATGAAGGATCTTTTGGATGCAGGTCTTTGCACGGCATCGTCCATCAAGCATGGTGTCAAATTATTGGCCAAAGGAAAGGAACGACTGAGGACTCCCATTCACTTGGAAATCTCTCGAGCCAGCGAAGAGGCTATTGAAGCAGTGGAAGCGGTCGGTGGAGAAGTCACCACTGTACACTACAATCGATTGGCCCTTCGAGCCTTACTCAAGCCACAGAAGTTTGCGGTGGACGATGGCACTGTTCGCTTGCCAAAGTTTGCTCGTCCCCCTCCCAAATGGCAACCATACTACACCAACTGGGATCGCAACCGTGGATATCTCAGCGTACAGGCTCAAATGCGGAAGTTGCTGAAGGAACGGCCAGAATTGGAATCAGACTTTACAAAAGCTTTGGAAGATGGTAAGAATGCATGAATACGCGTAATACCGAACACAAAAAAAGAACCGTCTTACAGTAGAGTTTCTCCCCGAGAAGATGGAAGGTGCTACTCGATTTGAAAGCGATATTTAGACACTTTGTTCCTTTGCTTCAGTGGTAGGCAACGCTCCAGATTTTTGCCGGCTGCCAATGCCCAATCTTCATGTTGAATTCTGAAGGAATAGTTAGTTGGTGCTGTTCTCTCAAAAATAAAATTTTTTACAATAACTTTGTGCCTCTGCGTGAAATTTAATGGAACTGGTGTACAAGCTTGTTCAGGACAATCAAAGAATGGACGGGACCGACTTTTCATCCACTTCGCAAGAATATTGAAAAACGTTCAAGGTTGAAGAAAAGTTGACGAAGTACCACGAGACTTATTCTAACTATCTCCCGTCGATGCATGGTATCGTCGTTAGAAGCTGCTGTAGGAAAATGCATACTTGGAATATACTCTAATAATCTAATGTGGCATTTTGGTCAATTTGTAATCATCTAACATGTTCTAGAATTTGTGCATAGGACAGAGTTTGGAATCATCGATTGTGCTTTCCCACGGAGGCATCGAAAGGATCGTTGTTGGACCTCCTCCACCGGAGAACATTCAAATAAGCGGAATTTGATGCTGAAATGGAAGAAGCGTCGTTCGGGCTCAGCTGTCCAGGTTCGGGAATTACCGCCATCGAAGAACGCATTGATGAATTCCGAAAGCTGTCATTGATACTTGTCATGCTGCTTCGAAACGATGATTGCGCTGTGGATGCTGCAGTTGTGGTTGTGGAGCCAGTAGTGTTCATCGCAGCCAGTGCTGCTTGATAATCATCTTCAAAAAAGGCAAAATCCATGTTTCGAGACCGACTCGATCCTTCTTCCAACGCTGGATATAACAGATCCTTAATCACATTGTCATGATCACTGTCATCCATATTATCATCTTCATCGTCTCTATCTGATTCCTCTGTTTCCATTTGTGCTCTGTTGCGATGTGAGGAGTGTCGAATTTTCTGCAAGTCTTCCCCTATCAAAAATCGAGAACTAACGGATTGCTTCTTTGTGCAGTTTGTTGCTATATCGTCCCCAACGCTGCTGCTGTTCCTTTCCCCTGAATCGCTATTCCGTGATGATGGTGTTACTTTTCTTCCGGCCGCTTCGTTGGGCTGTCCCGGACTGAAATTAGCGTGGTTCATCGTTGTTGTGGCTTAGTCTTTGTTGTGGAGAGATTATGTTGTATGATACGATAGATGGGCCGCAAGTTCGAAGCTGCAGAAATGAGATTAAAACTCTGTCGTAGTAGAGTCGATGTCAATAATATTATTATTATGCAAAACATCATTTATGATGCATCAGTCAAACAACGAGACGAACTGCGCTTATCCTTCTGGCAGCTTTGAGAATCACTCTAGAGTAGAGATATAACCGAAACACTGGACCATCTTGCCAGAAAAACATTAAGCCCCACACTAAGTAAGATGGAAAAAACCGAATTAACGACAAACACATCCTACGACTAACTTACTATTGCCCCAAGACCAATTATAAGTTATTCCGCTTCCTGTCCCCATGGGACAACATTTTCTCTCTCTTCTCTCTGCGGTAGCTAACTACTCTCTACTAGAGTTCGAAATATGAAATAAAAGCGAAGTATTGACTGTGACATACTACTCCGTACTAACTAACTGTAAACGACGACGTTTTTATAATTTTACTGTAATATGATTATGTTAATATAATAACTACAAGCTCTCTCTACTAGAGAGAGAGAGTAGGTAAACAAAAAATCATCCGCCGTCTCCATGCTACTATTTTCGAAGTACTACGGTAGCTAGATACAGTATTATCCATCAGAATTTTCTTAATGTGGGAGTGATCCGACCAAGAAACCATGGAGGAGAAAGCAGAGAAGCATTCAATGAGCTCTGAAAACACTCAATAACGAGTACTTGAAAGAATCATAAGAAATTCTCTACAATTACTTTCCTCTCTAAATGCACGACAAGAAAAGGATCTCCAACTGTAACAGAGCCATATCTTGCTTTGAGCGGGAACGGAATCTTTTGGCTTACTAAACTTACAACAAAATTTTCTATTCGAGGCCACGATTTCCCGCCTTTGGTTGTCTGTTGATCGAATTTTGCTTTCTCATCACATTCCTTTGATTGTGAATGCGACGTAGCAGACTCGCTAATATTGATCTGCCTCTATTTCAATGCCAGCGCCACGTCACAGTCTCCTGCCTCTGCTGCGGGCTTGGTGGAACGGGTCAAGCGTTGCATGTGCTCGTCGGACAGCTCGAAATCAAATATTTCCATATTTGCTCGAATGTGTTTCATAGAATTGCTTTTCGGGATGACCGGGATACCCTGCTGCACTATGTACCTCAAAGAGACTTGGCTACCGGTCTTGCCGTAATGGGATGCAATCTCTGTCACCAAATCTCCATTTATCAATGAATCTTGCGGGTCGTATTCGCAAGGACCACACAGAGGGGAAAAAGACATGAACGTAATTCCGAGATCTGAGCAAGTGTCCATGACCTTGTCGATATCTTGTGAACCGACATGATATTCCACTTGATTGATAGCCGGTGTGACGGTTGCAATCCACATGATATCTACAATGTGTTGCGAACAGTAGTGACTAATCCCAATCGTTCTGGCCTCACCGGTGCGATAAATTTCCTCCAACGCTTCCCATTCTTCCCGCCTCATATCTGGTGATGCCTTGGTTTGATCCCAATCTGCTGGGAAATGCGTCATCAAATGATCCACGTAATCCAATCCCAACTCAAGTAAGTTCTTTTCATGTGCTGCATGCACTTCTGAGGAGTTCAAGCCTCCTGAGGGAAGAACAAGTGTGACATACAATGGTATGAGCGTAAAGGTTGTTGGCTAAGCCCTTTGTTAGTCTGGATATGGCTTACCTGGAATCTTTGTCATAACGAATAGGTCGGAACGCTCTCCTTGCCAACAATCTCGAATCGCTTTACCCACACCACGCTGATTTCGATAACCAAGGGCCGTATCGACAAATGTGTACCCAGCTGCAAAGGCTTTGCAAACGGATTCATAGGCAATTGTTTCGTTGTATTGCCATGTTCCAGCACCGAGGAGAGGCAACAAAACTGGATCACCATGAGCATCCATCCCAAGAAACTTGCGTGGAATAGACGGTGTAAGTAATGCAGCATTCGTTAGATCTGTCATCAATCCTAGAGTGGACGCAACGAAGACAAGGAAAGCCAAAGAGAATGACATCCGATATAGTCGTTTCTGCAATGGAATGAAGAAGTAGACAGGACTTGTTTGGTTAGACAGCTGGTGATGCTAGTAGATCAGGATTGTGTTGGTGGTATTGCGTACGACTTCGAGCGTATCATAGATGGATCATTCGAAGATGCGACAAAAACTGAAAAAAGATCAAGATGACGATGTAACTGTAAGTTTCTATGAAAATAGGTACGATGAACACTCTCATATGTAATCCGTTGTACTACCAATATACGATTGTTACGATCTCTACAATAGCACGGCCTATTTTCAGATCACGAACTAACTGTAAACTTTGCAACTGCCAATGGCAACGACGGTAGAAGAATCTGCGGAGGAGTTAACAATAGAGCAATTGCGATTCATTCTTCTACAACGTTTCGCTCTGAAGATATCCAATAGGATGGGTATGGTTGCAAAAAGTCGAAAAACAATTTGATGGTTAAAAGGTATCCCGTTTTCGGTCTTCAGAGTATCTCTCCTCCTCTTGACGTTGTACTGGTGTCGCCGACAACGTAAAACTGTGGTTTTGTAATGCTGTCATGCCTCAAGAAACACGAACTCCATGGACATGATGAGCGGGAAGTGCGAGCAAAGTCTGAGTTTCTTTCAACCATAATAAGCGGGGTTGTGCTTCTGCTCTCACACCACTTCTTGCCCTTAAGCAGCGAGACAAGTTGCAAAGATGCCTCCGATCAGCCCATCGAGACAAAGAAAATTTGGTACACTGCCAAATGTAAGAGTACATCATAGTCTGAAAGAGTACGACAGACCTTCACACTTGGAAAGACATCGAGCGAAACAGTAGTAGATCGTACCGACAAAACTGAAATGAAATGCTTCGTAATTTTGTCGGCGTAACATCAAGCATCAATTGCAGCACAGATACCCCCTTGGGATTCGAACGAATCGTTCGAAGTAACAATATGAAAAGCATCGACAGTGGATCATATGACTTAGTATGGCTGATCAAACTGCTCTCAGAGATCGATCTCAATAACTTCTTTTTCCATTCGTTTCGCCAGTCTCTCCCGAAGACTGGACGTATATTCCGGTGTAGGCCTTTTTGAAGAAATAATACTGTTGGAACTAAAGTAATCACCTGATGACAAGCTCCTTTCTCCGTTGGAAGAATCGTTCGAAACTTTCCGAGCTGCTCGTCCCGCAGCATTAGGTATACAGGGTGTGCCAAACGATGACATTGTGCTCGGAGTGTCCAGAATGCTCGCAAGAATGGCATGTTGTACGTCTTGCGAATGATGATCAATGACATTCTGGGGATCTGTTGTCACGTTTGTAACGACCAATGAAGAGTCATCGCAGTCCGAATCCAGAATTTCGATTACGGGGGGATCGCTCTTCGCACCTCCAGATAAAGGCTTGGCCGTACCGTTTGGGTGAGGTTGAACAAGCTTCTTTGTGGGACGGATGGCAGACGTCGAAACGGAATCATCTGGGGAGGAGAAAAGAAATGACTCGTCCAACTTTAAACCTGCCGGGGAGCTATTCTTCCTTGCTTTCGTAGAAGACGTAGTCTTAGCCCGTTTCGAGGCTGCCGCAGCTGCTACGGGTGCGGTAGCACTCGCTGAACAGCCCGACATATCTGACATCGGGTCATCGCAATTGAACTTGCGCTTTATTTCAGGAGTCGAACTGTCTTGGTGGACATCTGGGGCTGGTACCTTAACGGATGGAAACACACCCACCGGGGCCACTGAAAAAGAGTCATCAGAAGTAGAGTTGTTAGTAAACAACTGAGTTTTACTGGTAGCAGCATTTATTCTGTTCCCATGTATCGTAGTTGTGTTGGTGGAAGGAACCACTTTCACGTTTGTAATGGCAGTGTCCTCTTTATGTGTTGCGTTCTTGGCAGATTGTTTCGCGGGACCGTGAGATGCCACCACTGACCCATCCCCAAGCATACAGCACGCAGCAAACACCTCTTCGGCCGATTTCGGCCCAACAGTCTGACGTCCCATTGAAATTCCAGACAAAAGAGATTGTGGGTCCCCGTCATGGTAACAAAGAGCCTCAATCAGTCGATTCATGGTGGGATATTGTTCCGAAATCGCCGTACATTTCTTCTGAGAGAGGCTTGGAATCTGTTTCAACATTGCCATTGTAATCGCCTGTACACTTTTGGTTCCTTGCTCTCGGTCCATTAAAACTTTGGCTTTGATTTCGTCGTAGGTGATGAATCTTGATGCTCCAAACGGGGGCTGCGGCTTTGTGTCAAAAACCATTTCCAGCAGCGAAGAGGGCCGTCGATTGCGGCGACGTCCAGAATTGTTTGTACTTCGCGGACCAACTTCACCGGGATCATTCACAAAGGATGGTACAGCAATCCCAACATTTTTGTCAAACGCTTCGGGAAATGTTCGTTGGACGATCCGTCGATGCAGTCCTTTTAGAACACGAACAGTCTCGCTCAAATTTTTGGTTTGGACTATTTGAAATCCTAATTGGATGCGGGTTTCCATCATGGCCATCTGCAGCGTTTCGGCTGGACAATTTACCACTTGTGAGGTATCTCCCTCCACTAGAAACAATACTTGGGGTAGTCCACATTGACTCAAACGAAGTCTTTGCTCGGAATATCGTGTCCCATACAAGCTACATGCCAGATCCGCGACTTCTTTTCGTTCAATGATCGTTCCCACCATGATTTCAATGGGTTTATTTTGTGATGATGATGACGACGACGACGACGACATGCCGTTGGTTTTGCGCGGTACACATTGTGCGATCCAAGCCATGTCACCAATGGGCAAGTGTCGTTCTTCACAGGGTATTCCTGATTGTTTGCAGTGACTGACGACTTGTTTTGAGTTGTGTTCTCTGCCATCAATGAGCAATATTAGCTTCCACGGTCCGTTGGGTGGAAGGATTAACGTTTCTGCCTCTTGCTTGGCTTTGTAGTACGCCTTTTCTTTGGCAGTTGGTGGTGCTGCCGACGATTGCAGAATTGTGGTTCTATTTTCATCAATTTTGGTGATCGCCGCGGAAGAAGAGTCTTGTTGCAAGGACCGCGATGGTCTTGCCACGGGAGCCACGATGGCCTTTGGTGGAGCCTTGGTGTTGATGTTGGTATTGGTGTTGGAAGATTTGCCTTGTGGATTGGTTGTTGGGGGAACAATGACTTTGGCAAGGGTGGGTCCGATATTTTTCAAAGCGCATGCTTCTTTCTGTGTCAAAATGGGATGACGACATTCCCGTACTGAGACCATACCCCGTCGAAGGGTGTGAACGAAGTTACTGTTGAGATTCGCCTGTGCTTTGATCAACATTTCTTGCAAACGATCCAAGGCATCTTGGTTTTCTGGACAAGCTGCTTTGACCGGTTTGATTGTTACTGTGACAGAAGTCCCCGAGACGGGTCGAACAAACTTTCGAGATCCCGACATGATGGAGAGAGGATAGATTGATTGATTGATTGACTGTGTGAAGACGAAACCACAAACAACAATAGAACGAATTGCAGCAACCCTTCCATCTGCCATCCTCATCATCATCACTTCTCTCTTGTTGTTTGTTGTTTCGTCGTTGACGCGAAAGACAATCAATCAAGACTTGACTGGATCTGCTCGGCTTTTGATTCGGTAGGCGCGCGGTAGCCATGTACGTTAGAGATAAGAGTAACTTGTTGGAATCGATCGCGCCACAACAACAACGGGTCGAACAAATCAACTACTGCGCGATCGGTGAGAGCATGGTTGCATGGTCAATGACAACAACAACAACAAGAACAACAACAACGACGGCGACGTACAACAAGTATCATACCAATCACGAACAAAGGTACTGCAGTAGCCGAGGTAGCGGTACTACTTGTATGTAATCGACAAGCAATCAAGCAATTGAATCTCAAAAAGTGAAACATAATAATACAGCCAACTTTCTCTACCTAATAGTAGAATGGCTGATGAAGACGCGGCCGATCGTGCCTCACAGGAAATCAAGGCATTATTGCGTCGGTTGGATCCAAAAGGTACGATTGAATACAACAACAACAACATCTTCTATGCTTTGTTTTTTGTTCTGTTGTGTTGTGTTGTGTTATGTGGAATTATTATTATTGTTATTCTTACTTGTCTACCTGTTTGTTGTTGTTGTTTTGTGTTTCATGCCCATTCATTTTTTGGAACAGACTCGTCGCACAAAGATCGTATCCGTCGTTTGAATAAGTTCCGAAACTTTGTGACGGGAGAATCCGGTGGTGGAACGCCCGAATTTTACGACGATGACATCCCCCTCTTGTTGTTGGGGTCGGCAGCTCCTACCGCACTGTTGGGAGATCATGCCGATCTGTTCGAAGACAACGCAAATCAAATCTACGGACTGTTACAAGCCTGTGGTACGCCATCGGTGGAGCACGATCACATGTTGAAACGCAGTGCCCGGCATGCAATGAACTTGTTGAAATTTCTGGTGTGTGATTTTGTGGAAGATGGACAAGGTGCGGGCGAGCTCAACTTGTTTGCACAGGGATTCTGCAGTTTCCCCGTCGACAAGTACCGTTACATGTCCTTGGATTTGCATCTGATCGGTGATCAACGTGGAGGAGCCAAGGAAGATGCCTGCAGTGTCATGGTATTGTTGTTGACAAAACACATGGCAGAAGATGGCGAAACACCCAGTCCATTGGCCAAAGAAGACCTTCTGGCATCACAACAGGCTCACAAGGCGTTCGATCTTTGGGTTCAACAACACGCAACCAAACAACAACGAGACCTTATCAAGGCAAATGCTGAAAAGCGAAAAGAAGAAATAGCCAAACGAGACGATACACTCGGAGGTGGCGGTGATGGTCTATCCAATGACGAGGACGATATGGACGGTTCCGACAAGGATGAAGCTGATGGGTATGATGAGGACGATGCCTTGGCCGGCCTGAAACGACGTAAAAAGACCGCAAAGAAGGAAATGCTGGAAGCTACCCAAGCGGGAGAGCTCGAAGAAATTAACGGACCCGCCATGAGATGGGAAGATTCCCAGTTATATCGTGAACAACGGGCTCGCTTTGCCGCCCATCAAAGAATGCAAGAAGGAGGAGAATATCACGACACAGTCAGAGATTCGCAAGAAGCAGCCGCGGAAATGGCAGAACGAGAAGAGGAGAAATCCAAACTTCTTCGCCGTGATCCTCTTGGTCTAAAAGACGCGGATTTTGATCTACGAATGTTGGAAACAAACCAAGTCGACTTCTTGGAACAAGCATTGCTAGAACTACAGGAAGAATTGAGGAAAGCAGAAGCTGGAGGAGAGGACGATCAAGCATTGCGGGCGAAAAAGGAATCGCTAGAAATGATCTTGGATAGCATCGTTGGGGTAGCAGGTGCCGATGCTCACCTTGCCAATACTGGTAAAAGTATATTACCGACGAATCCCAATTTCGATCCCATTCTCTTTTTGACTCTTGTACATCGAAGAGCAACGTACGAAGAGTTAGTCAGCAGCATGAATCGATTGAGCAGTAAGTCTGGCCTCGTTGATTCGTCTCATCTCCTCTTGCGCACATGCCTCAAAAACTTTTTTCTTTCTTCTTTTCCGTCGTTCTCCTTGTATTATAGCCGACACGCAGAATCAAGTGAAGCAGCTACAAGATATGGTTCGGGAAAACTTCGCCCTATTTCTTCGATGCGCTGATGGAATTGATACGTTCAACGAGAAAACAATTTCGCAATCGGGGCCAGGTCTGGTGGATAGGCTCAATCGTTTGGATGCCCTGGCGGAGTCGTGTGCGCATCAAGCGAAGAAGTCTTTCAAGCCGCTTCTGGATAATGCTAACGAAGTTCGCAAAGTCCAATCTGCTCTGGCAGTCCTTCGCCGTGTAGAAGCCGTCCTACAAGCACCATATCTAATGCGTCAACATGTTGAAAACGGGCGTTTTTCCGCTGCATTAAAGGCCTATCGCCGCGTCCAAGTGATTGATGAATCGTGCAATATCGAAATCCTTATCCATGTCAAGAATCAAGCTGCGGAGTGTGCTAGGGAGGCAAGGCGCGAGTTGGAAGGACGACTTGCGCAAGAAGGAATTACTGTGTCGGGGCTGTTGGATTCGATTCGGGATCTTGGCGAACTTTTGGAATTCGATATTCCGAATGATCCCAAAGAAGCCGAAAAGGTTGCCGGTTCTCGATACAGGGCTGCGTCTATGAAGGCCGTGGGTACTTTCGTCATTGGCGGCACTACTATCAATGTCCGAGAGTATCCTCCAGCGTTGGCGTGTCTGCTTCTGCAAGCCGCTCATTTCACTTTTTTGGTCAACAGCACCATCGAAGAAGCCGATAATACCACCCAGCGTATTTTTGAAGGTGAATCGTTGTCTTCCCAAGGCAAGCTAGACTCAGATCTAAAAAGCGGAGTCGGCGATGACAAAAAGCAGCCTGGGGGCAACAACAATCAATGGAAATACGACGTTCTGGAAGCGCGCAGTCTCGCCACCATCAAAGCTGTTGAAATTGTTTCCAAGTGGTTCCCACGTTTGTTGGAAGTTGCAATAGCAGCTCGGGAAGACGAGAAAAGAAGAGCTGCCAGAGCCAGCGCTCGCGGAACTTCCGGAAAGGAAATACAGCTTACTCCGTTTGAGGTGTTCCTTTCGAGTATTTCTCCATCTGTCTCCAAGTTGATCGAACATGCTGCGTTTTGTGGCCTAGGGAGTGCTCCCCGTGGCAGCGGAATGGAGATCAAAATGACATTTGGTAAGAAATCACCAGAAAAACTTCGTGTTCTATTGAAGTCGCCCTTGCCTCCTTCGCAGAGCTCTCGCGTTGGAAAGGAGTTGGCAGCCATGGTTGAAGTTCTTGGTCAAAGTAGCATCACCTTGAATCAGCTCAAACCATTGCCAGGTGAGCCTACACGAGGAAACATCTACACAATGTCCCCGCTGGATGAAATCCGTACTCTAGGGGAGCAATCTGTCATGACAATTGAACGCCGACGGTGCATCTACGCCTTTGATATTTGCGCTCGCGGTTGCTCTAGCCGTGCCACTGGTAGCGGCAAGTTCGATGCAGATGCCTTGCTGGCTTGCTTGCGCACTCTTTCAGACGAGTTGACGAGACCAGAACTTTGTGCGAGCGAAGTTGAGAAAGGATGCGAACTGGTGATTAGGAAGTGCTGCGATGGGTTGGCCTCATATGTAAGAGATAGAGGAGATTCCTCGCGCTTAAACGCTGTTGCAGAGTGTGCGGACGTGTTGCAAGATCGAATGACGGATGTCGTACGCGAGATTGGGTATCTTACCAACAACGCGGAGGCAGTGGAGGAGGTTATGATGGAGGATATCATGGGACTAGAGGGAGCTATGTTTGATGAGTTCTTGGAAAGCATCCGATCTTCAGCGACTTCGTGCTGCCGCATGGGTTGGCTTGATCAAAAGACAGACCTTTCGAAGGAAATATCAAATGACAGCCCTGTGATTGGATTCCCTCCATACCTGTCGGCATCCTTGTTGGCGATTGTCCGTGTCAGAGCTCAAGTGGAACAAACCTTGGGGCTAAAGATTCGTCGGTCGGAAGGTCAATCCTACCAGCACATTGCCATGGCAACTGTTGCCGAAGGTGTCGCAGAAGGCATTTGCGAGCAGATCCAACAACGAAAAATGACACTGAAAGTTCGCCAGGCGGACCGTCTTGCGAACGAGATGCAATTTTTGCTCAATACTTTGAGGAACTACATTCAACCTGAATCTCGCTCGTTATTGGAACAGACGAGGCGAATGCTATGTAGCAAGGCTGGTCGAGGCGCGGGAATCCAAGGGGACGGTCCTGATGGGCTGGCAGCGTTGGAGGAATTGGAACGTCTTGGACGCGTCTACGTTCTTTGCTTAGGACAGTAGCTGCAATTCCTTTTTCAAGTATGTAGTACATAACATGGTCCACAAGATTTTCTATTTTTATGATTTTTTTGTGAGAAATATAGTCGTGTCGTAGTAGCTAAATTGTGTACACGTCTTCCAGATACTTTTCAATTTCTGCAGACTCAAACATTTCGATTCCAGTGTTTGGATCAACCAACAGGGGAACTTGAAACCGTCCCATCTTTTCCACCATCTTGTCACGATTTGCCGAACCTCTCGCACAGCTGACCATGATATGGGGAAGACACAGACTTGCTAGCTTTTCACGAACCGGTCGTACAAAGGGAGACGTTTCGTAACCCCACAGTTCGAGCGGCTTCATTTCTTCATTGTCTTGTCGTGCGTTGGGTTGTCTCTTTCCACCAGGGATGCCCAAGAGAATTGCCACTTGAGTAGCAGTAAACAGGGAGAATGCTTCGAACGTAATAGGCCAAAGTGCTTTGCGATCAAAATCTTCCTTAGGAGGTCCATAGGTGGTCAAAAGGTATTCAATCTGATCCGATGATTCAAACAAGCCCACATTTGTGTTGGGATCAAACAAATAGGGCACCGTTCGTCGTCCTGTCTTTTGAAACAACTCTTCTGAAAATTTCCCCTGCCGTGCTCCTGGACAAGGGCGATACTCTACGGTCAGATCCAACAAGTTGATAGTTTCACGCACCCGCTTGCAATAGGGACTGGCATCGTATTCGTACAGTACGAGTGGTTGTTGAGGCCGGGGAGCATTTTGAAGAACCGAGCTCGAATCGCGAATGGCCAAGGGACCAAGGCGAAGGCAATATTGCTTGTCACTATCAGCCTTTTCTGGGTCATACGAGAGGGTATCGATTTTCCATCCCAGCACAAAGGTTCCAGTGGCCAGACGAAGCGCAAGCGCCAAAGTGTTCTTGGCAAATCGAAACAGATCGGTTGATTCGGATATGGTCAATGGTTTTGGTTCCGGAACCACAAAGTCGTCGGGCAACTTGACTTTTGGAGTAGCACTTGCTTGTCCAATGTCACGAAAGATATTGATCTGATCGAAAATGTTGCTCTTGAGACTGATAACAGCACGAGGTGGAATCGGTGTCGTTGTCTGCCCGACGAATGGATTTTTTGTGTATGGTCGGACACGAGGAGAAACGTTGGGAGCAAAAGCCGCGCCGTATGTTACCAACAAGAGTAGCAGCAGAAATTGTAATATCAAACCCATTATTTCTTCGTACACCGGCTTCTACAATTCTTTTGGGTGTTGCGTTATTTCCACAGTGACAAAAAGATTTTCAACATTGTGGCATACATCGGACCATCACTCGACTTGATTCTCTCTTCCGGTATGATACGGGTACATAGACTACCGGTAGTCGTTCACATCAGAATGATACTTTGTTCGTTCTATGACGTCATCTTCACACCAATCTGTCGAAATGATTCTCGTAGCTACATACTGTGTCGTACATTGAACATACGGTAGTAGCGGGAAAACTAACGGTACCTAGGTAGGTAGCTACAGTACGGTAGTAGAGCTACTACGTACCTAGAATTTGCGCAACAATTCTAAAAGTATAAAACCATTCGCATACCGTAGCTACCGTAGTCTTCCCTCTCTATAGTAGCTAGTAGAGAGTAGTAGTCTACGTCGTACCACAATAAACTAACACAAGTACCATACCGGTAGACTGCCGTACATGTTTATTTATGAAGTTAGAAACGAAATAAACAACAATCTTTCCATGAAAAATAAAAAGTTGTATCATGACATCAGAACGACATTTTTCAACTACGGTCAACTATTCAGAAGATGCAAATGCTTCTTGGGATTGTTCCAAGTCAGTGATTTCGGAATTCAATGTGAGGACAGTCCTTGTCGACAGGATTGTGTTTAGCCTGCACGCCTTCCCAATACGACGTACGTCCAAAAATTTTCTACCATCAAGAAAAAGCTACTCGGGGAAGTAGGAATCGTTGACATGCTAGGAAACAAATGGAGGAAAAAACAGAAACCGGTGCAGCATGGGCTTTCTGCCTATTCAATCATTGAGCTGGGAATAAAGGATTTCTGAGGCTTGCAAAAGACCTTTCCTTGGATTCCTGTTCCAAAAATACAAAAAAATAATGATCGTTTGTTCGCAATGATTTGATGCTTCAACATTCCAAAATCATACTCTTTCAGCTTGGAGAAATAATATTTCTTTACCACCTACCTACTGGAGTTGTCAGTTCTCAATTGAGATATCTCACAAAAACTTCGCCAGGTCATAAGAATATTCAGTCTCGGTGAAGACGTCATTCAAGCCCAGGATATGAAATGAACAATTGATCCAGGTTGCATTTTCGGCTTTTCGGACCAATTCTGGACAAACTGGCTGTTGCGTTGCTCCTACGTCAATCCTCAGTGGTTCCGGTTCCCTATTGTTCTCGTCGGCCTCCTTGGACGACCAAAAACAGCACCGTAAAAGGAACCATCACAAACACGAGACAAAGAAGTGGTAGCGCGAATGTTCCTTCAGAAGTCAAATATCACCAAATTTCGTCCCAAATGTACTGCCATGAAGAAGCGTCTACTACTCGCGGTGCAATATTTGTGTCGTGCTGTGTAATGCCCTCGTCGGCAATTCCGTCGCCTAGTCGAGGATCTTTTATGCTCGTATACTCAGCCTGATTTCCTCCATCTGACATCATCGGCTGAAGAAGTTGCAAAGACTGCCTCCGGTAGGTCTTGATCGCCATGCCGAAGTGTGTGATTTAAATGATTGTTTCACTCTCCGTGTAGGAGCACTCTAACTACTACCGGTAGCACTACTAGCTAGCCAGAGAGTCGTACAACAAATAAGCATGTTCTTTTGATATTCGGGATTAGAATTACGTCGTAACTGTAAACGGGGAGTCCGTTGTGCTCCCTTTTGCTCCAGCATCCGCCGCCCTCACACTGTGCGGGTCTTAACTGTATCATACGAGGTAAACCAACGCAACATGGTAGTAGAAAAACGTACAGAAGCATGCTGTACAACAGTCTCTCGCCTCAAAACGTTTAATAACTGTAATTAAAATTATTTATGGTGGTAGAATGAATGAAATGACTGTGAATAACCTTCGACCACTACGGTAGTTAAGTCGTATTGCTAGTCGTAAGTCATAATAAAGCCTACTACTGTTTAGAATATTGATGAATACCCCACGGGTCATCTTGCTGTGTCACTGGAAAATTTTGAAAAAATAAGCCTGTTGGCGTCCGATTGTATGGTGCTTCTTGAAGAAAAATCGACGCATCAATGAAAGGAAAGCGCATTTATTTTTCATGCCCAGATCAAATTAGAAGATCACACGTCAGAGAGCGTAACAGTCGGTCGACAAGTTTTGTAGGCAGAGTTGACCTCTCTGGGCAGCAACCATTCTCCTTCAACTACTCACTGGAAGGTATTACTGCACCAACTGACATTTTCTTTATTACGGACAGACCGCCTGGACGCAAAAAGAAGGAAAAGAGTAGAAACCAATTTCTGTGACCTTTTTGAATTCAACAAAATGGGGTGGGATGACGGTGACACATTTAGCCGCGATCCATTTGGTGATCCCAGTTCCGACTGTTTTGGAAACGCAATAGAAGATGTCGACCCTTTCCTGGAAGGAAACGATTCCTTTGGCGGGGACAAGGAATGGACCGCGTTTAACGACGATGGTAGCGAACATGAGAATGATTCTACTAAAAGAAGAGAAAGAGCGCGGCAGTCATCATCAAAATCCTCAAGAGATTTATCTCGGGCAATAACCAAGTCGGGCGGCCTCAATGGCTCAAGAGGAAGCCGAAGTGGACAAAGGCCATCCTCGTTAAATCGTCAAGAGCGACCGAGTACTAGGACGAGTGCTTCCGCCAAACGAACTCACAGTAGTGGTGGTCGTTGTTCAGGACATGTAAACAGTAGTCGCACGGGAAGAAATTCTCCATCTCCAGTCACGTCGGCGTCTGGACGAAGAAGAGATCACCGCGCGTCGGATCCTGTATCATTTGACAGCTTCCTGCCAGAAGATGCTGGAGACAATCCATTCCGAATCGGGATGGACTCTCCCGGCACACCGTCTTCTGCGAGAAAAAAATATTCAGAAGGAAATTCTGGGTTTGCAGATTTCGATGCTTGCTTTGATGGACCGCCTCCACCCCCGATCGCAGACTCTCCAAGCTCCATACGAAAGTCATCAGCATCCTTGAAGTCGCGACATCAAGCCAAAGTTATTCATGATCGTCACGGAAGAGCTCAACGGATGACTACGAGGGAAGAGAGAAGTAGGAATAGACATTCTGAATCGCGGAGAAGTACTGTGAAAGATTCTATCTTTTCCTCTTTGAATGGCTTTGGTGACGATGAAGATGCCGACAACAACGTTGGTCTATCTGTCTTCCTCAATGAAAAGTCTGGACGAAGTAGTGGGCGGCAACGGAGAGGCGCCAGTGGCAACGATTCGGTTGGTGCACATTCAACACAAAGTGCACCTGCTGCAAATCATGGCCACTATCAGCAGCGTCAACACCGCCGAGGGTCTACGAAATCATCTTCCAATGACGATGCGTATGCACATGGCATCTCAGCCTCACCACGTCGTTCGCGACCTGGTAGAAACTTGCGGGGACGCCTTCCTCCATCTGGAGCCCAGCAGCGACGTTCAAGAAGCTCTGTGTCAGATTCGGGTTGTGACACAGCCCATCAACAACACAGAACGTTGAGCTTGGATGTTGCGGCTCTGGCAGAGCACGGGCATCTAGAAGTGGTCGATGGGAAGATGCGTTTGGTGCTTGACGTCGAAACATTAACGCGATAAAAATTATAAATTCAGGAGGGTTACACTGTGGGCAGACAACATATACGACGTACGAAACATTACCTCGTCCTTCTCTGCAAAAAGTGGCCAAACATTCATTCGAAGGTTGTTGTATTCAGCGGGTTGTTCGTTTGAAAAAAAACGAAGGGGCGTCACAATCTGGAGTTTCCAATAAAGTAAAAGCCAGCGAATCAAAGAAACCAATCTTGTTTCGATGTCCCGTTGGGTTCGATGTCCCGTTGGGAACCTTGTATGGCTTTGGCGCGAATTTCTGGTTCTGAAACGATCTGACGGACCGACGGGATGGGGTTTTATTTTCATGGCGACATAATGTATAACCGTCAAGGACAGACCCACAAAATTGTCGGTTCTTCCTATCAACATTATTATCCTTGTAAGCGTCACGTTGCTCAGTAGGGGCAACAATTTTGCTCACAAGCCAACAATTATGGGAGTAGAATGGTCTTTCCTTCTCTTGCTTCATGTCTCCCATCGCTGTTGACGAATCTTTCAACTCCGTCGATTCCACCTCCCCAATTCTGCCGTACACCATTCGTGCCTTAATGTGTCCAGGATGGGCCATGCACTCCATGCATCCATTGGGGAGCCTTTCCTTTTCCAATAAATGTCGAGTTGCCGGTCGTCTCTGTTAGTTATTCCCCTCTCGAATCCGTGATCGAAATGTGGGCTCGTTGGCAATGAAGCTTGTTGTTGGGTCAAAAGGGTTTTGTATTTCGAGCACCCTCGTTTCCGGTTCATCTAAATTTACTAAAGCTTCTTTTCTTGCATCAAACGAAAACTCAACCCATTTTTAGTTTGTTATCATAACTGTTGTTAAGAGGTTGGTCTTTTTCAAATGTTGAAGTCTTTTAACCAAGTAAATGTGAAAACAGGGACGGAAACTATCTGAAACGAGTATAAGTGGTGCTTTGTCCGTCATTGTGACAAAGACAACGAGAACAGACAACGAGCTATGACACTTGGTCACTTCTCCGTGTGAAGATCACCGCGTTATCACAATTGGCGCTTCCGAAAATTTTCCCCAGCTTTCCTTATTTATTCCCGTTAAGCCAGTAGATCAGCAGAGTGAAGGAATGCTAGAAACCGACAGCTCATCGTAGTTTTCCTTGTCATCGTCTCCAAAATTTTCGTGATAATGCGGCCCTGGTCTTCCACTGTGAAGAGCCGCAATGGAAACCACAGAAGATGTGTCGTTTTCACTCGCTGTACTGCCAGTCTCTGAATACATTCGTAACGAAGCGACGGAGGAGCGACGGCGTGTCGGCGATGATTGTACGGCAACCAAAGCTCCATCATCAATGTGTCGGTTGAACGCCGAAGGGGATTTCTCTTGACGGGAAGCCATCGTGAGCATTTGGGTCAGGGGAACTTCTTCTTTCTTGACAGTTGATGAAAACATGACCGAGTCGCTCCTGGGACAGGTATCTCTCCTGTAAACGACCGGAGTTTCTCTGAGAAACAAAAGATGGCAATTACATTTTGGGAGGTGAGAGCGTCAGGCAAATTCGCTAAGAAACGATTGTTTTAGGCGTGGCTGGAAACGGCAACTTACAGGATCTGTTGATTAGTCCTGACAGTCTTTGAGTCAAAGTTTCTAGACACTGTATAAATGGAACATGATGAAACGAAAGATGTCTTGGATGCAGATGGTGACGATACCTCATAGTTAAGACGGCCCAGCTCATAGTCGATAGCTTGAATCACTGTTTTGTAGCACTCTGCCATTTTTGAATCGTCACCGGCACGAAGAAATGCTTCGAAATATTCATCTCTTTGCACGAGAAGATCCATGCAGCGATCGCAGCGATCGCCATCCGCCTTGGGAACGATAGAATGTGCAATGTCGAAAGACATTCTTGCTATTGGAGCTGCAGAGAGAACAGTGGTTTGTTTGCGATGTGAGCAATCGTTTGTTACAGAAATTTTGAAATCCGAAAATCGTTTGGGGTATCGGCGGCTTTCTTTGAAGGAATCAAATCGGCACGCGGGAGAGTACGTCCATTTTTTACCCGTTTGTAACGCCGTACGCGCAAGATACTTACAGTTAGTGGAAGATAGGTACCTACTACTCCGAGTACTAGCTACCGGTAGTCTACCGTGATTTGAATATTAAAGGGGGGGGGGGGGGGAGGATACCCAGAGCAACTCTCTCACTATCATTTTTATGCAAGATATCTCTGTAGTAAAAGGTTCAACTCTTTATTGGCAAGTCCCAGCATCAACCGCTTGGCAGCCTCCCTTTCACTCGGTTCATAAAAATCGAGATATTGCTTCCCAGGAAAGAACTCTGGTGGTGATGTGTCTTTGGCAGGCGTCAAAGATAAAAAGTTCAATAGGCCTTTCACTGTGTCCTCAAATCTCAATGAGTAATCTTCATAAAACAAGGTTAAGACTGGGATACCCTTTCTCTGAAGCATTTCCATCGCAAAGTTGTGCCATCTGATGTAATAGACGAATTGTTCATAGCAAGGCAAATCTTTAAGAAGTTTCGCGAGTTCATATTGACGGACAATATTGGGACCAAAGATTCTTGTTGAATTCCACTTCAACTTTGAGAATGGTTTGTCGCGGAATTGACAGTAGGCCTTGAATCCTTCACTGGTAGAATTGTAAATGTTGGAGCTTATAGAATCGTTGTGGTAATTCTTTGTCTTCCAATTGTTGATTTTCATGTGAAATCTCGCGACGACATTATCAAACGGGTTCCGTATCAGATGGACAGCTCTTTTTACAAGGAATGGACTGTAGGAGGCAGAAATTTTTGCAGTAGTACCGTTGTAGACTTCTACCCTACTTCCAGAGGAGCAGGTAATTTCAAACGCCTCCACTGAATCGATCTCGTGTAATGGCATGTCATTGGTGGACGATGCGCAGTGAGTTTTGGTCAAGATGTACTTTGGAGGTTTTTCCCATTTTGGATATCTGAAATATGGTCCCTCCAAATCCGAACCTGGAAGTACAGGAATACTGGCTGCTTTTTCTGATTGCTCCTTTCCATAGTTTGTTGCCGTTGTTGTTTTTGTGTACTCTTGAATGAGATGATTTGTGTATGTTGTCCCGCTGTTTGGGAAGGACATTAGCCACGCCACTTCAAGGGTGTCATTTGGTAGGGCGGTGTTTATCGAAGTGTTTATACTCGTGTGTGTTTCGTTTTTTTGGGAGATTGTCGGCAGGAGACTCTTCCGAAGGCTGTCTCTTCGTTGATGGCTGGAGGAAAATGCCAATAGGATGATTGCCGCCACCAAAATTACATTTCGGCCCCGAAAACCACTACTTTTCCAATTCATCGGTCTTGTTGTAGTCGACTGGTATAGTTGCTGGATACTATAAATGATGTTGTCGATCCATTGGATTGGATCAATCTTTCGATCGGTCACTTGAAAGGATTGAGCAAGCAGGCTTCGTCAATCCAACTGTGGATTGATGGGCAAAATAGCTGTCGTGTTGCTGCTTGGTTCCGACCTCTGGAGTGATATTACAGGCTAGCTAGGGCTGTAGCCTCCTCCTCGTGATGATGTCTCGACTTCCAACCAAGTGTATGATTTACTCGGAGTATGATGTATTTTGACAACAAGAATTTGTAGCGCGTTGATTGTGAACGTTGGAATCCAAGGTGGTTGATACCGTTATTCAAATTTTATGTGGGGAATGCTTGCTGACTGAGAATACTGTGAGTTGAAGTTTTACGAATTTACAGTTAAAGTTAAGAGGTCGCCCCGCGCAGCCCTTTGTGACGTCATGATGGTGACTGGACAAAAGGATACTGCACAGCTCACGAAACCATGTTGTGTGTTGTTGACTATCATACAGGTACGAATTTGCCATGATATCGATCGTCGGGGAATATGGGAGCAGAACCTATTATTACGGAACAAGATCCTCACAAGCCATACTTGGAATGTCAAAGGAACGAAGAACGGACAATCCTCATTCCCCGTCTCGGATCATTTTTGGATCATGCAGTAGCCAACATTTCGAACAACCCTTTTGGGATGTAATTCAACAACGAGATCCGACAGCATTTGTATGGGCCGGTGATGCCGTTTATGCGGATGATCGACGAGATGAGAACGGTAGCATCTTGGATGGAACACCCGATTATTTGCGGATGCTGTATCAACAGCAGCAACATATACCAGGCTATCAAGCTCTCGTTCGATCGGGTGTCTCCATCTTTGGAACGATTGATGACCACGACTATGGAACGAACAACGGGGACAACACTTTTCCGTGGAAACGAGAAAATGGGATGGAATTTGTTTCCTTTCTTGGTCTGAAGGAAGCTACCTCTGCCATGGCCCGACGAGTATCCCGCGGGAAAGGTGTGTATGGTGTCCAAGTCTATGACTTTGGAATGGATCCGAAACAGACTCGGCTACTTTCAGACACTGAGGCTGGGCTTGATCCTGACGTAGTATCAACAAAAGAATGGAAGAAAAGGAAAGAAAATGTCCCTGAACGTCGACAAGTTGTGGCTGTATTTGTTTTGGACGTTCGAACCAACAAGACACCTTGGACCAAACAAATACCGGAACGATACTCCAAGTATCCGGATGGAGATTATCTCGGGGAAGAGCAATGGACCTGGTTCGAAGAAGCTATTGGAAGATCGGATGCTGCTGTCAACATAATTGTTTCTGGAGTGCAGGTTCATGCACCCTGGTTCTATGACGGAAATCTAGTGGAAAACTGGAGTGTATTCCCCAAAGCCCAGCATCGATTGTACCAAGCAATTCTTCAGCCGAATGTCAGAGCGCCGCTTTTGGTAACCGGAGACATCCATCTCACTCAATTGTTGCGAAAGGACTGTAATAAGCTGCAACAATCATCGAGCCATTCAACTGCCCTTGAAAGTGGTACACGGGTGTTATATGAGATAACTACCAGTGGGATGACCCACTCCTGGGGTAGCACCGACACGAGTGTTTGTGGAAGGCCAAACATGAGTCGTCTCTGTCGCTTTTACCCATACAATGCTTTATTCAGTGCAATCATGACCTTTGCACATTGGACCAGTCCGTGGACGGCACTGTTGAAAGACACCCGTACGAACATGCCACAATATTCTCTGGCTCGAAATATCGCGGAAGTCGAGATGGACTGGGAACAAAATACAATCATCGTCCGCCTTGTTGGTACGGAAGGACAGATACTTCTTCGACAGCAGTGGAACATGGACGATCTCAGTGGATCCCTTGGTGAAACAGACTCGATGATGTTGTTGAGCGCGAAATCGTTTGAGATTGCGCGCAAGCGATTGGAATTGGACATCAATGCAACAGTGTCGGACGATGAATTCATTTGTGTGAACTATCGAGGAAATCCAGATCCAATACAACTCGCATTCAGCGTATTGTCCATCGTAACTTTTGCAATGCTGTCATCTATCTACCCACTCTTTGTTTGTGTCGGATTGATCATTGCATGCAGTCGACGACGTCCTTGGTCGAACAGCGTAAGGACCAAACGGAAGGAAAACTAACGTAAAACTCCCTTCCGCTGATCGATAGCCTTCCTGATACTACTACAAGTAATTTTGGCCGTTTTTTTTTTCATGGTGATTTGTAGTATCCCACTAAAAATATGTTGTTGCAGGAGTTCATTTCCATAAAATTATTTTGCTGTTTCTTTGAACTCTATTACTTTGGACCATCTCCTCAAAGCTAGAAGATTATTTGTGGAGTACAGTCTCTCCTTCGAGGATATAGCTACTAGCATAAATAATACGACGTAGCTACGACATAGTAGTACCGGTAGGTTCAGTTGTCCATAGAGACCAAGCAAGTTCTCGTACTACGTAGTACTACGTACAAAATACGTGATATTATAATAAAAATATTTTTGTTTACTGTTATTATTAAATAGACTATGCTATTACGAAGTATTTCATTCGAGTTCATTGATTCATTCATTTTATTACTACGTAGTACGACGGTATGTATTTTGTCGCCAAGTTTCTCCAATGGAACACTGGTATTGATACGACGTACAGTGTTCGACTGTATACGTCTCATGAAATCAATCATCTTCTCAAAAACCAAGGGACCATTATTTTTTTGTTTTACGATCTTGATCATGCCATCTCGGAGTATCATAAAGTCGTCCCGTTCGTTCTGCTGATTCGTTGACCCTCTTTTTTCTGGACTCAAAGTGTCTGTTTCCTCCTTCTCAGCACACTGTGTCTTACCAATTTGTACGATAGAGGGTTACTACCGTAGGCAGTTGTCGCACCACCAAAGGAATATACGACGTAGCAGCAACGGATCAATTTTTCAACATTCTCACAGTCAGGGTCATCATCATTGTTATTATTATTATCATCATCATCATCATTTTATTTATTTCCTCCGTCGCATGCGAAGGATATCATATCATTCCATCCTACAGCACGAAGAACAACAAAAACTGCATCAGCATCATAACAGATTGTCATCGGCGACGACAACATCGTATCCACAAAGAGACGTTGTTGTTGTTGTGAAAATGAATGTCACCAATGACCAACATGACTTGGAGGCAGATGGTGGCGTCATTCACAGTCAAATGGAAGGATCACAGATCAACAACAACAACAACAACATCCATAAAAATGACTCGAACTATCCCATGTCTTTGAATGAAGAAGACGATTATTATGACGATGAAACGACGGAACATGCTGGATTGATGATGAAAGGTCCTCGAAGTCACTATAGTCCCGTACGGATCAAGTCCCGTGGCGGTCTACAATCATCCATGGGTGTCGGCTGCCAACTCATTCTCTTCCTGATAGCACTTGTTCTTGTAGGATTGTTTGGTTATTACCTGGGGAATACTAGACCGACACCGTACCTGTCGCAGTCATCATCCAATGACAGTACTAACCAATCGGTTTCTAATGTGGTTGTATCCAATATGGACAGCAAGACCTATTCGGAGTTGATGAAGGAAGCCAACCTTCTCACAACAACACCAACCTCAAAAAGACAACATATGGTTCATTACAATCCATCTGCCGTCTTGGCGAACGATCCCAAGAACAATCCCTTTGCGTGGAATGACAAGACCGTTCCTTCCTTTGTCACTCCACCCAAGATTCATGAGGAACCATCATCTTCAAATCAGAACCTTCAACCGTCTGGATATTTGACGCAACCCCATTTGGTCAACAACCAGTTGGTCTTTTGTTCCGAAGGAGACGCCTACCTTACGTATCTGACAGTGAATGGAAATAATGATGGAAATAATGGTGACCTTTCCTCCCTGTCCTTGCCCTCGATGAAACTCACTACGACTGTCGGAAATGTCTTGAATCCAAAATGGCATCCCACCTTGCCCATCCTCGCGTACACGGCCACCTACTCGGGACGACGGGATGTTTATTTGATGGATTTGCGAACGTCGACTCCGACGTCCAGTCCTATGCGATTGACGTATTGGGATGTTGGAATTGGGGGTGTTTCGGGACTGATTGGATGGATTTCACACAATGATGATGATGTTGACCAAGCATCCGTCGACAATAATGATCAACCAAGTTACTCACTGCTATTCCGTGCTGTCTCGAACGAAGTATCGTTACCGGATTTTCGATTGTACATGATCCATTTGGACAATCACAACAGTCGCACTGGCGATGCCTCCGCACCTCCCCATCCTGTCATGGAAATTGAGCCAGTTCCATTGGCCCAGGCCACAGATGCGGTACTTTGGAATCGGTGTTGGTACTTTGTCCGCTACAAGCAGTCCTCCAATACTATTCGGTACGTGGGAGGGACAGCGGAAAACTTGTGGAAGTACTGCAAAGATGAGCCATCATCGCGACCCCTGCTCCAAGATGACGACTACAGGGGTACGTCCAAAGATCCACAACTCTACCAACACAACGGGAGCAAGCCCGAACAAAAATACCTCTTCTTCTTGTCGGACCGAGGACGAGGATCGGGTAACCAAAAATGGATTCCCGATCGGATGAATATCTGGGCATTGCCGTTAAATAAGAACAACAACGACGATGCACCCCTATCAACCAACGACTTGATTCAAATCACTGATACGGCATGTGATTTCGAAGGTCGTACCATCCGGGAATATTCTGTTGATGCTGTAACCGGCAATGTAGTCGTTCGTATTGGTGCCGATTTGTACATCATGTCGCAAGAGACCGTTCAAGCCAAATTAAATGACAATTCCAACCGTCTACAGTTTCGTCGAGCGTTGGACGATGCCAATGACAACACTGATGCGGATAATATCGAATTTATCCAAAGTGAAATGGATGGTGACGATGGATCTGCAGTCAACGGGGAGGATCCCTTCAAGAACAATGTTACTGCTCTACCTGAGGAAGAGGCAAATCAACCAGATATCCCAGCAGAACAAATCACCTTACCACCAACTTTCGAGACGTCCGTCGCCACCGAAATGCCAACCATTAAGTTTCCAGACGATCTGTCCCAATCCAACATTGACGATGTGACAGCAAAAGACGCTATCACTGAAATACTCTTCGAAAATGTTACAGAGGTTGAAAACGCAACAGAACCTCCAAAGTATTACTATAACTACGAGTCACCGGAACTCGTTGCTCGCAAGGACGCCCAAGACCAGAACGATCACTTTTCCGGACGTTCCAGTGACTTGACACGACTACCAATCAAGATTTATTCGGACTTTTACAACTTACAAGAACGCATTGTTCCCGTGTCTATTGCCAAGCATTTCGTATTCGGTGACGTTTTTGATACCATCTCTCAAAGTACCAAGATGCTCCTCACTTTGCGGGGACAGTTATGGGTAGCACCTGTTGTTCAAGATGACGTGCCACCCTACGGTGAGGCGGGGAGAAATCTTCCTGCGCGTCAGTACAAGGTGGCTCCGGGGGTCAGGATGGGCGGTTTGACTCGTATTTTAGCAGCTCGTCACGTCCCCAACCCAGCGGAAGATGATTTGTCAGACCGGCGCCTGGCGGTTGTTTTAGCGACGGATCCATTGACGGAAACGGCCGAGCATGCCTTTTATCTGATTGAGGTACAGCCTGGAGTAGATCCCTTGTTTGTGGACACAGACAAATTACCCAAACCATTTTTGGGCGGCATGGTGTCAGGTGGAAGCAGTCGCGATGGTGGATTGGGCAGTGTCAAGGTGGATACACTAGTAGTCAGTCCATGTGGAAATCGCATGGCATGGTCGGATACAGATGGTCGAATCGTTGTCATGAACCTCCCCCAGTACCAGGAACTAAAAGATTCATCCGCACAACCGTCTTACGTTGTGTTGCCTCAAGAGAATGAGCTTGGAGAGCCAATGATGGGAGACGAAGTTGTGCTAACCTTCAGTCCTGGTGGCCGATACCTTGCCATTGAGCACCACGCCCGAAATCAATTTGAAATATTGAGCATTGCCGATCTGGGAGACCCTCTGAGAGAGGAAAACAAAATTGCTGACATTGAGATTGGTCGAATTGTACAGGCAACTCCATCGAAATTCAACTCGAACAGTGCTTACTGGGGGAAGTCTCCGACAGATGCCCACGACTTTGCACGTGATAAAAAGATGGCGGAACTCTTTGGCCTCAAAGAACCAGAGGACGTCTTGACTACACTATATTTCTTGTCAGATAGAGATATTTTGACCGATGTTCGAAGTCCGTGGGGGCATCGTCAGAAAATGCCACATTTTACCAGTAATCAAGGTATTTACGCTATTCCACTGAAACCTAAAGACAGCAATTCAACAACAAATGGACAGTTCAGAGGAGGTGGTGCTGAAGAAGCTCATTTAGATGAAATCCTTGAACGTAAAAATCTCCTTCAGTCGCTCCTCCAGGGTATGTCAAGTAGCACAAAGAGGCAACTTCGACAGCTACAAGACGCTAATGGTCCTCTTGTCGGCATTTTTGGCCTCGCTGATCAAGCGTTTGGTGACAATGGTAGAGAGAGGCGTCTTCAAGAAGATAATGAAGAGAGGGAAGAAGATCACTTAAAGATTGCAGTATTTCAGAAGGATATGGACATTGATTTCGGGGCCGTTGATTTATCCTTTGCTCGGACTGCTTATCGTTTGGCAAACATTCCCGAGGGAAATTATGTAGACATTCTTACACAAATCCCTGATGATGGAAGTCTGTTGCTTGTTGAAAATTCTGAAAGTGAAAGTGGCTATGTTCTGAATATCTTTCTTGCTGATGACTATCCATCAGATGGGTACGACGTCAAAAAGTTTTCTCCCCTCATGAGGAAGCTGGGTGTTTGGTCAATGAGCACATCTCGGGAGTACTTCTATCTTATTTTTGCTCCAGATGGTGCGACTCGAGTTGTTCCCAACTCATTGAGTGGACTTGCCAAGCTACTATCAGATTTGGAATTGGATGATAGCATGGTTGATGCTAAGGGAATGCATTTGAGCATTTGGCCGCAACTTGAATATCGTCAAATGTATGATGACGCATGGAGAATGCTGCGAGATTACTTTTACGACCCTGACATGACCGGTATCAACTGGCCGTTAATCCACGAACGTTACTTGCCGTTGGTGGAACGTTGCACGAAGAGAGAAGAAATGGACGATGTCCTAATTCAAATGGCTTCGGAACTGAGTGCATTGCACGTGTTTGTCTACGGTGGCGAGTACAACTCACCAACCAATGGCGACAAAAATTTGAAGCAATCGAATGAAGTAGGCAGCTTGGGTGCGTCGCTGCAACGGTCTCCCGAATGGAATGGCTACAAAGTGGTGTCCGTTCCTATGGCAGACCCGGATTACACCAGGCTTGACCAGGCGGCCACGGTGTACAGCCCACTTTGCGATCAGACACTCCGTATGAGTGGTCAACGTGGATTGAAAGTTGGAGACGTAATTGTGGGGGTGAATGGCGAATCTGTTATGAGGGTGCCAGATATTCACATGTTGCTGAGAGGAACTGCTGGAAAGAGCGTCCGCTTGGATGTCGTGCGGTTGGCCTCTGGTTTTACCAATGATACCATGAAGGATGGAAGAAACCTCAAAGAAGACATCGTGGATGCACCTGTGGAGACTTTGGTTGTCGTTCCATTGTCTCCTGATGCGGCGGAAGAGTTGCTGTACCGTTCTTGGGAGTGGAAAACGGAACAACTGGCACAAGAGCTGGCAGCAAAAGCCGGGATTACTGTTGGATACGTTCATTTGCAGGATATGTCGGGCCCCGAAGCAGAAGATGCATTTGCCCGTGGTTTCTTCCCGAACTACCACAAACAAGGATTCATTTTAGATGTTCGGCACAACCGAGGTGGTAACATTGATTCGTGGGTACTCGATGTCTTGCAGCGCAAACCTTGGATGTATTGGCAAGCGCGGGCATTCAACCCATCAAACGGAGGCCTTGGATGGGATGAGCATTATGCTTTTCGAGGGCATGTAATTGTTTTGCTGGACGAAAAGACGTCCAGTGATGGCGAAGGAGTCTCTCGAGGTATCTCGGAGCTTGGTCTTGGTAAATTGATTGGAACACGAACGTGGGGCGGCGGAATTTGGCTTGCCTCAGACAACCATTTGGTGGATGGTGGCATTGCCACTGCTCCTGAGATAGGAACCTACAACGAGCGTTTAGAATGGGGCCTCCACATTGAGCAGATGGGAGTCGATCCTGACATTGTAGTCGACAACGATCCGCATGAGGCATTCACGGGAAAAGATCGACAACTGGAACGAGCCATAGAAGAATTAAAGAAATGGCTGGAAGAAGAGCCGGTTGTGCTACCAACACCACCCGAAAAGAAAAAAGATATGACGATGGGAGACAGAGAATGCAAAGCCTAAATTGAACTTGGACGAAAGGGGGAATAAAACTCCATAGGACTTCGTATTGCGTTAGTACTATGAAACGCAAAGGCTTAGCGTACTGCTATGCATAGCTACAGGCGATTTCTCTCGCACTTCAAGAGATTCGAATCTTGTACTACTGTAGACAGTCAATGCTTTGAGTGATTCGAATTACCGACCGGTTCTATGATGTTCATCTCATTTTATTACGCGGAGCTTGAAGCTACATCCGTTGATGCTTTTGCTGGAAGATTACGATGGTTCCAGAACTTTTGCAATCCCAATTGAAGCGTTCTCATATTTTGGCTTTCGAGAGAATGTACTTCTTAGTAGCCCGACTTCTCCGAGGTTCTTTAGCTTGTCTGATTATCGATCGACAATTAAAGTGCCCAATCAGATTTCTACATAAAAGGAGAACAGGCTCCACAGGAAAGAAACAGCGCAATTGCTTACAGTTAATTAAATTATTTTTTGTTGCATGTAGATGGAATTTCGGCATCTTCGCAGTGCACTTGTGACAACAACCTGTTCTTCCGTGTCAATCAGTCAGATGATGTAGTAATACAAACACAAACACCATCTCCTCTTTCTCCGTTCTATGATATTTTATAGAAAGACAGCAGACGATACACTGAAGTCAACATCCACATCTTCCCATAATTAGTACTCCGTAACATCTAAAACCGCAGTTGTTCATCCTCCAAACCAATTTCTAAGCCCCACTTTGTCTTTCAATGCTCGTGAAGTCTCTCCCGAAACCTTGAATATTATTTCTACTACGTTGCCATCATGACAGTTGAATGTAACAACGTAAACTCTGTTCAAGTTAAGAAACGCAAACGACCAGAAAGATATCCCAAAGCTGTCTCGCCAGTGATGAACAGTTCATTGCTGCTTCTAGTGGAAGCGGCGGATGCTATTCGTCAAGGCGACTGTTTGAGCACGCCCAAGACTGTTTCACCGTTGTTGAAGCCCATCTTTCCTACGGTTGTTCCACATTCACCGGTCACTGTCATTGGCAGATTCAAGAACGAACGCACCGAAGCCAATCCCCCAAACCACACTAACTGTAAGAAGCGAAAACTAGAATCAAAGTTTTCACTTCAAGCTCAACTATACCACATTCACTATGGCAACAAGAGAAGTTTCAACGAGTCTGCCACCATTCGATTCCAACAGACTCCGTCAATGATTCCCATGCACATTGGCAAACCACTCTTTGCTCCACCCAAGCTGCTGTCTGGTATGGAGCCTGGAGAAATTCGAAGACATTGACGTTGAACTCTTTTAGCTATGTCATACGATGCCTTGTTAAGATTGTGATCAATTTATTTTCCACTTTCATAACTTTCATTTGCCAAAGTATCTGCTTGAAGGCAAGTCTGATTAGATCCTTTAGTCATCCCCAAGCTTAGAAGTGCCAGAGAAGGCACTATTTTCGGTATCTCAAAAGTCATCTCTGGGATCTAGCTTGCGTTATTTCATCTCATTATCCAATGGGATACAGCGAGTCGGGAATTCCCCTGTCATTGGCGAGACTTGCATTCTGTAACCGTTCTTTGGTGTAATCGTATTCGTAAACGCCTGGTCTTTTCAAGTCAAGGGAATGATGAACCATCTCCAATATTTTGTTAGTAATCATACAAACATGGACAAATCGACTTCTGAGAGAAATAGATTGAAATAATCGTGAGCCAAGCTACCCCTTGGTCGCCATCAAATGGTAAAGAACAAAGAAATAATATGGATGTTATTGATTGTGCTTACTGTAGTGCTTCACAAATTTATGGACGCGGCAAGGAGTTCCATCATGCCCGAAAACTGTCGCTCGCATTTCTCCAGAGAGAGCTCTATTTTTAGTCAACTTTGGCAAGAGCGTGGTCTAGATCAGCGATAATGTCTTCCACGCTTTCAATACCAATACTCAAACGAACCATATCAGGTGGAACACCTGCTGCGACTTGTTGCTCAGGAGACAACTGTGAATGAGTGGTTGATGCAGGATGGATACAGAGAGACTTGCAGTCACCCACGTTGGCGACATGGCTAAAGAGCTCAAAACTATCAATCAACTTTTTTCCGGCTTCAATGACAGAATCGGATTTGATACCAAAGACCACAATACCTCCGCCTTTGCCTTTAAGGTACTTTTCGTTCAGTTGGTAAGAGGGATCATCCTTCAAACCTGGATAACGTACCCATGAAACCTTGGGATGGCTTTTCAAATATTCGGCAACTTTGAGTGAATTTTCACAGTGGCGCTCCATTCGCAAACTAAGAGTTTCAATTCCTTGGATCAACATCCAAGCATTATCGGGCGACAGACACCCTCCCAAGTTACGCAGATTGCAAGTTAATGCACGGAGCTTGAATGCCAGAGGTGCCAAACCTTCTGGCAAGTCGTGTCCCCAACGCAATCCGCCATAGGATGTGTCGGGGGCGTCAAACAACGGATGCTTGCCGGCACCCCAATTGAAATTGCCTCCATCGACAATAATGCCACCCAACCCAACACCATGTCCACCAATCCATTTAGTTGCAGAGTTTGTGATAACGTCGGCACCAAATTCAAGAGGTTTGCACAAATAAGGAGTTGAGAAAGTTGAGTCGACGATCAACGGTAAACCCAGTGCATGCGCCTCGCTGGCGATAGCTTCAATATCAAAAATATCTAAGCTTGGATTGGAGCACGATTCGGTGAAAAAGGCTCGAGTTTTGTCGTCGGCCTTGGTAGCGAAACTGGCTGGATCAGTTCCATCGACAAATCTTACTTCGATTCCCATTTTGGGGAGCAAGGTGTCGAACATGCTGTTGGTGTAATGATTTCAACATGGAACAAGAAAGAGTAGTGAGCAAATAGATTTCACAACTACAAGGACACTGTCGAATTTCACACAGCTACTGACGTGTAAGTTCCTCCATAGAGCTGGCGAGAAGAAACAATATTGTCTCCCGCTTCCGCCAGTGTGATAATTGCGTAGAAAATGGCATTAGTTCCGCTTGCAACAGCCAACCCTGCCAATTCGTGGGCGCCTTCGAGTTGAGCATATCGGCTTTCAAGAACGTGGTTTGTTGGGTTCATTAAGCGACTGTAAATGTTACCTAGTTCTTTGAGAGCGAACAAGTTGGCAGCGTGTTCCGAGCTCCTAAAAACGAAGGGAGTCGTTCGATACACGGGAATTCCACGTGGGGCTCCATGACCTAAACCAAAGACGGCATCAGTGTCTGGCTTGTAGCCGCCGTGCAATGCTATTGTGTCAAAACCCTTGGACATGGTAGTGTAAGAAACGAAAAAACGACAGTTCAGGGGGAAGTTGTGAGGATTCCGAGTAGTTTGCTGGCTGTAGTTATTAGTGCAACCTCAACTGAAACGTGCGTCAAAAGAAAAAATCTTTCCGACGGTCTGGACGAATCGTGCGCAGCATCTTTCTTCTTCACAGGACTACTGAGTATTTGGACTAGGTAACTGTAACTTACTTGTCGATCGACACTGGAAATGCCTCGGCGAGTTGCATAGACATGATTTCGGACCAACCGACCCGGCAAGGACGACAATGTTTTGGTGATGAAACGCATCGTACGATAAAGGAAACAATGTGGTGAAACGATTCTCACAGAGAGAGTCGTGTGATGGTACCTGACAGTGAGTAATGGAATCCTGTCGTCCAAACGGAAACGTTCAAGAACCCTTCTTTTCATTGATGGATACAATGAAAAAGGACAGTTCTACGTACGGTAGTCTACGTCGTATGATACATCGTAGTAACCTCTTCATTGATTCACATAGGATGCGAAGTGGTGTATTAACAGTAACTGTAAATAATACCCTTAGCCTTAATATGAAGTCAACGCGAACTGGTCGCCATGCACCATTCTCACTGTCACTAGGTAGGTAGGTGAGTCGTACTAGTCGTAGTTGTAAAACTGCTAAGAGAGAGCTGGTCTCATGTTTTCTATGCTTTTGTCAAACGATCGATTGATGTGAACCAGATGGTAAGCACCTAAGTGGAAAATATAATAGTAGTTCTCTTCCGATGTGTCAAATGGATCGACATCGCTCAGCATGATGACAATAATGAAAATGGGGGTGGTACTAAGGCCTAGCTAGAGGGGATACAAAACGGTACTCCGCATAATAGCCGCATCTCCTCGACGCTTGCAAACAGGAAGATGATCAACAGTTTTTGGGACGGTATCAGTTTGTTTTGTTCCAGTAGCTGTTGGTAACGTTCTAATTCTTCGTTGCGATCGAGTTCGAGTTGCTCCTTCCTGTCCTTCATGGCTTCCTGAAATAGTGCGCCAACCTTCGGGTCGCTCGTCATCATTGCCCAGCACTCATCCATTCTGGTCGAAAAGGACGTATCAAGAAGATCTGTGTTGGTTGCTGGAAAAAAAAGAATCGACATCGCATCGTGTAGTGATGGGGATTGCAGTGTTGCAAGAATGGTTACAACATCATTCCTGTTCTCCATCCGTCTGTGTCTCCAATCCGGACTCCCAAACACTGCGACTACGATAGTAGTAAAAAGGATGACGACAAGACACAGCTATGCAAGCAATCACATGAACTCGTGTCACCTGCACGCTTCTTGCTTGTCGTTGATTGTTCGCATTAACCCTTAGTGCACGAGACTTGTTCAAAGTGAATCGATAGTTCACTCTTACGATTTACCATAGCTGATAGGAAATCACATCATGAATTGGTAGTTTATTCTTACAATTTGGCTATCTACCGTAGCTGGTAGGAAATCACATCTTTGTTATGACTTCGTGGTAACAAAAACAAACATGAACATAAAAAACCAGCAAGGAAGGCAACTCTATCGGATCCAGTGATCAAGATTGTGGTCGAATTCTTTCCAGTGTTTCCGGCATACGACTGCCTGACATCCTGGGCAACCTTTGAAGTCGCGATTGCAGACTTTGACATTTCCTTCGCAATAGTAGGTGCAAACGACACACTTTGCCTTCCCTTCTCGAATGTGTACTCGATGTTTAGTGCAGTTCTCGTCGTCGCAGCAGCATCGAACATTGTCTCCATGGGAATCTGAATGCGTGGAGCATCCATCTTGTGTAACATTTTGTGGTGGCAATGTCTTGCTTGCATCATCAGGATCTATGTCTACAGCTGTCGGGCCGTGACCAGATACGTGACATCTGTCCCTACAACAATACCGCAACTTTCTCTCAACACTTTGCACAATTCCTTCCATTATCATTGTCGTAGAGAGTAGAATGGGATGAAAGACGTTAGATACAGCAAACTTTGTTGTTGTAGCTGCCAAGTAAATCTCGTTGACACGTCTATGAATTGAGTTTGAAGTAATGCTATAATCACTTTTGTACGTCGTAAGGAAGAGATGATACTACTGTTAATAACACTACTACTGCTTGTACTCGGAGTCGTAGAGGTGAAAGCAGTCGTCCAGGATAAAGAAGAAGGTCTTGAATCAAATTTGTTCTTCGCTTCTTTCCCCCTTCGACCGGCAGAGATGGCAAAAGGTGTCATACATGGGTTCTGACATTTTTTGATGTCGCCTTGAGTTGGGATCTTGACTGGCGTCATCTGGCATGGTATTTTCTCATACAAAATTCCGGATGTGACTGAGAAAGCTCACGACCTCTTCGCTGAAAAATTTGAAATTTGGATCGAGCGGAATGATTTTCGTTCGTGGCTTTGCTCTCTTGCTTGGATTCCTTCTTGTTGCATGCATTGTAGTTTTTTTTGAAACAGTTCCAACTTTTCGAACTGTAGTTGGAAGATTTGATTGTCAAGACTTCTGTATAAACGCAGAATCCAAATCGGCCACAATCCTCTTCCGTTGGAGCACCAAGCGTTTCCACGTGACAACCGCACCGCTATAGTACAGGGTTTTCCATGAAGACCCGATCGAAAATCTGCCTAACACGGCGAACGTGCAAAGAATCTAGTGGTGAAAGTTATGTAGGTGTCTACAAGTATCACACGCATCGAGTCATCATATGGGGTGAACAGATGTTCAAGAAGCTTTGTGAAGGCGATTCGCAAGATAGCTCACGGTGGAGACGACATGCCTCCAATTTTAAGCTGGAGCAACACTACACCCAAAGAAGTGTTCGGTCCATCATAAGATGCTTGTCGTTGCTCGCTAGAGAAGGCGTGACTATGCCAGATTCGATCTATCGGAACCTCCAAACAGCCATCCAATTCCGAAAGAACGAATATGCGAGGCTTTGCGTGTACAAGTGGTTTCCAGAAAAACCCGAATCTTGGGTAAATGTGGAGGCTATTGAAGGTCATCAGTGGATCATAGAAAGTCTTGAGGAGCTCTTAGTTTTGTTTAATCGTGGACCCCGTATTCGGCTCTCAATTCTGGGCTATGGAGAGGACTTCGATAGCGTGCAACGTAGCAGTGTCTGGGAATTGAACGAGTACGTCGCACAGCCGGAGTATGACAAGGATGATCAGGTGGCCCAACCAGAAGAATCTTCACCCATGGCGGATCGATTGGTCCATCTAGTTGCAGAAACCATTGACGACTAGAAGTGCTTTTTCGATGAAGAGGAGTTGGTCAAAAACAGTGAGCAAGAAGCCGTAGCAGTTTCTGTATCTTCCTATCCAGAGAAAAAGGAAATTAGTTTGAAATCTGCAACTCAACCTAGATACGTCGAAATCATCTCTGGCTTTCAAAATGGTTTGTTGAAATCAGAAGCTGCAAAAAAAAGATGAAATCGCGGTGAGGCTCCGGCCAACTAAAAAAGCTAAGCTGAATAGTGAAATGGCTGGTAATAGTTTCGCAGCTTTGTTTGATGCCAACCAGCAACGCAGGAAGCATCAAAGTGTTTGGGAGGTGACTTCTGACGCTGTGCATGAACTTTCGGTAGAAGAAGATGAGATGCTGGAAGACGGCGAGGCTGATACCGTGGTGTCATCGACGATGATTCTGTGTGATCCCCCCGAAAACTGGGAGGATCTTGTGGAGGAATGGTTGGTTGAAAAGAAGTTTATGCAGTTGATAAAAGCCCAAATGTACCTGGCAACGAAAGTGAGATAGACGAAATTCCAATCCGGACTAATGATCGTTATTTACACTGTTATACATTTCACCCCAAGCTCGATCTACAATATCACTTCCCACTACCCAATTTTAGATCAGAATTCTTGTTCACTTCGTAATCTTGCAAAGCCCGTCGAAGTTGCCGTATTTCAAGTTCTTCTTCATCGCCATCGTCGTAAACAACATGCCACCAAGTCTCCTTCTCATCCTGCCTAGAAACCTGATCGATCGTGCCAAAGTATAGTTCGTCATCTTCAAACCATTTGGCAATGCGTTTGTTGAGGTAGGCTTTCGGATCTCCGGTAAAGGACTTGTTGGGTCTGTTCCGTTTTGTTCCTCTCTTTGAAATGGTTGGTATTCCGAGAACACTCAAAAGGGACCCTTCCGATTCCTTGATGCCGTCCAGAACTTGTTTTCTCTTCGCGACAGTTTTGTTGACGTTCACCAATTGCTCTTGAACAATTCGAGACACTTCTTGATTCGACCCCGCACCGTAAAACGTCTTTGTTTCGTCTGATGTTTCTTTGACTTCCTCGTATAATCGCAAGGCATCTGCAAATAATACATCGTAAGAAGACCTTATTATTAAGACATCTTCGACGGAGACTGGAATAAAAGAAGGAACTGTTTCACTTACCGTACAGCTCTATTTGAGTCAGCCCCTTTTTTTCGCCAGCATTGTCAAATACGATCTCGTAGGAATCGCTTTCCAAATTTCTTCCCCGAAAAACTCGAACGATGGTTCCCCTGTATATGTCGGATATGTGATCGAGTTCTACCACTAAAGATTCTGCCCTTGCTCCCCGAAGTCCCAAAACCCTACCCCGGAGATTCTCTGCCACATTGGAGGTTGTATCTTTGTCTATACGACGCATTGTGTCAAGAAGGTGAGAAATTCCCTTTGACGCCAAATTCTTGTCTGCCACTACATTTATCTTGTCGGAGGATGGAAAGTTTGTACCAGGCTCCGGTTTGCAGATATGCGAGCAATCTGCCCGGAAGAGGGATTGCACAAATGGCGTATCGTCTCCTGTAAGTGCAATTGTTACTTTGTTGTTGTTGTTGTTGGATACTGTAGTGGCTTCGGCCGACCGTACTCGGGCCAAAAATTGGTTGGCGATGCTTCTCAGTTGTCCAGCAACTTCGGACACGGCGGCAGCCATCATGCTGAGTGTTGTTTCGTTTTCAAACAATGGAAGGGGCTTCGTTTCTTGCATGGCTTCCTCCAAGGCTTTTTGAAACATTTCATAGTGTATTTGAGGGTACGATTCGACACCACAGTAATCGAACAGTGCGACGAAACGGAGCTTGAGTCCCATTCCTACACCTCCTCCGATAATCGACGAACTTTGGTCGACAGCGAGGTAGGTGATTGTAAGTCCAGCATCAATCAAGAGTGTTGGGCTGCCATGTTCCATCATGGCCCCGTAGAGAGCAGCCGCTCGGTTCGAAGACAGCATTGGCTGCGGTGGTGGTGTTATGTTGGGAAAGAAATGGTGGCTAGTAATTCGAAGCAATCGAACGGGGATATCTTGAAATAGAAAAGCAATATCGGCCTCGTGTCGTTCCACCACTGTATCTGTTGAACCATCACTGCTAATGGTGATCTTGGGAACCAAAAGGAATACGGACAATGCCGGAGTCTTACGTGAAGCTGACATCTTGGCAGCATGTTTGGGTGTCGATTCTTTAATGTCGACAGATCCAAAAATGTAGATCAGTAATTGGTCTGGTAGAAAGCGATTCATTGTCATACATGGTGGCAAAGTTCGTTCTGTATTTTCGAGATACGGGGTGCTGAATAAACGGGAGTAAACTAGAGTTGTGAGAAAAGAAAAGAAGAGACTACGACGTAGTCTAGACATTGACATTGTCTATGCCACATGCCACAAAACCAAAATCTACCTTCCTTTCCTTCTGTGGTTCTCGTATTAACTTAGTACTTACGTCCAAGAAAAAGTGGGAGTTGAGTTGTCTCCTTCATATATGGTCCATTTCATGGTATCTTCCCCACAAGAAATACTCAAAAAGAGCTTCTCGTCAATGGACGGGGCATCGAATGGGAACTGTTGGAACAACTAATTGAGACAATTGGTTGTTTTCATTAAAACATTACTTTAACGTAGTTTCCTCAAAAAAGTGAGCTCATCAACACTAGAAGTGTTGGCAACTTCTTTGAGGAAACGATTTACTTTTCACAACATCCGAATGAGATCGGCATTGGTGTGTCTGAGAGAATTCTTTCTCTTTGACCTGCTGAGCGGATTCTTTCTCCTCGTCTGCTCGAAAGAATCCTTTGCCTTCAACCATCAGAGCATGAGTGACGTCAACATCGTCCTCTGTGTCGACATCATCATTTGTAGTCGGCATGCTCGCGCCTGCTCCAACACACTCCTGGCTATCAGTCACACCAATGTGATGCTTACCAAGAATCTTGTCCCGCATCCAGCGAAACAAGGATCCCTGCAGTGGCTTTGTGAAGAAATCCGCAATCATCTGTTCAGTTGGGCAATATTGGACGGAACATGTTCCCCGCGAAATGTTATCAGTGATGAAATAATATCGAATTTCGATATGACGTGTCTTCTTTCCACTAGATTGTCTTCCGTTCCGTGCCAACAGGATTGTGCTTTGGTTATCCTGGAATATGACGTTGTCCTTCACTTCGAAACCTTGTTCCAGAAGAAACATTCGAACCCATAAAACCAATGACATGGCATCATTTACGCCAACCAGTTCGGCCTCTGTTGAGCTTCTCGTGTTGATTTTTTGCTTGGAAGACATGCTGATGGGATGTCCTCGACCGAGACTCATTGTTGCTCCAGTGTGACTTTTATAATCCTTGTGTACTGCAAACGATGCGTCAATCCACCACTTGATCACACCTAGGTCGTCAGCTCCCAGCGTCAGCTTTTCATCTTTGGTCTCTCGCAAATATGTCAGGCATCGACCCAGTTTCTTCCAATCGTCGACATCAGGTCCCTGCACTCTCGTCGTGAGAAAAGCCACGGCAAGCTGTAAGTCAGGTCGGGCTCTCTTGCATAGGTACAGTAGCTTTGCTACCAAATGATGGAATGTTATCGCCTGTTCGGAATCCAATTTCTCGGCATTGTCATCGACATCGAAAAGATGAGTTGCTGCGGGTGTAGTGGCGATTCCTTTCAACAGCTCGGCTGGGGTCTCCTCAAGGATACCATTTACGAAATCATGCATGTAGAATTGTACAAATTCTGTGTTGCTGAAATCAATGGTCATACCCAAATATTCGTGCACTTTTCCTCGTGTCACCGATAGTGGGGTTTCCTTTCCATAACGATCGCTGAGGGAATGAATGATTGAATCAACCACCTTACTTGACGCATGGGAAATCTTGAGGTCGTCCACGTGCCATGCAATCGTGCATTGTTTTCCATCGATGTCCTTGTTGGCCACGCAGAAGTCGTATGGGTTGATCACAAAACCTAGCTCGTTGACCAGGAAGTTTGTGAGGTTCTTCCAGAAGAGCATTGCGGCTTGGACGGTTCCATACAAAGCTTTCGTCAGCTCTGCATAGATCACAGGCTTCCCATTTTCATATGTCAAAAATTGTTGATATGTTGGGTCAATTCGCACGAGGAGTATTGCCGTTTCCCCTTCGAGCTTTACATGAATGAGCTCATCGATGTCCGCTTGCATGAATGCTCCCGGGATGTCGACTGTGGCTACATCCCGCTTTTCCAGTACGTCGATAATGCATGTCAGGAATAAACCTTCGATGGACACTGTCGGGGAGCTCGTCTCTTCCTTTGTCTTGTATAATCGCTGTTTCCGTCCGTCAGCGCATCCTCGTGCTTTGATCTTTCCGCATCTTTTCTGTTTCAGGAACATCAGGTAGTGTAATGCGGCCTTCTTTTGATCCCGTGTTAAAGTGTTTGCTCTCTTTCCTTGCATGACTTTCCTGTATAAGAGTTGTTCCAATTCTTTCATTATTGCATCCGCTCCAGCCTGTCCAAATTGTTTGAGTCCTGCCTTGGCTGACATCTGCGTCGTTAAAAGAGTCAGTTGAGACTGCATGTCCTTGCCAGCCAACAAGGTGAAGATAACTTCGGGTTCCATATCTTCAAAGGTTGTATGGATGTATTCAGCAACCATGTTCATCATATTCATGTGTTTGCTGTTTGGTTTTCGTGTGCGCTTGGGCAACTGTTCGTCGTTGATGGCTACGATTCTTCCAGCCTCCTCGGCTAAACGGATTTCGTCGCACATGTTTGAAGGTTCATCGTCGTCCATCCTCACTCCTGTGTTTTCGGGGTGGTTGTCAGTTTCCATCCTCACTCCTGTGGTTTCGGGGTCGGAGACAACGGAATCATCGTCTTGACTGGAGACACTGTGTAAGTCGGTGAAAGAAGGATCGTCAGGAAATTCGGGGTGTCCGAGCTCTGCAGCACTGAGATCGTCGTCGTAGAACAGAGTGTCGTCGGCGGTGGCAGGATCAAGAGGGGTAAAATCATCATCGTTGGGATCATCGACGATGTCATCCAGATCGTCACCGATTTCCACTCCGTGACGGTCACCGAAAGCAAGATTTTGTGGCATGTTCTGGGCCCGTCCGAGTTGGTTTACGCGGTGGATAACCTCGATCGGCATAGGCAGGCGAGTCCAACGTGTACGATGAATGAGGGAGCCAGTGGCAAGCGACATGAAGAAATGTGTACCCTGTGCATTTCCGGTCGGACCAAGACAGATAGCACCAGCGGTGCGTTCTCGCATGTCGTTGGAATGTTCCTCGTGTGTTTGTACATATTCGCCAAATTCCAGTTGGGCATGAGCTTTATATGTGACCTGGCGACCGGTCATGAGGTAGGCAGGCGAGTGGTGAGTAGTGGGGCCGGTCCCAGAAGGGAAAGAGTTGAGCCAAAACACTACGTTGCGTACGAGGTGTCCAAGGATAATGCGAGGGATTTGCCGGAAAGGAAGCATGCGATATGTGCTGCGGACGCGATCTTTGATAGTGCGAATGCTTCGTTCGACATCACCGATGTGATCGTCGGCCCCGCATGTCTCTAGTTGTGGGAACCAGGCGCGGAGTCCCTCAAATTCAGGGTCAGCATAGATGGCAGAGATTCGAAAACCGCGGGAATGGTAGAGGCGCAAGGTGGCTTGAAGGTGATCTCGAACATGTGGGAGTTGACGATTGGCCAGGGTGACGACCGTTCGGAAACGAAGGTCGCGGGAATATGTCGAAAGAAATGTCATCTTATTGATGAAGAAAATGTCGGTCGACAGGCCTAGGTGATCGTGTGTGGCAAGAATGGGAGGAGGCACAGGGTCGTTCCTGTTGGAGACAGAAGGGACGGGCCGTCTGGTTGTCTTGCCTTTCAATGATCCGAGATTGGGTCCATAGACATTGTCAGCGATGGTGACATCGCGAGATGTGATGGGGCAGCCATGTAAATGTTGGATGGCCATGTCCTTGAAATAACGGGAGCCGGGGCGCATGATTATGTTTTGCAGCCGACGGGCTTCTTTGGCGCGAGTTAGCTCTTGTGGCGTATATTTCTCAGCGCAATCTGCAACCGTGTTAATAAGGGTGAAGTCCCACAAATTGTTGATGGAGGTGCTGGTGATCTCATGCTTGTAAACACCACGATGTGATGGCTCAAAATGGATGGTGGATCCATCGGATCGATGCACGTAGATGCCGTTGTCGCGGGAGGTGTCCATCGTCACGTGAAAATATTTGATGACGTTGCTCAGCGAAAGAATATTGGCTATGCCATTTGGATTGTACCAGACAGGCTGTGGGTAGTCCCCGAGGTATCCCTGTTGCGTGAGGGTGACTTTCCCAGCGTTGCAGTAGACGTCAATAGGGTGTTCCGCGGTATGGATATTGTGTAGAAGTGTCTTGTCGCTGATGATATCGACAGTGGAGCAGCTATCCAACAGGAGCCATATTGCCGGGAGCATGTTCATGAATTGGGATGCCGTCATAGCTGGTTCGGTAAGTGAATCAAACCATTCACACGCCATCATGGAGAATGCAGTATAAGAAGCTGACTTGGTGCTAGATTTATTGGAGCTACTAGCTTCTACGTCGACCTGTGTTTTACCGTCGTTGTTGTTGCCATCTTCTCCACGTCCATGTCCTCTACCGCCGCGGCCGCCTCTACCACCACGGCCACCGCGGGTGTTGCTGCGGTTGTTGCCGTTGTGGTCGTGCGTTGTGAAAGCCACCTCACGTCCTGGATACACTCGATTGGAACCCCTGAAGTTGTTCAGCATGTCCAACGCCTGTGCCATAGTCTTCGGGTACCCGTCGTGACCTGATAGGTTGTTGTTGTGCAACTGGTTGATCAGCTCTTGGTATCGTCTGGGATCGCTGCGCGTGATCATTGCCAGGGCACCATACTCTTCACGGGCGAGAGATCGAGCTTCTTCGACTTCGGAACTACTGGGGGGTGAGCTGGAATTTTTGAGGAAAGATGATGCGGTGCGTCCGATGTGACCTCCTGCTGCCTTGAATACATCCATGAGGCTTCGCAGCTTCTTCATGAAGTCCGTGTTTCTCATGTGGCGGCCCTGTGTGAAACAGCTAAGGGCTCGCTCTGCTTGTAGGAAACTGACTCCTGGCACCGTAGCAGTGCTTTCACCTTCATGAAGTTGACTGCGGATGTTCTTGAGCAGACCGATAACATCAGAATCGGCGTTTATCTTCTTCCAGCTTGGGCCCGCCTCGAGCCTGTCCCGCAATGTCTGGGAGCATTGTCCAAGGATTAGAGCAAAGATCCGCTGCAGTTGTTCTTCCCGGCGTATCGTTTTTTCCACGTACACCTTGAGCTGCAACTCGTACATCTTTGTCTTCCCAATACTGGCATTTGCGTCAGGTTCGGTTGGTTCTTGTATGTCCGGGATGTCCATCTCGATCAAACAGTTCCGCAGGTCGCCCGCCTTTTCGTAGTTGCGACCAACGTACTCTGCGATCTCCTTGAGCACCGTGGAGAACATGTCCTGCGTTGAGCTGGGCAGACCAATGTCGAAAACAAAGTCAGCGATGTCATCGCATTTCCCTTTGAACTTGCTTGATGGGACGGGCTGTTGCCCGCGAACTCCTCCTCTGTTGCGTCTGGAGGGCTTTCGATCATCACCTTGGACATTTGTCTTGTCTTCAGCGGTCTTCTCGAAGCCTTCGTGGCCGCTCATGTCGGCAGCGTTGGACATATCTGCCGGCGAGCTCTGCTTCTAAGCCTGGCGAGATTGTTTCTGTCGGCGAGCGTTGCTGCGAGCCTGACGAGATTGAAAGTCACCTGTACAACTTCTTGGTACAGTTTTGATGCTCCGTTCTCGTTAAGGGAAACGGATCACGCTACTACCAAGGTTGAAGGTGAATAGAGGTTATGCCTTTTTTGAGGAAATGTTGGAACAACTAATTGAGACAATTGGTTGTTTTCATTAAAACATTACTTTAACGTAGTTTCCTCAAAAAAGTGAGCTCATCAACACTAGAAGTGTTGGCAACTTCTTTGAGGAAACGATTTACTTTTCACAACATCCGAATAAGATCGGCATTGGTGTGTCTGAGAGAATTCTTTCTCTTTGACCTGCTGAGCGGATTCTTTCTCCTCGTCTGCTCGAAAGAATCCTTTGCCTTCAACCATCAGAGCATGAGTGACGTCAACATCGTCCTCTGTGTCGACATCATCATTTGTAGTCGGCATGCTCGCGCCTGCTCCAACAGGAACACAGCATCCACAATACAGGAGGTCGAGTGAGATAAACTCCCGTTTCCTGTGGCGTCAGCCATGATTGTATTTCTTTCTTTTCTTTTTGCCGATTCGTGTGGTAACTAGAGTATTACTGCTACTACTTGATGGCAAGAGGAGGTCATTCATTCGGATGGTTGCTTTCAATGTCAATGTCAACCAGGCTGGGGTGCCTACGATCCGACAAAAATTGCGGAAGAAGAAAAATTATTTTAACTGTAATCGAGTTCGACGCGTACCGTCGTACGGTACTTGGTGTAGGTACTTTCAAACTGTACCGGTACTGGGATGAACAGTGGTGTAGAATCGATCTTCAAGTCTGCAGACGCGCGGAAGCAATCTTTGTTCCGTAATTAATACAAGGCCCAACAAATAACTTTTAAAACAGACACAAATACGGTGAAAAATAAGAATGTCTCTGCAAGCTCCAAGCTCTTCCACTACGAGTACTACTCTCTATTATTAAAACTGTAAATTTTTTTTCACCGGGTTGATGATGACCGAAGGCTTAACAAAATTATGACTTACCAGTTTCAATGCGCGATCACCTTCACTCTCTTCTTCAGTTGTGCTGTTATCATACAGTTCAACTTGTGGGATCATTCTTGGGGTCTTGTACTACTGTTGTTTCATTGGCGACAAAAAGAGACACATCATTATTATCATTTACGTCGTCTTATCAGTCATCGCCTCACTCATTTACTCTCTCCAGATTATTACCGGTAGCAAAACAAAAAGGTGCGAAGAAGCACCAGAAACCACTTCTACTACTTTGGTGGAAGTGAAGAGGAGCTGATATTCTGTCTCTGATCAACTGTCCACTCGTCTCAAAAGGTGGTCTCCCAAGTTGCCGTCATACGTTCAATCCGTCGCAACCCATCCTTCAGCTACTGTTCTGTTGAAAAAGTAAACATTTGCTTGAGAAGCTGTCAGCCACTAGCGTCGATGCTAAAGTCAAGGTGATTCTGTCAACTGTCAACACAAAAGTTGCTGTACCACCGGCGGTACCAACAGAAACTCCCAACAAACATCATGAATATCACCTCTCCCGGTGGATCTTCGGCTCGTTCCCTCGAAGTGAGTGAAGATGGGAAGGTTGTCACCAACCAGAGTATGAGCACCGTACCCCTCAGCCATACACATCCCGAAAGAATGTCACCGGCAAAAAGGAATACAGTTGGCCGTTCCAGAAGTGCGGACGACGACTTACCATCTTCACGAAAGCAATCTCTGATAGAACCTGTAGCGGTATCCACCGTCTGGCACGACGAGAAAAGAGCGATACCCTCACCGTGCAAAAGTAAACCTTTGAAGATTGAGAATAGCAAACGGGATGATAGTATGGACTACGGGTCGCATTCGAAAACCAAAAAGTCGCCTTGTTCGAAATCATCAACCGCAACGCCTAGAACTCGTAACAACCACCGACTGGGGAAGGACTTCTCACCAGAGTCTTCACCGTTTCTTCCAGTCTCGGTGCCGAATTCTCCGGCAACACCCCAAAAAACGTATACCGGCCACTCCAAGAAGTCATCTCCCAGTAGCAGCAAAGGATCACCCGATTCGGCACGTAACGTGAGGAGGGACGCGCATCAATCACCCCGTTCTCATGGCGGGAAACATCTTCCTCTTTCGTCAACCCCAGATACGAGAACTGCTATCGCTCCCCGTGAGATATCGAGATCCCCATCCACCTTGAAACGCATCAAAGAAGGATCCATGCGGCATTTAATCAACTCTTCTTCCTCCGATGGTGAAATGAACAGCTCGGCATCGTCACTGAGGGCCTCCAGTCACCACAGCAGCAGCAGCAACAATGCAATTCCCAACTTGTATCGCTTTGCTAGAAAAGGCAAATGGGATGAATTTTCCGAGCTGCTTCAGAATTCATCCCGTGAGGATTTTGCATATGTGTACAAGAAAGACGGAACGACAGCTCTTCACCTGGCTGTCATGAGTCGGACAGGCTATATTGACAGTTTTACCCGAAATAGCAGCAGCAGCAGTCACGGTCGCAGAGGCGATGCGGACCCAAACGCACCAAACAAGAAAAAAGGAGTTGCTTCGCTGGAAGTCGTTGAAGAAATATTAAAGCGAGCACCGTTCCAATGCAAGCTCAGATGCACCCTGAATGGGTACACTCCATTGACTTATGCATGTCTCGTATGCAACAATGAATTCAGCACGGAGGGTGCTGCTGCTATGGTGAGGTTGATCATTCAGTACTGCCCAGAATCTGTGAATATATTTACCGATGATGGATTGTCCCCCGTAGATATTCATGTTGTCAGTTATTCTCACCATCATAAAGAAAAAGAGGAAGAATCAGGGCTCGGAAACACGTCGACTGCCGTCCTACGGACGTTGTTGAACCACGCTCCGGAACTGGCCAATCTTCGATTGAAGAGAGATGCCGACGGCACGGAGACGGTCGATGGTCCACTCGAATTGCTCTACAAATGTAATGCACAGGCCTTCTCGAAGGCAACCCTAGATGAAGTCTACAACAGTGATGATGAAGGAACTATTCAAAGTGACTATACCTTGCCGGAAAAGAGGCAACAAGTCATGGATACGGTTAAGACTTGGTGGATTTGGACGTGGGTCGTACTGTTATTAAAGTATGGATCCAAAGCCAACAATAAGAAGCGCGGTGCGCGTTTCGCCGCAGTGCACACTGCTTCCAACCAAGTGGGTCTCCCTACTCCATTATTAAGCATTTGTTTGTATGCTTTTCCTCGACAAATCAAAAAGCCAATTGAAGACACGACCGAACTTGGAAATCTTCCATTGCATGCTGTTTGTTCGTGGCCATGCCACCACGACAATCAAACAGGGGTAGTCGGGGATGCGTTTGTCACATCGCGAAAAGTAATGGCCATCAACCGAATTCTTGAAGAATATTCACTGGCATTGAAAGTTACCAATGCCAGAGGTGATACTGCACTGGGACTTGCCCTCAGATCAGGAACTACTTGGGACGGAGGAGTGCGTCGCATGGTCAAGGCCTATCCGAAATCGTTGAGAATACAATCCGAATCTTCTGGTTTATATCCATTCATGACTGCAGCAGCAGCTGCTGCAGCTCCTTCAGAATGCAATTTTGATAATATGAGTCCATCGTCCTCCGAACGACGACGAGAATTGCGTCACGTGAGAACTATCTATGGTTTACTGCGGTCGAATCCGAAGGCATTGGCATTGGCTTGTCAACATTCTATTTAAAATCTGCCCGCATTCAAAGCATCTCAGTTAGCTAACCAAATCCCAAAGTAAAACGAAAGAAATTGGCTCCAATTTAATTTATTCCTCAAAGTCGGGTGGTGAAGACCATGGTTTCAATTCTAAATACTTCTCCTCTTCCGTAAGGGAAGCAGCCTTCCAATCATTTCTAAACAACAGAACGGGTCGTTTCCATCGGTCCTGGACCACTAAGATTCCGAATAGCTTTCCATCCTTGTCCGCCTTGTCGACAGCATCCCATCCCCCGTCTGCCCATCGTGCCAAAGAATAGCTCAGTGGTTCCATAATGGAATCAACATTGTACTCGTTCTTCAACCGTGCTTGAACAACTTCAAATTGAAGTTGTCCGACCGCCGCCAACATGAGAGGACCGCCGCCATCATCATTTCGTTGTCTTAACGCTTGTACAGCACCCTCGTCCAGCAGTTGGTCTATTCCTTTGCGGAATGATTTGTAGTCACTTGGATTCGGCGCCCGAATGTAACAAAATTTCTCGGGGGAAAAGCTTGGGATCCCAGGAAATGCGACTCTACTGTTGCCAGTGAATAATGTATCACCAATGGCGAACGATCCAGGGTTGTTGATTCCAATGACATCACCGGGATATGCCACCTCTACTGAACTTCTGTCGGAGCCAAATAGTGCTTGGGCCTGTGCAAGATTATACTTCTTTCCTGCCTTGCTGCGAGAATGTCCAACTTTCATTCCTTTTTCGTAGACTCCAGAAACAACTCGCACATATGCTAGTCGATCCCGATGCTTCGGATCAAGATTTGCTTGAGTTTTAAAGACAAAGCCAGTGAACTCTTCATGTTCTGGCGCAACAACTTCTCTCCCATCATCACCGCTACCAAAATCAGCCTTTGAAACTGCCAGGCGACTCGATGGCTTTGTTCCCATGGTCAAAAACTTATCAAGAAACAACTGCACTCCGAAATTAGTCATTGCAGATCCGAAAAAGAGTGGCGTCTGTTCTCCAGCTAGAACTCGTTCCATGTCGAGTGGTGATACCAGTTCATCCAATATCTCCTTGTCTTCCATCAGCTTTTCAAACAGCTCTTCATCGTTAATCAGCTCTTGAAGTTTTTCTGTGTCATCTAACGGCACCTTTACGACGTCTGCTTTTCCTCCTCTTGTGGTTGATTTCTGGTACAAATGAACGGTATTTTCCATTCGATCGAGCACTCCTTTGAATCGTTCACCATCTCCAATAGGCCACAGTACTGGAAAACTTTCCAGCTGGAACTCGTCTTGGATTTGATCCATCAACTCATAAGGACTCAGTGCGGGTCGATCCATTTTGTTGCAAAAGGTAAACAACGGTAGGCCACGCATGCGACAAACCTCAAATAGTTTTCTGGTTTGTGGTTCCAAACCCTTGGCAGCGTCCAAAAGCATGATTGCATTGTCTGCGGCTGCAAGCGCCCGATAGGTATCTTCGGAAAAACTGAGAGAGGAAGAAGAAGGTCAGCAAACCGTAGAAAACGACATCATGGCAACTCGTTTGATGCTGTCCGAACCATCCTTCCTACTCACTCTTGATGGCCAGGCGTATCTAAAATATTGAGCCGATATCCTTCGTAATCAAAGTTCATGACGGTCGACGAGATGGAAATGCCACGTTCTTGTTCCATGGCCATGAAATCGGACTGTGTGGCCCGTTGTTCGGCCTTTTGTCGCACGGCACCCGCTTGTTGCAGGGCTCCACCATACAGCAAGAGCTTTTCTGTCATTGTGGTTTTTCCCGAATCGGGATGTGATATAATGGCCAAGTTGCGTCGTCGGTCGATTTCATGTGACGGAGCCTTGAATTGAGTTGTACGAGAATCTGTCTTTACGACCGTCTCAAATAGTCGGATCCTTGTGGCAACAGGAGATTGTCGTTGTGGAAGGATGTCACAATGAAAAGCTTCCACGTGATCTTTGCATAGAGCTATCCATAAAAGGCATAGCAGACTTGACGAAACGGCCAAACAACAATCGAAATTTCGCATCGTTGGTAACGTTTTTATTCGCAGACGACGATCGTTTCAGGATGATAACTGTATATCAAATGGTCCGGTAACTTTTCCAGATACACTTCCTGGTGGTGATGGAATCAATAATCTGTTTTTCTGTATCCATGGAAAAGTGGCTAAGGGTCTGGTCCTTCCTTCTTATCCGTCTTCTCAGTTGTTCGGAATGAAGTTGTTTCGATTTTGATTTCGTGTTGCCTTTCTGAGACAGTGAATAAATAAGGGGAAATTGCTATGTCGACACCGAAGCCTTATCTCGACACGGGCACTTCTCCTTATATGTGGGTTTCTCCACATAACGGTGCCAAATGTTGTCTCGACACCGAGCCACTATTATCTCGACACCGAAAAAACTCCTCGACACCGAAAAAACCCCTCTTGTTATCTCGACACCGAAAAAACCCCTCTCTTGTTACTTCGACACCGTCGCTTGTTACTTCGACACCGTAAAAAAACCTATTTTTTGTTTCGACACCGTAAAAACCTCTTACCTCTTAACTATTTCGACACCAAAACACCGCTTCTATCGTGTTGCAACTACTCTCACGTCGTGTTGCAGTTACCGCCGGTGTTTACAGGAGAATTTCAGCCACTGCTACCGACTACAGGCACTGTAACACTCCATCGCCGCTGCCAGTCGTCTGTCGACAATGTTGAGACGCCGTACAAAACCTTTGGTTGCTGCTAAACCTAATGGCCCGCTCTGGATTGCAGAAGATCTTTTTCGTGATGATCGGGCTCTTCTTGTGGATGATGACGCAGTTGCACCCTTATCAGGTGACAACCACCTGTCCACTGCTTTGGTGGATTATCTCCTACAACGGTCACTACAGCCAACTGACTTGCAAGACACCACACTCGTAGGTTCTGCCAACTCCCTACATTTCTTTCATCAAGTCAACGCGAAGATAGCTACTGCTCCTTCTGATCCCAACGTCGCAAAGAGTGTAGAGAATATTCGGCAGAGGTGTTCCCATTACAAGGACAACAAATTTGAGTTCCTCTCTCCCTTCTGCATTGACCACCATTTTGTTGCCGTGAAGATTGTCTTCGATCTTCGATCACCCGACATCTTTCACGAGGTTTCTGTATACGACTCCTTGATCAAAGGTGGCCGCCGCAACAATTCGGTACACCGTAATTCTCCTCCTGCCAAGTACCTCCGATCATTTCAGCAATTCATTGCGAACTTTTGTTTGTTTGGCAACCCCAAGTGTGAAGTGCTGCTTGCCAACCCTGACCACATTGTGGAGAAGGCTGTCTACAGATCGTGTCCCATGCAACAGAACGGATTTGACTGTGGTTTGTTTGCATTTGGATGTGTCCTCCACCTGCTCAAGGGGTTGGATGTCTCAGCTGACATTTTCAACCAGCAGCACATTTCCAAGCTCAGGGAGTCTCTCCATGCAGTGTTTACCGTCACTGACATTGGATCAGATGTTCCCAATCCACGGGAACTTCTTTCCTCTTCGTTCCTGTCTTCCTTTTTTCCCCTCCAGTCTGAAAACGACTGTCATGACGATGTTTTCCTTCGGCTGCTTCAAGACCTTCCAAATAATGATAATGACATTGATGCTGCACCAGATGTTCCTGACAAGGGCCCCCCCATCGAACTAGACGTTGTGCCCCTCCATCCACGACTAGGGGCTGATCCACAACCCGAACCAACAAGACACAGGGACAACTATTTCACAACCCAATTCATTGAGGTACCGAAGGAATTTGAAGATATGTCCAAAGTTGACCTGGCCATTGATGATTACGAGGAATCTTCCGGGGTCAGACTAGTCATTGCCAGGTCACGAGGCGCTGGATCGAGGCTTTATTTTTGTGCTTCCCATACGGGCTGTTGCTTCCGGGCCAAATTTGGCAGAGAAAGGGGTACGTTGCCCATTATCTACAAACAGGAATTGTCCAATCCATTCCACTGCGGCGAACCTGTCCCACCCAAGACAAACGGCCGTGCACCCAAAAAAAGGGTGAGGGACAAACTGGAAGAGAGTGTGGACCACGTCATTGAGGTGAAGGACAGCACGCCAGTACCAAAGGATGTAATGAAGGCAGCTGCCAACATTCAAAGTGTGAGAGCCTCCTACAACCAGGCGTACCGTGCTATCGGCCGTGCAGTGGAGAATGGCCCAAGAGAGAAACAACAGGCCAGTTTTGGACTAATCATGTCGTACTTGAAGCACTTCCAGTTGCGAAACGAAGACTCCACTGTCAAAGCTGAGAGTGATGCTGACCAGCGTTTGCGGCGCCTAGGCATCTGTCCTGGGATCATGCGGCGCTCTTTGCAGCATGTGAGGCCTGTCCTGTCTCTCAATGGGGCTCACCTCTTGTCAAAATGGAAGGGAACCCTGTACATTGCTTCGGTGCAGACCGCGTGCAGTAACATCTATCCTGTTTCCTTTGCCATTATGAAGGATGGCGAGGGTGCGGAGGGATGGAAGTGGTTCCTGGAGCTGCTGGTTGAGGCCATCCCTTTGCTGAAAATGCAGCACCCAGATAACCGTTGCAGGTTCTGCTACTTCACTGTCATTTCTGACAGGCAAAAGGGACTAATCCAGGCATTGCAGCAGGTGTTTCCAGACAATCATCATTGTTTTTGCTCTGTCCACATAGCAAGGAATGTTGAAAAGGAGGTTGGAAAAAAGGTAGCAAAGCATGTCCATGCTTTGTCTGCCACATTCTCCAAACGTGAATCGGACGAATTGATGGCGAAAATTAATGCAATTTCCGCCCGTGGAAAGAAGTATTTGGAGGGCATTAGCGCCAATCAGTGGAGGAGCACCGCTTGGGTGGACGACCCAACCCTTCCACCCAGGTTCGGCATTGTGACAACAAACATGTCAGAGTCTGTAAACTCAATGGTTGGAGATGCAAGAGATGGAAGCTGGCTAGAGTGTACCAACGACATTGTCAGAAAAATGATGAACAGGATCTGCAGCCTTCGGGAGGAGAACTACGGAAGGGAGGGTGTTGTGGACAAGGTTGCAGAAATCCTTGAAAATAGATGGAAAAATTGTTCTAACTTCCAAGTGAGGGAGGTTGTGAAGGGTGGTAGCCAGTTCGATGTTTTCCGTCCATCGAGGGGAGCGTCTCTGCCTGAGACAAATCGATTGTTGGATGTGAGGGAGCAGACATGTGAATGTGGAAAGTGGCAGGAGCATGGAGTTCCCTGCATTGATGCAGTTGCCTACTACAGGTTGTTTGAGACGCAAACACTACAATACATAATGGACAATCATGTCAGTGAACACTACAAATACGAAACAGTTAACGAACTTTTGAAGGAAAACATTGTTCCTGTTTCTTTGGATATATTGGACCAGGATGGAGTTACATTGCCACCAAATTGCACAAAAAGGTCAAGTGGACGACCAAGGAAAAAAAGGATCAGGAAACGATCTCGTTTCGCCCATGATCCAGACAAATCACCCATTGTTTGTAGCAGATGCAAGAAGAGAGGACACAACGTTAAAACATGTGTTGCAAGAGAGCAACTTGAGAAACAACATCCAGCTGAGCTTGATCTTTCTTGAACAATATATAACTGTCACTACTATAATAAGATTTCAGTGTTACCTGTGGATTGGTGGTAGTAGCAGTAACAGTTGTAGTGGCAGTAACAGTTTTGGTAACTTCTGTGTGGTAGAAACGTAGTGAAAGTAGTAGTGCTATGGTGTCGATATAGTAAAAAAGTAAAAAGGATGGTGTCGAGATAACAGTGGCCACGGTGTCGAAATAAAAAAGTGGGGTTTTTACGGTGTCGAAATAACAAGAGAGGGGTTTTTTCGGTGTCGAAATCACAAGAGGGGTTTTTTCGGTGTCGAAATAATGACGTACAAGGTGTCGAAATAACAAAGGGGAATTTATGGTGTCGAGATAATAGTGTCACGGTGTCGAGCTAATAATGCCCGTGTCGAGATAATAGTGGCACAGTGTCGAGATAACAATGCCCGTGTCGAGATAGTAATGCCCGTGTCGAGATAAGGCTTCGGTGTCGACATAGCAATTTCCCCAATAAATAATGATGATTGGTGTGAGCCTGACTGTGAGTGACGTTAGTACGCTTTGATACTACGAACATAGGAATGACACCTACGTTATGGAGATAGTTGAAGATTGCTATTCACAGTCTGCACAAAATAATACAAAACGAAAGCTATCGCACTCACTACTACTAGTCGTAGTAGTAGGAGTTATAGTTTCTTTCAAATAAATGATTCTGCAAACCTATGCCTGTACCTTGATTGCAATAGTAGTGTCCATGTAATCTGGATCCAAGGGATCGTCCTCCCCAAGAGGCATGAACTCTTCAAATGCGGTTCCGGTACCGTCGATTTCTGAATCATACTCAAAGGTTGGCAATGGCGGCCGTTCCAGAGCACCCAACACCTTGTCCGTCCTCCACAATGGCTTTTTGACGGCATCGCGAATTTCGACGAAGCCACCCTTGTTGCCGGGGACCGCACCGGACACATAGATCAAATCGCGGCCTCGATCAATTTTCAAAATTCGCAAATTTTGCATAGTGACACGATCAACACCCATGCGGCCTGCCATTTTCTTGCCCTTGAAGACTTTTCCGGGATCTTGACAGTTACCCGTCGATCCCAAGGCACGATGACTCAACGAAGTACCGTGACTTGCCGGCATACCGGCGAAGCCGTGTCGTTTCATACCACCTTGGAAACCTTTGCCTTTGGAAGTACCAGTCACGTCGATATTTTGTCCAGGAACGAAATGTCGGGCATGCAATTGTGTGTGAAGAGGCAACAAGTTGGCCTCGTCCGTGATGCGAAATTCTCGTACCAGATAGGGCGGTGACTCGATCAATTCCTCTGCCGCTTTGTACTGTCCTAAAATTGGTTTGGAAACATTCTTGGCCTTGCGTTCTCCAGCTGCAATTTGAATGGCACTGTATCCATGTTTTTCAACGGTCTTGTGTCCCAAGACAATATTCCGGTCCATCCACAAGACGGTACAGGCATGTCGGACACCCCAATCGTCCCACACGGGCATCATTCCAATTTTAATGGCCAAGGCACCACAGCGCTTATCACGCAACGTCCAAATGGGATTATCGACAAACTTTTCTGGCATTAATGCCCGTTCAAATTCTTCTTCGGAATAGGTTTTGAGTAACGGCCGTTTGCGTTGTCCGGGCTTCCAATCGGGATACTTCTTTTCATTCTCTTCGTCGATCATACGCTGTTCTTCGGCATCAATAAGTTTTTGCATTTCTTCTTGTGACAAAGACTTTTCATCACCGCCCGAACCAAAAGAATGAATTTTTGGATTCCAAACAGTGGTAGAATATTCCGCACGAGACGGAATAGACGAGAGCGGGGACACGACCATCGTTTGGCGAACGCATCGGGCGGTGGAAACAGGTTGCAGGACAGGAGTGCTCGACGATGGTGTTGTCCTCGATCGACAGAGGACCCTGCTGTAGGGTCTCGCCCCACCAGAGGCCAGTTTGCGACAAACAATCATCGTCAAAAGAATTCTGGTCTTTACACCGATCGGGTTAGGATAGGAACCATGTAACTACAGTAGTATTTAGATGGATGTGGAATACAGATTTGGTGAGGGAGTTTGTTTCTCAGTTTCCCCGCTATCACATCATCTCATCACAGTCAATTCACGCGCTGCTTTGTTTGTTTTGCAACGAGCAGGATTACTTCCACGTGGAATTTTGAACGGTCGACTTACGGAACGGGTCAATGACGCTAGAGTATGCATAGAGTGACGTTTACCGCTCATACTCTCTCGAGGCCATTAAAAACCATCGTGTGAAATAACCCCGAGAAAGATCATCGGTTTCATCTCCTACTACACCGAATACACGAAAAGAGAGGTTGTGTTGATGATGGGAGAGGAGGACATCTCTCTCAAGAAGTCAAGAACGATCTCTTTTTTGACGAAAAACATAACAATTGATTAAAGGTCTGCACAGCACAGCACATTCACCGACACACAACAAGGACTCTACGAGCACCAATAATCCCTTGCACTAGCATTCTAAAGGAAAACATCCAAGAAAAGAGATCTTACAGATTTCTTTTTGTGAGTAATTAGACGCTGAGAAATTCTTTCAGAAAGCTCCCATAGGCAGCGTTTGAAGTTGAATTATTCTGATTATTTGAAAGAACGGCTGCAATGTCGCAAAACGAGAATGGAAAATTGATTGCCACGGCTATTGGTGCTGCTGCCGCTGGTGCCGGTCTCGCTGTCTTGGCTATGAAGATGATTGATTCCAACAAACGGGACAACGACGACTACCCCAACAAACGAGCCATTGATCTTCGTCCACACTACAACATTCGAAACGACAATTCAATGCTGATTTCGGATCCATCCGAACGCAGTCTTTCCATTTCCCCGGGTAACATTCCACCTGGATTGAATCGGAACGATTCCGAGCAAATGCTTTTCCCTCACAATCATGAGGAAAAGATGCGACGTCGGATTGCCACTCGATACACTATTGAAGAAGAAAACAATCTACCCCGCAATTCCGTCACGGTACGAGTGCCTGCTACATCGGCCAATGTCGGACCAGGATGTAAGTCGCATCGGGTACCATATCGACTCGAGCATTTGGACAATTACAATATATGATTGTCTTTTTCTAACTCTTGTGACACGTTCCATTTCCTCTCTCGCTCTCTACCTCTTTTCTTAAAATATAAATCGTTTTCCCGCTGATTTTTCAGACGATTGCATTGGAATTGCCGTCGATTTGTGGTCCGAAGTCACTGTCAGTCGTGCCGACGAATTTGAAATTACCGCCGAGGGGGAAGGAGCGGATCAAATGCCCAAGGACGAATCCAACTATTTGGTCGTGGGATGCAAGGCGGCCTTTGAAGCGGCCGGAAAGCCACTCCCTATCCTCAAGTATCACGTCGTCTCGCGTATCCCCTATGCCAGGGGGTTGGGTTCCTCCAGCGCTGCCATTGTGGCAGGAATCGTTGCTGGACTCGTCTTGGCAGGTCATCGATTGCCATGTTGGGGATCCGAGGCCCTGTTGCAAATCGCAGCCGGCATTGAGGGACATCCGGACAATGTCGCTCCTGTGATTTATGGAGGAATTCAGTTGGGTATCCACAACGGCACACGTTGGGTCACAGAACGAGTCCAGAGTCCTCCTGGGTTGCAAATGGTCATGTTCATCCCCGATTTCATCGGCAAGACATCCGACGCTCGAGGAGTCCTCAAACCAACTGTAACACGAGCCGAGGCAGCATTCAACATTGGACGAGCGGCCTTCTTGGTCCATGCCTTCAATACCAACAATTTGGACAACTTGCGATGGGGTGTCCAAGACAAGCTCCATCAACCACAACGTGGAGAGAAACTCTACAAGTATTTGTATCCTATGATCGAAGCGGCCGAAAATGCGGGAGCGTGCTGTGCCTATTTGTCTGGAGCTGGACCGACTGTAATGGCCTTGACCAGCGGTGCCAGTGGCGACATCTTTGCACAACGAGAAAAGGAACGAACCGATATCTTGGTGGCCAAGGCCATGATCCAGTGCGCCAAGGACCATGGCATTGATGGGAAACTCCTCGTTACCAACGTCGTGGCGGAAGGTGCTCGAGTCGTCAAGGTAGATCCTCCTTTCAGTACTGGAGAAATTACATATCGTGATAACATCTAGAAAAGCCAAGTATCTTTTCTTTCACAAAAAGAGAAGCTATGCCGCTGTCGGGACGAATTTTTCGTTTACGTTTTTTTCCAACTTACTTCATAAATGTTCAGGACGTTTTTACAACCGCAAGATCCCTAATAAGCGCTACCCTCTACGGGTGAAACTAGGAGACTATCTTGTCACTCCATTATACTAATCGAAAGATTATGCTCTAATCCTCAGTGTCCATACTAGCGGGAGCCTCGACACTGCCATCTTCCTTGTCCTCCTCTTCCTTGTCCTCCTCACCAATCTTTTCGACGGCAGGAGCAACGTTGTCTTCCTTTTGTTCTCCTCCCACAGTGATTGATGTATCGGATTTAGTGTCAGTCTCCTTGACCTGTGTTGTATCGCCCTTTGTGTCTGCCTTTTTGATTTTTTTGGTTTCGTTCTTGATATCTGTTCTCTTACTGGGCATTTCCTTCACATCCACCACAATTTTGGTGTCTGGAGGGAGCTTCCATCGAACATATCTTCCCTGCCCATCTGTTCTTGTCCATCCCGATTTGAGCAGTGATTTGGTGATGGAAGCAACGTAGCTTCGGGGTTCCATATTGGACTGCAGAAAGAGGTAGAAAGTAGAAAAAGAGATTAATATGAGAAAAAAACGGCGTGTAATCCCGACTGTAGTTCACGCGTTGGTCAAATCACATTGCCGTTGATGAACGCACCAGCATTTGCTTGACCCATTCTCCATACTTGTCACTCTTTTCGATCCAGTCCATGAGGTCTTGTCGCGATACTCCGGGATTCTTAATCGCCGGCTCTTGTATTTCGGGTGCTTCTGAAGCACTCTTCACAGCTCGCAGGGTAATGGCCGATCCGATGATTTGATGCTTCCGTTCCCAAATCCCGGCAGTAACGACTTTTTCCATCATTTGGAGTAGCAATTCGGTAGGGAATGAATCAAGATCGGATTGTTGGATGATCGGTAGCTCCAATGCCTCTGCAGGCGACTTAATCACTGGTGCCAGGTTTGCCTTTTTGGGCGATGTTGCTCCAACATCCGACGAGGGAGCTGGTATTGGTCGTTTCTTGGACGAGTTTGCGGACGATGTTTTCGTTTTGGGGGACGTTGTTGCGATTTGTACCTTGTGTATTTGAGGCTTGGAGTCGCTCGGCAACAAAAAATAGAGCATATACGATGAAATACGAAGCTTATCTTCCGATTCTAGGACCATACATTCTCCTTGCTCGACCTTTTCGTTGTTGACGCGGATCGGATTTTTGCCCAAACATTCCAACACAAAGAAGCCATGAGGTGGTAAATCTGCTTCGGTCCTTCCCTTGGTCAGCTTGAGCTTCTGGCTGGCATTCTCGCCGGTTTTCTTGTCTTGATATTCCAATTTGGACTTGGCTTCGTCCCACTCTACAGTTCCACCATGAGCATCGCGATAGAAAATTTTGAAATGATTTCGGGAAACCGCTTTGTGGGTGCCAAGTCCAAAAAAATTGGGATCTTTGGTGTCATGTGATCGACCCAACACCGCTGGAAGACGAGTAATCGGCACAGTAACTCGTTCTCTTTTTCCACTTCCGAGATCATGTTGGATCCCATCCAACAAGGCGAAAGCGGCTGTAGCTTGAGTGCCCCCCGTATCCAAAGATATCTGCTTTTTATTCGTTACATCTTTCTCCGGCGTTGATTCCGCCGCCATTTTTCCACTACCAGGCATGGTTGGAACTGCTGCATCTTGATGATGGTTTGGATCCTCCACAAGAGGTTTTTTATCGACAACTTCCATGATTGTGCCTTTGAACTTTTGAACCGATCTGGGGAAAATTCAAGAGTGTTATATTCGGAGTTCGAAGAATAACGAGAGACTTTGATAGAACAAACAGCGGACAAGAATGTAATGTCGCCATCCGGATTCGAGACAAAGACACTTTTTTACAGTAACGTCGTAGGAGTTTCACCTCAATTCACAGTCAATCAACAACCATCAACTTCTGTCAGAGTTCGAACAAGAGGCGACAAGTGCTTGGCAATACGACATACTTCAAGTACTAATAATAGTACCTATGTAACTGTCGTAACATGACAGGTACGACTACGTAGTACTGTAGTATTGTAGTATCACGTAGTAATAGTACTGACTGTGATAGTATAGGTACTATCGTACGTCGTAGACAGAACGGACTAACTGTAACAGTAATGTCTATCGACTCACTCGACACGCTGCTAGAATATGAAGAATGAGGCCGAACAGTCTAGGTCTTTCCACACAATCAAACCACGCCGTACGCCGGAACTCGACGCTCCCCTCACCAGAGGCTCGTATGTCACTTGACGCCTTCTGCTCAGGGGAGCAAGAAGGAGGCGATCGTGGACTGTGGTGCTACTGCTTTCAGAGCTCACTCTGCTGCTTGGAATCAGGAGAAGTTCAGGCTGTCTTCATTGAGAATGATTTCATGGATTGTACTACAAAGACCTGTCAAGAAAATGTGGATTACCTTCCACTGATTGAAGAAGAGTTAAAGAAGAGTTGTGTGGTGACCATGGCTGTCACCTGACAGCTGACATGTTGAGACAGCTGCTTATCAGAGCAGGCTTTGGCTTTAAAAGAAGATGGGGCGAGCACCATAGAGCCTCCTATCTCAGGAACAGGCCACAGTACCAGTGATTTCCTTATGAGTCCGTTCCTCAGGATGAGGCCACCAACAGAAGAGGCACATTCCATCAGCTGGAGGAAACATCACTGTTCAAGTTGACTGAGATTGATGAATCACACCTGGCAAAGCTCTCATAATATGATGATGGTAGAATAAGAACTTTGGAATTCAAGAAGAATAAGTATGTTTTCGTCATGTTTGAGCTGTTCTTTGCTTTGGCTTTGGAGCCATCACGGAATATCACAGAGAACCCAAGGCTGTAGTACTCACAGTCAGAAGCTGGCACCTAGGTTGGCTCATGTTATAGATGTCCAGTAACTAGTTACTCAAGTTTTACATGATCTAAAGGTCAAATTTACGTCAATAATTCTAGCTAGAGAACCAAACTCGATTTAAAGTGTTTAACCTTACAGTTAGTAGAAATTCTTTTTGCACCTACCGTACCGTACTCATCTTACGTAGTGTAGTAGTAGTAGTTATCGTCGTCTCTACTACGACTGTACCTACCGGTAGCTCTAGTAGGTTTGATAGAGAGGTATGGTTGCGAAGCGGCAAGGCATCCTCAATTGCAGTACTACGTACGTACGAATTAATCGGGGTAGATTGTGGCGTAAAATGCACGAGTATCAGCGATCAGATTCTCCAATAATTCTTTAACTGTAAACGGCGCTCATATTAGGTACTGGACCTGTAGTAGTCTCTACTGGAGTCTACCCATTAAATAAATAATAGTTTTTCACTTACACTGGACGCTGTTGTTTCCAATTCATCTCACTGTGAAAAAAATCGGAATACCGGTATTAGAGTATGTATTACTCCGGAGTAATAACTGTAATACTATTAATAACTGTAACAACGGTAATACCACTAATTCACAGTCAGTTGTCCCCTGACAAATAACAGAGCGAAGATACGACGTTTGAAAGCAAAGCACCAATAATATTATATCATTATATTTTTTTTATTGTTTCTTCCTTTTTGTCGCAACTATTTACAGCTTGAACGTGTTGCACACACAACACAAAGGTATCCGTACGGTGAACAGTTCGATGGTATTTCAATTTTCCAAATGACAACAGCATGCCGTCTACATCTACTAGTCAATCACATCGTTGGGCTGCAGCGACAGAATCAAAACGAAATCGTCGCAGGACAATCAGCGGTCCAAGGCACCTTTTAGGATGTAATTGCTGTTCTTTTTCTCCTTCTTCCTCTTCCCCAACTGTGCTGTTAATTATCTTCCTTGTAATATTGTTGGGATTTCTGCAATTTGACGTTTGGAGGAAACTATCTCACGTTGATGGCGACAACGCTTTTTCTGAGACATACTCCTTGTTGACCAGCAGCAAGCAAGCATTTGTATCTTCATCAAAGAAGAGATCTAAATTAAAACCGACGTCCATGCAAAGCCTTGTAGAGAAAGATGCTTCCAAAAAGAGGAGTTCCAACAAGGCCGCTGCTCTCTTTTCGAATACAGATGGGAAACTAACAGAGCAACAAGATGCTTTTCCATCCTGGGATTCAAATGAAGATATTCAAAGCCATCCGCTGACTGCATCTGACGCAGAGAACAACAATGACGATAATACCGATGACGGTAAGACTGATGATGATAACACTGATGCTGATGACAATGATGACGACGAAAAGCCCGAAGGGCAAGAAATTTCAGAGTCCTTGGATGAAATCGTAATGCTTCGGAAACTTCCGCTGTTTTTATCTCATGACGAACGTACCGACATAGAAGACACTGATGACGAAACGAATGATGACGACGCGACTGATAACAACATTGATGGAGGCGAAATGACGACGAATGGACAGCCAGGCTCTTCCATGACGATATCTTCATCCGACACTCACTATTACAAACTCGGTTTGGTCCGTGCCATCGGCAATGCATTACCTCCAAGACATGATGCCAACCAGACATTACGAAATTTGGAGTTCATCCTCAAATACGAACCTAACTCTGAACAACTGCACAAACATTGGGTGTTCAATCGTATAGTGGACAAGGATTTGCTGCAGCGACTTTTGAACTTGTTACAGCGGTACAATCAAACGTCGTACACTATCATTCCGTTTGTTTTAAAAGAGTATGCCAAGAAACAATATGAGTTTCGTAAAGGACACTATCAGGATGAATTGGACATGATTCACAATAAGTCCTTCTATATTGACAAGTGGACAGATAATGACAGAGCCAGATATTTTGACATCATACAAGATCAAAAGAATTTGTATGTCACCAATCAAAACAACGCCCGAAATGTTGCCATGGAATGGTATATGCTACCCAACAGAACTGTGCCAGATGTTGATTATGTTCTTCCCTGGGACGGTAACTGCTTTCTGACCCATGCAGCTTTTGTCAAATTGCAACAAGATTTGATCCGATGGAATTCGGATCCCCTGGCAGCCTACAAGGCATCATCAAGGGGAGAGTCGTTTTCTCAAACAAACCCCAAGATCCGCTCACTAATGAAAGAACCCTTCAAGTATTTTTACACCCCGATGGACCGATTATTGGTGGGCAATGAAGTTTTGTTGGATCCCAACTACCTCCCTAGGTTGAACGAGGAACCACAGATCATTTTTCATCATACTGCAGTTGGTCGTTTTGATCCCACTCTTCGATATGGCAAGAAGAACAAGGTCGAAATGCTCCTTCGATTACGCATCAAAGGACCCTGGGATGTCTATGCCAAAGACCTAGCGGACGTTCGTGACAATGCCTTTTCTGATTGGATTGGTCCACCACCAGCAGCTGGTTGGGTCAGTCGTTTGTTTTCAGGGAAATCTCGACTCGAAAAAAAAAACACTTCGCCACAACGTGTAAAGGCACGAACTGATGGGATGACTCGCATGCTACAACGACTGGATCTGCAGGTTGCCACCAAATTGCATGGCTGGAATTCAAGTACTTGGATGTTCTATGATCAAGGGATATTGGCCAAAGAGGCAGAGTTCTGGGCGAATTCACAACAACTAAATGGAACAAGTCCTTTTGCAGACTCAAACAGCAGCCTCTACAATCTCATCCAAAATCTGGTAGCACATGCTGACCATGCCTTGCATGCAGGCCCTTGGTCTGTGATGGACAAAAAGCCATGTGGTTGTGGCAAATATAACGATTGCCATGATTATTACAGTGTTATTGGTCACAAGATTACTTCTGTAAACACATCAATCAATCTGCCCATGTGTGCCTCTGATGCTGTGCGTTACGATCGTTCCAGACTTGAAGCATTTCAATACAACACCACCATTCTGTCATTGGCATATTCAATCACCAGAAACAATTCCTATGTTGAAAAAGCTGCTGAGAATATTTTGACTTGGTTTGTAAATCCCAAAACTCGAATGAATCCGCGGCTGGGGGTTGAGTGGCACCATGGAGGAAACCAAAACTTCATTACCAAGTACGGAGTCATCGAGTTCAAAGATCTCTACTACTTTTTGGATGCTGTGCGCATTGTGGAGGAATCAGGAGTCTGGACCAAAGCCCAAACAGATGATGTCGTTTTATGGTTTCAGCAATATCTTGATTGGCTGCTTGTCTCAAAGGATAAGCATTCCAGGAGAGGAGGACTGAGAGCCTATTTTGAACCAAATCACCATGGTTTGTATCATGATATTCAAGTCATCTCAGTGGCTTCCTTTGTTGGAAATCTCACAATTGCCCTTACAACAATGCATGAAAGTGCATCACGCCTACTCACCCAAGTTTCTGCAAAGGGAGAGCTGAGAAAGGAACTGGGCTCAAGTAATTGTGAGCATTGGCAAGCAGTTACGCTGCAGGGTTGGTTTACTTTGGCAAGGATGGCCAAAAAAGCTGGAGTTAATTTGTGGAACAAGTTGAGGGCTCCATCACACCCTGAACTAGGAACAACAGAACCCCAGTCGGCCCTTTGTCGTGCGGCAGAATACACTATCCCTCTGCTAAGAAACCGTCCAACATGCAATGGCAGCTATGTTTATATGGGCGAAGATGTATCCAGATGGTTTCCCTTATATCTTGAGGTGCAGCATCACTGCTCCAATGCAGTAATCAGATATCCTGGCTTCTTATGGCCTGACTGGTGGCCATTGGATAGCTTGCCTGAATCTCCACCTGGTGATGCCTACCAAATGAAACCTTTACACTCCCATGGCACTGCCATTGCACCATTTTGGAACCTGGGATTGTACGAGTTTGACATATCTATGCGCAATAACCAACGGTAGACGTTTCCCAAAATGAGTTTCCGAAACAGACTGAAAGGAATGTGACAGCATTTTCTGACACTACAATATCTTTAGTGGCACTACAATTCAGAGCTGCATTTAGAGACTAGTTTGGGGGAACATCTTCTATGTAGACGGTGATTTGCTCGTTTTGAGATGTGAGGTTCAGAGATGGACTGCATGCTTTTGCAACAGCAAGACATGCTCCTTGTGAATGCAAATTTTCTGAACCAAGGAAAAAGGCTGTGTGGCAATTCAATTCCAACTAATTGGCCATCGCAGCGAGTACTCCAACACAGAGGATCCTACAGAATAGATCTGGAAAATGTTACTGTCAGTTTTTCTGTATTTTGAAGATTTATCAGGCACAATACATGATACTTTTCAGCAACAACATTGGTACAACAGCAAAAAATAGTACAAGCAAATTCGTGTTAAACATTGACACATGAATCAGCATGTGCTCTTTTGGGAACACATAGAGAGCGGCCTTGGAACACTGTTTCCCTTCCAATGAAACCACCGGATCACTTTGTCCTCAAACATGACCAATGTCTGGGCATCTTAATGGAAAACACTTTGAAACGGCAATTTGAGAATTTGGATACCCAAATGACACTATTCTAACAGATCACATCCACAAAATTCGATCTCTCTCAGAGGCCTCACAATACCAAAGACAATACAAACAATGAAGCGAACCAGACTAGACGTCCTCCTTCAACAGCACAGCTGCCTTATCAAGGAAGAAACCACAAACTGTCATTCAGCTTTCACAATCCCCTTGTTGAGAGCTTTTAAAACAAGGTGCATTTTAAACTTTTACTGTAGTACATCCCCTCCCAGGGAAGCTTCAGTTCCTGGTTTAGGACTACCTACATAATCTGTACAACTTACTACTTTCAATGTTTTGCTACGGTAGTCTGCCTTACTATTCACGACATACTCAGATTCTGTCCTAGCTGGTAGTGTCGTTAGACAGTATGTCTTTCCACACAATCAAACCACGCCGTACGCCATAACTTGACGCTCCCCTCACCAGAGGCTCGTATGTCACTTGACGCCTTCTGCTCAGGGGAGCAAGGAGGAGGTAATCGTGGACTGTGGTGCTACTGCTCTCAGAGCTCACTCTGCTGCTTGGAACCAGGAGAAGGTTCAGGCTGTCTTCATTGAGAATGATTTCATGGATTATACTACAAAGACCTGTCAAGAAAATGTGGATTACCTTCCACTGATTAAAGAAGAGTTGGGTGGTATCCATGGCTGTTATCTGACAGCTGACATTTTGAGACAGCTGCTAATCAGAGCAGGCTTTGCAGAACAGGGCTTGAAGGGAAGATGGGGTGAGCAACATAGAGCCTCTCATCTCAGAGAGATGTTGGAATTAGGAACAGGCTACAATACCAGTTATTTCCTTATTAGTCAATTCCTGAGGATGAGGCCACCAACAGACAAGGATTATTCCATCAGCTGCAGCAAAGATTGGGCCTTGAAGTGAGAATGGCTGATAGTTCTAGAGTAACATCAATGTTCAAGTGAATTGAGATTGATGAATCACACCTGGCAAAGCTCTGATATGATGATGGTAGAATAAGAACTTTGGAATTCAAGAAGTATAAGTATGCTTGCGTCATGTTTGAGCTGTTCTTAGCATTGACTTTGGAGCCATCACAGAATATCACAGCAAACCCAACTTGTGAGTGCAATTAAGGCTGTACTCAGAAGCCAGCACCTGCCGGTAGATTGGCTCATGTTAGATGTCCAGAAACTAGTTACTCAAGTTTTACATGATCTGAAGGCCAAACGTAGGTAAATTCTAGAACCAAACTCAATCTAAAGCGTTTAACCTTACAGTTAGTAGCAGAAATTCGCCATATCCCTAAAAGTGAGGTGACCTGGAAGGGCAGCATTTGCTGCATTGTATAGATCAGGTCGTAGTGCTTTGATCCCACCTTGTCATGCTTCCTATCGCCTCGGTCGCCGAGCGCATGGACAAGAAGATTTCAGACGCCGCCGTTGGATGGGGCATCTTAACAAAAACTCGTCGGCACTGTGCCAGCAGTAGCTATCAGAAAGAATGCTCCATTTCTTGCCAAAGATTTTGTTGGTTCTTGGAAGGCGGTCGAAAGATGCGGATTCCCTCGACTCGTTGAAACATTGCGACTCTACTAGTAGTAGGAGGTTACGACTGGTCAAAACTACTGTCAATCACCTTCGCAATGACGCCGACAGTCGCGACAGTCACAACCCTTGAGACTGTTGAGAATACCTTACGAATTAAACTCGTGTCACAGAGGAACGAATTCGCATGGGTACACTACGCATACTAACGATATCAAATTGCTTTCACTAGTAGATTTCTGAGAGAAAGTGAGATCATTCACTTTCTCTCCTTATTGCGGACTACATCAGCATATGATCGAAACGTCGCCATCTTTGCTGGATGCAATGTTACTGCACCCTTGACTTCAACTTTCGTCATTGGTGCAGCTTCACAGTCAACTTCAACTGCATCGGGTGAGTCAGAACTGGACTGGCACACTCGGGATTGACTAGTCTCCGTTTGACTCATTCGATTAGTTTCGATATCGTTATCCTTAACACACTCCTGTGGCAATGAGTTGATTATATTATCGTCGTCGATGTTCAATATCTGCTTCAACATCTTGCGGAAGGGTGGTCCCTGAAGGGGCTTCGTGAAGTAGTCAGCAATCATATCACCCGTGGGACAATATTCGATGGATAGCCGTCCCTGGTTAACATTGTCTGTGACGAAAAAAAATCGGACGTTAAGATGACGAGTACGTTTAGTGGACGATTGACGACCGTTCTTCTCTAATAGAATTGCACTCTCATTGTCCTGGTACACGATATTCTTCTGAACAGTGTATCCTTGTGCCTCTAGGAAGTGTCTTGTCCAAAGTATAAGGGACATTGCGTCGTTAACCCCCACCAGCTCGGCCTCAGTTGAACTGCGCATATTCAGTTTTTGTCGTGTTGACATTGAGTACACAGACCCTTTCCCAAGAGTCATGGTTGCACCAGTGTGACTCGTCATATCTGGATGTACCACATATGAAGCGTCTACCCACCAACGGATGTTTCGGATGCAACTTGCTTCGAGGACCAGTGGGAAGTGTGCAGTGCGACGGAGATATTGCACACAGCGTCCCAGCTTCTTCATTTCTTCCGTGTCCGGAGAGGCCACCCGGGTGGTCAAGAACGCCACGGCAGTCTGTAGGTCTGGCCGTGCGCTCTTGCATAAATATAATAGCTGTGTTGTCAAGCGATGTAATAGATCGGAATCTTGCATGGGCAGTTTTGCAGCTTTGCTGTTCACCTCAAACAGATGGTTTGCTGGTGGTGTTGTACTCGGCCCCGTCGCCATGGATGGAGGTAGCTGTGCGACGATCTCCTCCACCAAAGTTGGCATGGTGAATTGCACTTTGCCGTCTACTGAGAAATTGATCCTCATTCCCAGGTAGTTGTGCACTTCCCCTCGCGTTACGGAAAGAGGTGCCTCTTTCCCAAACTCTTCTTGGAGCTTAGCAAAAATCTCCTCGACCACTTCAGGGTCCACGTGTGACAGTTTTAGGTCATCGACATACCAAGCTTACCGTTAATGATTTTGTTAGCCACGCATGCATCATACGGGTTGATTTTGAAGCCAAGTGTCTCAACTACGAACGAACTTAACTTCTTCCAAAACAATAGTGCACTCTGCATGGCCCCGTAAAGAGCCTTGTCAAGTTGTGCATACAGGACCTTTTTTCCGTTCTCATAGGTGACAAACTGACGATAGAATGGTTCCATGCAAAGCAGGATCTCCAATATTGTACCGTCCAACTTCAAATGTAGAAGTTCATCCATGTCTGCTTGCATGAATGCTCCAGGAATGTCACAAGTGAGCACGCATCGTCTCTCATATGCTTCGATAACACAGCTTAAGAGAAGTGCCTCGATACTTAATGCTGGCGAACTGGTCTCTTCTTTTGATTTGTAAAGGCGTTGTTTACGTCCATCAGCGCAACCTCGCCCCTTGATTGTTCCGCACCTTTTCTCTTTCAGGAACATGGCGTTGTTCTTGGCTGAGCTCCTGACTGCGTACCCCGTGCATAACATTTCGTGTCAGTAGTTGACGTAGCTCTTTTTCGATGGCTTCCTCTCCTGCTTTTCCAAAGATTTTTACCCCTTTGTTGGCTGTCATCTGTGCAGTGACAAGACAGAAAAGAGTTTGGTGTGTCTCCGGTTTGAGTGTGTCAACAATTGCAGTCAATAACGCATGTTCGCTTCGCGGAGCCTGTCCACGCCGTCGTTGAGTTCGTGACCGTGTGTTTGGGCTTGTATTTCCTGGTTCAAATGCTGCCCTTTGGCCCAGCTCCTTGGCCCTTCGGAAATCATTGCTCATCGTGTATCAATCCGGAATATCCTCGTCTGTGCTCTCTGCATTTGTGTCCTCAACTTCGTCTAGGTTCACGTTTCTGTCCAATCCTGTGCTTTTGTCATCGTCCAGATCCATTTCGTCATTCTCATTCACTCCTGATCTTTCATCGGATGCGTCATCCACTCCTGAGCTTTCATTATCATCATCCACTTCTGAGCTTTCGTCGGACATGTCATCCGCGGTTGGTAGGTCTTGACCAAGACCTATGTCCGTCACTCCTGTGGCGGCAGGGAACGGGGGAGGCGCATTGACGTTGATCGCGGGATCTGCCGTCAGGGCGGGGGTATCATCATGGTAGTTGGAAGCTGCGTAGGAAATGTCATCACGAGACTCGGAGGCAGAGGAATGATAGGAATAGGTGCTGTCGTCATCGGAGATATCAGGGTGAGGGTCCTCGACCACATCTGTGACTTGGTCCATAATTTCAGCGCCGTGACGGTTGGAGAATGCAAGGGTGGACGGCATGCCCTGTTGTCGGCCGATTTGAGACACCCAAGCAATTGCCTCCTCTGGCATGGGAAGGGGGGTCCAGCGATGTCGGATGATGCGTTCACCGGACGTGAGGCTCATGAAGCAGTGTCCTCCCTGCGAGTTACCCGTGGGACCCAGGCAGATAGCACCGAGAGTGCGTTGGCGCATGTCATTAGTATGGTCCTCATGTGTTTGGACATAGGACCCAAATTCAAGTCAAACGTGCTTATCGTAGATAAGTTCCCTGCCGACAAGAAGGTAGTGGGGGGAATGTACGTCGGACACGCTATCAGGCTCGGGGAGGGCATTCCACCACAGCACCGCATTGGCGACCAGACGTTTGACCATCAGTCGCGGAAGATGTCTGTATGGCAGGGTAACATAGACGCTGCGGATCCGGTCCTTGATGGTACGGATCATGCGTTCAACTTCAGGAACATGTTCATCGGCGCTGCACGGGTTAAGGTAGGGAAAGGTGGGTTGAAGGTCCTCGAACTCTGGATCGCATAGTAGGCTGGTGACGTGGAAACCGCGATGTTCATAGAGGCGAACGACTTTTATTAACTCCTGTTCAACGGTGGGAAGCTGCCGGTTTGGGAGGTCACAGACTGTGACAAAACGAAGGTCACGAGAAACAGTAAGAAGAAATGGTATCTTGTTGACAAACAGTATATCGGTAGCCAGAGTGACATCACGATGACGTTCAAGGATTTCTGGGGGAACGGGGTCGGTGTTAGTCTGTACATGAGGGGACTGGCGATGGACTGTCTTACCCTTCAGACTCCCGGTCCAAAAATGTCGGAGGCAATCTGGATCGACCGCTTGGTGACGGGGCACCCGCGTAAATGATGTATGGCAACATCTGACAGCTGTCGATCGCTTGGATGCATGATGATGTTTTGCTTACGGCGCGCTGTTGTAGCTTCTGCAAGTTGACGTTTAGTGTATCGGCTCGCTTGTTCTTTGATGGTGGTCACGAGGGCCCAAGTAGCTGGTGCTGTAGCGAAGTTCTCTGCGTCGGTGTAATATAGGCCAGTATCCGACGGAAGAAAATCGATCGTTGTCCCATCGCATTTTTGAAGGCGTAGACCATTGTGTAGGCTACTGTCCATGCTGATGCGGTAGTGTCTCGTAAGATTCCGTAGGCTCAGTATGTTCGCAATCCCGTCCGGGTAGTACCATACAGGGTCTGGGTACCCTTCTAGGTAGCCCTGATGTGTCAGGGTGACGGAACCCGCGTTGCAGTGTAGGACAAGGGGATTTTTCGCTTCATGTATGTCATGGAGGAGGTCGGGGTTTGAGACGATGTCAACTGACGAACAGCTGTCAGCAAGCATCCACGATTTCAAAAGTTTGCTGTAGCGCTGAGTGAACACTTGTGCTAGCCTAGTGCGCACCGGGAGACGATCGTGCTTTGAGGGACGAGTGATGGTTGAAGGAACTGCGGTGGTAGCGGCCGGGTACTCCTCAGAAGACGACTTATTATTGTTATCATTTGCAGCAGTATTAGTCATTGAACCGTTGCCATTTCCTCGTCCACGGCTGCCGCGACCCCTGCCACCGTTTCCTCCACGTCCTGCTTCAGGCCTGCCATTTTGAGCAAACGACATCCCTTGACGGGTCCTGTGGTGTGGATGTCTGTTGCGCTGAACGGCATTGGCATCAACATAATTAACGAGCATCTCATAGGCTTTCGTGAGAGTCTTCGGGTATCCATCAACACCTCGAGTGTAGGAGTTCTCAACGTCCGCGAGCAGCCCAGCAGAGCGATTTGGGTCGCTGCATCAAATAAGCCGGATGCCTAGGAATTCCTCTCTTGCCGCATTCTCTGCATCCTTTAGTTCCTGGTACGTCACGTTGGCCGGATCCTTGGGTTGGAGGAATTGCTGAAGCCCTGCAAGGCTGTGGCCCGTGCCACCGCCGAGATGCTCATATGCTTCGTAGAGGCTCTTGAAGGTCTCGAAGTAGTTATTGACGTTCATGTGCCCTGCCTGGCGGAAGAGCATGAAACGGTCCTGAGCTTCCTGTAGGCTGTGGGTGGGCTGCTTGGATGTCGACCGAGTATAGAGGGACTTACGGATCAGCTTCAGCAGCTCCAGTACGTCAGAGCTCTCGTCGATTTTCTCCCACTCTTCACAGGACTCCAACCTGTCGGTCACTGCCATCGAGCATTGTCCAAGGATGATGGAGAATGCCTGCTTCTCGGCTTCCTCCCTGGCTCGGATCTTCTCACGACATTCCTTGAGGTCAATCCTCCAGATATCTACCAGAGTAGGGTCCTGTTTCTCTTTGTCCGTAAGCGTTGGAATGACTAGCTCCTCAAACTTCAGGACGTCCGGTTTGAGAGCACGGCGAAACTCTCCTGCATCCTTGACGTTTGTGGCGATGTAGTTGCCAATCTTCATGGTGATTCGGTTGAAGTTTTCGGCGCTTTCCTTCTTGTCGCCGATGTCGTACACATATTTTTCAAGGCCATCGGTACTGCCGGTGAACCGAGACGCATTGACTTCTCCAGTGGCCATGCCGTTGTCCCTACGATTGGACCGCTTGCGGCGTTGGTCACTAACGTTGGTATTGGCTTCACTAGGAGAGCTGTCGCCCTCTTCCTTTTCATTCATCTTGATGAATTCCTTTCTCTCAGAAATGTTGAGAATACCTTACGAATTAAACTCGTGTCGCAGAGGAACGAATTTGCATCGGTACACTACGCATACTAACGATATAAGGAACGAATTCGCATCGGTACACTACGCATACTAACGATATCAAATAGCTTTCACTAGTAGATTTCTGAGAGAAAGTGAGATCATTCACTTTCTCTCCTTATTGCGGACTACATCAGCATATGATCGAAACGTCGCCATCTTTGCTGGATGCGATGTTACTGCACCCTTGACTTCAACTTTCGTCATTGGTGCAGCTTCAACTTCAACTGCATCGGGTGAGTCAGAACTGGACTGGCACACTCGGGATTGACTAGTCTCCGTTTGACTCATTCGATTAGATTCGATATCGTTATCCTTAACAGAGACTTTCGTCATATTTCGCAATGAAGCTTCCTTCTGCAAATTGCCGGAAAGTCACAGTGGATCATGTAGCGCGTCGGGGTGCACACTGTGTCCATGATAATAAGAATCAATCAATCTTGAAAATAATGTTTTTGATTATTTTAAATAAGAGTTCCCCTATTGCGGTAGTTTTTATATTCTGCATCTCTTTTGCAAGGGCCGGCCAGCATACAAAAGAGATATAGTTTATGAAGAATTAACTCTACACCCATGATAATGTGGTGAAAAGGATTCTTTTTGTCGTAGTGTCAAGGATTGAAATGTGCGCTGTGGCGAATTTGCAGACCTGGGCGAAATCGTCCTGGCTTGAGGATCGCATTTCTGACAAGGCTTGCTCCGCAAAAACGACTAGTAGTACTCAGGAGCCCACTCATTTCCACCGACCCAATATCCACCAGGCCCACCAGCATTCTTGAGAGCGCGACGACGAGCTTGATCAAGCCCGTTGCCGTAGGGATGGGCTTGCCTGCCAGCTCCTGTTGCTACAGCCATTCCACGAGCTGAATTGGGGCCGTACTCCATCGATCCGTAGCAACAGGATCCAGCATAATCGTCTCGCATGCCAGAATACGACATGGCTTTGTATCCAGCACCTGCAGCATAGTTTTTAAGGTAACTGTCATATTGGGAGAGACGAGGAGCAATATCCGCACTCGCTCCACCAACCCGGTAAGCAGCGTAGTCGACTTGCAGAGGCATGCCGCCGGGAGTTCCTGGGTTGACTTGACGGAAACTATTTGGATTCCGCTGTTCCTGAAATTCTTGAGAGTCTTCCCTACTCTCAGCTTGCGAGTCGTTGGGGGAAATGAGTTTTCCTCCGACCGACATGCCAGGAACGGGAGACGTCGCTTGGTGGGTAATCTTACTATCGGCCACACCACTTGGGGCTGTTTTGATAGATCCCTTGCTGTCAAAGGTCCCTTCCTCATCTTCATCGCCCATACGATGAAGGAGACGAAACTTCTTGGTACGGTTTTTGGCAAACAGCGTATTTGGTGAGTCTGTATCAATGCTCTTTTCTTCCTCACTTTCATCGTCGTCATCGTAGCCGAAATCATCGTAAGGACCAACACGGTACGCAATATGGCCAGGATGATGATAGTGAGCTGGTTCATCGGGGTGTCTCTTTCGCGTCTTGTACTTCATGTTGCTCAAGGCATGAGAAGTCTTCTCGATTGCTCGCTTGTCACTGATTGAATACCAGAGACCCGTCTGGTGATCTTGCTCAAGGAAGCGTCCGTGCAGGACGCGCACTCCTTGGACAATATTGCGACTGATGACAGACCGAGCACCGTAAGGAGAGATGATGTACTGGTCTAAATTGGTCTTCATAAGATGCCAGTAGGTCTTGTTTCCCGGATGTCTTCTTGCCCCAGGCCCAAACAAAACATCCGTTTGCCGAGGATCATTCACCTGTTCCAAGATGTCATTGACTGAAGTTTCCTGCTCCTCCATCTCCTTGATGGCTCGTAACTTTGCGCTGAACATGGAGTTGTGAGAGCGCTTCTCCCGTCGTCTGCGAACCTCACGACGGAGATCATCCGATACCTTTTTGCGGACCTTCTCCTCCGACAGTTTTGTCCAATTTCCACTTGAGTCAGTGTGGTTGACAAACCAACCTCCCTTTTCTTGGATGTTATTAATGATCTGTCCGATAACGTTCGATCGTTCAATCGGAGCTAGATCATTATACGATTCCTTGTGCACGTTGATCATGTGACGATACAACTTATTTCCCGGCCATCGTTCATGGTCACCACGCCCTTTTTCACACACAACGTCGTGCTCGTTCAAATCTTTGGAACGATCGTTTCCGTTGATGGTGATAACAGTTTTGCTGTTTAAATCGTTTCCGTTGTTCTCACTGTTGGTTGTTGAATCAATGCTGACAGATGAAGAGGGTGATGCCGTGCCCTCTTCCGCCTCAGCGGCTTTGATCAAAATTTCACTCATTGTAACAACGTCGTTCCTCTTTCGCTGGACCACTGCAGTTCTTTCGGTTGAATCGACGTCTAATCCAATATCACAACAATAGATATATAGCAACAACTCCCGGCTACAACTGGCGGTTTCCGGTTCTAACTACAGTTACTACTTGCTCTCCAACACTGGCACACCACTGCCAAGACATCTACGACAAATGATCGCAAAATTAAATCTGCTCTTTTTTTCAAAAAAGGATGGAATGGATGTGATCTTTGGTGGCGATCTTGGTGGCGACGTGTTGTCGCTCGCAGATTTTCGCTAAACAAAATCGCTGACCACCTCTCTCAACGGACCAAAATCGCCAATTCAAAAGTATTACGACAGTCCAACAAATCACAGTCCACTGTCAATAAAAAGATATGACAGTGATGACTGTGAATACGCATCATACCATCATAGTGTATTGTTGATGTACGGTATTTTTTATCACTGATACAGTAGATGGTAGTAAAACCCATAGTACACGTAGTAGCAAGTTCTTCTCCTTTACTGTTAAGAAATTAGAAGCCGACCTTAAGCCATATTGGTAGTATGACTGATATTGCCACTGTTACCCTCAATCAAAGTGGATCACCTTGCTGAAATAGGACGCTTACCCAGTTTGTCAGAGCATGGGAAAAGACTATTCTCCATTTGGAATCAGATTAACAGAAGAAAATAGAATTACAATACACGTAGTAGCAAGTTCTTCTCCTTTAAGAAATTGGAAGCCGACCTTAAGCCATATTGGTAGTATAACTGATATTGCCACTGTTGCCCTCAATCAAAGTGGATCACCTTGCTGAAATAGGACGCTTACCCAGTTTGTCAGAGCATGGGAAAAGACTATTCTCCATTTGGAATCAGATTAACAGAAGAAAATAGAATTGCTGTAAGGCTCTGCGCAAACTAACAGCTGCCAGCCATTGCTTCCGCCGCATCCGAGAAGTTGGCTTTGGCGCCTGCACTCCAAGTAAGAAGACAGAAAATTAGTTTTCCAAGGAAAGTGCTCTTGAATACTCTGTTGAAGGAAGAAAATTAACACCAGTGACAAGAAGAGCGTCTTTTGCACCCACAAAATTGGCTCATCTCAGCGGCTCAAAAGGGTGGGGCAAGACATGGAAAAGCTTTTCATCCATTAATTACTCATCCACTCAGTACTCTGTTGTCCATAAGGCATAAAGCTTCACGAATGAGGAAATGTCAGATATGGCATGGTCTTCCAAAAATAATCTGGGAAGGCAGCATGAAGCACATCATTAGGTTAGGTGTGTTGATGGCTTGTGCCTGTTGGAACCCAATAGGGCGGATTGTACATTAAAAGAAACGCTTTATGTCAAGTGCCAATAGTACCTCCAATGTACTGATTTCAAATGATGTAGCATCAGGATTTCTAGCTCCACTTTGCCCAATTTTTCTAGATGATGCATTTTTCTTGTTCAATCAGATAGTAACATGAAGTAACTTTTCTCATTACAACTCTGTTTCCCCTGTGTATACTTACCAATTGTAATAAGCAAGAGATCTGCTTGATTTTTATCCATCAATAATACGAAGTACTAACTAATTTTAAATGTAATGTCAAGAGATGTCTTTCACCACCTCCACTTTCAAATCCTTCCTTCTCCTATTCTGGATGTATTTTTTGTCAGTTCAAAACAGTAACCTGGATGCATTTTCTTGTGTGTATGATTCGTAATTAGTTTGTGTGATTGTTTTTTTCTTGATCTTGACTTGAAAAGTATTGTTCACCTCCTTTACTGTGTTGCTGGAGATGGAAGGCTTTGTGAAGAATTTACGTACCGAAACATAGAATGGGGGGACATGGCATTATTGGGAATACCAACATTGTTAGTACTGTATAACGCCTGTATCATTCATTGGTAAATTTTTAAGAATCGAGAAAAGCAAATGTGAGATAAAAGATAAAGCCCGTGAAAGGACACAATATGATCGTTGCCTACGAACCATTGGGGATGTTCCATACTTCTGCATCATATCAAACTGCATCATGTTCCTCATATCTTTGCGAACCTGTTCATCCTTGTCTCTCTAGATTTGTTTTATTGGGGATCCTTTTTACGTGAGTTGATTTTTGAACAATAACCAAGAATCACCACTTAAACCAGTGACAAAATACCATACCTTCATCCCCCACGCCAGTTTCTGGAACTTGACAGGCTCCAACAGTCCAGACATGTCAATTTCATAGTAATAAGGATTCGATGAACCACTGTCAAGTCCGATGGTATGGTAAGGGATTTTCAAGCAGCAAAAGCAGCACCAGAAGCAGCAAATATCCTTATCTATCTCTCCAGGACTCTTGACAGTGATTTTTGTAATCTGGTCAAAAGGTAGCTGGTAGAGTATATGAAAGCAACAAAGACTATGTTAGAATAATAATACTGCTTCCAGTTAGCACATGAAAGGAAAACTCGAATTTGTACTTACAGTTTCACTCTGTTTTGAGACCAAAATACAAGGGTCAAAAATATGAAGAGCAGCAATGATACCAAATCTACATGCAATGTGATCATCGTGGACAAACCGGATGCCATCTCTCACAACTGCTAAATGGAGGGCATAGATGGATGATTTGAAAATCCTGTAGTATCCATACAGAGCCAGAAATCCGTGAAGAAAAGTGAGGACCAACAAGAGAGCACCAATGAGGTGGTAAAGAAAAGCTGTATCTTCGTCAACTGCATAATCACAACTGTAGTGGTAATTGCTTGATATGTTGGGTTCACAATTCTCCCAAGCATTCTTGGATTCCCTCCCACCCACAAAGCAAAGAATGGCAATGGTCAGTAAGGTAGTAGTCCATGGTAAAATACGTGTCAAGATGGCTACTTTCATGGCATATTCCAACATGACCTCCCTGTCATGATCAAAGACAGCAACAAGGTTTTCAATATCATCATCAAAGAATCCATCTGTCCATGTCAAAGTAGCAGCATCTGAGATATATTGGCCATCTTCCAAGTCCACAGATTTGCGTGGATTCTTAACAATCGTTTTTTCAGCATCTCTAATTTGACTATTGAACATTGGTGTCATCATCAAATCAGCAGCATGTTCCATTGTAGATTCTGTCATGGATTCCAAATATGAATCCTCAATAGTTTTCTTAGTGGAGCAACTGGATGGCTTGATGGTGCTGTTGTTTCCCATAGAAAGTTGAGAGACAGGAAGAGATCGGATGCCTTCATAGTGCTCCTGTTTACATTCCTTTAGAGTATCAAATACCAGGTCCTTCTTGGAACTTAAGTCAATACCACCCATTCGTTTTTGCAAAAGCTTTAAGAATTTAGATCTGGTAACATCCTCCAAATCGATTCGTGAGGAAGTAGCCAACTTTTCAGCAGCTTGCACAATCTTCTTGTCACTTGGAAAGTTTTCCTTTTGAATAGCCTTGTCATACACACGTTTAATGATGGGTTGAGCAGGCGTCAGATCTTCAACTTTTAGCTCACCTGCTAAAAGTTTCATATATTTTTTGAATGATGTTTTACCCAAATCAATTTTCTTTGAAAGTTTGATGGCAGCATCTTCAATTGCTGCTTCATCAGGAAGTGGTTCTTCTTCACATTCTTCGTGTTCTTCTTGATCTTCCTTCTGTTTCTCAAGTTCTTCTTCAATACAGCTTTTAAGGAATCCCTTTTGTGGCATCAAGTCTTCAAGGCCAACTCCTAGTTTCCGGCATACCAATCGATAGATTTTCTTCAATGAAATGTCCTCCAAATTGACAGTGGATGCAAGTTCTGCAACCACTTTCTTTATTTTTTCATCTGATGGGGTGAATACTTCAGACTCGTCATTAGATGACATGGCTGGGTTTTTTTGCTGGTGATGATAAGCTAGTTAGTAACTTTATTGATGTAACTTGCATGTAAAATGAAAAGTTTGAAAAGAGGGAAAAAATAGTGACAAAGCACTTGGAGCCAAATCTTTTTTGTCGTATTCTCTTTCCTTGTTTAACCACAAGCCAAACGAGAATTCAGATTTCGCTACATCATAGAAGGGCACATTTGAGTAATCAGTTGTATGGGAAGCCTTCCTTGATGAAAATACTACACCATAGTAGTGTGATAGTACATGGTACTGCGAAGATTGTTCACTGTCAATAATAATAATAATATTTTTGCGAAAGTAGTAGTGCAGGAGACCTATGGAAAGGTGTCAATTGTTCATGCGACTTTGTAGGACACTGTACATACTGTACGTAGTAGACTCGCTATTATGAGTTCTCATTCGGATTCTCATTGACTGTGAATGTAAAAAAGTTACAAAAGCCGCCATTTCTCCCGTAAATAAATCAGATTGTGCTCGCACATCTCATCATCATCATTTACTGTGAGGTCTTTTCTACGACAGTCTACTACAGGTAGTAGTAGAGAAGTGGTCGGAGTGTGAGTAGAATGAATCATTAAAAAAGCAGCTACCGGAGTAGAAATTGCTGAAATGGCTCGAACTAAGATAGGAAAAAAAAGTCTCGTAAGCAACTATTCAAAGAAATCTATTTTGTACTGACTCCTGTCGCAACAACTGATGCTTCCTATCTTTTGTACTTGAATTGTTGCATACGCTATGCTACTAATCTTGATCATCCTGTCTCTCGAGGGTTCTAGTGCTGCCAGTTCTTCTGCACTGCGAATATTTCCTTCGCCAACTCTCCAATTTGTACTTTCTTGAAACACAATTCGCTCCTTATGAAGCCCGACAACGCCGTAATCGCAGCCGCAGACAAGTGTTCCGTATCGGTGTGTTCTGTCGTCGAAGTATCCAACCGAGCCTGCCCACGAACGTCAATGCCCTCAACAAATCCAATCGCCTTTTCGATGAAGTCCCACGCGAGTTCAGGAATTGCCCCCTCCTGGCGGTGTTCACCTCCCTCAACAACCCCGCTGTACGCGGCACGATAATCCTCGCTGTCGGTCAAGAAAATTTTCCCGCACTCGCCAGCAAAATCAGAAACACCACTCTCCTTTGCTAACTTGTACGCCGCCCCAAGCACAACGTGAAACGCGGCTGGGATGACATCCGAAACCTTCACTATCACTACGTTTGTTGTCGCAACTATTGTGGTAGTACTCGTGGTTGAAATCGTAGAAGAAGATTTCGGTACCAGGTCGGGGTACTCATGCGCAATTGTCGCTAACCATTTCCGGGCAGAGGGATTGAGATCGCGGAAAATGGGTCGCGGTGCACTCTCGAGCTGAGAAAGTCCATCAACCAAGGTAGTGGGAGAATGGCCAAGAATGCAATGCAGTGCCTGTTTCATACAACCATAGGCAAACTCGTCTTCATTACAGAGAGCAGTAATTTTTTCGTGTTGATTTTTGTTCTTGAAGGTCTCATACACTCCCGCAGCTTTTTCCATTTCACGAACAATCTCTGGAGAAATGCACTGCCGGTGAGCTGTGAATTCAAATTTCCATCACGACGATTCTTTTGTACCGTACCTTGAAGCTCCATTTTCTCCCGCTTTGCACTACGTCTTATAAGCCTAGCTTGTGATGATATTTTATTCCTCCCTGTCCCTTGGTTAGCGCTCTCGTGGAAACGAACAGCTTTCATGATTGTGGGTGCTTTGACTTTACAGATCGCACTTTTTATTACGTGTAGTTGGCGCAACAACCAAGACAACAACCAAGAGGACTCTCCTCTCGGTCTCGCGTACATAACCGTCAATCACTGTATGTACATGTAGGTGACTGTGAATGTTATCTTCTGTAGTAACAGCTCCAATCCCGCGACAGATTCATTAACACAGTAATAACGATTGTGAATGAAATGGCAAATCTCATGGATTACAACTCCAACTGATGTTTTTCATAGAGGGATCGACATTCCTGAACCGTTCAGGAATCGTTCAGGAATGGACGACGGACGGACGGTACCCTAGGACGGACGGACGCTTCACGACGACAAAATTGCCATCGTTACTACTACGTCGTACCACCACAAAAAAACGAAACAACGGAAGCATCATCATCGTCATCAGCCCAAAAACGCAAACAACATCAAACGACGACAACGGTTGGAACAATATTAGAGTCATGTCATCTGCCGCAACGGTTCCAACCCCTGGACAGTCGCCGTCTAATGTTAGAGGAAGAGACGCGGCAAAGAAGGTCGTTGCTGCGTACCGAAGGAGTTCGGGTCTACCGGATGATGTTCCCACAACATGAGGATTTCAAAGAATCAAATCCCAAGGCAACTACACCGTGGTGGACCGAAATGAGATCTGGCTTCGCAAAAGCAGCTTCGAAATACCAGATCTCTCAAGGAGACGATGTTGTTTTTGGTCTCGACAAAATGCTGCCGTTGTACAAAGACAACAAGCGGCCAATTGGCGATGTAATCACCAATCCTAGCTCGATCATCGACGTGAAGCATGTCCTCATGCACTTCGTGTCGACTGCCAAAAGCACGAGTGGAATCAACCTACAGACGAGATGTTGGATTGCTCTCACATCTGACTGCATCGGCAGGGGAGGATAGTTCCGTTTCCAAAGCTACGATGATTGGATTTGGCATCCAGCAATTCAAGTCATGGACATCAAGTGGAAGGAGATGAAAAATATTCATGTTTATTCCATGGGTATTGTTCCCGACTTAGTTCATTGGCTTTTTGATTTCTACCACTGTTTTGGATGTTATTTCATGGTGGAGAACGGGTTGATGAGAACAGACGAAGAAATCAAACCAGGAAAAGTAAATGTTGTCTTCCCATCTATATTCAACACAGTTGAAAGTAGCACCTCCAGAAAGCTGACGGCAGCGATCAGAAGCACTATTTCTGGACCACCTGATGTCAAGAATAGATATTCTGCAAGATCTCTTAGGTATGGCGCGATCACAGAACTCGCTCTTCACAGGGAGCTGTCTGTCTTTGCAGGATGTGCAAGGTCTGGGCATTCAACTGGAACGACGGTCGATGATTACATCGATGACAATAACCCAGCATACGGTCTACAAGCTGGAATGGCTCGGTGTGGTTACCAGGATTTGGCTTCCAACTTGAAAGCCAAAATTGAAGTGCCAAGACTGGAAGCTCTTGGTGTGGAAGTTGCTGCTTCCGTTGACGAGCTTCTAAGTAAAGTCTTTATTGTGCACGTGCCTCACTTTAAGAAGGGTCAAGGAAAACTTCATGGCGTCTTGAGAATCTGCCTGGCTACCTTGATTCTTTACTATCCAGATGTTGCAAAGGAATGCGGGGGGGGGGGGATATTATTTGCACCTCCCTCAATAAAGCAGCAAGAGAGGCACAGATCTTTGACCATCGCTACGGACATACATCCCCAGAAGCTCTTCTGGGAGAGTGGTCCAAACTGATCACCAGTGACTTGGCTTCACGTCGGATGCAGACCCCTGTCATTAACGCTGATTTGGTCTCGCTGGCTGCAGGTTTGAATCAAGCCTTGTCCATGCTTACTGGATTGACAAACCAAATGCAGTCCTTGGCACAGCACAATGAAAATTTGGAAAAAAAGATTGCAACCCAGTCATCCGAGCTTGCATCATTGAGAGAAGACTCACGAAAGAGTGCCATCAAGCTCAGCGTCTTGAAAACTCCTCAGCACAGTGGCAGAAAGCGTGCCAAAAGTGAGAACACATACGTGGATGTTATTTCCCCTGCTGTGCTTTTCCAGTCCGATGAAGTAACACGAGCTGCTATTGCAGCACCTCATGCTCCAGCTGTTGGGAAGAAGGATCCTCCGAAACCACAGTTGACTGAAGTTCTTCTGGCAGCAAGAACTGTGCAACAAAAAACAAGCCAGCCTCTTATGCAAAAGACGGACTTCTTGGATCTACTCCTTGAACACAGGGAAACACTGTACCTTGAAAAGCTTCATGAAACTCCAATTGCCCCTCACTGCCAGCGGTCAGCTCTACGTTACTGTTTTGAACTTCTTGATTATGTGGTTAAACATGATGAGACAGCCAAGGTGGAGCTTCAATCCTTTCATCAGAGGTCAACATCTCGTGAAGAATACATGATACTTGGCAAGAGTTTGGTCGGCAAGTGCATGGTTCAAATGTTGAAATTTGAAGGGACGCAACCAGACTTGGAGGGGCAGCTTCGTGCTAAAGGTAGGAAACCTTCTACCACCTACAGGGGCCTTGGGGAAAGAGTTGGAAATTATAAGAACCAACTGATCAGGAAACAGAAAGAAGGGGATTCAAACTTGCAGCTCGAAAAACATCAACAGGAACTCATGCTCATGGTGGAAGTCGATGCTGTCGGCACTCCCCCGGGCCAAAAGTCTGTGCGTTCTTACTTTTCAAGAATGATTGGAAATAATGGCTGAGAATCCCAGGTGTTGTTCTCTTTGGGTGTGGCTTGAAATGTTGGTTGACGTTCACATAGTTGACAAGCATTTCGTACGCCTTTGTAAGAGTCTTTGGGTATCCGTCTATTCCCCGAGTGAAAGAATTTTCGATGTCCGCCATGAGCCCAGCATATCGGTGTGGATCGCTACAGCGGATTAGACGAAGCCCAAGAAACTCCTCCTTAGCGGCTTTTTCAGCTTCCTTCAGCTCTTGGTATGACGGGTTCGTCGGGTCCTTTGACTTGAGGAACCTCTGGAGCCCTTCGAGACTGTGCCCTGTGCCGCCACCGAGGTGTTCGTACGCCTCATACAAACTCTTGAAGGTGTCGAAATAGGTCCCAAGTTTCATGTGACCTGCCTGACGAAAACCCATGAACCTGTCTAGAGCCTCCTGAAGGCTTTGAGTCGCCTGTTTCGAGGTTGAGCGGGTGTAAAGTGACTGGCGAATGAGCTTCAGCAAACCCATAACGTCCGAGCTTGCGTCCAAGCTCTCCCATTCGTCCGAGGATTCCAGTCTGTTCACAACCGCCATGGAGCATTGTCCGAGGATGACCGAGAATGCCTTTAGCGAAGCGTCTTCCCTGGCTTGTAGCTTCTTGTGGTACGTTGGAAGCTCAAGCTTCCAAAGTTCTAACTGTGCTGGGTCCCGCTTCTGTTCGTCGGATATACCGGGAACAGTTAGTTCTTCAAATTTAAGAACGTCCGGCTTCATGGCGTGCCTGAATTCGCCACCGCCCTTGATGTTCGCGGCGATGTAGATGGCGATCTTCATGGTAATGCGACCGAAGTTGTCGGTGTTCTCACCATTGCCGCCGATGTCGTACACGCAACCTTTGAGTGATTCAATGCTGCCGATGAACCGAGAGTCGGTAGACCCTCCTCCACCTTTGGCATGGTCCTTCCTGTTCGAGCGTTGCCGGTCTTGTTCGCCATCGTTCACGTGGGTCTTGTTTTCACTGGGTGGGGCTTCGTCCCCTCCCGATTTATCGCTCATTTGTGGATGAACGATCCTTTCTCTAAAAAGTGTAGGAAATCCTAACCCATTTTTAATATATTTCATCAATTGTATCTAAATCTTAGAGCATCCCAACTCAAAACGACAACCCTCCGCAATGTCTTTCCAGCCGGTTTTACGACGCCAAAATGGATGTACCTCCAACGTTTCTCGAGCTTACTTGTTCGTAATACAATCAAACGTTGTTGTAATTGCACCGTCCAAAAGACTTTGAAAGGTATGTATGTCGCCTGATACATTCACAAAGGGTGTCTTTGACTGTCTGCCAGGACTGAAAGACGTCTTTTCTCTACCATTTTTCGAGATGGTGGTTTATCGATACAACACAGCTTTTGTGTAACGACAGTAAAAGAAGATCAAATCGTTTATTGCTTGAAATCACGTACATATGCCGCAGGCGGCATAAAGGGTGTTCTTGACTCCCAAACGTTTTCATGACGTCCCAAACACGTGTATCTCCCCCCTTTTTGAAATGGTTGTTTATCAAGACGATAAAACGTTTCGGTAATGGTAATAAAAGGAAATTAGGTAGTCCGTTCCATGCAATCGCGTAGGTATGTGGCCTAACCTATGATGAAAGGGTGTTTCCCACCACCTTCCAAGGGTTTTCGTGACGACTAAAAGACGGCTTTCTCCACCGTTTTCCGAGATGGTTGTTCATCGATACGATACAGCGTTTCCGTAAGGATACAGCGTTTCCGTAAGGATAGTAGAAGGAACTTCGATCGTCCGTTCCATGTAATCTTGTAGGTAAGTCGCTGGACAGAGGCACAAAGGGTGTTGTTCACGCTCGTCCATCTCGCCAGAAACGGTGTTTCTGACTGCCTCCCGAATGTTTCCATGACGACAAACAATTGTCTTTCTCCGCCGTTTATAGAGATGATTCTCTCTCCATACGGCAGCATGCAAACATGATAATGGTAAAAGGAGGTTGCATCGTCCACTACATAGTATCTCCTCAACATGTTGTCTAGAAACGGTGTTTCTGACTGCCTCCGGAACGTTTCCATGACGGCAAAAAATTGTCTTTCTCCGCCGTTTATAGAGATGGCTCTTTCTCAATACGACAACATGCAAACATGATAATGGTAAAAGGAGGTTGCATCGTCCATTGCAAAGTATCTCCTCGGAATGTTGTCCAGAAACAGTGTTTCTGACCAACTGAGCCTGAAACGGTGTTTCTGACTGCCTCCCGAACGTTTCCATGATGACAAAAATTGTCTTTCTCCACCGTTTATGGAGATGGTTCTTTCTCCATGCGACAACATTCAAACATGATAATGGTAAAAGGAGGTTGCATCATCCATTACATAGTATCTCCTCAACATGTTGTCTAGAAACGGTGTTTCTGACTGCCTCCCGAACGTTTCCATGACGGCAAAAAATTGTCTTTCTCCGCCGTTTATAGAGATGGTTCTTTCTCAATACGACAACATGCAAACATGATAATGGTGAAAGAACCTTGCATCGTCCATTGCAAAGTATCGCCTCGGAATGTTGTCCAACTGAGCCAGAAACGGTGTTTCTGACTGCCTCCCGAACGTTTCCATGACGACAAAAAATTGTCTTTCTCCGCCGTTTATAGAGATGGTTCTTTCTCCATGCGACAACATTCAAACATGATGGTTGTAAAAGGAGGTTGCATCGTCCATTGCATAGTATCTCCTCGGAATGTTGTCCAACTGAGCCAGAAACGTTGTTTCTGACTGCCTCCCGAACGTTTCCATGATGACAAAAAATTGTCGTTCTTCACCGTTTATAGAGATGGTTCTTTCTCCATGCGACAACATGCAAACATGATAATGGTGAAAGAACCTTGCATCGTCCATTGCAAAGTATCTCCTCGGAATGTTGTCCAACTGAGCCAAAAACGGTGTTTCTGACTGCCTCCCGAACGTTTCCATGACGACAAAAATTGTCTTTCTCCGCCGTTTATGGAGATGGTTCTTTCTCCATGCGACAACATTCAAACATGATAATGGTAAAAGGAGGTTGCATCGTCCATTGCAAAGTATCTCCTCGGAATGTTGTCCAACTGAGCCAGAAACGGTGTTTCTGACTGCCTCCGGAACGTTTCCATGACGACAAAAATTGTCTCTCTCCGCCGTTTATAGAGATGGCTCTTTCTCCATGCGACAACATGCAAACATGATAATGGTGAAAGAACCTTGCATCGTCCATTGCAAAGTATCTCCTCGGAATGTTGTCCAACTGAGCCAGAAACGTTGTTTCTGACTGCCTCCCGAACGTTTCCATGACGACAAAAAAATGTCTTTCTCCGCCGTTTACAGAGATGGTTCTTTCTCCATACGACAACATTCAAACATGATGGTTGTAAAAGGAGGTTGCATCGTCCATTGCATAGTATCTCCTCGGAATGTTGTCCAACTGAGCCAGAAACGGTGTTTCTGACTGCCTCCCGAACGTTTCCAGGACAACAAAAAATTGTCTGTCTCCGCCGTTTATGGAGATGGTTCTTTCTCCATGCGGCAACATTCAAACATGATAATGGTAAAAGGAGGTTGCATCGTCCATTGCAAAGTATCTCCTCGGAATGTTGTCCAACTGAGCCAGAAACGGTGTTTCTGACTGCCTCCGGAACGTTTCCATGACGACAAAAATTGTCTTTCTCCGCCGTTTATGGAGATGGTTCTTTCTCCATGCGACAACATGCAAACATGATAATGGTGAAAGAACCTTGCATCGTCCATTGCAAAGTATCTCCTCGGAATGTTGTCCAACTGAGCCAGAAACGTTGTTTCTGACTGCCTCCCGAACGTTTCCATGACGACAACAAAATGTCGTTCTTCACCGTTTATAGAGATGGTTCTTTCTCCATGCGACAACATGCAAACATGATAATGGTGAAAGAACCTTGCATCGTCCATTGCAAAGTATCTCCTCGGAATGTTGTCCAACTGAGCCAGAAACGTTGTTTCTGACTGCCTCCCGAACGTTTCCATGACGACAAAAAATTGTCTTTCTCCGCCGTTTACAGAGATGGTTCTTTCACCATACGACAACATTCAAACATGATGGTTGTAAAAGAACCTTGCATCGTTCATTTCATGTTACTGGCATGGTACCGAGTGCATGTGCTGTCGGACCGGCTTGTGAAGGGTGGATCCTTGTATTGCAACAATTTTTTTCCCACCGCATGTCTCGACACACGACACACGTTTCCTGTTTTCACTGATATTCGGCGATGAATGATGAGATGGTCACCGTTAAAGTACCACAGTCCTCCGTAGTAGATCCGAAGAGATGGGACGACGTATGATACGTATATCATTAATTATTATACCTGCGATCGGGATTCAGGATTCGCGGTCAGGATGGTTCGTCCTTCGCTCAGGAAGGGGGGGAAGGTCCGTAGCTTCCGGGGCCCTGCGGGGCCCCGGACCCCTTCAGGAAGGGCCCTCCGGGCCCATTTCCTGAATTCAGGAAGGCGCTCCGCGCTTCAGGAATGCAGTTTTTCGTCTTGCGTGTCCATGTGACTCCATGTAGTATTACATAGTGGCTACTATCAGTACGACTAGTAAGCCTAACTGTAAATAATTACTTACAGTTAACAGTCGGGTACCCGTTTTGGATAGGCGTTCGGAGACCCATGGTCGTTCCAGAGGGTTTCCAGGATGAAACAGGTACGACGTGCAGGAGTAGAAATGGCTCCAACTACTGTCGTAAAATAGAAAACAAAATTCTCGTAAGCTACTCAAAGAAATCTATTATTTGTACTGACTCCTTTCACAACAATTCAACTATTATTTTGTCATGGCTTCATGGTCTGCAGTAAACTTTGTTGCCAAAGGTTTGGATTTCCTTGAAGCTTTTGCAGCATTTCAGGTTGCATCGACTTCCCTGACACTTCTCGCTGCGCCTGAAGCCAGCGATCTGAATCATGGGCCTCCATAATCGAATGCCCCAGTTGCTGAGGTACCGAACCGGGAGAAAAGGATAATATGGAGACGGACAACCCCTCCTCGGTAAATCCAACGTAAGAAACCGTCAGTGAACCTTCATTCTTGTTGCGTTCAAAGACTTCTTTGCTCGTTTCGATCGTGTCCTCATCCACCATATAGGTCTGAAAAAACTGATCCGGAGTGAGCGTCCGAAACATGGGTGCCACTTCGGCCATGTCGATGACAACAATACAATATAGAATAGAATAGCCTTTCAAGGAGGCCTGAACCATAATCTTCGGCAGAAATCGAAAGAACAACGCGTGTCCATCTTGTTGGATCTGCCTGCTTGTAGACGGAGCTGGATATTTTCTCAACAGCAAACAGCTCTTTTGGTGAAGCATCCAGTTGAGCTGCAAGCAGTCAGAAGAACAGTAGATTATGGACTTGCAAAAAGAGCACTTTCGTGTAGTCCCCTTACTGCATTTTTCGTAGCAAAATTCACAAGACGGTGCTTCCTTGTTTTCTTCGTCTGCCTTCTCTTCTTTGCCGGCACGAGTCACCGCTGTGTCAACAATCTTTTCAATGCTGGTAACGCAACTAAACAAATATGGCAAGCGGTCTTTGACACGCTCAATTTTGGCGCGAATCTCTTCTTCCTTGGATCGAATGGCTTTTTTGGTAGCCGGCAATTTGGCTGTCAAGCTCACGACTTGGAGAAAGCCTTCCAGTGCCTTGGCAATCCGTCCTTCGTTGCAATCGCACAAATCGAGACAATATTCAAGGAGCCCAGTGTAAATTGCTTTTGCCACGTTGTAGTCAATGGGTGCTTGACGACGGCCCTTAATGGTTGGCGTCATAAAGGTTGCTCCCAAAACCACCAATCCAGTCGATATGTTCTCGATAAAGAATCGATCTCGGACGAGCGTGGCAAACTTGGTCAGGTGTTGGGTCACAACTGGTACTAGTTCGGATGACACACAGTCCACGTTGAATTTGCCTGACAGTCGGCCACCCCAATCATACAATTGCAAAAATACGATCAACATGGACGAGTAGCCACCGCGGTACCATCCATCCCGTTTGGACGATTGAAATAACTTGATCAGTCCTGTGGCCATCCTCAGATCGCTCCCCGGGCTGATAAGAATGGGAGCAAAGCCTCCAAGGACATCCTTGCCTCTTTTTTCCGACAGGTACTTAATGGCAAAGGCACAGTTACTTTGGGACGAACCAATGATATCGGGCTTGGGCACGCGGTCGTCACGCTGTTCAAACGCTTCCAGATCGGCCAACACCTTCGCATCTCCCATTTCAATGTAGACAACACGCACCAAAAAATCTTTTAACGACCTCTGTTTTAACAAAAAGTCGCCCAGTTGTTTGTGCTGCGACGTCAACAAACCTGACAGGAGACCAGTAAAGAACATGAGACATTTAGCCCAAATGTCCGAGCTGCCGAAAAGCTTTCGCTCCTCAAAGTTTGCCATATCTTGAAAGACGCCACTAATGTTGTTCAAGATCTTGAACTGCACCGTTCTCGATAGTACGGGTGGTAGAAATCCATCTTTGCCACAGTTATTGATCACTTGTAGCCAGATGGACGGGCATGGAATATCACCACCTTGTGGTAATACCTCGTCGAAGGTCTTGTTACTTTGTAGAAGAAACTCTAAAATCTTGTCAACTCCACCCGCTTCGACTACTTTGCAAAGGTAGTCCTTATTATCGCTGAGAAGAATCGCTTGTGTCGGCAGATACATTCCATTGCCGATTTCATCGACGATTTCGTTTGCATCTTGCTTTCCCCATTGCGTCTGAACGTACTCCAAAATATTCGATGCTACTGCCGACGCCATCTTGAACCTGTCTGTTTTTATGGTAGTGACTAGGTGCATGAAGTGGTGGTACGATAGTGTGGATGGCAACTATATGAAGAGACTGGGCTTCATTATCATTATTGATATCCGAGTTAACTTTTTGGAGTGGACGTTCAAAGAAAGAAAGTGATGTTGTGAAGTATCGAAGTATCGTACCTTCACTGTGAGTCAAGGGTGTCAAGTGCGGAGTAGTAGCTACCGTACCTACCGTAGTAAGTACGGATTACGGTAGTAGAATGTTCGGGTACGGTAGTCAGTGTAGTCGTACTTTATTTTGACCGCGAAATGACAGTTTCAAACGTGCTAGCAACTTCGAAGCAGGCCTCCCTATTTTCGGTTGTTTTCGGTGCAAACACCAGTTAAGTTTTTGGGAAAATCGCTTATTTTCGGTGCTGATTGAAGTCTCACGTACAAATGCCAGACGAAACCGTATCAAAACCAACCAAATTACCGTGTTTTGTAGCCAGAAACAATACTGTAGAACGTACCATAGAACTACTCCTTGAGAAAGAATCTGCTGCAGTTGTAAACACGCGGTGAAATGGGATGAGTACACGAGCATGCCAGCAGAAGAAAAGCAAAAATTCTTTGAGAAAGAATCTGCTGCAGTTGTCAACATGCGATCTTTTGTCCAGCCGGAAGGGAGTATGAAGGCTCGCATCAATGCAAAGCAAAAACTTCAATTCACAATTGATGCCGACATCATTGAGACACTAATCTTTGGGCTGCTTTTTGACGATCCGGAAGAGAAAGGAGAACAAGTTAACAGGCTTCACGTGGCAAAAAAGAACGCGTTCAAAACATTTGTTCGCAATGATGAGGATAACACTTTTGTTATTGAAGTGAAGTCTGTCCTCAAGTTGAATATGGTTGCCAATTTTGTGGCTATTGGTGTGTCATTTCGGCAGGCAAGCAAGTTGTACCAATCTGTCAAGGAAGAAACTGGAATGGGTGTTTTGGGGTCCGTTTCGGATGTTGAAGTAGCACAGCATTGCCGAACTGTATGTGCCATCAATTTGCAATATCTGAAGGAGATTTTCAACGACATCTGGGCTTTCGCAATAGCAATTGATGCTGGGAATAATGCTGGAACAGCCTACCTTGACCTTCGTATGCGATGTTATTATAAGGGCAGCTTAGAAAATTTGCACATTCTTGCCATTCCAATGCGTGAACATCACACTGGAGAATACCAGTATGATCTTATTGTTGAAACGATGAATGTCTTGGCACCAGACTGGAGACATCAGCTCATTGGTATAACAACTGATGGTGCATCAACCATGACTGGATGCATACAAGGAACATGTACTAGATTGTCAAATGAATGTCATGGCATATTTTTTGAGTGTGGTGTGGTGCACATCAACTTGACCTTGTTGTGAAAAAGGCCTTCAATCAGCTTATGAACAAAAAAATCCTGATCACATTGACAGGAGTGACTGGACATTTGCGGCGCCAGCAGAATCTCATTCAGGATATGAAGAGCAGCTGCCCTACATTTGCGACGACTCGTTGGATATCAATGGGTAAAGTTTTGAAATGGTTCAAAGCAAACCGTATCAGACTGTTTCAGCACTTCTCTGAAAAGAAACCAGCCTGTACACCCTCGATGGAATGGTGGCTAGTTGTCATCATAATTCAAGGCTTAGTGGAGCGCATAGAAAAAACCTTTTCAGCAATGCAAGGGACAAGAACTCTTGTATGCAAGCAGAGACAGTTACTGACTGCACTCAAACAGGACATCAAGGAACGCTGCTACATCAACGGCCCTATGACAGATGATGAATCCATTTCATTCTTGGCTGCTGTTAACAATGATCCATTACATGGATTTCACTTAAACAACTATTGTGTTCTGAGACAGGAGGCTGCAAGTTCCATTGATGAAGTAGGAAGGTTTGTCCAGTTAACTATGGATGGGTTAAGATCAAGCAGCAGTGATGCAGATAAGGAGGCACATGACTGCATTATATCAACAATTGCAAATTTCTCGCTGCAATTGGTCAGTGGAATATGTAAGGTGTGCGCTGAGCGTGACAATCGTAACAACTCAGGAGATCACTTACCTCCTGTGCTGCCCCTTGAATTGTGTGGAGTACTTTCGAGAGACTTTGTGTCTTGTTTGGAAGATCAAAGAATCCGACTTGGGCACAAATTTTCAGAGGCAGAGGTGGAAAACATTGATGAGCAGTTTCGTAAGTTGCGTCTAGCATTTAAGGAGCAAAGTGGATTTTCACAAATGCTGCTTGATGCCCAAGCATCTTGTGCTGTTCAATCGTTTTAACAATTGAGAATGTTTTGTGGGGCCATTGCAAGCATTATGCCAAGTACAAGCAGTGTTGAGTCCGATTTCTCCTTGATCAATTGGACGAAGGATCCCAACTCGCAAAGCCTAAGTGACTTCTCCCTCGAATCAATACTGCATTGCAAGCAGTATAAGAAGCTCAGAGACCTAATGGAATAAAACTACTAGTAGAAGATAGACAAAACATTGACGTTTAAGGCATTTTATAGCGTGCACCGAATGTGCACCGAATTTGAGGTTTGAAAATGCACCGAAAATACCTATTTTCGTTATTTGCGGTGGCCACCGAAAATAGGGAGGCCTGCTTCGAAGTAGGATCTTGCCCTTGACTGGCACCGTTCGTAGGAATTAGGAATCGTTAAACGATCAATCATCATTCCTGAACAACACTGGGAGAAGCAGGATTCCAATACTTGTGGCTGCAGTTGGATATCATATTATCGACTACCTAAGCGATTCGTTCAGAGGCCATCTTTCAGGAGAATATCATAGGGTGCGAAAAATGAATCGCCTCGAGAAACACAAGACGATAAAAAAAGACAGGGTGCATCATGACTTCATACTTTGGGATTCACCATAATCAATGTGGTCTCCTCGGCATCAGTTGACACAAACATAGAACCAACAGTGACGATGCCGTTGTCAATAATATTTCCCAAGGAATTTTCTTCCTCACGTGAATTCTTGGTATTATCCATCACCGCTCTGGCATGAGACTGGAGTGGTGGTGAACAATTTTCCACTCGGCCTGGTGTTCATCGTCTTCTTGTGCGAGCTTTTGGTAAATAAAACTGTAACGCGCTCTCACCACGGATCCATCGATGCCCAATCTGAATTCGTAAATTCCACTGTCCTGTGCCCAAGTTCCATCATCTCCTAGCTGCACAATGCCTTGGACTATCCGTCCTTCCGGTTGCTTATGCAAGAACTGGTCGAAATAGTCCTTGATGGACTCGTAGTCATTGCGAGGTGTATTCGACAAGGTAGGTAGGAGTGTTGCATGGGACGCGTAGCATTTTGCCACTTTTTCGGAATCACCCGTCAGTAAAGCATCCTTCCAAAGATCAAACAGGCTGCGTATGAATTCTTTACTAACCGCAACTTCCCGTTTGGGGGAGGAAGAATGTTTTGACCTGAAGTTGCTAGATGAAAGATCGCTGCTGATTTTTGAAGTGTCCTTCAAGTCCAGATAATTCTGCTGCTGCAGGTGACTCTTGCTCCACGACAAACATAGTATCAAACCCTTATATTGGTAAGCCAACGCACAGCATGCCATCAAAAAGATAACAACATAGACGAATGGACGACCGCACCCACGCAAACAACAGTTGTATGCAAGGTGCGATGACGATTGCCGGCGAAGTTTTCTCGGTGAACTGCGATCAGCATTCATTACGAATATCAAAATGTGTATCTGGGTGTCAAATAGACGAGCCTGAACGACCGTGCAGCTTCTGTCATTATTGCTGGAACATGGATTTGACTGTGAATCAATCAACCTTTTCGGAAACACGAGTCGTGTTGGATGGAAACGCCGATCAAGCAAACAGCCATGCCGAACCACTATCATACCCGGCACAAGGACCGTGTATTCTGTGTGTAAAAACGATCAATCATTAATGCCGATGACGTCATCGGATGCGACGTGCTATCATACCCGGAGAATTAGATTACTCGGACGGTATTTAGGTAGTCGTATTTGAGAAAAGTGCCAATTCACTCTCTCCTTTTCTGCTATTACTACCGTAGGCTACCGTTGTCGTACAGAATATGATACGATTTGGTTGTATGTAGTGGCAAAAATTAAGCGTTACTGCTGTGTGAATGACGTGATGAAATAGAGCTATCGAGCCGCTAAATGACTGATTGAATTCTTGAAAACAACAATCGAGCTTGCCTTCTTCATTGCAGATTATTTCTATCATCAGCATTATTCCGGTAGACTTTTTCTAATCGCAGTAAATTTCTCAAAATTTGGTGTTGTGAAAGTTTTGTTTCTTGTGTGCTCACACCCATTAAAATCGATGGCGGTGTGCTGCAGAAAAAATGGAAAAATAATTGTGTGAACATTTGAGCGCGGCTATAGAAGACACCGAGACAGTGCAAGAGGAGATATGCAGTCGAAAACACTATAATGTAAAATTTCTTCTTCGAGGACGAAGCCGTCTAATCCTTGCTTGGTCTCTGATATTTGACTCTCATGGGAATCTTGAACAAGGAAGGAGGCTTGGCCAGACACTTGGTCATGGAAACGCCGGTCCCAACTTTGCAAACAGACGTGGGGGAAGTGTGTTTTTGACGATTCTTCGCCACCAATTGAAGGCGTGGGGGTGGGGCTAACGGCTTGCCTATCGATGGCGAGCAAACAACTGTGTTGATATCACCAGGGAGACGAGAGCAAGCGCCGCCTTCCCGGTAATTTCGAAACTCGATGAGCGGCAAGCGATTGCTTACAATCGTGCCGTTGTCCCCTTCATTAGATTCTTCTTGGTGATACCGGAGGGAACATCTTTCGTCACGATCTGCCCCATCGTCAGGAATAACGACAGGGAACATAGCAATGCTTCGTTCCAGAGGGACTATAGCCTGCGGCAATGTACCTCTCCTCAGCATCATCTTCGAACGCTGGACGACTCGTTCTCGCGTTAAACGATTATCACGACTGCGACGGGAGGTCCCTCCTTCAACCCGTTGCTCTCGGTCGTTGGATGCAGATGATTCATTTTGATGTGGCCGCGCCAGCTCTAGGATGGCCCTAGCAGCGTCTCGAACAGAAGTCTCTCTTCGTTTGCTATCGTCTTGTAATCGTTTGGAGATGGCCATAGTGCTGAGTGTCATGTTTGACCTGTTAGAGGCTAACTTCCGATGCAAGAGTCTTCACAGTGTTCGTTTTGAGTTTTGAATGTCGGTTTAACAAGGTAGCAGTTTAGAGCCAGCCGATAGCAGTGGCAAAAATGCCGTAGTGTATGCAGAGAGTGAACAGTGCCACTCTTGCTTTTGGGTTCTCTTGAATGTCTCGGGCGGTTTTCAGCAAGAGTCGTAGAAATACTAGTCTTGAGAGAGTAGAGAAATCAGTCTATTTTCCTGCTTCATTCATCATTCCGGAAGATGGTGAAAAAGCCTTGGTGTCTCGCATCACAATGACACCGCTTTTCGTCCAAACGGTGAACTTGAGAAGTGTCAAAGACACGAAACGCGGTAGCGTGAAACATGGGGCAATTAACACCTCTTCATTGCACTTTACCGCGGCTACCTTGCAGGAAACGCGGATGAAGAACAATGAGAAGCTTAAACTTCAGGCAAACATAAGGGAAGATGGCAGACGTCACCCATGTTGAATGTCATTATTTCACCCGTTTTCAAGCTTGACAACAGTGACGTCATACGGAGCGAAACTACGGTACCTACCTAGGTAGCTAGGTAGCTAGGTAGCAGTAGACTACCCTGTAAAATCGCGCCCTCAGTCTCACATTACGACAACATTACGGTTTTACTCCAAATACCCAGTGCGGTTTTATTTTTAGAGAGCAGTAAACGATTGAAAAAGTAGGCCCCCCCCTGAGTGGATCACCTTGTCGTGGTAGGGGGGCTTAACCCAGGTTTGTCAGAGCCTGGGGAACTAAGAATCCACAGACGATCTATCAGTGCAACGGAAGAGATCGTCCCGGCGGTAGTACAAACTACTGCTGTCTTGTGCATGGCATCATGCAGAACCGGTGGCCGACCGGAAAGATTGTGTTTCTCTTATTTAGTCGGAAGGGGGCTAAGGGAGAGGAGGAAGAGTGCTAAATGCATGATTCCTGATAGAGTTGTGATGGGCACTGACATTTCTGTGGAAGAAATGGCATCATAACTCAGCCGAGTGTCAAGTGCAGAGGGACGGTACTATTTCATTGGAAATATTACTGGTGCTTGGCATGGAAGGCTTCTTTTACACGTACAATCCGCCCTATTGGGTTGCAACAGGTAAAAGATATCAACACACCCAACACAATTTATGTGGTTAATTGCTGCCTTCCCAGCATTGTTTTTGGAAGACCACGCCATATCTGACAATCACTGGTTTGGACTTTTCCTCATTCGTGAGGTTTTTTGCCTTTCCAGTACTGAGTGGTGGGCAACAGGGTACTGAGTGGAGGGAAAGCTGTTGCACAATTTGCCCCGCCCCCTTGGGGGCCAGGCGGGTGAGTCAACTTCTTAGATACGGAACTGCCGGTAGCTAGTAGTTGGCATAGCCATAAAATAGATTTCATTATCGATTGAAAAAGTAGGCCACATCATGTTTGGAATACGTTTATTCCATTGACCAAGTCTCAGTCACGTTTGGGGCAATCCTTTCAAGACTGACAACGGCAAACATCAACACTAAAGTACCCACTCCGTAGTTGCCCAAAGATAATAATTTATTTACCTGCTGCCTAGTTCCATATCTAAGGAATTGGCTCACCCACTTGGCCCCCTAGCTAGGGACAAGGTAATGCAGGGAGAACCCAGAAGCCCAACTAGGGAGACAGTAATGTAGTATGTGTATAAAAATCTTTTGAAACTGCTACAGGCGGAGAAAAATTCCATCTGGTAGAGTGGAGGATCAGGTGAGAGGGTTTGGTTATACTAACTATTTTGGAGTAAGGCTAGACAAAACTACCAGCTGCCTCCAATTCCGCATTCAAGAGAGTTTGGGCAGGATATCACCTGTCTGGCACCTAATGGGAGGGGGACAAAACATGCAAAAACAGTTCATCCACAGGCAACAACTTCATTGTCAAGGATGAGTCCAAACAAGTGTAATTTCAGATGTGAGATGACTCCAAAAAGCATGCTGGGCTTGACTTCTCCTTGTTTGTCAGAGTCTGGGAACCAACAATCTATAGATTATATATCAGTTTAATGCAAGAGAACAAAAGCTACTTCTGCCCAAGTATGGCCTTTCAACGTGAATGATGCAAATTCCTGGTGGAGCAATTGTTGTTGCTAACACATGTGATTGAAATATGCAACTTGGTCAAGTATCAACTTCACAGGGATGGTGTCATTTCATTGGAAGTGCTATTTGTGCTTGACACGTATTATGCAATCTTTTATACCTACAATCCACCCTGCTATTGCAACAGATAGAAGATGCTAATATACCCAACCTACTAGTAATAATGCGGTTGTTGCTACCTTCCCCTTAACCATTGTAAGTTGACCAAAGGAATGCAGGTAGAGTATGCGATCTTTCAAGTTTGGAGGGTTTCAACGCTTTTCGCACCTGTTTGCTTTTTGCAGCCATAGTTTTATTTTTACTTCGATTGTATGTAAAACAAACCCAATTTTCACCAACCTACTATTTCATAATACCAAAGCCTTTCTATTCTAATTTTATATGTTATACTACACTACTTCGTTTGACAGTGAGCTACTACAAAGTTCTATCTTCAGCCTTCAGTCATCCTCTAGTCCCAAAATTTGTTGTCTGCTTTACAGTTAGTAGCCATGATGCCATCATAATGCTATTTGTGCTGACCTAACAAGGGAAATTATAAGTTTATTTTACCTGCCGCTGGAGGTGATCCCTCCAATCACCTCCTCCCATGAGCGATCTATTTGCGATAGATCAGCGATCTGTATTTAAGATCAGCGATCTTAACAGCAAGGACTTAAGGAATCTATAATTCTGACTATGGTAGTACCTGGTCTGTGCGTCTCACGTCACCCTCCCACACAGTGTGATTATATTGGAGCACGATAAGGCTTGATACGACGGATATTGATGCGTTCATAGATATGAGGTTTGAGTTCGATTGTAACCGTTCCATTGGTGTGGACGGTAGTGATACGGTAAGGGCCTGTGTAAGAAGGCTTGAGTTTATCTGAGAATCCCAACGATACTTGTTTGAGCACTTTTTCATCAACCGCATAATCATGTTTGATACGTTTCGCATTAGCCCTCAATAAGTTTTGATCGATCATTCATTGTCAATTTTAGTGAGGACAGTGATATCAGTTTGCATTGGGATGTCTAGGAGCATGTCTCGACGAAAGGCTAAAGCGCCAGGGGAAAGATCTCCAATTGCTCCGCTACTTGCGCATCGGCAAGCGTGCATGGCGGTCGCAAGACAACGACGAATAACACGTTTTCCGTCTTCAAAACTGCGTGGGTTTTCTTCTGGTGTAATGACGCGTAGAATCAATCCAACGGACTGATGGATTCGTTCAACAATTGAATTGCCCTGAGGATTTCGCGCAGTGGATGAACGGACTTTGATGCCAAGATTCTTTTCTAAACGATCACGGAATTCGTGTCCAAACTCGGGGCCATTGTCCGTTATACATCGTACAGGACAAGGGTACCGAGCTATCCATGTGTCTTCAACAACATCTGCTGCTTCCATAGCTGTTCCGTTGAGCAAGGGCTGGATCTCAATGAGATTGGTGGCAGGATCAATTATGGTCATTGCCTTGAATTCAATGTTACGAGCTTGTAAGTCAATTTTTCAAGGACCAATCGAATCACAATGAATCTCTTGCCAGGGGAGCAAGACCGCTTCCCTTGGAGCTAATTGTCCATACGTTTTCGATCCCCGTTTGTTCTTTTGGCATGTGTCACACGAAAGCACGAGCTTTTGAACTGCTTCACTGAGCTTGGGATGAAAATAATGGCGTCGAATCGTTTTTTCCAAACGAGTGGCTCCTTCTACATGCGCTGATATTTCGTGGTAGTATTTCACTAACCAAGATAACATCTCATCAGGTATGCAGATTTTTGGCTCTTCACCGTCTTTACAATAGGTGACAAGGGTCTTCGACCCGTACAAATGTCGTTGGTACTCTTGTCTAGAGTTTACACAACTTTGCAACCCTCGGTCGCGAATTTGATACTCGTGCACAGTATCAAATTGAAACGGGTGTCTTCCCTCTTCATCGAAGTCTGGATGCACCAGAAGGCCATCGGCCAGATCGTATGCATGTTGCATTTCAATTTTTTGTTTTTGTCTCCTGTTCCTCCCCCACGGGGATCGAAGACGGGACACGGCTTAGCGCATCCGCAATAAAATTTGAGGCGCCTTGGTTGTAATGGTAAGTTGCTCCGAATTCATCAAGGAGTAAGCGCCAACGCAAAACCCGTTGGGTAGTAAATTTTGTCATGTCATGGGTGAGATTTTTGTGGTCTGTATAAACATTTTTATTTGTCCGCCCAGCAAAATGTCGCGACACTCGCGGAAGGTTTCAACAATTGAGAGCAGTTCTTTTTCAATTGTTGTGTAGTTACGCTGAGCAGAATTTAATTTTCGGGAGTAATATGCGATAGGGCGTCCTTTCTGTTTGATGACGGCCCCCAATTGATAATCGCTTGCATCCGTCTCAATATCAAATGGAATTGAGTTATCCGGATAAGCCAAGAGAGCATCTCTGGCCACAATCGCTTTCATTTCTTGAAAGGATTTTTGTTGCTTGGATCCCCAATTGAAAACTTTAGTACCCAGTAGATTGGTTAACGGGCTCACGTGTGACTACGACGTGGCCACATGTCGCGGTAAAACGTGACCAGCCCAAGGAATGATCTCAATTGTTTGAGATTGGTTGGTGGCTGCATTGCCAGAATGGCACTTACCTTTTTCTTCCACGGTTTGTGTCCGTTGGGTGTCAGCCAATGACCCAGGAAATCTGTTTCCTTGACTCCCCACTCACACTTGAGAGGGTTAATTGTGAAACCGGCATCTTCGAGCCGACTTAATACTATGTTCAGTAGTGACATGTGTTTGTCCCATGATGTTGAGAAGCATCCAATGTCATCAATGTACACTTCTACTTCTTCAAACAGGTCATGGAGCACTTTCTCCATGATTTCTTGAGCTATGTCCGGTGATTGAGAGATGCCCATTGGCAAACGGAGGTAGCGATAAGTGCCAAATGGGGTTGCTATAGTTGTGAGTTTCTTGCTTTCATCATCAAGGACGAAGGTATAATACTGCATGGACACATCCAACTTTGTGAAGAAGGCGTAATTGGTCCGACGTGCAAGGATGTCTCCGATTTTGGGTAAATGATAAACTTGGCGTGTGAGAGCTTTGTTGAGAGCTCGAAAATCCGAAATCCAACGGATACAACCATCTTTTTTTGGTATGATGAATGTTCCGGCTATCCATTCGGAGCGTCCACATTTTTCTAGAACACCGATGCGGACTAGTCGATCGAGTTCTTCCTTGAAGACTTTCATTAAATTTCTTGGGACCGTATAAGGACGGCAACGGCTTGGTTTTACTTTTGGGTCAATGATAAGGTGAACCTTTTCATCCTTATATTCCCCCAATTCTCCGCTGAATAATCGAGAATATTTCTTCAATAGTTTTGATAGTTCAGATTGTTGCTGTGCGGTCAGGTGTTTTTGAGTTTGTGCCACAGTGTGTGCGTCTACAAATATCTTTTCCTGCCGTTACAAAGTTGAGTTTCCACGGTTCTAACATCATGTTGTAAAACATGACTTTCAAATCGTTTTCTGAGAATGGCGGGGTATTATTAGCGCCTGGCATCCAGCGCATCAGACTGTTAATATAGCGTAGTCTGGAGGAAAGTTCCGTGCACGAGAGTTTATAGGGCTTTTTGAGCTTCATGAGGTAGTTCTTTTGATCAATGAGATCAGTAGGAACAAAAATCATGTCTAGAAACTCCGAGATTCTTTCGTTGAAGTGTTCAATGGTGTTTTGCGGCTGGTTGTCGATAACAGCTTGCCAATCGTCACGTTTGGCTCCGATCAAGCATCGGGCAAAATATTGGAACCGAAGAGGTGCCGTATTGAGGTGCAGGCGGGAATTTGCCGTAACAAAGTCAAAGTCCTTCATTAGACGGAGGACGGACACCTTATCATCGCTGTCTAATGGAATGATTCGTTCCTTTCGTTCGTTTCTCGTGATTGACGTAACGCGTGCGCTCGACGTAGTCACGGTAGTCACGTCCGGCACCGTTGTTAATCTTTTCCGTCTTTTCTTGAATGATGGGAATGATGGGTTCATTGGTTACTAGGGCAGCTGCTGTAGGATGGTTGTTCATCTTGAAGTGCAGTTGTAGGTATCTGGTAAACAAGAGATAAAGAAGAGAAAATTTCCTTTGTAGTAATTAAGCGCTTTGTGAATTCACAGTGACCTAACAAGGGAAATTATAAGTTTATTTTAACCTGCCTCTGGAGGTGATCTGTCCGATCACCCCCTCGCATTAGCGATCTATGCGCGATAGATCAGCGATCTGTATTTAAGATCAGCGATCTTAACAGCGAGGACTTCAGGAATCTATAATTCTGACTATGGTAGTACCTGGTCTGTGCGTCTTACGTCAGTGCATCGGTGGCTTCAAGGATTCCGACGTTCGCAGTACGTCGTACTACCGCTATTCCTACCGGTACTACCGTACCGTAACAGTTTGTAACTGTAAGTGTAAATAGGTGTACCGGTAGACTACCGTAAAAGTAGTACCGTAGTAGTCTACCGGTAGTCGAAAGCTCGAGACGACTATGTATGTATGATACGTCGTATCATACACTAGTAGACCTACTGTGTTGCTTTTTCGTGCTGCTTTTATTACTCTACTACTAGTCGTAGTTGATTACATACGATAGTATCAATTGAGCAGGAGTACGTATGGTACATACTCCGGAAAAAAATAAGGGCGAAAGACTATAATGACCTCAAATGACCTTTTTCAATAAAATCAAAAGGACACTATAGTGAGTATCCACCAATTACTACCACCGGGTTAAACATTACTACCGCTATCGATAATAATATCCCCGTCAAAACCCTATAATATCCCTTGGCAATTCGCTAAACGTAATAATATCCCTGTCCAAAACACTATAATGACCTTTTACATTTTATAATGGATATTACAACACACTCCTGCCATTAATCTTCGTTCACATCTTGAACAGAAAACGCAACTGCCAATGATAGCCAATACTCCATCCCGAACAGATATCACAACAGCTAAATGTTATACGACACTGCGACTAGTACTTTATTACTAGCAGAGGCAGCAAAACAGCAAAATCACATCTATCACCATCTTCATCTCCCTGTGAATCTTCCATCTTCCATGTATCTCCAATACTTCTTTATTTGTTACTACCGGTAGTGTTACAAACACAACCAGAGCAGTACTGTTAGCCCTATCGTTGTTGACCGTAACCATCACGAAGAAGAGAGTTTAAAGCGGCAGTGAATGTAATCGTTTACCTCAACGAACCTGTGCGCGGAAACCCCTTGCGACGGATCCAAATCGTGAGCTGACACTGATATCTGATACTACATATGGAACAGAAAACGTAATCGCCAATGTCATCCAACAGTACGAGGCAGCCAAACCACAGACCCAATTTTTCTCCTTTTAACTGCCATTACTATCATGATAATGAAATCTATTTTATGGCTATGCCAACTACTAGCTACCGGCAGTTCCGTATCTAAGAAGTTGACTCACCCGCCTGGCCCCAAGGGGGCGGGGCAAATTATGCAACAGCTTTCCCTCCACTCAGTACCCTGTTGCCCACCACTCAGTACTGGAAAGGCAAAAAACCTCACGAATGAGGAAAAGTCCAAACCAGTGATTGTCAGATATGGCGTGGTCTTCCAAAAACAATGCTGGGAAGGCAGCAATTGACCACATAAATTGTGTTGGGTGTGTTGATATCTTTTACCTGTTGCAACCCAATAGGGCGGATTGTACGTGTGAAAGAAGCCTTCCATGCCAAGCACCAGTAATATTTCCAATGAAATAGTACCGTCCCTCTGCACTTGACACTCGGCTGAGTTATGATACCATTTCTTCCACAGAAATGTCAGTGCCCATCACAACTCTATCAGGAATCATGCATTTAGCACTCTTCCTCCTCTCCCTTAGCCCCCTTCCGACTAAATAAGAGAAACACAATCTTTCCGGTCGGCCACCGGTTCTGCATGATGCCATGCACAAGACAGCAGTAGTTTGAACTACTGCTGGGACGATCTCTTCCGTTGCACTGATAGATCGTCTGTGGATTCTTAGTTCCCCAGGCTCTGACAAACCTGGGTTAAGCCCCCCTACCACGACAAGGTGATCCACTCAGGGGGGTAACTGCCATTACTATCCGATACTACATATGCAACAGAAAACGTGATAGCCAATATCATCCAACCCTACTAGAGCCAGCACAACCACATGTCCAATTTTTCATCTTCCTATCTGCCGGTGACATCCGATATTACATACTGATTGCCGATGTTATCCCACACGACGCTAGCTAGAGCCAACAAATAAGCAACATCTCTGACAAAAATTGTCGTCGCTCTCCGAATTTTCCAATATCACCGATACTTCTTTACTTCTTCCTAGAGTAGTGTCACAAACACAACAACCGCGGCGCTTTTGCCACCGACGAGACATTTTCAAATGCATGCCATGCTTTTTGTCGACGACCCTGTGCGTGGAAACCCCTTGCGGCCGACCGCGGATGCCATCCGTGCCCTCGACGGGGAGGACTGGTTGTCAACCATTCTCATCGACCACCTCCTGCAGACAACGCTAAAGGGATGTGTGCCCGACCACGTCCTAATCGGCTCTTCCGATTGTTATTCCTACTTCAGTACTTATAATGACAAACTTGACAAACATGATTGTGCAGATGCAGTGCAGACCATGCGCGGCGGATTGAAAGCCTACGCCAAGAGTGAATTCACAGTCAGGTACATTTCCGCTGCTTGCCATCAGGGACACTACTTCGTCGTCGATGTAACCTTCGACAGTCGCCAACCGGCTATCTTCCAACAGGTGAACGTTTATGACTCCCTCAGCATAACCAGCAGGCGGAGGGCTACTGCTGTACTACGGTAGGCAGGTTGCAGAGATTCCTGTCCGGCTTCTGCTTTCATGGTTGGGACCACAATCTGTTGCTACTCGAGAAGCAAGATTATATTGTGCAACAAGCTGTTTTCCGAAACTGCCCGAAGCAGAACAACAGCCACGACTGTGGCCTTTTTGCCATTGCCGTCATTTGGCATTTGCTTGAGGGCAAGGAAATCCATTCGTCGGTCTTCACACAAGACCATATTGGCGCACTACGTGAGGCGTTGTACCAAGGCTCTCATCCAACGCAGAATGGGCCACGCTCGAGAATGTGTCTTCGTTCTTTCCGGCACTAGTATATGAGACCGGCCCGGAGGTTGAAGAACCAAAAGAAGACGAAGAAGTGGTAGCCGAAACCCACCAAGAAAACTTTATCCACGATGTAGAGGACGAAATTTTTGAGAGAAAGTTTTCCGAACCCAGTCAGGTTTTTCAGACGCTGGTGACGACTTATATCCAGTTGCTTTGCGATTACGGTGGATGGCGAAGACTTCCAAGGCTGGTTATGGTTCCTACAGCACCTGAAAGCGAGTGCACCAAATCTCATCGCGGAACATTTCAGGTGGGAATGTTCTTACAAACTGTTCACCTTCATGTCGGACCGGTGTAAAGGTCTCAACAGTGCGCTCGGCAATGTTTTCCCTGCCAAGGTCTCAACAGTGCGCTCGGCAATGTTTTCCCTGCCAACCACAACTGTTACTGCGCCGTCCACATGCGACAAAATGCAGAAAGCAATCATGGCAAGAAATTCGCTAGTATGGTGACGGCGTTGTCCGAGACCACCTCACTGCCGGAGAAAAGAGCCCTGTTGACACAGCTCCAGCAGAAATCCCCCGGCGCCTACAAATACGTTACGGATATCGACGCGAATCGCTTGATGGACTCTGCATGGCTGGAAGACGAGAAACTGCCTCCCAGGTATGGGTTTCGGAACTCCAACATTTCGGAATCCGCAAATAACATGTTCCATGACGCAAGAAATGGCAATTGGTTGGATGCAATTGATGGTATATTGATAAAAATGTCACTTCGGATTACGAAGTCGCAATCCGAGTACGAGGGAAAAGATGGTGTGGTGGATAATATCTTGGGGTTGGCCACAAAACGTTGGGAGAATTGCGTCGGATGCAGAGTGTACGCATCCGGCAATGACGGCGAAACTTATTCCGTGTACCAGAAGCTTGGGGGGGAATTGGAGGAAGAGGCACTTTTGAAAGTGCGCCCAGTGGATTGCGTTTGCGACTGTGGAAAGTGGCAGGCAATTGGAGTACCGTTTGTGCATGGTATGGCGTACTTTAGACACCAAATGAAGTGGAGGTTGGAGGACGTATTGGATCAAGCCGTTGACGAGTACTACAAGTACAGGACCCAACGGAAACTTTACCGTCAAAACTTTGTGCCCGTTTGGAGGCACTTGCTGGAACCAGACATGATGACATTGCCGCCTGACGGTGCTGCACGACGAATGCCGGTAGACCGAAAATGGTGAGACTGAGAAAGAATTCCCGTTATGCCCATGAACCAGAACAGTCGCCAACGATTTGCAGCGTTGCCACCAGCCCGGTCACAATGTAAGAACGTGTGTAAGGAGAGAGGCAGTTAAGAAAAGAAATGCTGGGAATAGTGCAGCAACAATCTCCCACAGTGTCTTGTGAGGGACTGGCGGAGATACTTACAAAAAAGAGGCAGGAAGAGTGGCGGTTGCGTTTTCCGTTCAAGATGTGAACGAAGATTATTGGCGGGAGTGTGTTATAATATCCATTATAAATTGCAAAAGGTCATTATATGGTTTGGAAAGGTCATTATAGTGTTTGGACAGGGATATTATTACGTTTAGCGAATTGCCAAGGGATATTATAGGGTTTTGACGGGGATATTATTACGATAGGGGGGGTAGTAATGTTTAACCCGGTGGTAGTAACTGGTGGATACTCACTATAGTGTCCTTTTGATTTTATTGAAAAAGGTCATTGGGGGCTATTATAGTCTTTCGCCAATAATCATCGACGTTTGGCTCTTCGCTGGCCTACACGACCATCAGAACAAAAAAAATAAAAAAATGTACGACATCGAAATCGAGTGAACTGTGAAGATAGCAACAGATAGTGACGATACAACTTCGTCCGATGTACAACTGCCATCATGTTCCAGATGCGACTGATTTCTAAGATTACGATGAAACCAACAACCTTTTTGCTGGTGACAATCTTCATGATTGGCTCACATACGTCTTACTCGTACATCCCACCATCCCGTGCCGTATCCAAATCCATCTGCGAATGCAACTTCCTGTTACATTCAATACGTCGGAAACGGAAATCGGATGGTGTCACCGATGATAGCAACAACTATAATAGAAGCAACCCAAGCAGTCCACCGGGGTATCAATTCTTTCAGGGAGATGGATCCTACGTCCCCGATGGGTTGAGTCGAGAACAATATGACAAACTAAAAAAGGAAGAGTTGGACAAAGAGAAGAACATGAAGTATGGAGCCTGGGGCCCGCGCTTCAAGCAAACTGATGCACCAGATGGTGACTGGATGATCATGCCCAATTTATGGACGGCAGGACGAGTGAATCGGCCTTCATCACGGCCGGCTGGTTCCAATGGAATGAATGAAGAAGGGAGGAGACCCATCACGGCCCTCTTTCAGACTGTGCGAAAACTTTTGACATCCTTTGTTCTTATGTACATGTTGATGGACTGCCTTCAAATCATGGTTTGCATGTGGAAATGGAAGGAAGAGCACATGAATGCCCAAAAGGCCCTCCTTTTCACTTTAGAAACACTCCTATTCCGGAAAAAACTTTTCCGATTGACTGTGACGAAAGCTGAGTCCATCAAAGTCATTGTTTCGATCGCCGCAGCACCACTTGTCAACCTATCCATTGAACGTCTGAACCGCTCGTGTTCGTGGTCAAAAACAAGAATATCATTGGTGACACTGTCATCAGCAATTGGACTGATTGGGCTGTGGCGTTTGATTCTACGATTCATCCCTTTCGCGTAATCAATTTCTACTCCCAAGTCTAGTAGTGTAATAGAAAAATGTTCTGGTCAAAAAAGAACTATAATGATAATAGCGCCGGTTCAGCACTTCGTTGAATCTAATCCAGTTCCAACGTAAACGCCTCCTTCTTGCAGCCCTTTCATCATGATGCGTTGGATAATAATAAGGACAGCATATCGTCAAAATTATCCCCAACGAGGTCGTATGCCTTCAAGACATCTCGCAATTCAAATCCATTCATTACCAGCTCTTGAACGGTGTTCGAGTATTCTTCGACAGATCGCAAAGGGGCGGAGGAAGCAAACCCTGGTAGTGACGCGGCTGAAGGCATGGATGCGGCACCAAGTGCGGCAGTTCCAGCCGCAACTGTCTCATTCGAAAATGCACGAGAGGATGATAAATATGCAACGGCACTGTCATCTCTCATTTCCTCTTCGGTCGCTACCGTTGATGCTCTTTTCTTCTCTCCTTGACCCAAGTAGCGCAGTGACTCTTCCAGAGCAGCTTGTTCGAGCTGCTCGTATGTTGCGTCCATGTCGCTCAGTATGGTTACTCGGTCACTATATATCTGTGATTTGACAGTTTTCCGGTCCCTTGTTAGCCACGTTGAAAGAGATCGAAAGTGATTCTATAGAAACGAGAAACATTAACTCACCGAATCTTCTGACATTCTGCTCAATTTGATAGCTCTTTGAAGGTCGTCGTCTTCGGATTCCTTCATCTTTCTTTGGATTTCGTCATCCTCGCTCTCTTTCAAGATACGTTGCAATTCCATGCTGTCCGCAGCTGCGTCAGATTCTGCGACGGCTTTGGCCATCTGCATCTTGTCGGCTAATCCCGGTTGAAGACCTGGAAGTCCCAGCCCTAGTCCAGCTGTGGGAACGAGTGGGTCGATCACGGCATTGTAATGATTGCCATCGTGATAGGAAAGGCGAATAGGAGCATCATCGGTTTTATACTCCGCGTGAAAAATATTCAGTGGCTTGGCGCCATTCTCTGGGGTGAATACTTCTATGGGTCGATTGAAAAGTTCTGAAATTGCCTGGATTTCCGGATTGTTTCCATGCACTCCATCCATTCTTTTTCGGGCAATGTATTCAGCAAACGGTTCCCCCGTAACAAACATGGAAAAGTGCTCTCGATCCCGTTCCTATACCATAAAAATCGATTAAACAAAGATGAGAGGTAAACGATCATCTGAAAATCCTCTTGCAACTGCAAAAAAGCTTGGAATTTTTGTTTCATTGCTTACCATGAAATCCATGCATTTCTTTCGAACGTCGCCGTGCATCGAGGCATCACCGTACACCTGGAGGCTGATGGCACGAAACAAGCAGTTTCCGTCCCCGTCTTGCTCGCGGATTTCGAGACCTCGTTTCTTCAATGCAGCTGCAAACTTTGCATCCTTCGTTTGAGACGAGAAAGTTGGGGCGTTGGAAAAAGAAGGCATTCTGGAGTCCATCTCCAAACTTTCCTCCTCAATTCCTCTACGTCTCGAAAAAGATGCTCCTGCTGCTGCTTCTGCTCTTCCTGAACCGGACTCGATCGGCAAATTTTCAAACAATAATGGCGCCCGAATGGAGTCCCCGCGAGCAGATTCTGGATTATTTTCCGCGGGTATGTCAGGGGGGTCTTCCACCGGATCTTCCTCCTCGATATCTTGCCTAATATCATCGCCTACTTGCCGTACGGCAAAAAAACTGTGTTCGTTGAGAACAGCTTCGCCGTCTACACCATTGCTTTCGATACGCCTTGGGTTGGCACTGCAACTACCTCCACTGACCATCTTGGATGTCGGGCTTGAAGAAGTGGCAGGGGTAGATGAGACTGTTGTACCGCTTTTTCTTTTTGCTTCCCGGCGGCCTGACGGTTTCTGGTCCAAACAATCCAAAGAGGTGGCAGCTCGTCTCTTTCTTGATGTCCGATGAGTTGGAGTTTGTGATTGACTGGAAGAAACTTCGTCTAATCTTTCCAGTCCGGTCGTCTTCAAACGAGCACTACTATTTGCAATCGCCGGTAATTCCTTCTTCAGAGTTGCTCTATTCGAGAGGCTGGTGGTTGGCCCAGAACTTATTCTGCCCGCTGATCCGCGTCTATTTCCCGTTCGAGGCTCTGAAGCACTTTCCGACGGTCCTTCTGCTTCCACAGTGACACTACTGCCACCCGTTTCGTTCGCAATCCCAGCTGACACTCCTTGTTGTTCTCGCAATGCTTGCTGTTGTCCAGCTTGATCGTTCGTTGATCTATCTCCAAGAGTAAGCGTCACACGCATCGCACAATAGGAACGTACTGGATCTAGTGGGGGGGGGGGATCCAGGGGCACTGTCAATACCACTGAAGTTCGAGGGTACGTCGTACGGTTCGTCCCGCAAAAAGAGAGTTATTTCTGAATCTGACTGTAATAAAATATAAAGAATTTACTCCGTGATGCTGTGATGAGTGATGAGAACAAGAACGCCTGTTCGTACTTGTATATGAATGAATGGGTAAAGAAGGAAGCTCCAGACAAATCAAGTCGGAACAGGAACTTCTAAATGAAAACAATGATCAAAAGTAGTAGTAGCAGCAAAGTAGATTACAGTAAATACCGAGTCCAGGGCACTCAGATGGCTCACGTACGCAGCAAGGCAACCAAGGAAATAATTCGTTCTGTCTTCAACGAACAAGATGGTTGTGACGAGGACGTAATAAAGGGGGCATCGAAAAACCGGGCGAGGACACTATGGTGTGTTTGCGGTACGTTACTACGTCATATACGACAGATCAGGCCATTTCTTTGATGTTGTTGTTGTTTTTTGTTCTGTCGAAGGAATCCCCGTCCGTCCATCGAGCGTCACTACCGGCTACTGGGTAGGTATGATATTATGGTACCGGTACGGTACCGGTAGTCGAATTCCTCCATACTGCGGACTCATCGGTAGTGCGATCATGCGAGAGAAGGTACATAGTCAACGGTATCATATCATAGTTTCTGGTGCTTCAAAGAACTACCGTACCTACTACCGGTAGGTACTTACGGTACGGAGTCGTAGTTGTAACTTGTACCGTAGTAATCTGTGTTTATTCCCTCTCTCTCTAGCTAGAATAGAGAGAGAGCGCGCGTGATGCAGTATCATTCTTCAGATTGAGTGCTGTTGGACCAGGCTCATCAATAGACAGCTAGCTATGATAGCACGTAGGATTATGAAAAAGACTGTGGAAAAATAGTCCACGGCCCCTCTGTCGAAGCTACACTCCCCATCATGCGTTGAAACCAACGTATTGCTTACTGATTGCTACTACTACATGATTGTGCAACCATCCTTTCTTTTCGACTTGTTTGGCTTCTTTGTACTCTTGTCCTTTTTGGTTTTTTCTCGTTTAACATGCACCCTCTTGTGTCGTGCTCCGAAGTCGACGCACTCATTCAGCAAAACCGTTTTCCTTGTGTGGGACGATGCATGATAACCACCGTCCACGGTAAGGGTGCCGATGTAGTTGTCTACCAATGATGAGTTTAGGACATCTGGATGCTGCTCTGGTGATTGAAAATTAGCGTCAGAAGAAGGCATTGGCTTGAGACTTCCCGACGGTTGAATTTCGTAGATACTGCAGGATTCCACGTCATTATTTTGTACGAGAGAATCTCTCGGTCGATTGGTCGACTCCCATTTTTCGGGAGACTTTGTCGTAGCATCATTGTTCCTTTTTAATTCTGATTCTCCTTCATTGGGCGTGGCGGGTAGATATTCATTTCCTTTCGGAGGCTGAAGTGCGCGGTCCAAATTGTCCGAGTCGCTGCCCTGGTCACGACTTTGCTGCATTAAGGCCGACGGGAAAGAGGATGGATCATCGTTCGGAGAGTCGTTTCCGGACATCATGGCTTTGTATTTGTGGGTCTGGTAAGGGTTTGGATTTTTGCAGTACGGGCATTTACAACCTCGGGTCACTTTCAACTGTGCTTTGGGCCTTTGTAACCGGTACGTTCGTTCCCAAGCTTCAGTGGCGACAGCGTTGGACATTGCTTCCAAAGCCTCCCGTTGCGTCGTGAATTTTAATTCTTTTGGTTTGAACTTCGGTAGTTGCTCAGTGGGGAGTTCGACATCGTCAATGCTGGCGTAATCAGGTCCCTCGAATCTTTCCGGCTCAGACCAATGGTTCTTCTTCTCTCGATATTCCTCTCGAACATGTTGGTCCAGCAAGAAATTTGTTCTCAGTGCCCGCCGTCCGTGCTCATCAACTTGTTTGTCGATGTCGATGTCTGTATCATCGCCCGACTCTTCCACAATTCGATAGTTGTCGTAGTTGGTGGTTTCAAGCGGCTTAGCAGTCTTCATTTTACCCAATGCGGCAGCCTCACTAATGGCTCGTGCAACAATGGATCGTTGGCTTTCCTGATTCCTCAATCCTCCTGGTCCCGCCCAGGTGTCAGTTTCTTTCGCTCGATGCGACGTAGCCTCGACCACTTGTTCTTTCGATCTCACCAACCGACCCATGTCGGCCGCTTGCTCGGCGACACTGACAAAGACATTGGCATGTTCAGGTAGAACATCCCGTAATTTCGTGATTTTCAGGGCGCCGCCTGATGCTTCGATGCGCTTCTTTCGCTCCAGCGCATCGACTCTTGCCATGGAAGCACAGTCTTCATTGCCGGAATGTCTGGGTTCGGGCAGTGCTGCCAATCGCATTCTAATGGCTCCACCGTCCAGGTTGATTCGTTTGTTTCTCTTGGAAGCAGCTTCGGCAATCATGGCAGCCATACTTCCACCAGAAAAATCGCCCACTTTATTCTTGTTGTCGTCGTCGACGCCGCCGCCGTCATGTGAACGCAGTTCATCAGCCCCACTGCTGTACTTTTCTTCGGGAGGAAAAGGGACAATTGTTCCCGCCATGAGGACGGAAGTGTCGACATCCACAATTGAAGGAAGAAGGAGAAAAGGTTTGTTTTTAAGTCTTTTGTCAAAGGCCATTTGCCTATGATGTTCCAGTGTCGATGCATGTCTCTTGGCTTCCATCTTTTTCTGCAATTCAGGGGGGGGTCTTTTATTCTGATGATAGAGTGTATGAGATAGCAAGAATCCTCTGACGGACGAGTCGGTCATCGCGGCTGGCTCGTGGCTCGAACGAACATTTTTTTATTTAACTGTGTAAATTGTAATGGCAAGAGGTTCTCTTTCTTTCGTCCTTCATTCCTGCACGACCTACACGTTTCCATAACAAAGACTACTCCTGTCGTTTGTCATACTCCGAAGTTCCATTATGGAACGGATTTACATTTTATTACAGTTAGTCTTTCGACGGAATTTATTTATTACTTACAGTTACAGTGAGTATTTTCTTTTTCGCTCTCTACTAGCAAGCTAGTACTAACTGTAAGTACGACGGTAGCCAATGTCACAGTGTCGCCGAATGCTTCTGTGATGTTTAACAAAAGCGAGACAATTAATCATTCCAAGAATTTCTTGACGGAAGGTTGAAGCAAATCGAACGTCCTACTTCGAAACGGGAGTCTTGGGTCTTTCTCCGGACTTTTCTAATATTCACTATCACCAGCAAAGGAGTTTATCCGACCATAAAATTTTCCTTCTTGTTTTATTATGTCAATTGTTACTGCAGTAGAAATTTGAAAACCAAAATAATATTCATGCGCTCGAAAGCAATGGATTATGGCACATATGAACTGGATTACGACGCAATTATTGTATTTTACTTCAAGTATCAAATTCATCTTCTGAGCTTGCACGACATTTTCTGGTTTGTTTCTACATGATCCAACAACGAATAGAGTCGTATTAGCAGTAGACACCACTGTGTTTTGTTTATTTGAGTACAATCAGAAGACACAGTCCAAGACTCTGCCAAGCTCACCGGCCAGATCTGGTATATTCGTCAGCTTTAAGTTGAAAGAGCACTACACAGGAATGGTTGTCGCAATTTAGAGATCCAACGTCCGCACAATCACTTTCCCAATGTCTCCTTATCCTTGGCCCATTTTATCATCTTCTATGAGATTTGGAACACAAACACGAAGCCATGAAAGTGCGTCGATCGGGTCGTCTGGCGACCACACCAGAACTAATACCAACCACGGGCATCTCCAGACTACGGCAGCCCAACTGGCAGCATCCAGTTCCAGAAAAATCAAATGCGGAAGATTTCTTTTCGTTCTGGTGCTGTTGGTAGCGGCAGCTGTTTTGGGATTTGGAGCATTTCACATAATGGATAGTGCTCAAACGCAAATGGCCAGCGACAGATTTGATTCCATCAGTGACAGAGCTCTCTCTGTGGCACAATACGTATTGGAAGAAAAGAAACGAGCGACGGACGCGCTTGCGTTAATGATGGGCAGTGCATATCCCAATGCCAATGTAGGATGGCCCATGGTAGCTCTAGAAGGATACGAACAGATCGCCTCTAGTTTGGGGATCGTCATGAACGGATCCCTAAGCTTTTGCCCGATTGTCATACCTGGTGGAGAAGAGCAGAGATTGTTTGAAGAATTCGCTTATGACTTGTTTGAGAAGAATGGGTTCCCCCCAAACACCGGAGTATCGAACTTTGGAAAGGGCATCTTCAGCTTTGGTACAGGGGAATTTGGGAACGAAACATGGGACGATGGGCGATTCCACATTACCAGTGGATGGACGTACCACAACTCCTCCAAAAACATCCTGGTGCCATTTCTTCAATCAGAGTATGGTCCACATCCTTCGTTGATGCTAAACATTCACTTTGAGCACAGTCGAGCAGCCGCTATTGATGGAATTATCAAATGCTCCGAGGAACGTGCGCTAACTAGAGACTACCGAGAGTGCGGGTACGTGACGGACTTGATGTGGTCAGCCACAGTGGCGGGAGAAGTGCCGGCTGGACCAGCAGGACTCATGATCTCCCCAATCTATCCCCGTCTCGATAACACAACGGTGAGTGGAGTGAAGATGTTTTCGATCCAGTAAACCCGTCCTTCGTGACGAACTCTGATCATAGATTTCACTCTTGCATTACAGCTGACGGGCTTTATCGTTACCAAACAAATCTGGGGTGATCTTCTTCGGTATACCTTTGAACCAAGCGTGAGCGGAATTTATGTGGTGTTGTACACAGAGAATAATGCCCATACATATAGGGTCACAGCTGGACAAATTGAATATGTTGGTCCTGGTTGGGAGTACCACAACCCAGACGCAAAGTTTCAAGTAACGAAAACTCGGATCAACGACCGTTTTTTTGCCAACCAATCTATCAGTTACTACATGGACCTTTACTCAAGTCAAGAGTTTATGGAGATCGCAGGTAGCTTTGGCAACGATAACATTTCCAACGTCCCAGTTGTTGTTTGTGTCGCGGCAGTGTGCATCATGCTTTTTACAAGCCTTCTCTTTGTTCTATATGATTATTGGGTACAACATGAATTTAACTCAAGAAAGAGACTTTTGGATGCCAAACGTCAATTCGTTCGATTCATCTCACACGAGGTGAGGACGCCTCTCAATACCATTTGTATGGGGCTGACTTTGCTTCAGCACGATCTTGAGGCGGTTTTGGGGATGAACAAGATTCAGGAGGTATCAGGAAATCATCACGTGTCTTTTGAGACAATGACAGAGACCGCGAATGGAGACGACGCATCAAAGGAAGAATGCCATTGGGCAGAGAAGCCAGAAAAAGTGTTTTCAAATCATGTTGGAAACGACGGCTTGACTTTAAAAAAGAAGCAAGTCAACGAATGGAGGAAGCTTGCAGATCAGATCTCAAAAAATGCTGAGTCTGCTGTAAACGTGCTCAGTGACCTCCTTAACTACGACAAAATCCAAATGGGAACATTGAGTTTGGAACTTTCGCTCGTCAACTTATGGAAAACTCTTGAGACGACCGTGAACGAATTCAAGATAGCAGCCAGAGAAAAAAATGTGAACTTGATGTTGGACTTTTCCCCACTGATGGATTTGCATTTCGATCGGACATTTCACGGTGTGCGTATTTTCAAAAGAATGAATGCAGAACAATCTTCGATGTCCGAAAGTGAAGTTAGCATTGAAGACTTCCCCTCAGAAATCAGGTTTTTCAAAGTAGTAGCGGACTCTGTTCGGTTGGAGCAGGTATTTCGCAATCTACTGTCGAATGGATTGAAGTTTACAAAGAAGAATGGTTGGTGCTTCTGATAAAGGATGTTGTAATGTTGGTGACTAGTAGTCTCACATATCCCGTTTTTTTCTATCTCCAGGTAATTTGTTGGTACGTGTCACTGTGAAGCCAAACAGCAGGAGGCGACAAAAAGTAGAAGCATTCGAAGTACAAAAGGATCAGGTGGAAAAGTTGGCGCGGGTTGGGAACATCGTAGTAAGTGTGATTGATGATGGCGTTGGGATGACCAGCGACCAAGTCCATCAGGTTTTCAACGACGGGACGCAGTTCAACGCAAACGCTCTTCAAGCTGGAGGTGGTAGCGGGCTTGGCTTGAGCATTGCGAGAGGTCTGGTCACTCAACACGGTGGAGAGCTTTCTTGCTCATCAGACGGTTTGGGAAAGGGGACAACATTTACAGTTAACTTACCGATCTATGAGGAGATCGGAACGATCCCCGCTAAGGACGCAGAAAGCAAGCAAGTTCAAGACAGCAAACAATGTGGAGTCGTTCGCGACAATTCTCAAAGCAATAAAGCATTGCTATCCTTTCCAGGAGTAGGCGAGGCGTCGAATGACTTTACGATTCCATCGCTTCGAATTTTGGTGGTTGATGACGCATTGACAAATCGAAAGTTTTGTATGCGATTATTAGAGAGGGCTGGGCACTCTACGGAAGGCGCCTGTGACGGACATGAAGGCGTAGAAAAAGTCCGAGAATCCATGGAGCATGGCAAACCGTTCGATTGCATTTTATTGGACTATGAAATGCCCGTGATGAAAGGCCCAAAGGCTTGTGAGTACATGAGGAAGATGGGTTGTTCCTCGTTCATTGTTGGCGTGACCGGGAATGTCATGTCCGAGGACGTAGACCGTTTTAGGAATTGTGGTGCAGATTGGGTTTTGCCAAAGCCTTTTCGGTTGGCAGCTCTTGAGCAACAATGGATCGAGCAAGGTGTGGCGCCACACCCGAAAGCTGATTCCGAGGTGACAGTGACAACATCATCCCTTGTCGTCGACCTGCCTGACGACACTGACTGCGATCTCACACTGCCACGTTCAAACATGTCTAGAAGATGTGCGGGTAAAAAACTGTTTCCGGCCACCCTTTCTTGATTTCAAAGCAGATTTCGACGCTGCCTTGAGCATTTCCTAACTGTATCATAGAATACATATTCTGTAAAAATGGTACGGCTAAAATAAAATACAATAATAGTCTACTCTCTCTAGAGCTAGTAGAGTATTATATAATAATTCCTACTACAAATCAATAGAGACTCGTTACTGTATCATACTCCACAGACATTGTCAAATGACTCCGTGTTCGTCGTACTCCGGACTCCGCGAGGAAGATGTTGTGGTCTGGCCATCGAATTTCCACGTGGAATCGAGCACACCCAAACATCCGATCCAGCATAATCGTGATCACTGTCAATGTCTCGTAGCGTATCAATATCCTTTGTCCTTCTGATGCTTTGCCTGATTTTGACAACACAGAGTACCCTACGGTAGCTAGCTACGGTAGTATTGCCAACACGACGACTTCTAAAAAAATCTATAAAAGCGAGACCAAACCGCCATTTCCCTCTGAATTCATTCGTTATTATCGCCATGGTCCGATATAGTACGCTAGCACTTGCCTTGCTTCTCGGAAGCGCCGCTCGATTGGAGGCATTCCAATCCGTCGTTCGTTCAACGTTCCGACAAATCTCAACGGTATCATCGTCATCCTTGCCGGCTGTTTCCAAGAAGGACTCTTACGTTGTCACTTTACTTCCTGGAGATGGTATTGGACCCGAAATCACTGCGGCCACCAAGATTGTGTTGGAAGCGCTATGTGAGAAATGTGGATTTACGTTGGAACTCAGGGAAGCTTTGATTGGCGGAGCTGCCATTGACGCTGCCAACGATCCCTTTCCGCAAGAGTCACTGGATCAGTGTTTGAACAGCGATTCCGTCCTTTTAGCGTGCATTGGAGGGTACAAGTGGGACAACAATCCACGCGATTTGCGACCGGAAAGCGGTTTGCTGAAAATGAGAAAGGAAATGGGACTTTTCGCAAATTTGCGACCCGCAAAAGTTTTGCCACAACTCTTGGATGCATCGACCTTGAAAAGGGAAGTGGTCGAGGGAGTGGATGTGATGGTCGTCCGTGAATTGACGGGAGATGTTTACTTTGGAACACCCAAGGGAATCGATATCATTGATGGTAAGTGGATTATGTTTCAGATTTCAGAGATTATGAGAGATTGTGCAAATGATTCCATATTGGTTATTGTGTGAACATGCAATCATCTGTACACTGAACACTCTCATCCTCTACGTTTCACCTAGGTCAACGCGTCGGATATAACAACATGATTTATTCGGAATCCGAAATCGACCGCATCGCACGTGTTGCCGGAGACGTAGCCAGCAAACGTGGTTCAAAATTGTGTAGCGTCGACAAAGCAAACGTCCTGGATGTTAGTCAGCTGTGGAGAGATGTCGTCACAGATGTCATCAACAAGGATTTTCCATCTGTTGAACTCAGCCACATGTACGTCGATAACGCCGCCATGCAACTGATTCGATGGCCCAAACAATTCGATACTATCGTTTGCGGAAACATCTTTGGAGATATCCTCAGTGACGAAGCTTCTATGTTGGTGGGATCTCTGGGCATGCTACCTTCCGCGTCCATTGGGGAATCAGGCCCGGGCGTTTTTGAGCCATGTCACGGGTCTGCTCCTGATATCGCTGGTCAAGACAAAGCCAATCCTTTGGCCATGATTTTGAGTGCTGCAATGATGCTTCAGTACGACTTGGATCGCGCCGAAGAGGCCAAAATGTTAGAAGATGCTGTCGAGGCTGTTTTGGACCAAAAGCTCCGCACTCCCGATATCAAGCAAGATAACGACGGTTGCAAGTTGGTAGGTTGCAGAGAAATGGGCGAGGCAGTGGCATCAGTCATCATGGCCATGGAAGAAATCAAGGTGTAAAAAAGGCAAACTTAGCATAGCTATGGTGAGCTAAGCATGTTACTTTAGCTTCTCCAGTCGTTCTAGTAGTGTCGACTTGAATTGCGGTAATGAGGGAACAATACAAAGCTTGTTACAAAAGAAGTCTGTACGTGTTGGCTTGCTAATCCCTCGATACAATCGTGCCTCAGTTCAACACAATGCCATGGTCTTTTGGAACATCGTCACTTCCTTTGTTCAGCGAGCGCACAAAAAACACTGGAATTTGAGAATGATTCTATTATGAAGTGTGATGATCTGTACTGAAAAAATGTCCACAAAAAGGATCCGCCATGCTGATACTTGATCCTCCACCAGATTCAACTTATCAACAGAAGCTTCATTGACTTGCGAGACTTTGACTCCACCCATTGTTTGATGGAAGTATTGCGCTGCCAATATATATGCAAATCAACTCTCTATCGCACATGCATGATCCCACCGAGATATCTGTGACTCCCTCAATACAATTGTAGTTGGCCAGCATGAGCTCAACGCTTGATCTCCAAAAACGTATTGTACTAAGCAACATATCAGTGGTTTGTGTTGCAGGATGGCTGGTCCTCCACAAACATCTTAACGATCACATGACACTCTAAGGCGAAATTCCTGATGAATTGTGGTAAGGATCAACGCTTTTCACGAAAATGTGCGCAGAGATACTCAAGAAAAATCCAAGGTAGTCTAATTATAGATCTTGACGTTTTGACTGATGTATGACCATTACTAGCCATTTAGCCTATTTTTGGCCATGTTTCTGCAAATTAGACGTGTTTGAAAAAGGCTTCAGTCACCTCCACCCTCTGCTTCTTTGTCAATGGCGCCAAAGGACGACAACGTGTCCTTGCTTGTAAGGTGACGCAGCACATACTTTCGAGTACTTCCAGTTGTACGAATGCTTGAAGCAAGGATTTACCGACCGTGACAACTCCGTAGTTTTGAACAAGCACCGAGTTGATTCCCTTCTCTGGATCGAACGTTTTGGCCAACCCTTCACCGTTATGTTTGAGAGCTTCCTTAAGAGTCAAAGTCTTCACATCCCGCAACACCACATGAGATTCTGGCATGAACCCAGAATCCATCGGACATCCGGTGAGGCAAAATGCAGTTGCATAAGGGGGTTGAGTGACCAGGATGCAATCGATGTTGGGGTGATGTTCAAAGATAGTCGCGTGCATTCTGGCTGCACGAGACGCAGAAACCCGTTCTGGAGATGACGGGTGATGCACCGGAAACTGCACTAATGTGGGTTGTGTACTTATCATTGTTTCCTTGTTGGGTGATGCAAGATGGTTTGACAAGAAACATAGATCTGCTTCCTCTATTTCTTTGCGGTCGACTCCGGAAGGTGTTATCAAAAATGATAATCCGTCCATAGCGTTCCCAGCTTTAGGAAGTCGAACCGAAAAAGAGCCAGAAGATGACGTGATCAGTTGTTGTCCATAAGCGCGCCGGACAAACTTGCAAAGATCCGCACGCAGCTCCTTTTCGATACCTGACATCACCCGATTTTCATCGAAGAAAGACGGAACTGCATGTTTCTCTGCCTTATTAGCTAGTCGTCTGAGAACGTGTTCTTCAACTGGCTTGCATTCAAATCCAAGTGGTTGTGAATAAACCATGGATTGAGCCAAACTCTCGAGGGATACGAACCTGTCATATGCTTGGTGGAGGGACTCCCCAACGACGACCACTCCATGGTTCTCGAGGATGACGCAATCAGCTCCTTTGGAAAAAGCGTCGAAACAAGCATCGGCCAACTCCTGAGATCCAGGGAGAGCATAAGGAGCTACCGCCACCTTTCCACATGCTTGAAAGGCACCTAGAATACACCTGGTGTTAGGAATTCGAGGGTCGTCTTCATTTTGTGTATTGTCATGCTTTTTCTCCTCTCGATTCCTGCCGAGGTCCTCCTTGTCGTTGTCGCATAATGCCAACGAAAAGGCCATCAGCGTCTTACTGTGTGCATGAAGCACAGCACGGATCTCATTCTCTCTGTGGGATCGACGACAAGCCTCATATGCGGCCAGATGTAACGGCCATTCCATACTCGGAGGCACAGGACCTTGGAAGGAAGAGTCACCCAGTTTGCGGTAGGCGATCTTTTCAGCAGGAACGATCGCTTTGTCCCCGCCACTTGGGGTTATGTACATGACATCACCATCGATAATGGACAGATTTCCTCCTGTGGTTGTGGTGAGTCGATGCTCGTAGAGTCGTCCCAACCATTGTGTTAGCAATACTTTTGGTGGAATGACTTGTTGACGGACGTTGGACGCCATTGCTGCAATTGGTTTCTCACGAAAAACAATCGATAAACGATGATTGCGGTTGAAACTGGGACAATGGAATCCTCGTGACATCAACAAATAGAACGAATGGATCCAAAAAATTTGCTTTGATGATTGGCATTCTCTTCTGTCATCATCATGGATACTCTACTCGTATTTACTGTTAAAAAGTAGTAGTAGTAAAATCTACTTCGAAGTAAATTGTTTCTTGATGCGAACCGAACGCCATGCGAACGGAACGCCAATATTGGTTGTCGTCGGCCTCGCGCCAGCAAGCTATTTAAAATGAACGATTACCGCAACAACAGATAAGAATAATGGAGAAGAATGTTAGCGGACTGTGAATTAGGTAGTTCAAGGCGCTTCGAACTCAGAGTATGCCGTAACATTAGGAGTGCTGTTACGACCTACTTCAGCCTATTATTCCATGCCCTTGCAGTGTTCCCAAATGTTTGTGATAGAAATCACGCCGCACATGCGGGAGATTTCCTCTATCGAGGATTGAACGTTTGGTCCTTCAAGATTCTGGCTTAATAGGAGAAGCTCGTGATAAGCAAAAACTTCATGACGTAGAATACAGCACATTTTACGAGACATCACTTGTTCATTAGAAGAATGCGACATGGCATGAACGATCGGGTCTGCGAGGGCTGGCCACATGGATCGATCAATGGGGTTGCCAAATATTCTCTCCAATGAAACTATGTCGTCCCAGAGATGTCCCAGTCGTACTGCATAGACGTTCTTCACATCTGATTTCTGTAGCTGTTGCAACGCTTCTACATTCTTGGATCGAATGGCCATTTTATCAACGGGCTCATTAGGTTGGATAACTTTGAACCATTCCTTGAAATGGTCATCAATTGGATTGCGTACAACAACGACCACATTTTCTCTCCAGGGTTGCAGATCCGCATCTTTGACAGTGTTTCCCTCTTTGATCTTTTCGTTAGGAGTTTGCTCTTCCTCTTTTTTTGCTTCATCGCCAATAACCTTCTGGTTCTCTTGTGCCTCCTCCTCATCGGTTGCACGGTCATACTCGGGGTAATCAAACATTTCCATTTGATCCACTTGGAATGTCAAAGAAGTATTGCCATCAATTTCATTGACAGACATAACATGTGTAATTAATCTAGACAGGTACAACTCCATCTTTCCTGAAAAGGATCGCATTGCACAATACTCCACCACGTCTTTTCGGTTGCGTGCACGTGCAGACTTGATTGCAAATTGGATGACCTGCTCGGAAAATTCAGAGGTTGGTAAGATTAATATGTTGTCAAAGGTCGTGTCTTTCCGTCGATTTTCCCTTTCATAGTCAAGAAAATTTGTCAGCAACTTTCCAAGCTGTTTTGTCGTTTTGTCATGGCGCCATAATACTGGGACCCATAGTCGACGTCGCCGAACTTTATATCCCCATGGTTTTCCAAGCTCAATCTTGGTGACTGCATCGGGATGGCTCAGTAAAAAATTGCCAATGGTGATGTCCTCATGGCTAGTGACTACTAATTGGTGACGTCGCTCTGCAGGCAGAGATGCCAGATGATGGACGAGATCGGAGGAAACAATCTCTGCAGCACCTCCCATGTAATAGTCTGAAACCATACGGTCGCAGTGCTCGTCCCTCTTCTTTCCGCAATGGTACCGAGAGACAGTAGATCCGAGTTAGACTGGTGGGGAGAGATATAGAAACTTCGGAAAAAACTTCCTCTGGATAGAGCATCGTACTATCGGCCTTAACGACATAGTCAAAAGCATATCCTTCCTTGATGAGACTGGACGTGTAAGCAAACCAAGTTTGCATTTTGCCACCAAATTGATTTTCTTTTATGTTGAGGTAGGTAGCATCTCGTTCGGCATTCGTAATCTTCGTTCGATCTGCCAAGTAATCTCGAGAGGGAGCTTGTGGGTCGATGAGTTCTTCGGTACCGTCAGGATTGCCCCCCAAAACAAAAGTGAACGCCAACTGACATCGATCGAAATGAACCTTCCGTTCACATCGGCCAGAGAGCATATCCGATCGGAATTATCGACGAAATGGTCATTGTTCTTGTAATAGGAAAGGTAGTTGGATCGGATGACTTCTCTTCGCCTAAATTCCATGTCTGAACCGTATGAACTGGTGATCTCCCACAAGATTTTCGGACCCGGCTGTGGATGTTCCGGTGGAAGATGTGATTTCAATTTATTTGAAATTGTTGCCCTGACCTGTTGTTTCACAAGGTCTGAGTTTGCGGTGTTGATTTTCCATTCTCCGGACCAAGTATAAGTTGCAAGTTCTATCTCACTTTTCATGACTCTGGACGTTCGTATTTCATGGATCATCAAGAATGACGCAGCTACCAAGAGAATTACAGATTGTAACATCGACTGTAGCGACTTGGCCGATAGTTCAAAGAATGGAACCATGGCTGCGAGTTTGAGGCCAACCGTCTTCAGACATGCCACTGAAATAATGTAAAAGTAAATACTACTACGTAAACTGGTTGCACACGACAGTTGTTTGATTTGTCGTTTTTTTTTGTTCCCAACAAAGTCCCAAGAATGCAGTTTTTACAGTTATCTCTGTTCTCGTAGTCTAATACGACCGTAGTAGTACAGTTCAAACCAATACTAACTACCGGTAGGTCTCTAGCTAGCTAGCTAGGTAGCTAGCTAGTCGTACTCACAGTCAGCAAAATCTTTTACTTCATTCTCACAGTCACAGACAATTGTTTTCTTCCGCGACCATTTTGAATCCGCAACGGCGCGAGTCAGGCAGTCTTTTGACTTCGACCACTGCGACCAAATCATCGCAAAAGGTATCCTTTCGCCCAAAAATCGCTAAGACGAGAATACCTTGGATTTTGTGGATGCAGAGCTCAGGCGACGAATACAGTTACATGTAAGTAACAGCGTGACAAAAAGGAAAACGCCAATTCAAACGTCCACCCTGACGACCTCAGCAACAAGTGAAAACAGCTCCATCAGGCAATAGCTACGTGCCGTTGCATCAAGAATGTGTGATGTCAATGTTGTGTCGATCGACAGTCGAGGACGACAAACGTCTGACGCTGCAGCGTTCAAAGAACATACATGTTCATTCAGTCACTTCCAACGCAAGATTGCTAAGCACCAAGAAGCTCTTTGGCATAAGTCGAGGGTAGCTGCCATGTGTGGAATGGATCTCAAAGTATATTTTCGCAAGAACGATGACGACTCTACCCGTATAGAAGATAGGGATCAGATCAACCAGGCTGCCACGCTCTTGTGCATGAACCCATCTACTGGATTTGCGAAGCATCACATTCGAGGCGTTGCCTATGTAGTGATGAACGATGGGTTGGCACCGCTATCTTGGCGCCAGGTGTGGGGACTGGTGGAGCTCATCAGTGATGCATCCAGCTATTATAAAAACGATCCAGACCATGCATTGCGAGGAAAGCAAGAATTGTCCAGGCTCGCCAATCTCTATCGACAACAATTCTATGGACCATTGGCTATTTATGAGTTTCGGCAGGACAAGGGTGTCTTTGATGTTAAAGTCCCTTCCATTACGAGTGACTCCAAACCTGCTAGTAAAATCAACCGCAAACCATTCTCGTCGATTCAAGTCTAAATTCGTCCATTGTGGTTTGATCCAGTACTTCAAACCAACCGTTCAAAATTCATAATCCTTCTTATTGGATCTTGGAATACCTTTTCAAAGGAACACTCACATAACTTATAACATAGCATCTTAATGAGCTTCACATTCCGCGAAGAATCGTGTCAACAAGACGCGCCCTTAGATCTTCTCATAGAGAGACATTTACTCGTTTGTACATCCAACCGTAGTAGTTCGTAGTGTGAACTAGGCGCATGATTCTATTCTCTCTATATATAATATCATCAGTAGCAGAAGAACATTCTTGCGATATGTGCTGTCCTATACTCTAATAGAAAGTTGTCGGTGTGTGGGATTGACTTTGTATGCTCCCAATCTTGATTGCATCAATCGCTCTAAGAGGTGCGCTCCATCGCCAAATCTTTCAGAAGAAGCGTCACTGCAAAACGTACTCACACATTTCCAGCAGTAGGTAAACAAACGTTACAAGGTCTTCAACTACAAACAAGAACCCAGCGACTTCTTCACTATATGGAAATGAGAAGGCCAGCGAGAATTCCGAATGTGCCGCCTTTCTGAATAAATCGTCTGTGATGGCAAGGCCACAAATAGAATAGCGGAACAGAACCAACACTTGAAAGAAGAAATAATCAAGAAATCAAGAATGGAGAAAGAGGTTTATGTAGTAGTGGTAGACACCCGAGGAATGAACACCTCGTCCATCGATGGTAAGTTGCACCCACCTCGGATGTTTTGACAGTGTCGGATTGGGCAAACAAATTATCGCAGCCAATTACTCACAGTGTAGTTGGCTCTCCTGCTTGATGTCAATCAGCTTACAAAGAACACACTTGGAAGAACGAGTACTTCGAAAGACACGTCCTCTCCCAACCAAGAGTCGTATGTGCCAAGAGCAAAGTGGCAGAGTTGTGTGGGCTTCATATGAAAGTGTACTTCCATGAATACGCCCATCAAAGCCACGCGCGGTCATTGGAAGTTCCCCCCACTGTTGGAATCCAGGACGAAGAAAAAGAAATGTGGCCACGCAGTATCATCAACAACGGTGCAAGCCTTCTAACTTTTGACCCTCGCACGGGCTTTTGTGACTATCGCATTCTTGGCAAAGCGTACGTTGTCGTGGATGGTGGTGACTATCCTTTGTCGAATCACCAAGTATGGGGTTTGCAAGACCTTATCAGCGAAGCTCGCGATATCTACCATTGCGATCCGGAACACAAGGACCGTGGTATGAAGGAACTTTTGCGCTTTGCCAAGGACTATCGTCAACAAAACTATGGACCCCTTACTATTTACAAAGTCCGCGATGTTCCTTGGAATGTAACCGACCCTTCCGACAATTTGTCCGTCAAAACTGTATACGTCCCCGAAGACCACATCCACCACCACCATCAGATACAAGATACGGGCGACACGTCATTTTCTCGGCATCTCGACCACAGCTATGGAAAATACGGTCGCGTTCGACTTGCCGGACAACCTGGCGAGGAGGAACTGCTGGAAACTGGAAAGGGCAAACCAAACGATGCCCACAAGGGACGTCGGATCCCAAAGTTGTTTACGGCTCGTCATGTTTTGGACTGGTGACCATATCTTCTGATGATATGACCAATTTATAATTAGTCTTGTAGCAAAGAAGAAAGACAACCAAGATTTTTAAAAGAAGGAATAATGGGACGATCGAAAGAAAAAATACTATTAACTGTAAACAGTAATGTAGCTACCTACCGGTGGTCTATGTTACAGGTACTCCGAGTAGTATGATAGAAGACCGACATAATTTTTTTCTGTTAGTGTGAAGTCTCTGAACTGCGTGCGGGCGCGCACCAGGTAATCGTTGCGCGAGCAAACGCTAATGGGTCATAGTCGATCGAGGCAACAACATCACGCGGCACTTGGGAGATGAACCTGGTACCATTTCACAACAACGGTGTATTGTGTATTGCATGCTACATTGGCATTGTTATCTTTCTCTGGCTGCACCGTTCCCAGTATTGTACCCAACAATTTACTTACCTTAATTTAAAAACTTACAGGAATTATGGTGCGTGTGGAAGCAGCAGTGTACGAAACCTCGCAGACAAAATACAAAGAGCCGAGAAAGTTGTCGTTGGATTTTGCCATTGGCGGATTCATCACCTTCACCTTCAGTATGATGAATCTGCTGAATTGAGATGACGGTGGTCCGTCCCGCTTGCGTCTATCGGCCCAGATATCCTCTCTGGATCCGTGGCCTGGTTGTGTATCTTCGTTTGCTGCATTTTTATCTTCTCCTCACCCATCGAAACCTAATTTTCACATGTTTTCGCAGCTTCCTCCACTACTTCCAAAAATCGATGCCATTCTTGTCTTGGGAAGCGACGGTGATCGCCTAGCAGGAAAATATTACGGTGACTTCTTGAAGGCAACAGACGACCATCCCAATGCCGAGGAGAGCCGAACTAATTTCGAAAAGGAAGTCCAGCAAAAAATTGGCGGGGTGATTGCCCGACCTGACGCAGCTGAAGTTGTCATGGTACAAGGCAAAACTGTTGTATTTTGTGGCGGATCATCGCAGGGTGCAGGAGGCGATATCCGGGTTGTTCACGTGGGTCCATCCAACGAGTCCGAACTGGTCTTGGCTCACCTTTGTGAGGGCATGTACGACGCACTTTCGCAACTGATGGGAGGAACAACTGAACGAACGATGGTCTTGGACAATTTGGAGTTGGTCTTCTTATTGATCGACGAACACTGTGATGGAGGCATCATCTTGGAAACGGATGGATCCAAACTTGCCGGTGCTGTCCTACTGAGAGACGACGATGGCATGCACGATCCACGAGCTCAAGCAATGGGAGGAGGCGGACACCCTCAAACACAAGGAATGCCAGCGGGAGTCTCAACGGGTGATATGACTCTGGGACAAGCATTCCGTCAGGCAAGAGATCAATTTTTTTCTGGAGGAATGTAGCTTTTATCACATAAGGTTGGACATAAACTACAACAACTTTTATCCTCAAGACTGAAAAAGAAAAGAATATCCCTAGGTGGAAATTTTGGGTTACCAAACGTCAAATCTTGAGGAGGTAGCATTTTGAGTTGTTGCAATTGGTAGATTATTTTTCCTGTAGGGGGGGGGGATGTAATACGATGTCGTGCAAAACGAACGGGAAATGATGAGTGCTGAACGGCTTAGTATGCTTATCGGGAATAATAAGGCATCGGAATTCGGCTCGTTTCATTTCACTTTCCTACTACCTAGCCTCTGCGTGACATTAAAAGACGCTAAGGTATCCGTTAGTAATCTTACGCACGGTGGTATTCGTTTTAAGAAGAAAAAAAACCTACTGCTACTAGCTAGGATTGCCCAAAGATCGTATCCCCGTTCAGTCCAGCAAAACTCATAGAGCTCGAACATGCGACTGAAAAAAACACTTCTCCCTTCCAGGAGGTTGCTTGAGCCAACGTCAAACACCAGGGTAGGAGGACGGTCTTTGCTGAGTTGAAAAGGCAGAGAGGAAGGACTAGCGATCATCGGTTCTTTGGCTGGATGATCAACAAGTCCCAGGATTGATGATGGTGGTGGTGGTGGTACAGGTTCTGATCCCAGTGGCCACAATAGTTCCAGGCTCGGCAAAGAAAGTTTGATCGACTAGACTACCTACCTGCTAGAGTAGGCAGACTATTTCGTCTCTATTATGGAATCGCAAAAACGTCGTTGTTCAAAAGTACGGGTTGGTACGGTAGTATCGTACGGTAGTAAAGGCGCTTTCTTTCCTCGGAGTTACTTTTCCGTCCGTTGGTCTGGCCTTCTGTTTCTACTGGTTCTGACGTCAACGGCTCTTCCGTCGACCGTTGTCTCCACATCATCATGATCGTCAAGATCGCAAATGGGAGAAAAAAGGAAAAAAGGAAAGACAGACATCAAGCAAAAACTTGGATGACATAAACTTCCTCCGTTCTCACTCACAGTCAGTCGATCAAACAGCCAGTTGCAACTGCAAACCCCCACCCATCGTTTCAAGTGATTTCGATATCAGTTGTATCATAGCTCCTTTTCTTGCATAGACCATGTCTTCCGCTGGTTCATCCAAAAATCTCATTCTCGCTTGTGGAGCTGTCATCGCCGTTGGTGCAACTCTATTGTTGTTGAGCCGAAAAGGTTCTTCAACAAAAACAATCAAGAAAAATCCCGATGGCGATGGTTCAGAAGGAGAAGAAGAGGCAAAGAGCGGTACCGATGCGTTGTCACGAAATATTCCGGCACCTGTACTGGAATCGAACACAGAAGGCCCGTGTGAAGTTAGCGACAAGACAAACGAGGCACAACAACCTGTGACGACGGCGACAACGACCACGACAGCTGCTATTGGTACAGTCTCGACCCCTTCCAAGAATAATCGTCGCCGGAAAAACAAGCACAAAATCACTAGCGCAAACGGTCAAGGAAACTCAACTTCATCTCCCGAAAAGTCGCCAATTGCAGCCTCCTCTCGAGTAAATGACCAGGTGAGCAGTAGTCCGTCCAAAGGTGAGCCATCAGCGTCTCAAGTTGTTGTCGCGGAAGAGAGTACCGGTGCAACAACGGATAAAGCGACGACGCCAAGTAAATCCAGTGGGGGTGGTACCAACAATCAACGCCGTCGCAACCGCAACAAGAAAAAGAATAACACTACCAGCAGCGAAAGTGTCGCGAGTACTGGAACTGCCGGCGACGCTCCACCTGTCACCCCTGCTGCCCTACAGTCATCGAACCAAAATACCGCAGCCAAATCAGATACTGTCGGTCCACCATCATCTAGTGGTGGTACCAACAACAACAACGACGCACCCGATGTCGCTGCCATTCTACGTGCCAAGGCTCGAACGTCAAACAACAACAAGAAAAACAGTGGCGGTGGCGACCCCGCGTCAGCCGCCAAGAAGGAACTTCAACAATTCAAAAAGAAGAATAACCGCAACAATAGAAGGCGAACCAACAACAACAAGAACAACCAGAATGGAAAAGGAAGTAGTGACAGCAACGGCTCGTCCGTTCCAGCATCAGCAGCAACGTAAAATGCATCAGCAGAAAGACACTACGAAGGAAACGGCAAACGCATGGGTTTAGCAGCTTGCCATTAGAATACACCATCATGTACAACAGCCTCAACAGAGCCAGTACAAAAGAATAAATCGTCGCGGGAGAATTGGACCATTATCGCGTTTTACTCTCTGTAGGATATGAACTGATTGCTACTACCGTAGATACTATCCCCAGTCATCTGGAAATGTATGAAACAGCAACATAGAAAACTGGCTGGATGCAAGTTGATTCATGAACGCTTTATATTCCAACTTGACAACAGTGTATAGAGGTGCGAAAAAATTGGCAGTCTTAACAAATAGAATTCAGAGAAAAGCATGGGATCCATCGCAAGTCTCTCGCTCCCAGCACACACAGACACACAACTCCGACTACTCTTAACGTTCGGCATAGCGGTCAGTCTAAATGTCGCTTCGCAGTTGCTCCTCCAGCGACTTCAAGTCTCCCAACTCCCAAACCTTGAGAATCTTTCCATTCTTGCATGTAAATTCCGAGGCACCCATCCACGCCACCGTCTTGCCGGTGGGCGGATATCCCAACAAATTTCCAGTGTGCTTGCCAGTGAACCGTAGTCGACAAAAGGCCTTGGTACTTTCAACAACCATAGAGTGGATTTCACAATGGTAATCGGTCAACGCTTCGCGGACGGTGGTGACCATCCGCGCGAAGCCTTCGTGGCCGACCCGGTCCATCCCAACATGGCCGTTGAATCGCAAGGATGGATGGCATATAATTGGAATGAGATCAACCTCTCCACGATTCCAGATATCCGTAATGAACTTCTTGACCAATTCTCGAGTCACATCGATAGCGGCCATGTATTCCTCGGCGGCTGATGCTCCTACCGAATTGTCGATGGACGCATTGGCGGAAGCGACGGCTAGCGCATCAAGCTCCTTTTGTCGATCTTGCAGACTGCGTGCTTCTTTGTCGTGTGGTTCTGGTTGTGCTGGTAGTTGTCGCTCTTGTTGTTGTTGTTGTTGTTTCTGTTTGTGATATTTTTCATCTAGACTATCTTCTTCTCTCAGCGAGTCGCTCTCCTCTTCTTGGGAGCTCTTGCTGGAATTGTCTTCGTCGTCGACAGGTGTAACCATCATGTTGGCTGTGGAGGGAGGTGGTTGATAAGACTCTTTTAAATTTTGATGATTCTTTTCCTGATTCTGGAACGACGGTGGTGGGAGAATGTCTGAGAATCCTCCCAGCGAGTATCCTGCCATACTATATCCCGCCATACTTTGATCATCTTGGTTGTCTCTGATATAAGGATAATTTGAGTCCGTGTCGCTTTTTGAGTCAGTCAGTGCCGTCGCAGTTGTCGCCTTGGGAACGATTCCCAATTCTTCCATTTCGTCAGGTGTGAGTTTAATGATTTCAGTTCGAGAGACTTGACGGCCCATCGAATCAACCGAATTCGTCGTTACATGTTTGGATGCTCCCACATACTTGACCACGGTCGTCTGTGCTGTTGATGTCAGTTGCTGCTGCGGTTGTTCTTGACGTGCAGCTCTACCGGTAGTAGGGGTGGCCTTGTTGGTCTTGTCCTTCTTTTTACCAAAAAACATCCTCATGATGACTGACAGAGTTGTTACTGGTGAGAAATGGTGCCGTCCTTTCACTTTCTACGGATGAATGTACTACCGGTAGTATTGGATTGCTTTTTAGAATGAATGGTTTATGGGCAGCAGTTTTTTTCGACTTGAAAGTGCGATTGTACGTCAAGTGGTCGCTTAGACGGTGACTGTCAACGATCGATCTTGTTTCTTTTCGAAGGTTTGGAGACGGGTCTTGTTCGGAAGGTATGTACGTTCCAGTTCCTTCACACAGTCTCTCATCAGTAGACTACCGGTACTGGTAGTGGTACTGTACCAGTACCGTACGACGTACCATTTTGTTGGAGAATTGTTCGAATGTGTTGGCGTGGAATTTTTTATCAACGGAGTTGTAAATCAGTCGCGCGGGTCAGCAAAACCAAAATCGCAAAACTCGAAACATGTTCCATACTCTCTCTTGTCAGTTTATGATACAGTCAGCAAGCGTGGAAGTTTTTGCTTTCTGCTCACATTTTCATAATTGCTATCGACATCAGCTTCCCCTTTCTGGGCCGTCGGATACCCTGCCTGTCCCAACCTCGAAACTGCCGCTGATTAGAGCTGTCCATCCTTGCGCATTTACATCGCGTCTCGAAAGAAATCTCACTTGCTTCCAAGTCTTGTGGCGAAATTACCTCACGGAAATCTATCACCCGAAGGGACTTGCGTTTCAACATTAGAGGAGACTGCTTGGAAATATTTCAAAGTCTCCTTCCTTGAACGGAGCGAATACAATCCAAAAGCACCAACCTGGCTACGTATTCCTAAACGGTACCATGGAAACTATTTATTTACAAATGCTTACACATGCATGATTTTTCTACGAAGTGATAGATTTGTTCCGCTTGAACAGAATCTCAATCCAGCTGTTGAAGTCACAATATCGCCTTACACAGTTGTGGACTATGGAGAGTCATGTTTTCCGTGTCCTTCCTTCAGAATCCGTCTTTTTTTTTACGTCTCGACAATTTCGGCATCAGTCAATTCGCAAATGGCAGGAAGGACGCTTACGAAACCGTCGAGGATCTCGACCATGGAAGGGACAGCAGGTGCTTGTAAGCCCAATGAGTTGGAATCATCGGGACAGGATGGACACATGGGGTCCATTTCCGTTCCTTCTGCTCCAGGCTGCAAAAAGCGAGGAGTGTTCAAGTTCATTCGAACCTTGCTTCGTTGGATTTGGATCAACTGGCGACGTCCTGCACTGAAAAGACCGGGGAATGGGGTATCCTCGCATCCAACAAAAGTACCTTCGATGCCCATGACCAGCTTTAGAGTGGCATCACAATCGCTGCTCTGACGAGAATCTGCACTTTCTTCAGGACTGATCAATTCGTTGCTCAAGACCGTAAGCCCGGTGATTTGACGGCAGTATGGGTCACAGTATTCGTTGAGCGATGCAGACAGTTCGTTGGCAAGCATTGATGTGTAGGTCTTCTCAAAGACTGCCGCGGCATATTCCATCTCAATGGAACTAATGCCTGAATCGACAGACATGGTCAAGACCAAGTTGGAGTCGGAGAACTCTATTGTCTTCATTTCGCAGTCCAAATCGATAGGATCGTTTGTGCTTGCGCTGGAGGTCGAGTTGGCGGCCGAAGTAGCGGCAGCATCATCAGATGTGTCAGTATCCTTGTTTCTACTCACAAGGATACCGATGGTGACCCCCAGTGCAATTACCAAAATGCAAACGACAGTTAAGAATACCTTCCAATTAAAGTTTCTCTTGGCTTCTGCAATCATTTCTTCTTTTGTTTTGCGCTTTGGGGGAGGATAATTAGGGGTTAAAAACGAAGATCCAGACTTTTGACTGAGATCTTGAGTCATTTCGTCCTTGCTCATACGAGCAAGAGAGTAACCCTGACCTTCCGTAATCATTTCCTCCTTAGTCTTCCGCTTTGGGGGAGGATAATTAGGGGTCAAAAATGACGATCCAGATTTCTGACTGATATTTTGACTCGGTTCTACCTTACTATGTCGAGGGGAAGAGTGCCCCTGGGCTTCGGCAATCATTTCTTCCTTTGTCTTGCGCTTCGGTGGAGGATAATTGGGTGTCAAAAACGACGACCCAGACACTTGACTGAGATCCTGGTTCATTTCTTCCTTGCTTTTGCGAGACGAAGAGTATACCTGAGCTTCGGCAATCATTTCTTCCTTTGCCTTGCGCTTTGGAGGAGGATAATTAGGGGTTAGAAATGATGATCCAGATTTTTGACTGAGATCTTCAATCATTTCTTCTTTTGTCTTGCGCTTAGGGGGAGGATAATTAGGAGTCAAAAACGACGATCCAGACATTTGAGTAAGATCTTGAATCATTTCGTCCTTGCTCTTACGAGCTGGGGGTGGATAGTTGGGAGTAAGGATGGAGCTCATGGTGATCGTTTGAAAGATATCAGAAGATTTTGCACAAATTGTGATACCCATCAGGAATATTAAAATGTGCAAGATAAAGGCCGAAAATTGGCAGGAGAGGTACGGTGAAGATTTTTAATTGATGTCCGTTCACAGAGAAAGCAAGGATTTTTCCAGGTGAGTGATCGAACAATACTTCGCTGTATTCCTTAGCATGGTTCAATAGTTATTTCCTTCGTAAAAGAATGTCTTGAATTTCGACCTGTTGAAACAAGGGGTTTCTCCTGCTACAAAATGCCGAGCTTCGTTCAGCAGAATGAAAAACAAGCGGAGATTGGCGCTACAATCCTTATGAGTGTGATCGCACCAAAATGCATACTTCTCTCCGTTTCAGCAGCAGTTTCATCAATGATGTTTTGTTGGTGAGTAAGATCCCATTATTATTTAGGGTCACTCGTGTAAACAATCATTCGCCTACTGCAAAGCGGAACGCAAACTTGCATGTCGTTTATCATCTTACTCCCGGTAGGTACTATTGTTGTCTCTAATATGTAGTTTGAAGTGGTGCGTAAGGTAGAACTATGTAGGTACCTACCTGCAGGTAGATACGGTACTCGTATTTCAGTGATCCAAGTACGACGTACATACATACCGATTCATGGTACGGTCGTAGTGGTATCATAATTCAATAATAATGCAGAATTACGCTACCGGTACACTACTACGTACTATAATAACAGTAAAATGCGTTCCTAACTGTGAATGATAAGTAATAACGGAAGGTGTCGGAGAATGAAGGATCACAAATGCTGCAATGGAAGAGATTGGGCGTCTCGACTATGGGCTAACGCAGACACATTGTATTACCAGAAACATTATTTCGTTTCTCCTATTTTCAATTTGCTGTCGTGTCTGACGACGAAGAGTGTGTTTTAATGACTCATGTTAGAAAAACTGTCGCGTAAAACCAGTGAAAATGCTCCACCGGGCGGGATATTTCATACTTGTTTTCAGGTTGAGAAAAACTCCATAGGGCTAGTGATTTAAAGATTACGACTAGTAAGACAACCAAACCTTTGCAACAGTAGGACTCAAAAATGAATTTGGAACTGAGGAGCATTGCTGAGATAAAAAAAAACATGGTAACGCACAATCACCTTTTGCGGGCGGGGGGGCAATGATAAGTTGTAGGTTGCAGCTCTAATATGATGGTTGCTCATTTGAAGACTGATACGGATTATGAGTTTCGTTTTATATTTTACGGTGCTAAACAGAAGAAAACTATAGAGCTAGACTTCAAAGGGTGTCTCCACAAACCCAATTTTGAACTGATAACTGACTTTTATTCGGGTAAACTTTTGATTTTGTGTCTTCAGTTGAATTTTGGGAGCACTTTCTATCCCATACAATGGGAGCATCCTTTTTCTCATGTATGATCTGCTTTTACAGCTCCTTGGCACCCATCTCCTTGTATTGAGGCAACCAGTTCACTTTGAACCAGTCAATGGTTTCCTTCCAACCTTCGTCGAAAGTCTTGAGCGGCTGGTACTGCAAGTCGCGCTTGGCATTTTTAATGTTGAAATATCGATTGATAATCATCATTTTTACAGTAAAAGGCTTGAGCTTAAAGTGCTTTCCCGTCAACAGCGTCAGAAAGTTGCAAAAGTAGGCCACGCTGTACAACAGCCATACTGGCAAATGAAACTTTTTCTCCAAATCGGCAAAGCCCATTGCAACGGCAGCTGAATTGATGATCTTCCAAATGTATTGCGGTTGATCGTCTGTCACAACGTAATATTTTCGCAAGGCAGGACTGTCCTTGTACAGAGCATCAGCACCACAAAGTAGACCGTGGCAGTAGTTGTCATTGTGGCACAAGCTGATTATGTTATCGCCTTTCCCAAATATGCGGAGCTTGCCGGATCCAGCTGTCTCCAAGAACTTGGGCAAGAACAAGGAATCATGAGGGCCGTACACTTGATGAGGCGCTACACTGACAGTCAAGAATGTTTCGTTATCACAGGCTTTGTGTACCGCCTCTTCTCCTCGTGCCTTGGTTTCGGCGTACAAGGCCACGAATGTATCGGGAATGTGCATGTCGTCTTCTGTCAAGTTTTCCACGTCTCCTCCCGTGAACCTAGTCGAGGGACTGCTGGAATAAACCAGTTTGGGGACCTTGTACTTTTTACAATTGTCAATGATGCGGAGTGTCCCTTCGTAATTGACTTTGTAATACATTTCCCTTTTGTGAAACGGCCCGACCAAGGCGGCAATGTGAAAGACAACATCTAGTTGAGGAACCTTTTGAAAGGCGGCTTCGACCGCACTGTCGCTACATAAATCTCCTTCGCTTTGTGACAAGGTGATAATCTTTCCTCCACTTTTGGCTTGGACATCCTCAAATCGTTCCATCAATGTTGGAGATGGAGGGACGATATCGAATGCAATGACAGTCTTGGCACCTCGTTCCAGAAGCATTTCTACCAAACGGGCACCGACAAAACCACTGGATCCTGTCACCATGGCATGGCACCCTGACTTGGCAGTATCAAATCCAGGATTCTTTGGAGGGGTGGTGGAGATGGGAGACATTTTGGCGAAAAGATTCGAGTTGATGCTGTTGTGAATTTTGCTACGGTTCCGAGTTTTCGATTTTGCTGTGACGATTTGTTTATCGTTCTTTCCGTCAATATATTTGTTGCCGGTTGCTTGATTTGATATCCAAAGCAGAGTGAGGAGAAAAAGAATGATTCGCTTTTCGTTACGACGGAGGAAGAGGTTCATTCGACGAGTATCTTTTGTGTGTGTTTGTGTGTCATTGTCGCTGACAAAGAATAGCAGTGTAAAGTGTTGTTGAACGGCTCGGAATTTACAGTTTCATCGTCCCCTTTATTTGGAATTATCGGAAAGAGGGGAGATTTCAGATTGGATTCGTACTAGTCGACTCCAACATTTCCCGAGCTAGTAGCTACCGGTAGGTAGCTACCTACCGTAGCTACTACGGTACTTCCGTAAATAGTTTCAAGTTCGAGAAAAAACTACTGTAGTCTCTCTAGTTGCTACCTAGCTAGTAGAGAACCGTATCTGCACACCTGCACTACTCGTAGTAGTTATCATGATATTATTATGATGATGCATTGTTGCCGCCGTCCATTCCTACTACATTATTACTGGGAGGAACTACCCACCCCTACGAAAAAAAGCATCCCAACATTTTCCCGATACACTGTACTACCTGATGAAGCGACCGTAACTTGCGTCCAATTTCCCGTTAAATTTTTGTGTGTACCGTTTCACGGCGGGCAAATTGAGAGAAGGGGTCTAACTGTTCGGTACTGTAGTCTACTAGCTAGTCGACCAAACTTGGGGCTTCGATTATTCGAGCAGACTTGGAAGGATTAATCTCCTATCCAACGCAGATGGGGTTTGTCCGTCAGACAAGGCACAACATACGATAGTATACAAATGAGAATACACGGATGGAAAGAAGAAAAAATTGATTCACAGTCAGTCATCAGCCAGGATCACTCCAGCTTGAAGCAACAACATGGCAGGTTCTGCTGGTGACTATAATAAATTGTTTTATCGACCTACTGTTGTTTGGGAGTTGGACTTACATATTGATATTCTACAATATCCATCACTACCACCAAACACCCAGCGAGTCCACAGAAAGAACTGCTACGACACATCGTCCTTGTGTATGATGTATTACTTATCGCACATAGATGGCGGCTTGTTTGGTTCTCACACGGTAATCGTAGTCGGAGGAGTATCCCTGTCCAACGTCTGCGCTAAGAGGAGCAGGTTCCTTAATGTCGTTGGCAGTAACGTAGCTATCGTAGGCTGCCTTGAGTGCGGCGGAGTCCTTGGATCGGATGGCAGCAAAGATGGCGTTGGTTCCAGCGATGGCAGCATTCTTTGCATCCTTATCCTTGGCACGTGGGTAAACACCCGAGTTGAACAAGACGAAGGCGTTCTTCTCGGCAGCGACAGCTCCGAAGTCACCCTTGGAAACGGCACTCTTCAGGGCGGCAATTCTGGATCCGTATGTGAATTTAGCACGTTGGATGGTGGCGGCACTGATGGCTCCGTCGGCAGAGGCGATGGATGGGGCGACAACAAGAGCAGCCCCGGCGATGGCACCAAAGGCGGCACGGCGGTCCATGTTCAAAGCCGTGGATGCGCGCTGTGGAAAAATCAAACGAGAAGAAACGATTATGATCGTGAGTCTACAGGTCTGGAAACTTTCGTTATCTTTCAACACCAGTGTATTGCATGGATGTTTCGACAGGAAAAATCAAAAAGTCAACATGCACTTATGACCGTGATGATGACTTCATCCACTTGATAAATCGAAGAATTTTTTCTTCTTTTCCATTTTGGATGTTTTCATCGGAAACACACACCTCAGTAGTAGCGGCAGGAGCAAAGGCCGAAGCCGAAGCAACAAGAAGGGCAGAAGCGACAGCAGTGAACTTCATGGTGGTTATATTCTTGACAGGTACGACAACAATAGCAGTAGTGGGAATGTGGCTACGATAGATCGTAAACAGCTGGAAAATCTTCGTCGTTCGGCAATACTCTCATGATAATAACGTCATGAATTTGCGCGATGGAACAACTTAATGGCGATGTCAATCAGTACGACGGACGGACTTCAAGGATCGCGAAACGCGAGCTTCAACATAAAAGCGTCCATCCTTCCGTACGAAAGTGTCAATACGAGCCCGTTCCGAGAAAAGATCGGCATCTTCAAGAGTTCAAGAACCACGCACGACAAACGCCGTGTAAAAAAAAGCAACGAAACGAAAGATCCTTCTCTTCCTGGCATCACTTCTACAGGAACTCTCGGTCTTGCCGATTACCGCATCAACATCATCGTCATCATTGTCATATTTCCATTGTAGTTTCGTTTGTAGCAACAACAGCAATAGTCAACATGAAGGTCGCAACAGTCTTTGCTCTCCTCTTGGTGTCTGCCAACGCATTCACTGCCCCGCAATTTGCCACCCGAGCTGTTGGTGCTCCAAAGAAGGCCGCCGCTCCAAAGAAGGCTGCTGCTCCTAAGAAGGCCGTAGTTGCGAAGAAGGCTGCTCCTGCCCCCAAGAAGGTTGCGGTCAAGAAGGTAGTTGCTGCGAAGAAGCCTATCATCTCCAAGATCAAGTCCGCTCAGGTAGGTGTAGTGATAAGAGAAGTTTTGGTCTTTTTTTCTTGCGGGGAGAATCTAACGCTTAACGACCGTTCTTGCGTGTACTTTTCCCCCGTTCGACTTGTCCGTTTCTTCATTTCATTGTATATCAAAATTGTTCATCATCGATCCTTTCTGGAATTTTTCACTCTTGCAACAATCTACTTTGCAGGCCAAGCCTCCTCCAGAGAGCAAAGGATACCCATCGTTTGCCGCCGCAGCACAGAGCTTCCGTCTTGGTAAGGTCAACGGAGGCGGTGCCGGAAAGGTCATCGAGCCTGTCTTTTTGCACCCTACTGTCAATTCTGCTCCTCCTCCAAGCTTTGACTACAAGGAAGCCGCAAAGGCCCGCCTCACAAAGAACAAAGTCTTTGCATACGATGATGGTCTGACCGAGCTGGAACGCAAGCAACGCGCCACCATCCCCGCCTTTTTGACCGGATCCGCCAAGTCCAACGCGGATGTATCCACTATCCGTAATGACATTGAAGAACAAGAATACCCTTTCGGACTCGATGCCGATCGCTTCCAACTTTTGTTCATTAGCATCTTTGGACTTTTCACCTTGGTGGGATGCCTTTCGGGAAGCATCCAATTGGACTAAAACGCTTTCCCATGCACACAAAACACATACAGAAAGCGCGAAAGTGTCCTCTACGTATAACTTAGTACTAGTCTAGAAGTGCTGTTATATGTAGTAACCAACCAAAACAGTTCGTTAGGGTGTGAATTGAAACTAAAGATCGCTCTGCTAGCTATACTCGACAGGATCGTTTGGAATCAATGACACGGCCCATCCAAAAATTGAATCAGAAACTCGCAGAAGGCTTGATCAGTAGGTAAGACATGTCCCTTTGGATGCTCCCATTGCACACACTTTCCTCGAAAACAGGGTTCCTGTTCGTAGACTTGTCGTGTAAGATAAGGTGCAACCCGACTGTCTTGCGTCCCAACAACGTGTAGACTGGGAATGGTTTTTGTGTGGGCGACGGAACGATCGTCCATGTCGTTGTTGTTGTTACCGTGGACTGACATCTGTTGAAAGGGAAACCCACTCACCAACACACATTTTGAAATTCGACTCCAAGGGTTTGTGATAGGGGGACGTGGCTGGGTTGCATTGGTGTCACTTTCCTGTTGTGTTTGTTGTCGTTCCGCTTGATGACACACCAGTGTGGCGACGACTTTGTGCACCAGAACGGCACCTTGGGAAAATCCCAAAAGAAATAGAGGCAAACTGTTGGTAGGTTCCTCATTGTCCGTCACGAGACGCAGTAGTTCGAGTTGCAAATATTCCAACGATTCGTTCATGCCATGGTAGTCTCCCGTGAGTGATGGCAAAGGATTGGAGTCTCCTGCTGGATCGTCCTTATTGTAGAGGAACCATCCATAGGCGTATTTCCTAGATGATGATGATGATGCAGTAGTTTGGTTTTGGTGAATATGGCTGGATGATTCGTTTTCTTTTTCTTCTTCTTCTTCTTCTTCTAATTCTTTTGCCGACACTTGTTTTGGCGGCAGTCGATGGGGTGCTTGCAAGAAGACTACTCGATAGCCAGCTCTAGTCAATCGTTTCACTAGTTTCCTGGATCTATTGGAAAATACATGAACATTTTGGGCCCATCCATGGAGCATCACGACGGTTCCCTTACTTTTTGATTGTATAAATGATGTGGCGCCATCATTTTTACTAGTAGCGGGGGTGAGAATAGGGTTCTCACGATCAAAGATGAGACGAGTGGGAGGTACTCGTGATGGTGTCGATGAATTTAGTGGACAGGATATTGACTGTGAATGACTGAAATGGCGGCTGGTATTTTCTCTTCTTTTCATCAGTTGGAATCAGATTATCTTCATGGTGTGTCTTTCGAAAAATACGTAGACTGCTAAGCTAGCTACTAGAGCTAGAGCTAGCTAGAGTGATTGTCTCGCTTCACAACGATGATGGAAGATATGAACAATATACCGGAGTACAATATATTGTTTTATTTTATTTTTCATTGGAAAGATTACTTTTTGGAGAAATGTCACTCTTGCTTTTTGTGCTTCCTCTTCTTGCGTCAAAAGAGAAATGTCCTTCGAAGTAATACTGTATTACATTGTTATCACTATTATAAAATTTCTTTTCATTATTACGGAATTTCCCTTTTTGTTACCCTTAGGAGAGGCGTGACTGTTTGTTTTCCAATCACGAATTCCAGGTGCGCGTCAGTTTTGGAGGTTGGAGACCCGCCATCTTTCGGTTGCGTGGCTCTTTGGAACACGGGGCATGGAAAGTCGCCGTTGAGCGGCTTGGAATTTCCCTCCATAAGACACGAGCGCCGGCAGAGCCCATGCTGTAAGACAGTTCGAAACTCACATGCCAGGTACAGTAACCATGTGTGGATATTTTTTTGTGATCACCTCTTTCCCTCATAGTAACATCGCACCAATGTCCACTGTCAAAACCATTGACCGTGACAGCCAGTTCATTTTTTAATTATTCACATCCACGTCCCTGTCACATCAACTCACAACGTTGTCGGCCACTTTCTCCTATCCAAAGGAGGTGCACTCTTAGTGACTGCTTCTCTTAGCAAATACTACGGTCGGATTCAACCGTCAATTAACTTGCGGCAGCATCAGGGTTGTATCTTCCAGAGACAACATCTTTTGGTGGCTGTTTCGTTGCTGTCGTCACATAGGGCGGGTTAAGTCTTGCGTTTTTTCTCCAGAGATTTGACTCGATTCCATTCCTCTCTCTCTCTCTCTCTTGTCCTGAACAGTGAAGACACCTATTCACTGTAAGCACCACCCCACAAACAAAAAGAACAAGTATTGTGCTTGTGCCACGGTCAGGAGGGAAATATAGAACGCTAATCATAATACTGGCGGGAAAGAGTTCCCACCACACGTTGCTGCAGTCGTCTGACAAACCCTTCTCTCAGGTAGTACAACAAATCTACCAGAACCGACTTCATCCAGAACAATGGTGACACGAACGAAAGTGCCATTTGCTCCAAACAATCATCGAATAACGGTTGGTTCGTTGAAAAGTGGCGGAACCCTTCGACCTACATGTAGTAATACTTCTCTTTTCACCACTACAGGAGCAAGAAGCAGCTTTGAAAGTAATGCCAGTCACAGCCAGTCCAACCATGATACAGCAACGACAAGTAGTCAAAGAACAGATACCTGTAGTAGTGGTCGACGATCATTCAAGGGAAGAAACAGCTTTCGACGAACCTTGATGATGCGCAAGACCAATCACAAAAAGGGATCCTTGTTGCGATCTTCCTTTGAATCTTCTGACGAGCGTCCCGCATCTCCAGAAGCGCGAGAAGCACGATCCTCTCCCGTCACTGGACAACACCAGCAATCACAACCTATTACTACGACGCCAACAACAACAACAACTCTACCAGCAACTGCGGTACCCGTGGACATTCCATTCGGCCATATTGAAACGGTCCTCCGCGTCTTTGGACATGGACCGTCCTCCTCGGATCCTCTTGATTTGTATAGAGATGTATTACATGTATCGCCAGATGCGACGGATCGGGAGGTTCGAATAGCCTACTTTCGGAGAGGGCGAGAAGTACTAAGCGAAGCTGGAAGTGATGGTCCGATGTCACCATGCTTGCTGAACGAGGAGACTCGCAGTAAGTTTCAGGCTGTCAGTATGGCCTATGAAATCTTGTCGACACCAGAATGGAAAGAGATGTACTTAAAAAGTGGTGGATTGATCATGCCACAAAAGCTTCGGCAGCAAGATTCCAGGGAGCGAAGTGTCGATCGACAACAGAAGCATCCTTCGATTGCAGAACTCGAAGAAGCAACCTTAGAGGCTGTTTCGCGAGAGCTCTTTCCTGATACACAAACGCAACCAACGCCAGTCAAGACAGACACTCGTCCAGTCTCTGCGTTGCGATCGTCCTCTTTTCGCAGAGACATTCGAAAGACTTCAATGACCGGGAAAAACAGCACCAACCTTCAGCGGCAATCCTCTGTTCGATGGAGCGAACACGTTGAAGAACTCATCTTTGACCAGGATCCCAATGAACATGCCCTTGACGATGATAATGACGACCAAGAAGAAGACAAAAAGGATCATGACGACATGATACGAGACTTTTTGTTGATTGGAGAGTCCTCAAATGAAGAGCCGCGTCGACAACCCAGCATCTTTTCTTTCCAGGATAGAATGAGCCCCACCAGTGAGTCAATGGCATCGACCATGTCCAGTGCCAGTGCCAAAAAGAAGAAAAAGTCTAAGGTTATCATCGATTCGGATGAGCTCGAAAGTCATCTGAAACGTATGGACAATGAAGCTGAACGGCATTTTGTACAAGACTTCTTCGACACTTTCGAAGAGTCCATGGATGGAATCTTATCGCTGGTAGATTCGTTTGGTGAGACCCCTACCAAGACGTATCAACCATCGAAGAGAGGGATGCAAAAGAACACTTCGGACTTTCCAAAACGATTATTTGCACGGCTTGGAAAAAGCATGAGCCATGATTCTGCAGAAATACAAGGCAAACGACAAGTGAAAACCAATGGTCGCATGGCCACATCATCATCCGTCAAGGATGATGATGCAACATTCAAACGATCCAAATCTTTTCCTTTACCATCCAGTGAGATCTCATCCAGCGATAGCAATGTCGTTGATTCCGCCAATACTCAGTCAAAGCACGTTCCTGGCCAATCACCAGCAATGAATCGCAACAGCCAAGCTTCCTGTACTCCCTTGAAACCATCAAAGTCGGCCAAAACACCTCTGTCGCCAAGCGCTTTGCCCAAACCTCGAGAGTCACCTGTCAAACAGCGCATTCTTCTTGAGCATTCATTGCCAGGAAAGACGACGACATCTCCCACCGCGTTTATTTCTGCTCAAATTAGCTCGCCCTCCAGTGTTGCCCAGAACGACAGCTTTTTTCGTCCTATTTCTCCGAGTTTGTCGGAAGCGTCGGATGTGTTGACCACTCGTTCAGATGAATTCGACCTAGAAAGTTTGGCAATGTCCGAAATGGAGAACCCCTTTCGTGATGCTTCTTTCGAAAACGAGAAGCCGGAGCCACAAACGAGGGACGTATCGTTGGAAAGCAAACCTCCGCAGCAAGGGGAAGAATCATTTGATAATAGTACGGACACGAAGGCCACGTCACATGTGACTACAGCTCCTTCTGCCAAACCAAAACGAGAAAACATCTCATCGGTATCTACTGTTCGTGATTGGCGGCCAAAAACAAGAAAGGTGCTTGCAGCCATCGGGCCAAGACTCAGCCGTGGAAGTGCTACAGGGGACGACGTGTTCGCCGGTTTGGATGAAGCAGCACAACAGTACAGCATGTCGCAAAGTAATGACCCTGTTGGCTTGCGTGGCCAATCGATTTCCCTTCAACGATGTAACTCAATGAAGAGCGATTGTGTGAGCGAGTTGAGTGAGAGCGTCTTCCAATACAGCACCGGGGGCAATCATCCTCCCGCTATGCCAAAGCTTCACAATAGAATACACCCGACCGAACAGCCGAAAGCCCGAGAAGGAGCTAACACTCCTGCGAGTGAAGTGAGCACTGCGACAACTGTGACGTCGAACGTTGCATCTCCCCGTAGGATTCGCTTCACCCGCAGCGGTAGTTCTCTTTCCACGGGAGGGGATCCCGTTTCAGGCATGGATCTTGTATCTACGGTGTCAATGGGAGATGCTGTTTCTGTTCATTTCACGGACTCCGCTGTTGAGGCATCTGGTTTCTTTGAGTACTTTGTAGCGTACGTTTCAGCTATTGTGACAGAATGCAACGCCATGGGTGAGAATGGCCAGGGATTTCATCATGATATTCTGGGACTGTTTGGTGAAGAAGCTAGCGTTCATCTCGAAAGGAGGGAACCTCCTTCCAGAGTTATGAGTTCTGGCAGCAGTGTGACGAGCATGAGTCAACCATGAGGCCGGATTCGCATATGATAGTATGGTCAAAACATTAAGGGGATTGAGGAATGTACCTGCCATTGGTAGATCTTGTGTTGAACCGACCGCTTTTGTGAAACGTGTAATATGAACAATGATATACTACAGTAATATATCATAGAGATCGTATTACATCAAAAATAATGATGACTGTCGATGAACTAACATGCCAGAGTACTGTCTTGGTAAGTTGCGTTAGCCTGCGTACGACGTCTTCGTAAAACTGGGAATGCGGCAATATCCCCAACACGGAAGTGATTCAATTTGTTGTGGTAGAGAGTCTTAACTTGTCCCAGTTTGTCGGAGCCAGTTGAATTCAAAATCCACAGACGATCTATCAGAACAACGGAAGAGATCGCCCCAATTGTGGCACAAGCTCCCGTTGTCAGGAAAAAATATTCCTTCTACATGGCCTTGAGACAGAGGAGGAAGAATGTATTTGCGTGGTTCCTGGCTGGTAGAGTGATAGCGGGCAATGACTTTTTAAGCAGTGGATATCAAAATATGATTTCTATTGTTAATGCGAGCCAACTTCTCAAATGTGGAATCAGTAGTGTCAATATTCTACAGTAGAATGGTGTGTTGAGTTGACTGGAAATCAATATTATTTTACACAACAATCATTTCTGACAACTGATCAAATAATGATTTTGCATTTTTTTTGTGTCGTTCGGAAGCGGGTCCCGAAGTTGCACGCAACACTGGACCAACTGAAACTTCACAAGCATGGCGCGATCGATTGTACTACTAATAACTGCTGCTCTCTCTACTAGAGGTAATACCGGCAAGAGAAGTCCTCCTGTGAGAGTACCTGTAGCACTCTACCTACCAGTAATACTGTGGCTAGAGTTAGCTCCACTACGTACTACGTAGTAGCAGAGAGCGTCTGAAATGAATTCTCTCTAGTACCGTAGTCTAGTAGCTAGAGTAGCTACAGTAGTATGATACAGTTATGTCTACTACTACTATGATAGAGAGTAGAGAACCTAACGTTTCGCATTTCTACAAGAACCGTGTGTAGATAGTAGTACGGTAATATACCTAATAAAACGTACCTATTACTCCTACCGGTAGTACCACCACATAATCGAGCAAGTCAAGGCCGTCGTAGAGCATCGGGACGTTGGATGCCAGTATGATACGTCGTACGTATGAAACATCAATAGCGAGAAAACGACACCACAGTTATTATGAACTACGTTGCTACTTTACATCTACAGTACCGTAGTCTACTCCGGGAACACAAAAAACCATAATAGTCTTCCTGACGACTTTTACGACAGTACATGATTCTGTTTTTATTATACAGAGAGCGTTGGTAGCATCCTCCTGGAAGCATTGCGACTACCCGACGATATAGTATAAAATATATATAGGAAAACCTGTATGGTTAAGACGATACATATTATCCTGTCTTTCATCCCTGTGACGGTGTCTCATTGGCTGCATCCGTTGCCGCAACAACTGCTGTTTTGCAACGCAATGTCATCACCATCGTCCCCAAGCACAACAACTAAAAGCCGCCTGGTCTTTGGTTCCGACGACGCCCTGTTCGGCTCCATCGAAAAAGAACAGGGAGAACGAGACTTTGGAAACTTTTTGGATGCGGGAACGGGTCTTCATTCGATACGGTGGATCGCCACTCTCCCGGAAAAGGGCCTAACTCATTTCACCGCTGTCACTGCCGACAAAACGATGCAAACCAATGTTCAAAAAGAGGTGGATGAATTGGATATTTCTCCAATGGGAAATGTCATCATTGGGAATTGGTTCGGGGAACCTCCCATTGAATTAAAAGAGAACTCATACGACACGATACTCGCTGACTATTTGATTGGAGCAATGGATGGATTCTCGCCGTATAAACAAGATCTGATGATTGCTAAACTTCTGCAGTATCTGAAACCGGGTGGCCGATTGTACATCGTTGGTCTTGAACCCATTCCGGACGAAGCACCTGGCGATGCCGACATCATTTGTCAAGTTCGAAGGGTACGCGATGCATGTATCCTTCTGGCGGGTCATCGTTGCTACCGAGAGTATCCATTAGAGTGGATCCTACGACAGATTAGACAACAATATTCCAACGAGCTGAAATTGATCCATTCAACACGCTTCCCAATTTTGTATCGACACGCTACAATTGTCAAACAAATAAACGTAGGAAGAAGCAAGATCCCATATTTTCCTAATCCAGAACTTGCGGAAGCAATGAAAGAATTGCTGAATGACTTGGAGGAAAGAAGTAGGGAAGCAACTGAACGTTCTGGAGGGCGAATAAAGCTGGGATTCGACTACATGTAAGTGTGAATTCTTGCAAGTGTGCATTTGTAATCATCTGATTTTTCAGCGTCTAACACCTCTTCTTCTTGTGCTGCTGCTGCACCTCCTCTTTGACAAATTAAGCGTCACTGCCGAAAAATTGACATCTAGTAGAGACGGGTTGTCGGAAGAATTTAAAGATTGCTAAAACAAATTATTATAATAGTTATTAGTATGTCGCATAGACAGGAAATCTGCTTCCAACGTTCCGCTCTCGTAACTCGGAGTAGATATGATATAAGGTAAACGGCAGGACCATCAACGTTTGTTGTGAATGTCCATAGAGTTCAGTTGAGTTGACTTGTGCCTCAATCTGGCGCTCGAAAGTCTGCTTCTAACCCGGGATGGAGATGCAACATCGTTTGTGACGCAAGCACACACTCTGGTACCGGCTACCGGTGACTTGCAAGATCGTATTTTTAGGCGAGTCTTGTTTCTATTGTGACATGATCAACATGAATCTATGCGACAATAACGGAAAGACTGTTGCCGCGATGAAAGAGTCACAAGGCTAGAGGCAGACCTGAAAATCTGAATCTCGACCGGCGCTTGAAATTTTGTTCATGTGCCATGCTCTCATTGTATCCGTTACTTCAGACGTTGGAGGAGACAAACCATCTCATTTTTGAAAGTAACTATCTCGAAATGTGGTAGTACATAATGGAGGTAAGAACTTCAACGTTTTCCGCCAGCTTCTATTTAGGCGTCACAAAATTTGGGCATCAGGAGCAAAATTTCGATCAATTCCGTTCTCACAATTAGATGACTTGCACCAAATTTCCGTGCAATCATCCTGTTTAAATCTCACTCGAATTGTTATCATCTCAACAACCGTCTTTGCAGAAGATCGGTCTAGTTTTACAAACGAATCTTGTAGCAAGTGGAGTTGCTGAGACGTTGGTGGTTGTGCCGCTTTACTGGATAACTTAAAACGAACATCATCCAAAAAATGATACAATCCACTGTGACGGCGACAAGTTCGATGGCGACGCCAACCCGGTTTTCGTGGGTCGCTAGCGTCGTTCTACTGTTATCGCTTTTAAGATCAGGCGTCAATGGACAAGAACTAGACGTATGCTACTGTTCGCCACTTAGATACACATTCACATTTGATTTCGGATTGACATGTCCTCCGGTCAACGTAACTAGAAATGGAGGCATTGCGGCGACTTTCTGCCAAGTCAGTCCATTTGGAGTTCCAAATCAGAACATCACTGACTTGGTTCCCGTAGAAGTTGGATATGTGGATGTCTTGGAGCTTGGGCAGAATTTTAATGTGATTGCACAAGACAATATCACGGGAATATTTACAGATGGAGACACTTTCTCCTACACATCCATCGTCCAGAGAAATAGTTCCCTGACGGAATTCCCCAAGGTCATCCAGTTGAATATTTTTGCCTTCAATGCTGGTGGCCAACCCATCGTTAACTTCTTTGCCATAGCCTTTACCAACAACTGCTTCGAATTCCCTGTCCTCTTGGAAGGAGACAGCGCTGGATGGACAAAATTTGTAAGTGTGCCGATTGATTCGTACACTATCACGTGATCCGACCTATACTGAGTCCTCATTTTCCTTCTTTTCGCAGACGAGTCTGGATGAACCATCTGTAGATACCTGTCCGGCCGCCCCTTCGGTTCCAACCATCGCACCAGCACCAACAGAGTCCCCTGACGCACCTACCGCAGCTGAATCAGAACCAACTGCTTCACCTAGCGTAGCGACAACTGTACCAACGACGGCTGCATCGGCCAGTATCGCTCCTACTACTATAGTACCTGAGCCGACTGTTGCTCCTGTAGCACCAAGCGATGCTCCTGTGGCCGCGCCAACCGATACTCCCCTTGCCACTTTGGCACCGAGCGATGCTCCTGTGGCCGCGCCAACCGATACTCCCCTTGCCACTTTGGCACCGAGCGATGCTCCTGTTGCAGCGCCTACCGATACTCCCATTGCCCCCGTGGCACCTACCGATGCTCCTGTGGCAGCGCCTACCGATACTCCCATTGCCCCCGTGGCACCTACCGATATTCCTGTAGCAGCTCCTACCGATACTCCCATCGCCCCTGTGGCACCAAGTGATGCTCCCGTGGCAGCGCCTACCGATACTCCTGTCACTCCTACACTCATGCCGATGGAACCACCATCTGACCCTCCTGTTGCCCCTACAGATGCACCGGTTGCAGCGCCTACAAACGCACCCATCCCAGCGCCTACAGATCCACCGGTGACGGAAGCCCCAACAATGATAGATCTCTCCATGTCAATGTCTATGATGTTGGATGTGGAAATACCCATCGACCTGTCAATGTCGATGATTTATTCTGAAATGTCGATGGATTATTCGGACGTGATGTGCATGTCCATGTCCATGGCAATGATACTGGAACCCGAGCCCATCAAGAGGCAAAAGAGCACGAAAAAGGACGTGTCCACAAAGTCTACCAAAAGCGATAAGTCTGCCAAATCTACCAAGAGCGACAAGTCCAGCAAAGCTGACAAGTCTGTCAAAGCCGATAAGTCTGTCAAAGCCGATAAAGAAGACGTAAAGGATGGTAAACGAAGACGAAGGTTGCGGATACATCGAGTGGATTAGTGTCATGGTACATTCAAAGATCCGTGTTTGCTTTTTCGAATCGCAAACATTAACAAATGGTTGATCTACGCCTTGTGCTTATGTCTATGAAGGCAGCGACGCGAGGTACAACCTCTATCAAATCAATTCTGAAAATGATCACTGTGTATAACATATCATATACGTCAATAGTAAACCTGCAAAAGTTGTTATTTTTCATCGTGACATTGAGATTCGGAATTTTTGGATAGGATATAGACTTCTACGTAGGAAGTAGGACTTTACAAGATTTCATGTCGGAGGGAGCGAGTTGTGTGACGAAACCAACAAAAAGTCATCAGCCTCCCAAGCTTCCAAGGGGCTTTTGGCTCTCATTTCAGACCACGTTTGTCTGGCAGCAGCCAAGGCTTGTTTTGTGTCTTCTCGCAACTGTGTCAAATGAGTCATTTCTTGCGTTATGGCTTCTTGAATATCTGCGTTCCAACTTCGATTCTTGCGGTGTTTCGTTTCTTCGTCTCCATCCTCTCCGTTCGTTCCTTCCCCATCGAATTTGGTCAATGTTGCCTTGAGAGAAATAATTTCTCTCCGAAAGGCTCGAATTTCACCATCAATCGACGATAGCTCCTGCCTTAATCGTACCACTTCGGCAGCCAACGATCGTAAGTACACCCGCCATCGTTCCGTTGCCTTGTCACGGTCTCGTTTTTTCTTGTCGGCCGCTCGTCGGTCCAACATTCGTGGATACGCCACAAAAAGGGCCCAAACGTATGCAACGGACCGTCCCAAGGCAGCAATACCTTGAAAGCCACGATGTGCCACCCACTTTTGAAGCAGGACCAAGATGGAAGTGATCCCCCCCTTTCCACCTCGAACAGCAGGCGTAAGAATGACACTCAGAACGGACGCAATGGTAACAACAGCCACTCCCAATCGAACACGAAATTTCATGCCTGGATTAAGAACACGCTGCGATTCCATAAATATCCTCCATCTTGCCCGTATTCGATCAATAATAACAACACCCTTGTGCATTAGTTTTGATCGACGTCGTCGTTTTGACGTTTTTTGTGATTCTATAATTTGTTGGTCTGTCGGCCATTCCTGGTGACTTGGTGTCGCGTTTGTGACATTAGATTGGGTTGAATTTTTATACGTGCTCGGAAGAAGTAGTTGTTTCTGAGCTTTTTTGTCGTTGTTTGTGGAAGAATCTTTAGAGGATGTTGTTGTTGCCATTGGTGGTGATTGAGACTTCATTGGATGTACGTTGCTTGACTCGTTGGAGGAAATACTCCAGTTAGAAGCAGTCGAAGCAACAACGGTGACGTTGTCTGAATTAAATGGATTCTCATTGTAGTACAACCGCCAGGAACCAGACTTTCTCGTTGCATCTCGTAAGACCTCAGTTTTGGATGGTGCAAAGACGAAAGCTTCGGAGAGCGACTGTAAGCTCAACAGGATTCCCACCGAGACGACAGCATGACGTGTCATTGCCTTATATTCAATACTCCATCAACTTTTAGAAGGATATTAGAACAGTTGAGGCGGTTCAGGTACAAGACCTTGTGATGAGAGATCAACTCAAGAATTTTATCATGCAGTCGTTTGTTTTTCTGTGTTGTTCGTCGTTGTTTCTTACATGTTATTCGCAGTCACGATTAGGGCCTCTGCCGAGGGGGGCGTCGAGTTCCGGCGTGGGTCGTTTGGAGAAGTTTACGACTTAAACTTTTACTACGGGCCCGTGCGTTACTTTTTGAAAAACCTTAACTCTAACTGATAATTTTCATAATCGCGATAGTAACCCTAATCAGCTTGCTACAGCGAAAAATTCTGCATGCGTTGATGACATTCAATCCTTATCCCTAATTTTCTAAAAGTGATTTTTCGTTGCTAACCCTAATACACTTGGCAAGGATTCATTTAACGGCCCCCTGCAACAGGCTTAACCTTAATGTTCTAACCTGAAGATTCGGGTTCAAGCCCTAATCGACTTGATTATTTTTGCATGTTTCAGTCGTGTATATTTTTTGTTTGCGTGTTTGCATGTTTTGAATTTTTGTTTGCATGTTTTGTTTGCATGTTTGCAAGTTGTTTGCATGTTTGTTTGCATGTTTTTTTTTTGTTTGTGCATGTTGTTTGCATGTTTGTTTGCATGTTTTTTTTTGTTTGCATGTTTCAAGGGGGATCTTCAACCCCCATACTTTCTGGGGACATTAAGGTACTACAGTACGAAGTACTCCGTAGTAAAAACGTAGTACCACTGTAAACATCTTTTTACTACCGGTACGTATATTGCTTACTGTTACTTCGAACGTACAGTTTGAAGTTGTATTGTGTTGTACGAATTCATTTGTAACTATTTGGCCATGGCAAAGAAAAGAAAGTTGTTCCCCGGCATTGGGGCAAGATGTACGATTCTTACTCGATTCATCAAGCCGAGTAGAGGCTTATCAACAGACAAAGATCATAGAAGCGTCGTTGTTTTGAAAGAATTCTACTACGAGGGTCATCGATTGTGCTTCCAGTTCCATCTACCGTAGATGGATACGATGACCACCGGAAGACTTACCATGCGAACGCTCGATGTGTTCGAATTGACAGGGAAGGAGGTGCAGACGACTTTTTTTTTAGCTGATAAAAAGAAAAGTGTTGATGCCGATGCTGTTGGTGAAGCTGAAGCAAAAATTGGCGAAAAAAAAAAGCAACCAAAAATCAAATGGAAGAACAGTAGGGCTCGACACATGCTCTACCACGACATCATGGATAATAAAGTACCTTTGGACCCAAAGGATGATAAGTCCCTCAGCCTTGAGGATTTCTTTCAATGCATGTGGAATATGCTAAATACGACTTCGATATATTCAAGGGACGATTGAATTCTCTCCGAAAGACAATTTGTCCAAGAACCGACTCACGAGGAATTCTCCAAAGACACGAGCTATTTCTCGCACAAATATAATCATGCTGGACTTTGTTACGAGCTCGGAATATCAATTGGCTCAAATCGACTTGTATGGATGAACGGTCCAAATCCTGCAGGGAAGAGTGATATGAAGATCTTCAAAGAGGATGGGTTGAAGGCTAAGCTAATTGCTGCTAAAAAGATGTGCATTGCTGATGGAGGGTATGCTGGATCCGACCACATCCACGAATGCAGCACAACCAATATACATGACAGTCGTCCAGCTAGACGGTTCAAAACAAGGGCACTGAAGAGACACGAGAAGTTCAATGGAGTTACCAAGAATTTTCATTCTGTTGACTGCCGATTCCGACATTCAATAGACAAGTTCAAATCATTCTTTAAAGCCATCTGCGTCATTTGTCAGTAACAAATCGAAACTGATAAACCATTGTACGATGTTCTTGTTGAAGATGTGTTGCAAGAAGATGAGTAGAATATAAAATAGTGGCAAACGTACCCTCTATGGTAGAACGGCTAACGGATTATGTACCGTAATTCCTACTATGACGTACATCATTACGTCATATAGTAGGTACTCGGAGTATGTACTATCGTACTTACGCAAGTTGGGGGATGCTCTCCCCTTTTTTTAGAGTTGTTTGCGTGTTTGCATGTTTTGGAATTCTCGAATAACCTGTTTGCATGTTGTTTGCATGTTTTAGGGTTTTCGAATAACCTGTTTGCATGTTGTTTGCATGTTTTAGGGTTAACGAATAACCTGTTTGCATGTTTTAAATTTTTGTTTGCGGGTTTTCAATTCCGATCGATTAAATATTCGAAACATGGATAAGTTAACGATTGATATATTAGGGTTCGTAAGGGTTCGGCTATTAAGGATCCCCTCCGAGAGGTGATGGTAGAACCGGAGCGGATCTATTAACGAGCGTCTCATTAAGGGTTCTTCATAGTTCTATGATTACAGTTAAGGCTACTCAACCATCGAATGACGTCTCGTCCAGACGTGGATCTTTCAACGAGTACGTCATTAGGGTTCTCAGGAATTCTTTCTTTAGAGATGAGGTTAAAAAAAGTAACGCACGGGCCGGTAATATATATACTTTACTGTTATTAATAGTAATAAAATAGTATGTCTACCATCTTCAGGAACAACAATGATGTTTAAGGGTGAAAAAGGTAGTGAAACCCCACCCAATTTTGGGGTAGATGAGGAAACAATTCGTAAGGTTATAAGTGTAAGTGAAAATAAACGTTTCGATCATCCAGGTTTGTGTCCTATTGATTTCGAGAGTGTAATCGAAATAACGGTTAAGTCAGGAGTAACATTGATGTTAAAGGGTGAAAAGTTACATTTATGGAGTAGGTTTTGCCAAAAGACGTTAACGGATACAGTACCAACAGCAACGGATAAGCAGATAACAGGTAGTAGGGAACGAAAGTGAAGAAGTGTCAAGATAGGGATGAAGATGGCAGAGTGAGAATCCTTGCTCTCTTATTTGGGGAAGGAAGTATAACTGCAGGACGTTTAGACTGGATCCCCTCTTTGTCGGTGTTTGTGGTGATACAAGAAGGGTCATTAGAGGTAAGTTTCTGATGGGATGCACTGGGAGGGAGTTTCGTATCGTTTGGGAAACCGAACTCAGCAACAGCCATGTCAGAGTAAGTCCCATTATCGTGACGAGAGAAGAAAAATTTCGCCTCATCTTCCCCGATATCATTGTAGAAATTGGTGTAATCAGGGCCTTGCCACATGGCACTTATGATGGTTTTGATGCTGTGATCTGTCAGGACATGGTCTGCAGGTGTAGAAGGTTCTGTGACAAGAAGGTCACGGCTTTTCCGATAGGGCAGATAATTCTTTGTCATACCATTCAAAGCCCTTTGGCGTGAAGGGTTTCTGTCTGCTTCCATGCAGATTGAGACGCATTTAGAATGAAGCTGTTGAATGAGGGTGTCATTCTCACTGTTGATAAGACCAGTCTGGGCAGCGATGAAGGGATGAGCGGTCCATGGCCATGTGCGGAGTGTTCCTTCCCTGTCACGAGAGAGGAATCCTCTTTTGGCAAGGGGTATCATTCTCATGGTCCTCTCTGAAGTGTACACCGTCAAGGACTGGCACTTGCCAATCCACTCCAAAGAAGCTTTCGTAGGTGCCGTTGTTTTCACTACTTTCCTTGTCGGATTGTATTTTTTGTTGATGTCCTCAGAAAATCCAGCTTTTCCATTCGGTTCTTTGTGATAACATTGTTCCATCTTGAGGACAGCAACTATGTTAGCTGGGCCACAAAGAATGAATCGGCAGGCATAATCATAGTTATTGTGGCGTGTCACAGATTAATATGGAGAGATTCACGCCTTCTGCAAGGTTGAAGTTCATTGTAGCAGCGTTGAGAAATCTACATAAAAGTGATCATTCTCCATCATGTTTCAAAAAGGGATCTGAGTGTAGAATGAAACTTCCAGCCTATCCCTCAACTGAGACATTGGTGATGTTTGATGATAAAGTCACCAGTTGGTTTGACTGGAGAGGAAATGATATTTCTCGATCACTGTCAATTTGTGTCCCAAAAAGGGCACATGCAGATGCATATGTCAATGTTCACAGTGAATTTGCTAGCATTGTATTTGGATGTAATACCAATGTCATCACAGGTGTAGATGGCAGCAGTGTGATGTACTGAACATGTTACGTGTCCAAAAATACAGAAAAAGAGGATAACAAACATTTTGCAGATGCAGCAAAGCACATGGTGAAGAACATGCAACAGCAGATGGCAGAACGGAAGGAATTGTCGGATTTAGAATTGGAAGAAGAGGCGTCTTCAGTTGGTTTAAAAGGTATGATTGGCGCAGCTCTCATGGCAACCAAGGTTCATAAAGTGGCTGCACCTATGGCATCATATCTTATCAGAAATGGGTCCAGATTCCACTTTTCGCACAATTTTTCCTATGTTGACATTGGTAGTTTCTTCAAAGCCATCCAAGAAGATCTCAACATTTCAGCAGATGAGGATGGTTCTGTTTTGTTAAAGTCATCTGTCTCAAATTACCTGTGCCGCCCCAAGGAATTAGAGGAGGTGTGTGTTTACGACTTAGAGTCGCAATACGTTGCCTGTAAACCGGTAACAGGAAGTTTAGAATGGGCAGTACCTCACCCCAACAATGATCACTTGAAAGTAAGGCAGTTGAGTATGGAGCGCATACCTGTGATCAGTTATCTTGACTTTGTGAATACGAAAGAATTTGATGGTAATGATTTATTTTGCTGCAAAACAGAAGAGATTCCTCCTGAGAAACTCTCTTCAATGGAACAGCATGCAAAAGCTTGTTGCGTATTATTTGTTCCTTTTTGGAATGTTGCTGATCTAAAGTTGAATGGGTGCTATCTGGAAAGGTGGAGAAAGGTGTATCAAGATGGGAAATTGTCCAAAAAACATGAACAATTTCTGATGAATATCCAAGACTGCCGGAACAGTATGAATGGGGGGCGTCCAGTAGACATGATAGAGAGGTTGACAGTGAAACCAGTTACAAGTAGATACAACGACGGATATGATGTGGAAGAAGAGGATGGGGATGATATCCTGAATGAGGCCATGGATCAATTTTTCCTTTCCGAATCATTGGAATTGGGATATGATAATGAGTTTAGGGACAGTAGGGGAAGGTTTCAGTGTCAATCAATTTTAACAAGATGCCATGGAAGCCACAGATGTGGCAAGAATCTGGTTGTTTGTCCTAATGTACAAGCAGTGAGAGGTTCATTGTGGTTGAGGCAACTGAAACAAGGCCCAGCGAAACAAATGAAACAGATTTTTCAACGTGCAACCGACATTTGAATGTCAAAGCGTTGAATGAACTGGCACTAAAAGTTGTCACTAGAGTTGTAGATAAGAATGGGAGAGCTATTGATATGGGAGTCAATGGTACATTGGAAAATGTACGTGAGTTTGCTGAACTTCACTTCTGCCATGATATGGAGCAGATGAGATCATTCGAAATAATTATCTGTGCATTTATTGACAAGCTGTATAAGGAGGCTGAAAATACTGCAACAGCAATCAGAGAAAGTGAATGTCTACAGGATTATTCTCATAGAGAGTCAAAAAGGAGACGACGTGATGGCATTAGTTGCGTTCAAAAGAGAAGTAAGAAATGAACTCGAAGAATTCAAACATGCTTACTTGGTTATTGTTGATGAAATTTCCTTTGCATCAGTGGAGGATATTGACGTATTAAACCAAAAAATGAAGCAAATACTGGACATTACAATGGCACCTTTTGGAGTTGTGCCAGTCATCTTCTCTGGTGACTTCACTCAGTTATTGCCAGTGGGGGGGATCCCTCTTTACAGACGAGATGAAGGTGCTGAATGGAGGCAATCGATCAACGTGTTTATGGAACTGAAAACTAATCACAGATTTGGTAAAGACCTGGTTTGGGGGAAACTGCTGGGAAGGTTTCGTGATCATGGTCCAACCACTGATGAAGTTGCTACAATAATGCAAGAGTTGTTGGTGCTCGTAATGGTCCATTGGAAAAAAATGTTCCCTCAGATGCAGTATATGCAACGAAGACAAATGTTGATAGGATGGCCATAAATGATGCCATATTTGTAAAACATTTGGAGAAAACACACTTTACTGATCCAAACAGGCAGCCACCAATGCACACATTGTGTATGAAAGCTGGTAATCCAAGATTTCATCTAACAGGAACAAGGAAGGAATATCGTGTAATGGAGAACAAAGCACAAGATGTCATGTATGCAGCGGTAGGAGAGGCGCATGTATCAGACAAATGTAAAAAGTACCATGATCCCCTCTTGAAGTTGTATCTTGGACGTCCATTATGTATTAATCAGAATGAAGATGTTTCAAGTTGCATAGCAAACGGTGCCATGTGTGAGTTCAGAGGCGTGAAATTGAAGCTAGGTGCTTCAATGGATCAGTTTGAAACAATTGTAATTGATGGCTATTATGTCAATTGCGTATCTTTGACACAAGTTGAATCCTTACTTTTAAAAATGTTGGATGGCAATGCAGGAGAAGAAGGAGAACACATAATTGAGCTGAACCCCAAAACTATTTACGCTTTAGCTAGGTTTCCAGTACCATGTCTTGGGCCAATCACCAAGAAAAGTATGAGAACTTCAAGAAGAATCAGTTTTGATCAATTCCCCATTAATTGTGCCAATGCAAGAACAGTTCACAAGTTGCAAGGGCGGTCGATAAAAAATCTGGTGGTAAGCGCATGGGATTATACTGGCAACTTGATTTATGTTTGTCTGTCCCGATGCACAACTCTACACGGGCTATTTTTGCGTGAACCATTGAACCCGAACAAAACCAAAGGCATGTCAGAGGAGGTTAAGGCATTTATGAAGAGTATGAGAGAAATACAGCAATACGACCGTGTGCATCTTCACAGAGAAGATCTTTAGGAAAGCTTTTTGCAAAGTGACAAATTTTGTTTCATCTCAAGACTTCCTCTGAAGTAGATATGCTATTACTACTAGCTAGTAAAGTCGTAAGTATCATTCCGGCCGCAGTAGCCACGACTTACTGTTAATTTTATTTCTTCTTCCAATCTACTGCACCAGCGCGCACCCTTCGTTCGTCGTATGGAAGTACTGTGTAATAAGTGATTTGATAGCGCGCACTTTATCTGGTAGTTGTAGTCTACCTAGTCAAAATAGACAAAGGGGTTGATCCATTCGTTCTGAAAGTTTATTCCATATATTTGTTTGTTCGTCCAAATGACAAATGAACTTGATCGGGTTTAATTTTTAGTCTGTCCGGGTGAAGTTAAGAGGCGTGGCTGGCTCCGGTAACGCTTGGCAGGAAACGTTATTTTTTCTCTTAAGAAATATTTTTGGAGGGTAAATGTCGTTAAAATGGTATATGTAATTTTTGCTTTTTATTTATATGGATACATGATTATGAGGTATATAGGAATGCGGCAGCATATGTCTGTGATTTTTTGCGTGATCAAAAAGGTGAGGGTGGGAAGGCTCGCACCATCCGGGACCGAAAAATTGCCACGATACCAAGGGGTGAAAATTTCCGTGGGTCGTGCGCAAACACATGTAAATTTTCCTAAATAAATTTTTTCACACATATCCATACATGTAGAAAATGTAAGTTCTTATGTCGCAGCGTGTTGCCGGCAATGCCAGGGTTTTCCTAAGTGTCGTCTAAGTAAACCGAACCTGCTCTAAAGGCCAGTTTTGAACGGATCACCCCTCCATACCTCCCCTCAGCTAAAGCTTTACCCGAACCGTACCGATTTTTAAACTGATTAAAAATCGTGGAACTCGATCGAATTGTCAAGTAACTTCTACTATTACGGTAGTCGTATTAGGTACATCTACTACTTACGGTACCGGTACTTACAGTGATACCGGTAGCTGTACGTCGTAAATCGTACTACGTGTTAACTGTAAGTACTATGTTCAGTAAAATCTACTCCGTACCGTACGTATCATACAGTATCAATACCCTACTACTTCATACTGTATGATAGGACATTGAACATCAGCAATCTTCAAGTTCACAGTCAAACTCACTCTGACTAGTACTAGCGGTGTTCACTCCAATTTCCAGTTTGACTTCGGTGTAGAAGAGAGAAGTTAGCAACGATTCAATAAGACGGTGAAGCCAGGAGGTCTAAATAAACCTAGTTGCATAAGTAACAGGATGTAATAAGACAACCGTTTGACATTTACTACGTGTGACAACGATGACCTGGTCTTACTGGGATGGTTCATCGATACAACGTGTTGATAGGTCTTCCGTCCGATCTTTTTTTGACAATAAATAAACAATGATATTGGATTGAAGCATTTCGTAGCGGAGGAATGAATCTACTTCAGGGTAGAAAAAGGCTGAAGCTATCACCAGAGCTCTCTCTAGGAAGAGGTGCCAAACTTGCCAACTCTCCGACAATTAATGATCAAGCCAACTCTATACGGCAGACAGCACCTTTGTTTTTATCCTATTTCTCTTCCTCCCATAAATCATTTTTGACTGGGAAAGAAACCACAAACAAACCGCATCATGCGTCTCTTCAATTCCATCAGCAAGCGTTTCAACCGCAACAATCGCAAGGGAGACAAGGTGAAAAAGCATGAAAATGCTTCGATCGTCGACTTCGTCGACAAGGCTGAACTCGTTTCTGTCATGACCGGGGTTCGTCCAGGAAATCGATATGGTGGCTCGGTCACTGCTTCTTCGGTGTCAGATGAGTCTTCCATTTCGTCCTTCGGAGATCCCGTCGACCTAACTCCAGTCGAATGGACGCTTCCATTGGTGGAAGAGACTACTACCGAGCCACAAACCATGGAAGAAGAAATAAAGCGTTTGGAAGTCCTCAACTCGTATTTTGTGTTGGACTCGGACGGTGAAGAAACCTTCGATCGCATCACCAAGTTGGGCGCGAGCATGTTTGATGTTCCCATTTGTCTCTTTTCTCTCATTGATTTAGGAAGACAATGGTTTCTCAGCAAGGTCGGTTTGGATGTTTCTGAGACAGCACGAAAGTATTCCTTTTGTGCTCACGTGATCCTCAACAAGTACAAGATGCTGGTCGTTCCGGACACCACCAAGGACTTCCGTTTCAAGGACAATCCTTTTGTAACCGATGGCCTCAAGGTCCGATTCTACGCCGGAGCTGCCTTAGTATCCAAGGAAGGATATAAGTTAGGGACGGTCTGTGTTGTTTCTCCAAACGTCCGTCCTCAAGGTTTGAGTGAAAGTGAATCACAAATGCTGCAAGATCTGGCTGCATTGACGGTGAACGCCATGGAAGCTCGGCGCAACCGATTACTCAAGGAGGAATACGAGACGAAGTTCCATTCCTTGGCCCGAACGTTCCTCGATACGACGCAACACTTGCAAGAAGCCAGAGACTGCGTGGAGAAGGCGATGCTTTTGAACTCTTGGGGTGGAAGTGAAGAGGAATACAAAACTCTGAACTCAGCAGTGGAAATTCTGGAAATGCAATCCAAAATGTGCTCTGCCGCTGTGCGTACTACCTTGCAAGACATATCTACTCCAAGCAAACCAACCGCTATCAGTGATAACGACGAAGAAGGGTGCTTGGATGACGAAATCCTCGGAAACGGGAAGGATCTTGACAATCCGATCACGGACATGAAAAAACTGTTTGACAATGTCAACTCCATCATCAACCAGTTCCCTCGTCAGGATGTTGTTACTGTTGAACTCGAAAAGTCCATTCCAAAGACCATCGTATGTGATGATCTGCTCCTGTTCCGTGCTATCTTGAACATGTTGACACACTGCATGGGAGCCGCGGTGGAAGGTGAGGCCTGTGGTATTCGCATGCGACGGATGAAACGAGAAGATGATGAGTTGTTGGTCCAGTGCCTTCTTGGCGGGAAGCCCATTTCTAAGACAGAAGCCAAGGCTTTGTTTGATAACCGGGACTCGTTACTTGCACCAGTGGCATCAATTGTTCGGAGTATGGGTGGGCACTACGGAATGTTTGAGGCAAAATGGGATCCAAGAATCCACAAGGCAGAAACGCAAAGCATCTTCTGGTTTCAAGTTCCGTATGAAAAGCCAGAAAAGTTTGAAAAATTTCCCCGAAATCTTCTCAAAACCCATGGCAAACCAGATGCTGTCAAGACAGAAGCCCTTGGTAATGGTGTCGACAAGGTCAAAATGGATCCTTTCCACAGTGCCTTGCTGGCGAATGGTTGTGGAGGGGTCTCGTCATGCAGACATTTGGGCAAGTGATATGCTGATTAGCTGGAAGTGTTTCTTTAATATATATTAATTGGATCATCGTAATAAAAAATCAATTTTAAGGCTATACCAACTACCAGCTACCACCGTTTCCGTATCTGAGAAGTTGGCTCACCAGCCTGGCCCCCAAGGGGGCGGGGCAAATTATGCAACAGCTTTCCCTCCACTCAGTACCCTTTTGCCCACCACTCAGTACTGGAAAGGCAAAAAAAATCTCGAATAAGGAAAAGTCCAAACCAGTGAATGTCAGATATGGCGTGGTCTTCCAAAAACAATGCTGGGAAGGCAGCAATCAACCACATAAATTGTGTTGGGTGTGTTGATATCTTTTACCGGTTGCAACCCAAATAGGGCGGATTGTACGTGTAAAAGAAGCCTTCCATGCCAAGCACCAGTAACATTTCCAATGAAATAGTACTGTCCCTCTGCACTTGACACTCGGCTGAGTTATGATGCCATTTCTTCCACAGAAATGTCAGTCCCCATCACAACTCTATCAGGAATCCTCCCTTAGACCCTTTTGGACAAAATAAGAGAAACACAATCTTTCCGGTCGGCCACCGGTTCTGCATGATGCCATGCACAAGACAGCAGTAGTTTGTACTACTGCTGGGACGATCTCTTCCGTTGCACTGATAGATCGTCTGTGGATTCTTAGTTCCCCAGGCTCTGACAAACCTGGGTTAAGCCCCCCTACCAGGACAAGGTGATCCACTCAGGTGGGTATATTTATTGGCTTACATTCCTGCGATGGTTTGCTTCAGCAACCCTAGCAGATGACGATAATATTTACATGACTACAATCTAATAGGTGTTGAAAATTTCAAATGACTTTGCGTTGATGGGGGGGGGGTTACAGCTTTGAAGACCTTTGTAGACACTTCAACTCTGGATGTCGATCAACTGCTGGCACAATTTTGTCAGAGCCTGGGGAACTAACGACCCACCGCGGATGTATCAATACCGCTGACAGGGTGGCCCCAGTACCAGCAGCTGGCATTTCTGTTGCTGTGGAAATAGAATCATAACTTTTAAAATAATACCGATACTCGTGCTAAACATGGAAGGGTTTGAGGATGTTGCAATGATTTGTACCATTGTGGGACCACTAACTGTGCTGAGTGACTCCAAAGCTCTTACACGTGCAATACCAATATATAAAACGAGTCTTTGAGAAAATCTAATGGCACTGACTTTCTGCTACCGCTCCTTCAAGGGCATTTACTGTTACCGGAGTTTTCAAACATGGAGCAAAACCAAACTACGGCCCATCAAAAATAGAATCACAACTTTTGTCCTCAACAGCAGTGTTTCATCCTGCCTCGATTGGTAGCATTTACTGTTCATACCCTCATTGGCCTTTTTGCGAGACATTTACAGAGGACACCCGTCGTTAACTTACCAGTAGTTTCGTCGACGTCGTTGATCTCGAGACTGCACTCCCACTTTAAAGACTCGTGGAGTTCGGTATGGGGCCAATGCGAGGGTTCAACATTTTCTTTTCTGGGGCGATGTTCGTCGTTGGTCCAACTCTCGTGGTCAGAAGTTCACGACGGTGACCACGGTAATGGTAGACAGGGTTGTGGTTGAGAAAGACGACGTCGTAGCGGTGGAAACATCGGCTTTGTTGTTGTGGAGGCAACAGCGTCGGCGTCGTGGAAACGACTGGTTGCTTGGCGAACTGGCAAACACTGTTACCTTTTAGTTACTAGCTAGTGTTATTTGTTCTCGGTTTTTCCATCATTCATACATTCCTTGATACAAATGTCTTGGGATGCAGTTGACGAGGATGACTACTACCTTACTCGAAGTAGTAGGCTAGACGGGGTTGCGTTTGTGTGTGCACACAGTTTGTTGTTTGGCAAGACCATTTTTCATTTGTCGACGATTAGCATCGGCGTGATGGAAAAGAGGGGTTGCGTGTGGTGGAACGGTGTTATTAGTGTTATTCGTTTTCGGATTATCCGTCCCATTCTCTTTGATGCAAATGTCGGGCATTGTAGTTGACGATGGTAACTACTACCGTAGACGGGTTTGTGTTTGTTTGTGTGGTGGCTTTGTCGACAAGATCATTGTCGACGTCCTGGTTGCCAAAATGAAACGAAGTACTACCGTACTACAGTACCAGTGAAGTGGTACGAAGTACGACAGTACTTCGGTAGTTATCATAGGATGTATGATACGACGTTCGAAAAAAAAATGCTGGAGTGGGTGGGCGAGCTGCGAGTCGGGCGGTTACTGACCGGCCTACTCCATTATGGAGGTCTTTTAAAGGTTACGACTCTACCTACCGGTATGTAGGTAGCTAGCAGTATGTTTCCTCGGCATAAAGTTGAAAGTGATTGGTACTTCGATTTAACGCAGAGAGACATTTGGAGAAGAGACGCTGACAGGTTCTCCTCATCGCCATGGAATTAATATGACTGTGAACCCGGATCCCCGGTTCTTTTGGTTCTCAACTTTTACACCCTCCCATGACTATGATGGATTCGCCTGATTTTTCTTATTCGTTGTTGGTCTTCAATTTTCTCCCTCTGCTTTAAGTAATCCGGTCATTCATGAAGGGCAGCTCTCATGCTGTCTTGAAATGACCTTGGGCTATTCTCTCTCAAACGATTCACAGAGAGCGAGTCACGACAAATTCGCTGAAAAAAATCGCGCGTCCTGTCACTTCCCTTGTACTACGTGGTACTACAATCGACTCTCTTCGTTCACACCGTGTCTATCACGCTTGATATTCGAACAAGCATTTTTTACACCACATTTACAGTCAATTTATTTTTACTGTTATGATAGGTACTACGACTGTACACAAAACAAACAAAGAGCAAACAAAGCAAACAGCAAAAGAGGAAACCTCGTTGCGTTTCAAATCATCACTATACTTTAGCATTACATTACTGACACGATGACATACCAAGCCACACGCCGGGGGGCAACACCATCAGCATCAAGAAGGGTTCTTCTCTTGTCGCTTTTTATCCTATCGCTGATTTCTTGTGACTCCTTCGCCAACACTGATGAGAATTTGCACTGCCACGAACTGTCTTCCTACAGTAGCTGTCTCGAATATGACGGTTGCGGATGGGATAGAGAAACGGAAGAATGCTTCGATGAAGAACCCGAGGATGAAATCGTCAACTGCTATGAACTCGTGGAAACGAACCGTTGCTCGGAATATTCCGGTTGCCGGTGGGAAAACATCACAAACGAATGTTACGATATCATGCCCAAATGGATCAGAGAAGGTCAAATGGTTCCATTGACATCCTTGAAGTCCATGTTGAAGGAAATGGAAAAGTACAACTCTGCCCCTCCTGTCCCAGAGGAATCATTACTCAATGATAACTTGTTTGTAGTCCTTCCAAACTGTCTTCATCCGGAAGAAGTTGATATGATCCTTGCCTTTGAGTCGCAGCTTGGTCCTGATACCGAAAAGCATGACCGGAACGACGATTTGGAATACCATCATACGGTCCATCGAATCGAACCGCTCCTGAAACAGCAACAATCCACCCTCTTTCGAATCTTGATTTCCACCATGATCCATGTGGACAAACACTTGTGGAACATATTGGAAACGGAACACTCCGAAGCTGTCTTTCCGGAAGTTGAATTTATCACCTACAATGCCAGTCCCAAGACAGGGTTTGCGGCACACAGAGATAACGGATCCTTGTTAACTGCCGTCTTTATGCTGTCCAGAGAAAGTGCCTTTGAGGGAGGTGAGCTGTTGTTCGATGGAGACCGAACCGTCAAGCTCAACTACGGCGAATGTGTGATCTTCCGAGGAGACTCGTTGATTCACCAAGTCCAGTCGGTGACCAAGGGCACTCGAAAGGTCCTACAAATCGAGCTTCATCAAGAGCATGCGTCGGAGGGGGGCTATGATGATGGCGATGACTACGACGAAACGAACATCCATTTGACCTCCAGTTAGGAGAAAAAGCCATTTCGGGTAGAACTTTTGTACATTTTTAATATTACAACACTGTTTAGACACTGTACTTCCAAAAAGCTACAGACGTTTGAAAAACTACTGTAAATGAAACGTTCATTGTAATCATCGTATATACAATGGACAGTGTCATTACAAGTTACCGTAGTAGTAAGTTATTGCTATTTCGGATTTCGGACTGTTGCCAACCTGGGATACAATGCCTCGGCTGTCAGTGCAGTTTGTTTGGCAATTTCTACTGCCGCACCGGACCTTTTCTCCATGTCCTCTACTACTGTGTTTTCGTCGGCTTGTTCGACTTGTAACCGGTTTTGTTTGGCCACGGCCATTGCAATGAAAGGAATCCATCCAGGTTGTGAAAAGGCGTCACGTCCCATACAATTTGCCACGGAACTAGGAATGCTGTTGTTAGTTTCCAACACAACTCGACACATGCCGGAGTTCGAAAAGTCGAGTTCAAAAGCGCACTCATGGAGATGTGTCGCTTTGTGAAATGTTACGGAGCTATCCAAACCAATGACCAACGTTGGAAACGCCCCCAAAAAGGCCATCATATGCGATGCGGTCCCGGACCATGACGAAAGATGGACTTTTAATGTTGGATACTCTTGGAGACAATCGAAAAGTACTTGCTGTAAATCCAGCAAGACATTGGCATATGGTGTGGCAGCAACGCTTGTATTTGTAGCATCCTGACGGTCTATTTTGTCGGAACTGTTGTTTATTGTGACGGATGGAATGCCTGGATGTACTTGAACTTGAACAGGAAGATTACATTTCCCGGCTGCATGGCAAGTCCATTTCAATCGAGCCAGCTGAGACTCTTTGTCGCATCCCTTCTCTTTCAGACCATTTTCTGTGTAGTCCAACGATGCATTAAATCCCACAATCAAGGATGGATGTGAGGTCACTGTCTCCAGAAGCGAGACTATGGCCTGTTGTTGTTGTTGTTCCTGCTGCTGGTGTTGCTCTTCACTTTCAAGAGTGTTCATCACAAAGTCGGAAGGCGACAAACCGACTGTGAAAAACAAGAATTGTCCTTGAATGTTTTCGAGAAAGGATCCCGGAGGAACAGGGGATATCCAGGGCCGTTGCTTTCGCAGCCAACTTCTCGAGATCGTTCCACCCAAGTTGGATTGTTGCATGGCATATTCCCAGTAGTGTTGTAATTCCTCCAGGGCTTCCGATTGGGAAATACGGTACTTGCCCCGCCCGGACTTGAGATAGGAAATCATAACATCAATGTCGCAGTTCGTGTCGTGATACAAGAACGATTCCAATCCATTTTTCGTTGGGAATTGTTGTGTCTGTGAATCGTCTTCAGATTTGTCCAAGGATAATTTTGAAACAGTATCAGAAGAATTTCGTAAAAACCCTTGTGGATATTCGATTACGTGGACAAACGACTTTGATCCTTGACTATCCGAAGAACTTCGTTCCTTTCTTTCTCTTCGTTTACGATCGTGCTTCATCACCGTAGCTTTGGTATTAGAATAATGTGCCTTGAAACAGGACATACCTCGTCCATCATCCATGATTCCGGGACATTCCCTTCGCACATGACCGGTTTGACCGCACAAAAAACACTTCATTTTGTTCCGACGTTTGTCTTGCGCCTGTTTTCGTTGAAGTTCCCTCCGCTGAGCAAAATCCAACGATTTATAGTCGACGTTACGGGATGGACAAGAGGACGACGACATGTCGACGACGGCGATTGCTGGGTCAGCCCCACCATCATTGGTATCCTTGTCATCACCACCATCGTTGTCCCAATCATCATCATCTTTGCCACGACGAAGAGATCCTTTGCGATTTTTCTTCCCCATGACTGTATGCGCTTGCTTGGGTAAAAAAGATACACAAGATTTTTATTTGTTACACGTCCAATTCACTCACAAGCTAGAAAAATAAGTCACAAGCTCTTCTCTATTCCTGTTTTTATGATGAAGATGGTTTGCTTCACCAAAAACTCAAGATAGTAACAAGTAGCACCCGTTGTTTACGACAAGGCAGGATCGCATTGACGCACAATTGCTGTTTGAAACACAAGAAGATATTGCGGTGTCAAGAAGTTTCATTTCCGCGACCTCTCATCTCATTGATTCCAAAAGGTGAGTCAAGGACGAATGAAGAAAATAAAATCCCACCTCCTTGCCACATTGCAGACTTCGTACAACAATCACAAAATAACTACCAGGTGGTCTAAAAGGGTATCGAATGATCATTGCATTAGTAAATACAGCACTAATTACAATACAATCCAAGTGAAGGATAAATTACTAATGATTAACTGTAAGAAAGTGGAGCGACATATCAGCTGAACGCAGTCTCATCATGTCCCCACAAAGAGTCTATACTATTGGTCTTGTCTGTTGAAACGACTTTTGTTGTAGAGAGTCTTTGGGTATCACAATTCTTCACCCACGAAGTCGCTTCTGAATTCGGGACATGGCATATTTGCGCTTACGCTTCCAATCGGCCGTCAACACCAGTCGCTGTTGATTCCAGGCCTCTCGTTCTTGCGGGTCACTTCGAAATCCTTCCGGATCCTGTATTATACGTTGGCCATTGTTCAAGGAGAAGAAATTGTCAACATACTGTAGCAAATCTTCTCGAGGAAATTCCAATCCCAACCGCGGGAGTCTCTCGACGGTGCTCGTGTCTTCAACCGATCGCTCGTTGCGTTGCTCATCGGAGCTACGTATTTTGTTTTCTATTTGCTGTGTTGGAGCGTCTGCACTATTTGTCACTTCCTTTTCATGTTCGGCCGAATCGGAAGGCAGATTGAAGGAAAAGCTAAAGCCTGCTGGTGCTGCTGGTTCCGAAGAATTCCGAACGTCTTGCTTTGGTGCATCGTCCAGTTTGAACCCAAAAGAAAACCCTCCAGTAGAGGTGGATAGTTCCATTGTTGATGGAGAGGATTCAAATGGAGTCATAGTAGGTTGTGTTGGTGTGTGTTTATCCCAGGCATTTCGTGCATCACGAAACACACTTTCCAATTTGTCTTGTTCGTAAATAGCACTCAAATTATCTGCCGCCGGCAACCTTGTATCCTGTTTCTCGTTGCCGTCATGGGTTGAATCATGATTAATAGACAGTTCATCTTTTGATTTGTTGGCGGATTCCTCGTCTTCCGATCTCAATTCGTTCTCATCCTGGTTCGACACATCTATCTTGGTTACGTTTTCCTCGACAATGTATTTTTTACTGGATTCTAAGGCTGGATCGAATCGGGGCATGATTCCGGCAGCCTGGAAGGTTTTACTAGCCGGTTCCATTCCATTTGGGGGAACCTTCACCGGCTGGAGCGAATTCATCTCAGGAAACAGGGTGGACAATACCCTCAAATTGGCATTGACATCGTCCTCCAAGTCCGCATTTCCAACATCGTGGTACTGGGGGTCGGTATCACTATCTTCATCCAAATTCCTGTCTTCGGCTTCGAATGCATCTGGTAGGGCAGCAGCAAACTCATCAACAATGGACGCCTTTTCCAACAAGGGTTTCCGTTGCTTCTGTTGTTGTGTATCGATTTCGCTATTGCTGTTGTCATCATCGGAAGACCAATTGTACGTCGATTCTTGGCTGTGCGGATGGATGTCTGTAGAACGTTCCAGACGGATCTCTTTTTCTGCGTTGTTGGGTTCCAAATGAATGAAGCGGTTCGATGATGCCGGACCCAACACACTGCTTTGATTTTTGCTATCGATGCTTCCATCGTCGTCGTTGTCGTCATTATCCACTTCCCTCTCAGTTTTTTCGTCGTCATCATCAGATGACGACCATTGGTATGTGTTTCTTTTGTTGTAGATAGGTGTTTGATCCTCGCTTTCTGCATTGGTCGATGAGGATGAAATCGAAGCATTTTCATCGGAGCTACTGGTAGTGCTGGAATCTAGATCGGAATGGATATCGTCTTTTGTATCTTCCAATTTGGGGTCTGGATGGATGCCATTGTTGTAACTGCCTTGTTTATCGGCATGGTTAGAAAATCGAAAATGAATGGCTCTGCATGTCAACTTTTGAGGTTTCGCTTTTGGATCCTGTTTCAATGCCTTCTCTCGCTTTCCATGCTTTTCGATTCGTTTGAGGGACTTGGACCTAGCTCGAGAAAAATCACTCCAGTTCTCTACCGTCCATGGTTTGGTGTCTATGTGAAAGGCCTCTTGTCCATATTTCTTTCGAACACGCAATTTTCGTGGAAGAGTGGACGACGGTTCTGCTGATTCAACAGGATGATTGTCATCCTCCACGAAATTGGGATCGTTCTTCCCTGTTACACGTTGTCGTCGCTCTTGTTCCAATCGTTGGAGGAAATGTGGCTTTGCTGCCTCTACTGCAAGTTTGCATCCTTTCCATTTCACATTGTGATACTGCTTAGCAATCACATCCAACGCCCGTAAATCAGAGTCCTTGCAGATGGCTTGAAAATGCAAGTATGGCTTCTCGTCGAGCCGATGCTCGTCAATGGATTGAATTTCAACGACTTCTTCCATCGATTTCAGTCGCTGGAGGATGTCGCTTGCCGTCAAACGAGGTGGATCCAATCCTCCAATATAAATCCGTTCTCCTATTGCAGCAACATCTTCTGTTGTCCTGACCGATTCTTGCATCTTGGCCAAATCCGCTCAAGTGCCTGCGCGGATTCTTCTATCTAAAAGTAGAACCCCTGTAGCGGTCGATACTGCAAACTGTGAACCATCTATGGCTGATACGAAACTCTCGCTTCTATGATACCGGTAGTAGATTGTGGTATGATGTTTGCGATGGTTGGACGCTAATTAATGGTCCGATAGTACAAATGTATGAACATACGATGTAATGGAAATGTTATTATGCTCCGATGGTACAGTACGTACGTATACTGGGTCGATACGATGTCCAACCATTAAAACTGTAAATAAAAATTTGAATTTCCTCACATTTATTATTCTCTGCGACACGGACACATTGAACTTGATGAAGACTCCTGTCGTTTCTATTCTGAATTCATCACATACACATCATCGTCGTCTTCCGTGTGTGGATAGACGGCTCATGTATGATGTTGTCATCAGGATTTTGGTTTGTCCTCGTGTCATTTCAAAAGCAAACCATGGTACCCGTCCGTCGTCATGTTTCGTTGGAAACAACAACATCTCTTCTGTGGCTGGTCGTTGTGCTGTTGTTGGTGACGATCCTTGCGCCGTTGGGAGGTGATGCTATCAACGTTGGACAGTGTGGGACCAAAACGCCGTCGCACACGCATCAGATGTTGGATCAAGCCCGCATGCGATCCTTGAAGGAACGGACTGTTCGAACAACAAATGACAACCGCAAACTTCTTTGGGAAACCTGTCACGAGCTGGCTCAAACATGTAATCAATGTGTCAACATTCCTATCTACGTCCATTTCTTAACAATCCCGGATCCAGATTCCGAGTCGGGTTCCATCCTACCCCACCCGCAGGACGCGTTCCAAGATTACATGAGAGGGACTAAAACGGCATCAGAAAGTGATTTCACTACCCCCACAACCATGTTTTCCATGGTACAAGAAAATGTTAATCTGGTCAATCGTGTTTACCAACACACACCCTTCCGATTCACCTTGACTGATGATTACACAATAACGCCCAATCGAAAGTGGACGCTAAATGGCTACGAGAACCAAATTGACATTGCCAAGGAGCTCGGTCAAGGAGGATTGGAGTCACTGAATGTTTACCTGTTTCCGTCGCTAGATGTTAAAGGGCGGTCCGTTTACGGTTTCGCCCCGTATGCGAGTTTTCAAGGTCGCGGTGTTGGTGATGGCGTATGGATTGATTACTCCACCATCACTGGAGGAGGGAAACTGTACAACGACCTTGGATATACGCTTGCTCACGAAATCGGTCATTGGTTTGGGCTATACCATACTTTTGAAAATTCTCGTGAAGATGGCGGTGACCCATGTTCGGATACCAACAAGAACGACTGGGTGGATGATACCGGACATCAAGCTGCCGCAACGGCGGAACGATTTAATTGTACAGACTTTTTGGTGGATGGCGTCGAACTGCCCAACACTTGTCCGGATCAACCGCTAAGGGACCCCTTCTTCAATATCATGAACTACTTGGATAAGGAAGACTGTTATGCTGCAGCTGATGTCACAGAGTCGCTTACTTGTGGTCAAATCGAAAGAATGTGGATGCAATGGAACCTATACCGGGATGCTGCAAACGCATGTCATGAAGATGAAATGTTGGTGGACATCAACTTTGCGTTTGACAGTCAATTTTGGTGGGAAACCACCTTTCGACTTTCTACTGTCGGCAGCGTCGATCTGATCTTTGATTCCGTCAGCGACTTTGACGCCAAAGGTGCGGCATTTTTCAACCACACTTCCGTCGATATGTATTTATGCCTGCCACGTATGGAAGAATACGAATTTATCGTTCAAGATTCCTTTGGAGATGGATCCAGTGTCAATCCTGCTTCCATCACCGTCAATGAGAATCTGACATGCACAGTTCCGGCCGATTTTGGTTTCGAAGCTAGGATACGTTTCACTGAAAGCTCCTTGAAATGTGATGGAAATCTACCAACCACTGCCACATCACCAGTGTCGACATCATCTACCTCTTCGTTTGCCATGCCATTCTCAACCTGGTCGGGAATAGGGTGTTATTCAACGACCATTGCTGTGACAACTATACTCTTCTTTTGGGGCTCTGTGGGTCATTGAACCAACAAAAAGAAAACATAGAATTCTCCATACAGGAGAGGATTCAAACTCCACGCATTTCCTTTGCAAAATGCTTCCTTTGAGAGCACTGCTATCATCATCTTCTATAATAAAATGAGACAACCTGAAAGGGTTTGGTACTGTACCCCTCTACCGTAGCTAGGGTCCTCTCCGCCGATTTCCTGTACACCACTTCCCCTCATCAAGGGTATCGACCTTGTACAAATTTTATCCTCAAACTACAATAGTACTTACAATCAAATCAACTCGCGTTACCTAACTAGGTAGACACGACATCATGGTCCATGTTTCTCCATACTCAAGTAATACATAAAATATATAGTAGAGTATGATGTATACGCAGTACGTAGTAGTTTACTTTGTAGTCCAATGTCCCATGAACGTTACCTCTACTAGTAGAGTGTGGTTACGGTAGCTTTGGTTTTAATCAGTGTGTACCTTCGTATCTTCCATTCTCTCACAGTTTACAGTCAACGGTTTTTCGGCGAAGGCCGAAGGCATCGTTCGTCGTTCGTGCTGATGATGACATCACCGGGTCGTCTTGCATGTATCATAACTCTGCACTCTGCACGAGTGGCAAAGTGGTAAGTCGTTTCAAGGAGAAAAAATGGTCTACCGGTACTACCGGTACTTCTACCGTAGAAAATACGTAGAATGAAGCGCAGTTGCGGCAGTTGTTTTTTTACTGTTAACTGTAAGTATATATAATAATAGTACTCGAAGTATTTATTTTTGTTCTTGTCGAGCGACCAAGCAGCGCCAACATCGACAGTGGAGATGGGAATATGAATCAATTTGCATCGTTTCACTACTACGTCGTACTGAAGTACCTCGGACACTCTCCTTCCTTTGTTGATGATAGGAAGTTATACTCTGTACATCATCACAACTATAATATTACCAGCTACTCTTTCTTCTTCTCTTCATCTTCCTGCCCATTAATAAAAGAAACCACAGACAGAAGATTGTGTAGTAAATAGTATAATAGTATTTATATTCACTAACTGTGAAACCAAACTAACAGCATCATGTCTGGAGCTGCCGCTGCAAAAGGACCGTTGGCGTTTCTTCTTCGGTCACAGACGGGACAATGGTTTACCATTACGTTGGGTGCCATCTATGCCTTTCCCGAACAAGCCAAGGCACTTGTATTTCCAGCCTTGAAGGAGGCAAGTCAATGGAGCGATTTGGCCAAACAACTATCGCAAGGTGTTGGTGCGGTAGACGATAAGACTGCCTTGAAAAGTGTTGCTTCCGCTTCCGCAGCTCCCACTCCCATCATCATTCACACCGGTAGTTCCTCTTCCGAAAAGGGAGGATATGTTGCGACCATTGCAACGTATGCCATCGGTGCCGGTGCCTGTTGGGTCGGATTTGTCGTCTTGACGAATGCCTTGCCGGAAGCTGTGAAAGAAGTCATGCCGGTCACTCGGAAATTCTTTTCTAAAACGTCTCATGTTCTTGCCGAAGGTATCATTCAAGTCAAAAAGGTGATGGAAGAAAAGATCGCCGCCCTGTCCAAAAAGCAAGACACGATGGATGCAAAGTTGGACGATACACATGCCAGCGTCTTGAGTGTTCAAAAGGACTTGGTCGACACTCGAGGTGATATCAGCAAGTTGGGTGACTCTATGGTCCGACAGGAAGAAACCTTGATGAGTTCCAAACGATTGCAATCTTACACGAGCAAGGGTGTGACCTTGTTAGTACGATGCGTGGCTAGTATGTTGCCCACAAATGATCGATCGGTCAATGAACTCGCACAGTACATCAAGGACGGAGAAGAAATGGGCAAACGAGAGCAGGAACAACGTCGACTGTCCGAACTGAGGGGACCGGGGTCCATCCTATCCCCACCTCCCGAACCAAAGACCAACTACATGATTCGTGAATCGGAGTGTGATTCTTCCCTTCATTCCCTGGAAGATGTCAACACCATTCTTGGCATTGGACCGGGGGGTCTACTCACAGCCATCTAAGACATAATATAATATTGTGGTATGTTGGAACATGAAAGGGGAGGCAAAAGAAGACAAAGAATTAAAAAAAAAATACAAAGAAAAAAAAAGAAAAGAGACATCACGAAAAGGGGAAAAAAGCGAGTACTACTCACGTCGTCATGAAATAATCGTCGCAATGTTTTCCACTTCGTGGTGGAGTAACGTCAGTTCATCTGACTTCTGCATTCAGTGTGCCTTCCCAACAACAGTTGTTTCTCTTTTTGTTTGTCTGCGTAGTTGGCAGTGATTACAATAAACACTAGTTTGTACCGTTTCTTCTCTACGTTCATTGCGTTGGTAGTGTAGATGTTTCGAAACATCAGAGTGAATGTAGGAGACAACTTTACACACAATGCAGCAGTAGACGAAAAGCAGAAATGGGAGCGACATCATTTTTTTATTACACAGGAACATTAAAACCTTTTTTATCATAAAATTATTTTTTCCGATGGATTCTACTCTAAGCTAAGGTTCCCATTTCAATATCTTGGGAGCCAACGTTGGTGGGTGGAACGTATCCAGGGCGGATCTCCCCCGTTAGACCTCCGTAGGCATCTTCGTTGTATTTGAACCACATGGTTGCTGGACCTCCCTGCCACACAGAACGCTTGTCCAGAACTTCTCCGGTCATGGCAATCGACTTTTCCAAAAGCTGACTTCCCTCCTCCATGTGAACTCCTTGCTGGACACGAGATCGAGTTCGTAACGTACATTCCTTTCCAATGATAATGGGAGCAAGCTCAAAATTGCCCCGAGTGTTCAAGTGACACACAATGCTTGCACAATCGATGACGCTGCGAGAACCGATTTTGACCATATCTGGCTCTGGCATCATGGGATCTGCACCTGCTGGGTAGAGGCAAACATCCGTTCCAATTTTGCCGCCATTGGCACGGAAGTACCAGTTCATGTACGGCGTTCCAGAGATGAATTGCAACAAATTCAGACGACTCATCTTCCGGATCTTCGCAATCAACTGGTACAGTTCCCATCGCATGGCATACGAACTCGTATCATAATTGTATCTGCCGGGACGACGTTTGCCCATAAGCAACCATTTAGCAAGAAGTTCAATGATAATCCATCCCAAGACTCTGGCCATGTGCGTGAAGAGGAAGGCAGACAACACGGCGAAAAATACCTCCATGTACGTATGATGGTGACCATCGTTGTCAAAGTCACGCTCGAACCAGAGGAAGGTATCTTCATTGAAGATTTGACCGGTGGAAGAGTAGAACGTCCCCCCCTCCGTTGCTTCGTTATCTCCAAACAGTCCGTTGTATGCGGTTTGGGCTACATTGTCACTGTACAAGAGTACCGCTCCGAATTGAACAGCCAATAGCAACGGCATGGTGTGAAAGACGGAGCAAAAGACGCGATTCGCCCAAGCAAACAAAATCAAAAGAGATTCAGGGAGGAAACAATATCCCTTTGTCTTGCCGAGGTAGACCGCCCTTCCGACCGGTCGAATGGTCGTTTCGTCACCTTTCATTTGCAGTCGATCGGCACGAAGAGCTTCCGAAGCGATCACGGTAGGCCGATAATTTGTCATGTCTGCTTTTCTCATCTTGTACTTCTTGAGAGGGCTCTTCTTCTTGTTAGGTTGCTCAGTTTCGTCTTGATCCGAATCACAGATATCAATTTCTGGCTCGTCCTGGAACTGATCATACTCCAGCAAAGGGTCAGTGCCATCACCAGGCTCCAAACATTGACTCTCGGCCCCCGTTGATCCAAACCATACGCTGCCACTTGGAAGTAACCTCCCTTCGGAACAAATACTATTCGAACCAAGTACTGCATTCTTTGAAATCACACTTCCAGGCATCACAATGCAGTTGTCACTGACATTTCCTCCGGCGCAGATGATAATTTCGCTTACTCGGTCCACACTGTAGAAAACAAGAACAGAACGCGAGCCGAACACGGCATCGTCTCCTACGCTCAAAAGATCGTACAGTCCCGAGCAGGCCGGTTGGTTCCCTGGCCAGAACACACGATTGCCAACTTTGGCACCAAGTAGTCGATAGAATTTGCTGACGCTCTCGTAATGCCGCCCAATTAGATCCGTGACGTTTTGGACCTTCTTGCGACTGAACAACGCCTCTGCCAACCATATTCGAAACTTGAGTGACTCATCCTGAGGGTTCAATGGTCCAGGCTTAATGGTCCCAATAAACAACTTCTTGACAAGCAGTGCAGCCGCCATATAGAAGAAAGGAGAGAACAAAGCACGGGCAATTCGAATGGCAAAAAAGAAAGGGATTCTTCTGGGGTCACATAGCCAGTCAAGGAGTTCGTTCCAGTTTGAAAACCAGTGATCAAAATCATTTTCCCTCGATTTATACTGAAGCAATGCATACGTCACCATCAATGGTGGGATCTGCGCGAAAGCGTTGACAAAGAACGTCAAAGGGAAACCGAGAAACAGCTGCGTAAATAAAAGGGGCTGCGGGGCGAATTGACGATTCACTCTTGCATGCTTTGGGTGCAATGTCTTGCCAGGAATATCATCGTAACTGGATGTGCCGGGCCCGAGATGTCCTTCAACGGTTGTGTTTGGCGCCACCACCGATCGAAGGCCGACAGACGAGTAGTCTCCTACTTTGGCGTGCCCAAGAATCATACATCCGTTATCCACACCAAAGCCGCGGACTGTCGATAGCTCAACAGCTGCTTTCCTTCCGATGTAGACCAAGTCGAATTCAGCCAACTCGCAATCGGGTGCGATCTTAGCACCGTATCCAATCTTGGCACCAAGCATACGGTAGTATAGATTTAAGGTCCAGCCACTGGATCCCCATATTCCTTTGAGGAAAAGCTTGCGACAAACGTCAACGAACCACCAGCGAAGATAGTAGGAACTCCAAATTGCATATCGACCGGGCCTGTAGCGTCCAATGACGATCCATTTTATGGCAATGAAGACCAATGGAGCGAAGGTGACCCACAGTATGTGGAAAATAATATAAACAAGTAGAAAGCTGGTGAAGTCGCGATCGCTCACGCCCTCAAACCACCTCGATTTCTCCAGCAGCGTGCCAAAGAAAAGAAGGTAACGGCTGATCTGCCAAACTGGGAAGACAACAAACATTGGCAAGAGTTGCACGAAGTTTGCAATGAATGAATTTTGTGGTGGAAGGCGGTTAGAAGGGAATGACGCCTGGTGGAACTTTCGATTCGTAGCTGATGGACTAGCAGGGGAATCGCCGACATTTTCAGGACTCTGGCGGGATCGAATCATATCAACAAGAGCAAGCGAGGTGCTGTGATGAAAGACCTCCGCCCCAGTGCAAGAAACGTTGAAAGTTTTGCGAATCTTACTCGCGAGTTGCGAGGCGGTCATCGAGCTGCCACCGATCTGGAAAAAGTCCGCAGTTGGAGGAGGAATGTAGTCAAGTTTCAGAAGGTCTAAGAAAATTGTTTGAACTTGCTCCACCATTGGGTCGTTTTCAGTGTCGCCCAGGGAGCTTGCGCTCAGTAATGACGCAACCGCATCTTTTGGTCCAGGTACGATTTTCATCAAATCCTTTTCCGACACTTTCGTCTTATTCTGAACTCTGCATATATGCGTTGGAACTTCGTATCGGTGTAGGCGTTCTGTAGCAACATCAACCAGATCAAGAGGCTTGACATCGTCACTAATATGAGCTACTAGTGCACCGGGACGTTGGGGGTGGGGCACAATCCAGATGTTTTTGATGTTCATAGTGTTGCGCAATGTTTCTTGAACGCTCATAGGCTCAATTCGTACTGGATGCGACGGAATAGGATCTTCAAGCGGAGTTCCTTGGGGAGGGCACTGCCAATAGAAGAAGGTATTTTGTGTTAGAGCAGAAGAAGAGGACGACAATCGAGATAGGACAAATGAACTTACATCTGCTTCGAATGTTCGTTCCCATGTCGACATGCTGTCAGAAAATTCCGGAAGACCTAGTCGCTCTCCCAACTTAACACGTAACAGTTTATTTGTGTGACTCTTAGGAAGCCCTCCTTCCATGAAGATCAGGCATTGCGGCCACTTGGGCGTGGCAAGCTTGTCAGCAATAAATGCGTGCAACGTTGGCAAGTCCAGGGATCGGGGACGGCCAGGCCTAGTGACCACAACAAGCCCAACCGTCTCCTGGAGTACATCGTGAGCAGCTGCAAACGCTGCGCAAGCCTGAATGTCTGGGTGAACAATACAAGCTTCTTCGACTTCCATTGGAGGAATGATTTCTCCTCCTCGATTAATGACCTCCTTGCTTCTGCCTGTGATGTAGAGATAACCATCCTTGTCCAGGAATCCCAGGTCACCTAAAATTGCAACTTACGCTGAGAAACGTGGTATGACGCGTCAATATCGAAGAGACGATACATGTACATTGCACTTACCGGTATTGAACCACCCATCTTTCAAAAAGCTTTCCGGTTTTTTCGCATCAGGATCGTTTGCCAAAACACCGTATCCACGGAAGCAAGGTTCTCCTCGGACACAAATGGGACCTTCTTCTCCCGGAGGAAGCGTCTGCATAGTGCTTAAGTTCAGAATGCCCACTTCTGGACCGACCGGAACACCACTTGTTCCTGGCTTGCTCAAGTCGTATGTCGCTGGTGGGCTGGAAATGGGCATGCATTCGGTCATTCCGTAGGATGGAAGAATGGCTGCCGCGTAGGTCTGTCGCATCTCATTGGCAAGACTGGGCAATAGTCCTCCGGCTGCATTGGCAATCATTTTGAGCTTGTACGATTTGATTTCGTCTTCTCCTATGGTCGCTTTACCAGTTTGCAAGATGATCTGGTGCATCGTAGGAGCGGCATAGTACCAATTGAAGGACCGTCTTTTCAAAAGTGACCAGAAAAGATCCGCATCAAAGGAGGGGCAGCAGATCACGGCTCCACCAGACACGAGGGGTGCATACACTTGACTGTTGAATGGAAGGTAAGAACAAGAAGAAGAAATATTAATGTTATTAATACCAACGACGGACAAGTATCTATGCAGAAACACAGCAACGAGGTTCTATGGGTCGTACCGTAAGATTCCACCCACGTGGAACAATGGCATCAAGTTACAGTTGACATCTGTCGGTTGAAGCTCCCACGAAAGGGCAATTGTCAAGGCTGCTGTGAGAATGTCTCCCATGAAATGTGGAACGAGTTTCTTGTTGCCAGTTGTTCCGGATGTGAACAAGACCAAGGCTTCATCTGATCCCGTATTGGGCTGGAAGCGCTCCTTTGCATCATTCGAATCCTCAATCAAGGAGATTCCATGTTGGATGGGGATGGCATCGTAATCTAATGGCGCATTTTGATGTGTTCGGAGCGTGCTACGAGTTTTCTTCCGGTTGGGATCGGTGGGTGGGACCCAGAGACGAAAGGTTGAATCCACAGGAGAAGGTACCAATCCAACAAAGGGTATGTTCAACTGGTCGGCAATCTCTTCCACATGATGGTGAACCGTCCAGTCACGTGCAGCTGCCGAGCCGTTGTTGTTGTTGCTGCTGTTGCCAGATTCCATAACCGAAAACTTCTTGGCTAATTCCTTTTTCTCATCGTCGAGTACAGTGTCTTCGCTTGTGGTCGGCAACGATCCTGCCGAGTATGGCCCAATCACTAGATCGGCACCGCATCGTTCCAAATCTGCAATGAGTTCGCTTCCGGCGCTGTTGGACGAAAGGGGAACACACGTCGCCCACTGACTGACTGCCAAAATACCCAGAGCCAGTTCGACACCATTGGGAATACACAAGGCTACTCGATGCCCCCGACCGATGCCCAATCCATGCAAAGTGTTTCCGAATTCTTGAATGAATTTATGAACGTCCGTGTGTCGAACAGGACATCGACCATCAATGCTGCAAAGAAACGCGGGACCTTGTTCCTTCTGTTTCGGTATGACCGACAACAATGTCGTGTAATTGTTGGAACGAAGTTGATCTCCGACTTGCGATCCGATGATGACGCCCTGTAGCGGTGGAGTGAAGAATAGGAAAAGGAGGGGGAAAGGAGGAAGAGGAAAAGAAAAAAGAAAAAAAACACCAAACGAAGAATGAGATCCAGACCATTTGTAATATGAGTACTAGTGTAATTTTCATCATAGAGAGTATTGTGAATTGTGGAATACACTTACATTTTCTCGGACAGCGCTTTGGCAGCATGAAATGACGGCGGGGACGCCGTCGTTGAAATCAATGTCCATGGCACATGTTCCATGGTTTGTTAACGACGACATTTGTTCGCTGCTTGATTGAATAAGAATGAATTGAATGAGAATGATTCACCAGGACTGCCGACGATATTTTACAAACTCGAGTTGCGACTCCAATCTAAAATTTTTGAAAGAAAGTGGGTAGTACCAAGTATGAGAGTATTGGTCTGCTCTTTCCTTGGCTTTCTGCAAAAACGTTTTTGTTTTCCTCCCCGTTTGGATGTGCGCCAAGATTGGTCAGCAGCCTTGGTCGTTTGAAAATCGTTTTTTCTCAAGGGTGATGTTCAATGTACTCACTATCCAGTCAGGAACCGTTGCTGAAGGAAAAGGAATCTATGATGGGATGTCGTCTCCACCCAACGTCGAAACTTGGAAGCAACTCGAACATCGTCGTCACACAAAGGAGAAAACAACGACGCTGTCGAGACGAAGAGGAAAAGAATTCGGGAAAGCAGAAAGAAGAAACACCAATTGACGATACTCATCAGCGGCGCATGGCAGAAAAATGCGGATGGCATCTCACATTGCCCTTCTCACATACGAGTTAGCTCTACGTACTATCCGTTGAAATGATCGGTGATCGGCGTCTAACAGGAAAACATCGGTTGCACGACGTTGTTTGGGGGTGCGCAACACCATATATTACATAGGCTACAGTCACCCTAAAATTTTGACCTCCCGCCGAATAAAATGAAAGTCTTTTGACGTTGAGACTTTGGCACGATATCCGTCATCCACCAGCCTCTTAAACAGCATAGGTACCCGGAATACCTAATAATTATTCTACGGTACTCCCGTATTAAGAGTACTTTTCGTACTACGTAGTACCAGCTACTTCGAAGTATCATACAGGGTATCATAGAACGGTATGTACCGTAGTAAGAAACCGTACTCCAACTTCGTATCTACCTACTACCATAGGTAGTATTAGTATTCCGTAGTAACAATCATCCTGCAGATTTTCGAATCCTCCAGGGAGAAAATAAAAACAAAAACTCTAGTAATAAAACATTTGCGGAGTCATGTACGGCAGTCGTACAAGTGCTTATAATACACTTCAATGGCTACGGTAGACACTTCTGGCAACAACTCAATCTAATGACGTTTGTCGGTTTGATGAACAGGTTGGCAGGAAGGAACTAAAGATCCACACAAGACTTCTTACATCATAATGGCTATCTAATGGAGCGAAAGAAATGGGCATCGAATGAGTGTACAGTTACAGCTGTTACTCCGGATGAAATCAATGGTTCCGATTTTCGAAAGTCGTTACCTACGAAAAAATTGCAGAAGTAAGAAAAATATCTGCAAAACCAGCAACATCCGCAAAACGAACCGAGGTTGCTTCAGAGCCCCCCCCCCCCCCAATAGCATGACAACGATGGCATTGATGTGGTCAATCAGTGGCAGCAGTAGCAGCAATAACTCAGTGGGCATGGTGTCACTGCACTTTAAAGATCACCATTATTGATGATAACAAGGAAAAAAAGAATTCCGAAAACCACTGTTGCGTAACTTGCACCAGTGAATATGTTTATACGAAAAGCTGGCTCAAATGATGCAGCAGCCATCCATAATACGCTGCCAGCCACTCAGAAATGGAAAGGTTAAACCTCGTAATGGTGGAAAGATTCGAACGTCTGAACTGCGTTTGATATAAGTAGTACAAATCAATTCCTGGAAGGTCCAAAGGGGAATAGACAAGAACTGTTTTCTCCATGGATGATGATTCTCCATATTTTTACCCTGCTTACCATGATACCCTTTCCTGGGAAAGTATCATTTTTCCACGGGATACTGGAGGCACAAGACACTTCTACCCATTAATTTTACCACTGAGAAGGTAGGCAATAATATGCATAGGACTCCTCAATGTAGCAATGACAACCTCATGAATGACCGCAGCATTTATTTGTTCCACAAAAATAAAATATGTCTCATCTCTGGAACCCCATTATGACGCATGCTGTATCCACCATTGAAAAGCTTCATATCGCTGTTCCTTTCTCTTTCAGATGTCTTCAAACATCTGTTATACTTAATTCCTCCATTGAAAAAAATAAAATATTTTAGAGATTGATTCTTACTTCAACAAAAAGTAGCTAACTGATTCAACTTACTGTAAAGTCCATTTTGGTATTGCATTCACAGTCAGCTATGATAGAAGTTGGATTACAATATAATTCATTATGGGGTGCTGAAAACTTGGTCATTCCCTGCTGCACAATGTCTGAAGAGCTACCTCTTCTGGATTTCCGAAGATTTGCAATGTTTTCACTTGGGTCCACGTTCGTACACGAGTAAACTTTATCTTCCGTACTCACAGTCAGTAAGACTTCGTATGATAGAATAGAACACCGGTGAAACAAAATCGCAGTGAAATTACATACAAACCCAAATACCGGTAACCGGTAGGCTCTTTTTTTCAAGATGAAGTCGAGGCTCCAAAAAATAGGACCACGAGATAATATTACATAAAAGTAAAGACGTCGTAGGCTTTAAACTGCCATGTGAAAAACGCCTTCGAGCTATTCCTATGATAGAAGTTGGATTACAATAATTCATTATGGGGTGCTGAAAACTTGGTCATTCTCTGCTGCACAATGTCTGAAGAGCTACCTCTTCTGGATTTCCGAAGATTTGCAATGTTTTCACTTGGGTCCACGTTCGTACACGAGTAAACTTTATCTTCCGTACTCACAGTCAGTAAGACTTCGTATGATAGAATAGAACACCGGTGGAACAAAATCGCAGTGAAATTACATACAAACCCAAATACCGGTAACCGGTAGGCTCTTTTTTTTTCAAGATGAAGTCGAGGCTCCAAAAAATAGGACCACGAGATAATATTATTAATAAAAGTAAAGACGTCGTAGGCTTTAAACTGCCATGTGAAAAACGCCTTCGAGCTATTCCGACAACCATTTCAGAAAACTCCTCTCTACAGATTCAGCTGCAAAAAATGAACAGTCAAAGCATCCCAAACAGATCACATCAAATCGATGCGAAACACCTGTAGTTCCGTGCTGTGAGTTGACCAATTTCTGCTTTCCACCATGAGTGCCCCCGAACAATGCAAAACACGCACGGTGGACTTTGTCATCAAATTGGACGACCCCGAAATGGCAGCTGTCGAAGACGACATTCGGGAAGATCTGGCAAAGATTGGGATCAAGGTCAACACTCGCCTTGTTGAACCTGAAGAATACATCAAGATTGAAGAGAATGGCGACTACAACCTTTTCTTCACCCGCTCATGGGGAGCTCCTTACGATCCTCACACCTACTTGAAATCGTGGGAAAACAATGCTCATGTCGAGTATTCCGCGACTGCCAACCTTCAACCTCCTCTAACACGTGAAATTCTAATGGAGAAGATCAAGAAAGTTCAAGAGCAACTGGATCAGGCCACCATTCGATCCATGTGGAAAGAAATCCTCCAAGATATTCATGAACAGGCAATCTTCCTTCCTTTGTGGGGAACTTGAGAGCCCTATGTCCTTAATCGCCGGTTGGCAGGATTCACTCCCAGCTCTCAGACCTATACCTACCCAATTGAGACAGTTCGTGTCTTGTCAGGTTCCAAGAATGTAACTGTTGCTCCTGGTGCTGGTGGTGCAATGTTCTCTTCTGGAGGTCCATTGCATCCACATCAATACTTCCCCAACCAACTCTTCATTCAAGGTTGGCTGTACGAAGGTTTGGTCTCATATGGGCAAGATGGTGAGATTCAACCAGCACTGGCCACTTCCTGGTTGACAGAAGAAATTGTTGGTGCTGGACAACGTGTCACTTTTACCTTGCGAGAAGGTGTCAAGTTCCATGATGGGTCTGACTTTGACTGTGCATCGGTGAAGCTCAACTTTGATCACGTGCTCTCTGAGTCAGCCAGACAGCGTCACTCTTGGTTGGGTGCTGTACAAGCAATGGAAAAGTGGTTCTGCAATGAACAAGGTCAATTTGTTGTGGAAACCAACAAGCGTTTCTATCCACTTCTCCAAGAATTGACCTATATTCGACCTTTGACTATAGCTGCACCATCCTCTTTTGCCAACGGTGCTGACTCTCATCCTGAACTGGAGAACTCATGCAATCCAGGTGAAGCTAAATGGGAGGGAATTGAGGCGCTCGAAGGCTTCAATTGCGCAGGTTTGTCTGCCCCTGTTGGTACCGGTCCCTTCAAGTTTGTCAGCCGCGAGATCAATGAAGATGGCACTGACAAGACTGTCTTGTTTGCTCGTCATGATGAGTACTGGGGAGCCATTCCAGATATTGAATTTGTCAAACTTGAAACATTTGAAAATACAGCCCTCATAGAGGAGGCTCTGCTTTCTGGAGACTTGGATATGGCCTTGGGTATTGGACCGCTTTCAGCTTTGCAGATCCAAGATCTTAAGTTCTTTCATTCCGACATCGTTGATGTTCGTCATTCAGACGTGCTGCAACACAGTTTGATGGTAATGAACACCAACAAGGAGCCCACTAACGACATCACAGTTCGCCAAGCCATCATCCATGCGGTCAACAAGGGTCGCTTCATTGAGGAGGAGTTTGGTGGTCTTGAAAAACCAGTTGATCAGGTCTTACCACAAACAGCTCCTTATTGTAACGTAGACTTGACCCCCAAGTGGAGCTATGATCCTGTGAAGGCAGAACTGCTGGCTTGCCCTGTTGAGAGTGGTCTTTCTTCTGGTGGCATTGCTGGAGTAACCATTGCCTGTGTGGCAATTGTTGCTCTTGTTGGCTTCATGGTTCACATGATTCGGCGTGAAAAGCAAGGAAAGCCCATCTTTGTCACTCCTAGCGAATCTGCCAAGGGTGAGCAGGCGTAAGCTTTGCATGCCAGCTCATGCTCAAACTTGAAAGCAATGGTTACCATAAGAAATTCTTCCAATGAAGTGAAACATCTTTCCAAGCATTGGAATCTCTCTAGTAAACAAATATGAGGTGTTATTCTTCTAATAAACTGTCGCAGAATCCTGGTTATCATGATAGAAAATCTGTTTTAGGCCATACCAACTACCAGCTGCCATTGATTCCGCATCTGAGAAGTGTCTCACCCGCCTGGACCCAAAGGGGGTGGGGAAAAATCACGCAACAGCTTTTCATCCAGTCAGTACTGTTTCCAACCACTAAGAACTGGAATTGCAAAAAAAATGCACAAATGAGGAAATGTCCAAACCGTTGAGTGTCAGATATGGCGTGGTCTTCCAAAAACAATGCTGGGATGATGAAAATCGCCCGTACAAAGGACAGACGTTGTCCGTATGAAGGACAGACGTTGGAACGAGTGAGACAACAATCGATTGATGAGCGATCGACATAGAAGTTCATAATTTTAGTTTTGGTATGCTATTTGGATAACTTTACGTTGTATTAGGCTTACACGTACTGTTTTCATCAGTTTATCAGACCCACCATGACGTACGGGACACGACGAAGGGCTCGAAGAGTACGTCGATTGTCAGCCTACGATATGTGCTCTATGAGCAGACCGAAATGGTCGTGGTGCGATTAGGATGATCGTGAGATGTACAGGTTTGTCATCGTCTTGTGATGTGGTCCCAGTGGACGCACTTGTTTGACCCATCATCAAGCAGGACGGTGCAAACGAGGTCGCAGGATTGATCCCCTGTCGACACTGTGTGCTAGTAGGGTGCACGCAATGCAGAACAGACAAAGCTGTGAGGTCCTCAATGTTTAGGTCACTTAATCGTCTTCACCCCATGGGGACGAGATCTGATGTTGGGCATGGCGCTTGTCTAGAGGATGAGTGCAGTTAACCACTCTAAATTCCGGGTTAGGGTATCCGGAATGGGGAACAAAAGGTTGAGATGTCATGGTGTGAAACGGAAGACAGAGCGTGAGAATGGGCCGCAACTCACAATCGTCTTCGACCCTATGTATAGGGTTAGGGTTTCAGCTGTCTCAGGGGCCGGCTCCAACACGCGTCGTGGCTTACACGCGCTTACGGAGAGTGTCGCACGGTAGTCGTTGAATTTGTAATTTACAGGAGCACGGTCGATCACCGGTTTATTTTCAACGGCACATTATCGTCGCAGGGACACAAAAGATGAGTTTGAATCTTGACATCACTGACAATTGATTCTGACACCGAAGTTCTTTGTGCTTGTTTTCATCACACGTACTTCAGGGATCACATCATAAACAAGATGAAAGTACACTGACACGTCCAGGAGAACGTGTCAGAACTGGAAAAGAACAACGTCACTGGTATTCGATTGGCTAACACTTGATTACATGTCTGAATGGACATCACGGAGGGGGACACTTGGGGACACGCATGCCCAACAACGAGAAGATGCACAACTTTGAAGAATTGACATACGTTCGTGCGGATGAGGAGTTTAGAGTTTGACGTAAAGCTTGACTTGAGTACCGGTATTTGCACATGCAGCGTTGCACTTGTTTGGATTTACACTTGCAACTTTACTTGTTGTGGATCTTCCAGTTTCGAGTTAGGGATAAACACTCTCGCATCTGAACTCCGATCGTTACGCCTTTACGATTACTACCGTACCCCAACGTCGTTCGACATATCAAGCACAGCCGATGCCAAGACAAGCGATTCTGCTAACGCCTGAGTCGCTCGCTTAAACTCTTTCGTTGTTACTGGCTAGGAACCGGCCACTTTTGATTCAATGAAACAGGTTCGCAGCACAGTGGAGTTGCATGAACGATCCGTTCTTTGAGTGACAACCCCAACTCGAAGTCGAGATCGATGGGAGCAATGTAATGCTGCCGTTGTCGACATCGCCGAGAGGACACTCGCAGATGGAGCGGCAACAGTTCCAACAGTTTGGAAACAACCGTGTCAACGTTTATGAATGCCTCAGCAGATGACTATAATTGTCTACCGCTTGACGGCATGTATGTCAAAGAAGTTTCCCAGACGAAGTTTCGACAGAGGATTTGAGCTAGTCTTTGTCGATGTTGCAATGTTCCGAATTCAAGTGTATGAATTCTTGTGTTGACTTTTGGTCTCTCATAGGTGGTGAGGATTGATAGTTGGAAGCCTGATATTGTCCAGACAGTCAATCAGTCATCCAAACAGGGGACTAGACCTTGACAATCATGTCAACACAACAGTCCATGGTTATTATTATTGTTTATTGTCTGTTCTATTCTTTGCTCTGTTCTGTTCTGTTGATGAGACAGGTTGTACAATATTGTGTCCGTGGCATATGAATGGGTTCCATGTTCCATCAAGCATTGTGGTATATCTGGTTGTTCTGTGAAACGACTGTGATTTGGGAAGGTTCATCTTTCAATGGTACATCAAGGCTGGTATGCTTCATGTTCGGAACACACAAAAGAAGCTGTTGTTGCTGTCACCAACTTCGTGCTCTGGACCGTGTATACAAACTGAAGAACCATGCTGTCAATGTTTGTTGCAAAGAAGATTGCCCTGGATCAGTGGATGTGGGCCGTCCAATGGAAAGTCAAGATTGAGAGAATTTTGAACTTGGACAGGCTTGTGCCCACGTGCCAGACTCCCATATCGGGAGCCGGTTCCACGATTACTCTATGGCTTATGGTTTGCTGGATGATCACATGGTATGGCTGATGACAGGGGACATGCTAGTCGTCGGTTACGTCCATGACCACACCTTACGATCGACGACAGGGGACGTGCTATCAAGTTGTTGACTAAGGCTTCGGTTTCTTGGACTCAAGCTCAACTCTTGAATGTCGTCGACCGATATGTGGGATCTCATGGAAACACAACTTTCTCTGTTGCACATAAGTCTGACAAATGTTTGTCTTGCCCCTTGGCAATGACTTATTGGATCAGCTGTGTACGAGGTATTGTATGCTGCTTTGAGGTTGCAGCCAACCAGATGATTTGTCTCGGAGGTTCAAGATGAGCGATTGGATCAGCTGCTTCAGTAGGATTGGCCTAGCACACTCTTGTGTTTGCAGCTAAGTCCTTGGAAGAAGAAACAGATGTTGGAAGAGAGAGGAACAATTGTTCACAAGGAATTACTATACTACCTTGCTGGACCGATGAATTTGTCATAAGGAAGATGAGTTTGGCCCTTGCATTTGAGCCCTCAACTTCATGACACAAGAAAAGTTGGAATAGAAGCAATGGGACAAGCAGACCCCAGTCTGATCAGTCGGAGTTGGCAAACCCTGAAGACATGAAGGCAAATGTAGAATGGTCTGGGTTTCTTGTAGATTGATCATTTGAAATTACTCTCACACTTCAGTGGAACTCAAACTTGACGGGCAAACACCTAAAGAACTGTCCGCTAGTATCACATTTGATTATCTGGCTCTTGGAGAGCCTGTTGGTGACAATGTGTTAAGACGGTTCAATGAAAGTCTGAGATAACCTGACAGAAAGTCTGAGATAACCTGACAGAAGAAAGAGACATGGAATGTATCTAAGCCCGATGAGGGGCATCAGGAATAGAAATAATTAAATGTCAGAAAAGGTGAATTCACATTTCAGGCTTTGTCTTTTCAGAAGGAGGACAGTCTGAAGGTTGAAGAGATTCTCAACTCAGGAGAAAGGAGTGTTGACCATTTGATTGAAGGCTTGAAGAGTTCTCAGCTCAGATAAAACCTGAAGACACGTCATTTGAGGAAACCCCAAAGTATGATTGGTGGGAAAGATCAAGGTACAGCTGTGTTCAAGATCATGGAATAAAAGGACTTGATCAATATATCAATGGCATTTGCCAGAAAGCTGAAGTCATGATCCTGGTTACCGGTGGGATGCAAAAGTCTCACGAAGGGAAAAGGGATTCAGGTGGAAACTGGACAATGAAATATGCTACCGATTTGATCACACTTATGTTGTGTATGTTCTTTCTTGACTGCTGAGGAACAAGCTTCAAATTCCACCATTGTTCTTGTGTTCTTCATATGAAGTATTCAATTGTAAAGGTTAAATACCGATCGCATGGAAGAATGAGTTTACCTCCATTGGTGCCTGAAAGCAAGAATGAGACCACAATTACAAATAAGATGAACCACTATTACCAAAGAAGATGCTGATTAACAAAGGACCAGAGATCCTGTAGGACAGTACTTTGGGTTGACAGTGATGTTTCCGGTGGAAGCATGACCACTTCCTGGAAGTGGTTGATAGCTATGAAGGAAATATGGATCCAGTTGAAGTTGTTGAGCAAAGTGTTGCTCACAGCCTCAGTGACGCACTGGTACTAAAGTGACTGATACTGAACATTGAGAATGCAAGACTTATTTGTCTCTGCTGAAAGTAGTAGGTACTAGAGAATGATTCCAAGATGGAAACCGAGTGATGCAAACGATACTGGGTATCAGAGAAGTAACTCTCTCATGGGGCAGATGGTATTGAAGAAAATCCTATTGATGCAACCTGAATAACATGAGTCAAAAGTAATCATGAGACCAGGAATGGAGGATTGATTTGGTCAAAGGGAAAAGACTGACTTTGAAGTTGCACTTAGTACCTTGGGTGATGACCAATGTGTTCCTCTGGGATTTGATTGAGAGGGAAAAGCGTAACTCTGATGTTACACTTAGTACCATGCATGAAGACCAATGTGTTTGTCCAGGATTCGTTGTTCCATTTAAAAGGTCAAAGATAATCCTCCAGACAAGGATGATGGCAAGCAAGTAAAGAATGTTTCAGATCTGTGAAGGGACAAGGTGACCATTCTGTTGTTGACAGATGTATTCCATGATGGATGTTTTGTTGACAGATGTATTCCATGACTGGATGTTATGATGACAGATGTTCTAGCGTTATGTTAACCACTTTGAACAAGGACAATGCACAGAGTTGCAGTTATCTTTTAAGGACAAGAAGGTTGTGATGGTTTGAGCTCAGAATTGGCTTTATGGCAAGGTCTTACAGGCAACATATCTTCAATTGTATGCGACATTTGGGTCAGGGCCATGTGAGATAGATCTGGATATATTATGGATGAAAACTTTGACACGGCTAGACAACGGGTTAGAGTACAGATCCTATGCATCGATCTCTTGGTTCAATGACAAATTGTCAGAAGTCAAAGAAGCATGTGACTGAGACTGACTGAGTATCTTGTTGATCAGATCACAGCAAGGGGACAGATGATCTGGGAAAGATCAACCGCCATGTCTTACATCAAGCAAAGGCAGGTGATCTGACAAGACGAAGGACACCCTATTGAGGGGGTCTCAAGTCATGAGTGTTGCTCTTTGGACATGCCAGTGCCTGGGCAATGCCGGCCACCCAATGTGCTGGGGAGCTTGGCATAATGACATTGATTGCTCCTCAGATTTGAAAGCTATGTCACAGTTGGCATGTGTTACTCTGGCAGGTGCGGAGCTTGACCATAACTGGCAGGGGTTCAGATAATAAGAGGTTGGAGTTGTTGCTGCCGATTTCATCATGATAACTGCCCATGGAAAGGCAAGATGATGTAGGCATGACAACACCCTGTAAATATGCATCCTGAGGCTTGGATGCGGCATTGTTTTGTTTCAGATGCAAGTGGCATGGTCAATGCAATGGTCAATGCAAAGGGGACAGATGGGTCAAATAGTGTCTGAAGAGAACAGACATTTGACAACTGATCCTGACAGGGAATTGTTTTCCTGTCGAGTTGTTGCAAAAGCATTTGGATAAGGTTCCACTTGGGAAAGATTTGGGAAAGATTTGGGAAAGATTTGCTTTGACTGTGAGTTCATGTCAGAACTTTCCTCATAAGTGAGACTGTATTTCCTCTTTGTTTATTCCAGAAAATCAGACAAGACATCCACTATTTCACCTACCCTGCTTGAAATTGTTCCAGTACTGGTACCAGTGTTGGGATAGTTAGGATATAGAGGAAGCTATGTCTGGAAATGGATCCTTGTGGTTTATTTGAACCCTTGTTTTCCACAGATACCATCCCACTGTTCGATCATCGACAGGGGACAGGAATTGGGAGCACGATCTGGGAGTCAGATAAATTATTCAGAGTCGACGATCGAAGTGCGATCGAGGTACAATAGGTGTACTGTCCTTGATTGCCATCTCTGATGATCCTTCTTTGATTGTCATCTTTGAATAATTGTCCTTGATTGCCATCTCTGATGATCCTTCTTTGATTGTCATCTTTGATGATTCTTGATTCACAAATTGGATCTGATCCAGAGATAGGTATGTCTGTTACATCTACACTGCCAAGAAGGGGGACACCAAGAAGTTACGTTGACCTTTCTAAAGGCCAATTAGGGCAAAGATTGGAGTAACTACTATGGTAATGTGTTGGAAACATAACCCAGTAACTTCTTTGAATCATGAGCAGGAAGAACTGGTTCAAGTATGTTGAATCTGCATGGAATACCTCCGATCGTAAGTATAAATATTTGTACATGGATTGTGCCTCAGGAAAGCAGGCAAAACAGGAAGGGCACTGGAATGGGGTCACCATCCATTCCGATGAAGCTGATGGAAGTAGCTCGTTGAGGCCAAAAGGTTTACATGGTAAGGCCTGGTTTGCTACAATGCAAGAAAGAAATTTGGATCATCCTGAGTTTCAATATAAGCTCAAGATGATGGGTATGGAAGATGAACCAGTGTATTGTTTGGGGATAATTTGCATCAAACAATTTATCCACTATCCACAATGCAATGATGCCCTGGATTGACACCAAAACAGAAACCATATTTGATTTCGTATCCAATTTTGTTAAGTGGCTGTCGCATGATGAAAGCGATAATGGCTCATATACACTCAGAAGAGGAAGATTCGGTATGGTCCCGGGATAGCTCACGCCCCGAAAGGGTTCAGGAGGTTATTAGCGTTTCCTTGTTGTCACGATGGCGGAGACAACTAAATATTGAGTTCATCGACGTGCGAGGCGATGTGAAATTCACAGTCAATTGTTGAAGATCACATCGAGGGGACTGATGAAAATCGCCCGTACAAAGGACAGACGTTGTCCGTATGAAGGACAGACGTTGGAACGAGTGAGACAACAATCGATTGATGAGCGATCGACATAGAAGTTCATAATTTTAGTTTTGGTATGCTATTTGGATAACTTTACGTTGTATTAGGTTTACACGTACTGTTTTCATCAGGGAAGGCAGAAATTAATCACGTAAATTGTGTTGGTTGTGTTGATATCTTTTACCTGTTGCAACCCAATAGGGCAGATTGTACGTGTAAAAGAAGCCTTCCATGCCAAGCACCACTAATATTTCCAATGAAATATTACCCTCCCTCTGCACTTGACACTCGGCTGAGTTATGATGCCATTTCTTCCACAGAAATGTCACTGCCCATCACAACTCTTATCAGGAATCATGAATTTAGCACTCTTTCTCCTCTCCCTTAGCCCCCTTCTGACTAAATAAGAGAAACACAATCTTTCCGGTCGGCCACTGGTTCTGCATGATGCCATGCACAAGACAGCAGTAGTTTATACTACCGCTGGGACGATCTCTTCCATTGCACTGATAGATCATCTGTGGATTCTTACAGTTCCCCAGGCTCTGACACACCTGGGTTAATTCCCCCCTACCACGACAAGGTGATCCACTCAGGGGGGTCTTGGTTTTATCCTGGTCCTTGGATGCCTCTGGACACGGTTCTCCCATTCATCGGTCTGTTTTCTGCTTTGCTCCTGCTTCTCTTTACCTGCTTCATGTGTTGCCATCCTTGTCCCTCCGTCCAGACTCTGAGTGTTACCAGCGCCTTGCCCTTGCTTCTCTCTGAGTGCTTCCTGTGCTGCCACCCTTGTCCCTCCTTCTGGACTTTGTGTTCCACCTGCATAATAATCATATGATGACATCATCGTCGTTTGAGTTTCCTTCCACAACTGTATTCTCCTCCTGGTGGGACGAGATAACGTTTGCTGGCAGCACTTCGTGTAAGGATGTTCGTCACCATGAACAAGAGGGAATTTGGAAAAATCACTTCGTGTCACTCCACAACAACGATTATGATCCAGTTTGTTATAGGCACATCTTTCTCACTGGCAACTATTACAAACACGAGGTCCATGATCGATTTGAACTTATTCTAGCAGAAGCAGACCGGACGAATATTACAACATCTAGATCGCTGCCCATGGTTGTTGATGTCAGTGCTAATATTGGCCATTACAGGTTGTTATGTTGTAAAACCCCTACGAGCTGGGTATGCACAATGAGGCGACAAGCTCGTATTGGTAACAAAGTATACTAAAGTTGTAACTGCTTTCACTAATGTTTTCTTTTGACAGAAAGTGAGCTCTTGCTCAAATTTTCTGTTGGTTACGAACTACATTGGCGAATGAACGATTCTTCACCATGAATGTCTTTTCTGACGTATTAAATGATTCAGTATCAGATTCTTCAACCACATTGACTGGTTGAGAAACAACCTGATGTGGATGTGACTCATTGGCCACATCTTGACTCGTATGAGTCGATCCTTCCACATTATTTCCAACATGTTAACAGTAAGTGCCGCTAGACAACACGCGGTGGTTGCATCCGTCCAATTTGGTTCAACTTCGCGATTCTATCGAGTTGAACACTCATTCTCACAGTGATAATAAAGACAAAGATCCCACAGCATTCTTTGGTTCTATTCAAATGTTTCGAAATGGCGTGCTCATCCTGCAATGAGCCCGTTGAAGACTCTGAACACTTCCTCACATGCCCCAACCCAGATCGTTGCAAATGGCATGCGGCCCTCACGACATCCCTTCTGCGCAGGTGTGAATCAGTGGATACAGATCCAGCCCTTCTAGACCTCCTCCTGTGGGGCCTGAACCATTGGCTCCAAGGTACACCAATCCCAGCCCACAGCGTACCCGAACGGATCGCCCATCTACTCCACAGTCAGACCACGATAGGATGGGACAACTTCCTCCTAGCTAGGCCGGTGGTCCAAGCACTGGACTACCCTCCAGTTGCAGTACCTGCAACGGAACCACATTGAGGTCAAGAACAAGAACCATGGTCTCTCATGGTCCAGTAACATTATCCGTCTCATGTGGGATCACTGCTACAAGGAGTGCAAAACGACAAAGCTAGGCACTATAAAGACGCCGAAGACAAGGCCCAGTGATGACTAGAAAAATCTCACCGGACCATTAGGGAACTATACAACCTCAAGGCCAAGTGTTCCCTCCAAGCCCAGCGACATTATTTCTACCCCACAGTAGAGGAACATTTTTGCACAGATACCGACGCAAACAGCCTTGAAAACTCGCTGGAAACATACGAGCCGATGATCATGCAAAATATCTGGCACCAAAGGACTAAGTCAGATCACCACCTCTGACAAATTGACGAAGTCTTTCAACTGACAAGAACCATAACTCTGCATAACCAGACAACCACGATGGCACCACGACAACGTACGTCACGACTGACAACTCGCCCCATCAACACATATTTCCCTCCTAACAGAATCACAACCCCCACTCCAACTTGTTAGAACCCCCACCACATCACATAACCCAACCACCATATCCACCCAACCACCATAAAACCGACAGACAGACAAACAAACAAACACAAAAACACACAAAGTATCAAAATGCCCATCCTAATTTCCCATGCCTTCCTCTCCAACCAGATGAGTTTTTCTATTGATGTAGTGGTGGTTGTAAACGATGAGCTACATAAATTTATGAGGATGTCTGTTGTCTATATGATCTCTTGGATGCTCGTCGACGAGTTTGGCAAGTTGCAGATGAATGACAGTTGGCGGTGCTGGCAGTAACGGCCGAGGATGCCGGCTTGTAACGGTCAGTGATATCCGGGTTCCGGACGGGGATCAACACACCCTCACCCATGGACACAGCTGATGGATTGATGTGGCAGAGGCACAGACACCTTCATCAGTGGATGCAGCTTTTGGAGCGATTTGGGCATCAGGGTTTGGGCTGTCCTCCTTGGCGTGGCATTGGAAGTAATTAGTAGACGTGGATATAGGTTCATGTAAGTAAGCAGAGCGTATGGCTCGGTGGTGCTCAGCGGGATGATGTTTAGTGAAATAATCGGCCCGGTTTAAGGCACCTTTGCGCCATATGATGTGAAATTGGTTCTGCCGTACGCGGTCGCGGATTCAGTAGAATTGCATGTCCAGTTTTTGTTTTACAGTGCCATTGGTGATGCCTGCAGCGGTGCTATTTTTGGTGACGATTGGTGTGGGGCTCTGTGTGTGACCAAGTTCTTCAAGGCAGGTGCGAATGGGGCATGCTTCTTTGCCGTTGTGAAAGGTGCCGGCAAGCTCAGCTTCAGCGGCGGAGGATACAACTTCTTTGAGGATTTGGCATGGGATGTGAATGGCGACATTTGGTTTGGGGTGGGTGGATGGGTCGGTGTTGGGTTCGCTGAGGTAATGGAAGCCAGCATATCAGGAGCAGGCCTTGGGTTTGGATAAGTAGGAGGCGTCGCTCTCAATGTGAAGTTGCATTCCAGTCGCATGGTATCGTACAATGGTGTCAGGGTTTGTTGCTGCATAGTTGAGGAATTTGTGGCTTGAGCTTGTTGTGTAGATATCATGCCTAGGACGGGAAGCATAGTGCAGTCCACTGCGCGGGCGTAGAACAGGAAGACTCTGACAATTTCCTGGACGCGTTTGATGCCGGCAGCATTGAGTTGTGGGGAGGTGTCCTCATCGGGGGCAAAGTGGACTGTGGCGCCGTACTCAGGTTTGAGCCAGGTGTGGGAGAGTATTCAGGTTGGGGTGGGGTGAGATGGGCAAAACGGGCAAGGGCCCGTTCAACAAATCCTGGCATGGAGATGTCGCACGTGCGGGCTTCCTGGTCCCATGCAAGGGTCAGGCCACAATACCGGGTGCCTTCCCAGTCAGCTTTGCATTCATATCGCTGTCAAAGAGTGGCAAGGAGGTGATCTACGTCGTCTTGGTTGACATATTTCACGCCGAAGTCGTCAACAACGAGGGAAAAAGCGATCGGGCGGGTTTTGTGGCACCAAAGGCCGGGGGTGTGGGGGATGGGGTGGTAGCCTGCGGGTTCCAGGAAGGTGCGGAGGTAATCGTTGGCGATGCGCCCTGCCTGGGGTAAGCCGTACATGCCGCGTCGAATTTTGACATAAACATAGTCGCCGTCAAGGAGGGTAGCCAGGTTGTATAGTTCGAAGATGTCATCTGGGATGTAGCGTTGGTGAATGTACATGTATTCGTAGTCGGCCATTGGCGTTCCGAGGTAGGTTTGCGTCGAGCGTCGGTTCCAGATGCGGCGTCTTTGGCGTGCTTTGGGCCCAGTGAGGGAGGAGAATGTCGGTGGCGCTGGTTCAGGTGTGTCGGTTGAGGGGGCGGCCACCCTCAGAGGTGCGGGCGTGATTGGCATTCCCAAGGATTGTGGGGTTGGCTCTGACGGGGTCAGGCTGGATGGCATGGGAGTGTCTGGCACCCTCAGAGGTGCAGGGGCCTTCGTGTGGACGTTAGTGCAGCGTGGAGTGCTTTGGGAGGAGGGCGTGGGGTTGGTGGTATGGAGGGGATTGTAGGTTCAGTTGGCGCTGGTGTCTTTGGAGGGGAAATGGGGTCAGGGGTGGAGTTAAACATTTCCGTGAGTTGTTCAAGTGCATGGCGATTTGAGGGGGAAATAAGCGGTGTGGAACGGGAGGTGGGTTTCGGGAGGATAGAAAGAGTGTCATGAAGGCTGACACAGATGAGATCTTTGGGTGTGGCGAGCGGGAGGGAAACGGGCTGTGGGAAGAAGCTGACAGTGTCGGTGACGCGTTCTCGGCGGGTTTCCGTTATCCATTACGATTCTAGGGCGGGACCTATATACCACCGTCGGTGGCGTGGGGTGCCCAACTTTCACGTTGTGCCTGTTTCATGTGCACCAGGACGCGACAACCAGGGGGGGGGAGAGGTGTCCGGTTGTAGTCGAAAGTGCCATGTAATTGGGCCCATGCGGAGAGTTTGGGGTTGATGCGAGAGCCACGAAGCAAATTCAGAGAAAGTTCTGCGTGTGGAAGGAGGTGGTCCCACAGGTGGATGGGGAATGCAGGGTTGGCAGAGCAGAGACCTGCAATGAAGTGGTTCTCGAAGGTGCGGATGGCTCGCTTAGCAGCGTTCCAGCGATGGAGGTAGGGTGGTACTAGCTGATAGTCAAGGTCCTCGGATTGCATGAAATCTTTGAGCATGGTGGAGCATTCATTGTCCAGGAACTGCAATCAGGGGTGGAGACCAGCGCGGACCAAGCGGTGGTGGGCCAGACGAAAGGCTTCTATGTGGGCGCACTGGGAGCGGTTCTTCATTGGTACGGTGAGAATGGCATTGGAGTCGTTGTCGTAGACGATGAGGATGTAGTTGTTGCCAGTGGAGGAAGGCGCAACAAACTTGCCGGTGATGTCGCTGTAGATTTTACCAGTTGGGTCAAAGGCTGCGGCAAAGCAGTGGTAGGTGCGATTGGGGCTGGGGTTGATGGCGGGAAGTAGTCCTCTGAGGCATCAGCGGGGGCTGGTGTTGGTGTACCGAAGGTTCTTCCTGGTTTGGTCGAGATGCCCCTTAGTAGTGGCGATGGAAGTGGGCGGATGGCGGCGCAGAGTTTCGGCAGAGAGGCCTGGGATGCCCGTGATGCAGCCGCGACAGAGGGCTTCCTTGAGTGTAGAGAGGGATGGGGAGAAGAGGGCAGCATGGGCAAAGGCAACCAGGTTGGTAGGGCTGGCCCAATGATCAATGGCAGCAGCTGCAGTTTCGGTCGCATGCGGGAGCTTAACGTGCCACAAGCTGCTAGTGGGGTTGCAGGAGCCAGTGAGAAGGAGATTGTGGTCAAGGTGGACGGTGACCTTGGTCTTGGCAAACGTGACGGTACACCCGGCATCACAGAGGGGGGCGACAGCAATCAGGGGTTAGGAAGCTAGACATGGCGGGCGGTGAACGGAAGTGCGGGGATATCCAGTTCGGCTTCGTGAGTGGCATACATGAGGGCACCATTGGGGTTGGAGATGGGGACATGACGTTCGAGGGGTCATAGATTGGTATACAGGCCGCCAAGTGAGAAGAAGTGAGCGGTGGCTCCTGAGTCCAGTATGTTTAGATTGACCGGGGGACCAGTGTTAGAAGAAATAGGGTGCTGACTAATAGTGGAGTTACTAGTTTGTGGCCAATCCCTTTAAAACAACTGGCTCCCGCCCGTTTCGGGTTTCTTTGTGTCAGCGGGAAGCATAGATACGGTCGCTGCCGCCCTTGCGTGTGAAGGCGGTTGCGGTCTTGTCATGACCGTCACCGAGATTCTTGCAGGTGGCGCTGTTGTGGTTCGGGTTGGTGCCAAGGCTGTGGGTCCAGCTGTAGTACATAGCTCTGCCAGTGTTGGTGGTGACCGCGCTGCAAGCTGTGTTGGTGGATGAGGTCAACACGGTTGCGAAGGGCGGGCAGATGGTATTGCTGGCCGAGTGAATTCCGGTTTGTTTGGTGGTTAACTCCCGAAGACGTTGTGTGTTGGCTTTGGTGAAATGTTCCTGAAAGTTGGCGTAAGTTTGGTCATCATCGGGCTTACGGTTCCATTCGTTGATATAGGGTGCAAGGACACCGGATTGTTCAAAGGACTTTAAGATTAGGATCATAGCCGTTTCTTTGGAAATGGGATCATTGGTTCCAGCAGCAAATTCAATGCATTCGCGGATGCGTGTCCAGACCGTGGTAATTTCGTCGTCCGGATTCCATGCGGCCTTGAGTTTGTCGCGGTTGTCCTCTAGATCCTGCTGCTTGATGGTTCCATAGTTGGTAATGAGGTGTGTTGAGAGTTGCAGTGGGGTAACATTGGCATAGCCAAAGCTGTAGAACGTAGGTTCAACGGCAGCGAGGAGTTGTTGGTGTAGGGCGCTTTGTACAGCTACGTAGGTGTCATAGGCAATGACGCTCTTGTCATAGGCACGGTCGGCGGCGCTGATTTGGGCGTTTGTGGCCCCTGGGGCAGGGTCCGGTTGGTCCCCTGGCATGGGGGGAACTTCAAAGGCTTGGCCGGCACGAAGGATGTATGCGGCTTTGCTCATGACCAGGGCAAGATGGCCATTAGCTCCACTGCCTTGTCTGGAGGCGACGCTTTTGGCATTGGCATATATTTAGCGCGTGAGCGTTTTGATAGCGGCGGCAGTTGGTTTGCCGGCGCTCGGAGTTAGGGTTGGGTATGGGAACGCAAAAGTGAGAGTTGTCATGCTGTTGCATGGAGTTCGTCGACGTCAGGACGGTTGTAGTGTGGTGGCTGTTTGTGTAGCCGGTTATGGTAAACTTCTCAAGCTGGGGGCTTGAGGGCGTGTTGTGGTTTATGTAGCTCTAGTGATGTATTGGTGGTTGTAAACGATGAGCTACATAAATTTATGACTATCTCAAAGCGATAGCCATGAATTTTGTTTTGCTAGGGTTACGGGACAGCCTCTGTGTGCATGTTGTGGAAGGACGATGATGGGACACTAAGGGAGTGCATGTAGTGGGCTTCACTCAGTGACCTACCCCATACCCTTATGGGGTTGGGTGCTTATGATGCTAGCTACTGTACGACTGTCCCTCAGACAGAGACTGAGGAGGACGGAGTACTAGGAAGAGAAAAGGGTGGGAAGGGTGGGTCAAAGATGACATGCACACAGGGGAGCTGTCTGCAAGAGTTGTGAGGTTTGTGAGCAACTCCAGCAGCCCTACACCCATGCGCCACAAAATTTGTGCGACTATCTCAAAGCGATAGCCATGAATTTTGTTTTGCTAGGGTTACGGGACAGCCTCTGTGTGCATGTTGTGGAAGGACGATGATGGGACACTAAGGGAGTGCATGTAGTGGGCTTCACTCAGTGACCTACCCCATACCCTTATGGGGTTGGGTGCTTATGATGCTAGCTACTGTACGACTGTCCCCCATATGGACGCTTGGTTGAGCATGCGTGTGTGGCCCATGATGAAAGGAAGTGTGTAGCAAGCAAGCAGAAGCATAGGCAGGAGGTCACTGAGGAAGGCGGTCTTTTGGTTTTATGAAGGTAGGAGGCGGAGGGTTGGTTTGATTGCAGCGTTCAGAGTGAGTGGTGTGGAGGACATTTGGGTTGAGAGTCCGGCGGAGAAACCCGTTATTTGTTCCTGGATATATAGAAGAAATGTATCTGAGGACCAGCGTCCGAGGATTTTTATGGTATGAGCTGGGACCCCTCCAAGGTGAAGGGCCATTGCACCGCCGGCGCGCAGCGAGTGACTAGAGATGTCAGCCGGAGTGATGTTGTATCGTGATAAACCCAGGATTTGGACGGTATTTTTGAGTGCTGTGGTGATGTCGGTTACCGTGACCTGTTTTGCAACATGTTTGTGGCCGGTGAAATATGTGCCAAGCATGGTTGTCGGATCGGACGTGTGTTGGCGGATGTGGTGGATACGGCGGATGATTGCGGCGATAGGACAGGTGACATCGCGGGTAGCCTCCTGGTGAATTACTTGATTGCGGCGGCCGTTCTTTTGGTTTGAGATACGAAGTGTGGCCGCTGTGCATTGAGAGAGCAGGGTCTGGAGTGGTAGGGTGGAGTGAAGAACCTGTGTGTGGTTCCATAATGTGACATCCTCCAGGCGGAATTGTATTGTGCGTCGACGGGCTGTTTGGGTTGCCTGGGTGTACTCACCGACACGGAGGAGGTAGAACCAAGCAATGGTGCAAAGGTCGTGAATGGCTTGGAAGCGTGGATTGTTATCAGCGCGGGTGACGTTGAGGTATTTAATGGCGATGTGTGGGAGAGCTAGTTTTCGTTTGGGGGGAGGATCATGTCGGCGGTAGTTCTCAATTTGGCGCTTCAGAGGTTTGTGAGCAACTCCAGCAGCCCTACACCCATGCGCCACAAAATTCGTGCGAGGATGTCTGTGTTGGAGACAGTGATGATGGGTTGACTCGTATGAATCAAGACGGGACTGCGGAGTCACGTACACGTCAGGATGATACTCAACCACTCAATGATCTTGAAGATGAAAATTCAAAGCCAACGAAATCATCACAACAGATGATGATGACGAAGAGCCGATCGTACGCCGATGTAGTTCGTAATGGAGAGAAAGGTTGAGCATAAGCTCACTTTCTCTAAAAAGGAAACTAGTGAAAGCGATTTGCATCGTTAGTATACATAGTGTCCCAAGTACGAGCTCGTGGCCTGAGGGTCCGAGTATAGCTCGGTTAGGATTTCCTACACTTTTTAGAGAAGGGATCGTTCATCCAAAAATGAGCGATAAATCGGGAGGGGACGAAGCCCCACCCAGTGAAAACAAGACCCACGTGAACGATGGCGAACAAGACCGGCAACGCTCGAACAGGAAGGACCATGCCAAAGGTGGAGGAGGGTCTACCGACTCTCGGTTCACCGGCAGCATTGAATCACTCAAAGGTTGCGTGTACGACATCGGCGGCAATGGTGAGAACACCGACAACTTCGGTCGCATTACCATGAAGATCGCCATCTACATCGCCGCGAACATCAAGGGCGGTGGCGAATTCAGGCACGCCATGAAGCCGGACGTTCTTAAATTTGAAGAACTAACTGTTCCCGGTGTATCCGACGAACAGAAGCGGGACCCAGCACAGTTAGAACTTTGGAAGCTTGAGCTTCAAACGTACCACAAGAAGCTACAAGCCAGGGAAGACGCTTCGCTAAAGGCATTCTCGGTCATCCTCGGACAATGCTCCATGGCGGTTGTGAACAGACTGGAATCCTCGGACGAATGGGAGAGCTTGGACGCAAGCTCGGACGTTATGGGTTTGCTGAAGCTCATTCGCCAGTCACTATACACCCGCTCAACCTCGAAACAGGCGACTCAAAGCCTTCAGGAGGCTCTAGACAGGTTCATGGGTTTTCGTCAGGCAGGTCACATGAAACTTGGGACCTATTTCGACACCTTCAAGAGTTTGTATGAGGCGTACGAACACCTCGGTGGCGGCACAGGGCACAGTCTCGAAGGGCTCCAGAGGTTCCTCAAGTCAAAGGACCCGACGAACCCGTCATACCAAGAGCTGAAGGAAGCTGAAAAAGCCGCTAAGGAGGAGTTTCTTGGGCTTCGTCTAATCCGCTGTAGCGATCCACACCGATATGCTGGGCTCATGGCGGACATCGAAAATTCTTTCACTCGAGGAATAGACGGATACCCAAAGACTCTTACAAAGGCGTACGAAATGCTTGTCAACTATGTGAACGTCAACCAACATTTCAGGCCACACCCAAAGAAGAACAATCAGGGACTGTTGTTCCTACAAGAGGGCGATTCCAACGGAAGGCGCAATGGCGGTGGCAGAGGCAGTCGTGGCGGTAAGGGTCAGGATCGTAGCTCCACTAAAGATAGTAAAGAGCGCTATTTGTTTAGGCCCCACTGGAAACTCACAAGGCGGCCACTACTTCATGAGTCTCACCTCCGGTGACCACATTATACGACATCGATGGACCTGCCTCCCTATGCCAGACGAGGCTATCGCCCGCGTCTCTCAAATCGGTCGCCGCCAGGGTATGCCTTCAACTCTAACTTTCTCCAACCGGCATGGTGCTGAGATCCTCGATCAAGTCACCACTGCGATTGAGGACGACCATCCCGATGTCTCTGACGACGACAGCACCTATTCCTACGAGTCCATGACTAGCGCTGATGATTCGCTGTTGATCGCTGACGATGACTCCTCTGCTTCGGACCCGAATATGACCACAGGCCCCGCTCCCGCGTTCCCTGCTGCCACAGGAGTGACGGAACTGGAACAAATTCCAGATTATCTGAACGAGAACCACGAGGAATACATCGAAGATGCGGGGACCGAAAGTTCAGAAGTAATGGATGATATGAACCACGATGAAGGAGTGGATGATGAAACCACAGGAGTGGAAGAAATCACAGAAGCGGAAGAAGGAACGGATGAAACCACAGGAGTGGAAGAAAACACAGGAGTGGACAGAGTGGATGAAACCACAGGAGTGGATACTCTAGACAGAGAGCGGACGGAAACGCATACACTAAGCGAGGAATTCCACCAAGCTGAACAAGACGGCCGAGACGCTGCATTAACACCAGAGTACACAGGTCCAAATACTCGTTATCGAAAACGAAATGGACGAGAACCGCGCAACAATCATGTACTGCTATCTGACATTATGGACACGTTCAATCCCGATACCCATCACAAACTTTTTTGCCTCGTTACAGCACAAATGACGGCTAATAAAGGAGTGAAGGTATTTGGAGTGGCCGGTGAGATGGCAATCGAAAAGGAATTGCGTCAGCTCCTGGCTCGTGACGTGATGCATGGAGTGCACAGTAAAGAACTCACCCGAGAGCAACGGCGAGCCGCGCTACGATACCTCATGTTTCTGAAGGAGAAACGTTGTGGCACAATCAAAGGTCGAGGATGTGCTGACGGGCGCAAGCAGCGCCTATACAAAACCAAGGCAGAGACCAGTTCGCCAGCATTAAGCATAGAAGCGCTATTTCTGAGCTGTGTTATCGATGCCTATGAGAGACGTTATGTCTTGACATGCAACATCCCCGGAGCGTTCATGCAAGCCGAAATGGATGAGCTACTACATTTGAAGCTGGACGGAACCATATTGGAGATCCTTTTACGCATGGAACCCACCTACGACCAATTCGTTGCTTATGAGAACGGGAAGAAGGTTCTTTACGCGCAGCTGGACAAAGCCCTCTACGGGGCTGTACAGAGTGCATTGCTTTTCTGGAAGAAATTGACAGCTTTCGTGGTGGACGTACTTGGTTTCGAAATCAACCCATATGACGCGTGTGTTGCGAACAAAATCATCAACGAAAAACAGTGCACCATAGCGTGGTATGTGGATGATCTCAAAATATCACATAAAGACCCTACAGTTGTCGAGGACATCTTCACAAAACTACAGGAGGAGTTCGGCAAGGAGGCACCTTTAACCGTGACACGAGGAAAGGAGCATAATTATCTCGGGATGAGAATTGACTTCTCAATTGAAGGTAAGGTGCAGTTCACTATGCCCTCTCTTGTGAACGAAATTATCGAACAGCTCCCACCGTCCTTGGCATCGGGACCATGCGCCACGCCCGCCGCTAATCACTTGTTCCAAGTGAATACCAAAGCGAAAAAACTCCCACAGGACAGTTCGGATCTCGTACACAGAATGACCACGCAATTGCTATACTTGTGCAAACGAGCGCGCCCTGACCTGCAGACAGCTGTAGCATTTCTGACAACCCGGGTGGCCGCGCCAGACTCAGACGACATGAAGAAGTTGGGACGCTGCGTACGTTACTTACGACATGAAGAAGTTGGGACGCTGCGTACGTTACTTGCATCTTCCATTAATACTTGAGGCTAGCTGCATCAACAGTATCCATTGGTGGGTAGACGCATCGTACGCAGTACATCCAGACATGCGGAGTCACACCGGAGCCACCATGACTTTAGGCAAGGGATCTGTTTACTCAATGTCAACACGGCAAAAAATCAATACACGTAGCTCGACTGAGGCTGAGCTCGTGGGAGTGAATGATGCCATGTCCATTATCTTATGGACTCGACACTTCTTGGAAGCGCAAGGCTATACTGTCAACGACAATATTGTGTACCAAGATAACGAAAGCGCTATTCTGTTGGAGAAGAATGGGCGTCACTCATCCACCAAGCGCACCCGTCATCTTGAAGTACGATATTTCTTCGTAACGGATAATGTTCGTCGTAACAAGTTATCGATCGCCTACTGCCCAACGGGGGATATGATTGCAGACTACTTTACCAAACCCCTTCAAGGTTCGGTGTTCCGAAAGATGCTAAAACAAATACTGAACGTTGACGACGCTCTGATCAACTCGTCGCCACAGGAGTGTGTTGGAGACAGTGATGATGGGTTGACTCGTATGAATCAAGACGGGACTGCGGAGTCACGTACACGTCAGGATGATACTCAACCACTCAATGATCTTGAAGATGAAAATTCAAAGCCAACGAAATCATCACAACAGATGATGATGACGAAGAGCCGATCGTACGCCAATGTAGTTCGTAATGGAGAGAAAGGTTGAGCATAAGCTCACTTTCTCTAAAAAGGAAACTAGTGAAAGCGATTTGCATCGTTAGTATACATAGTGTCCCAAGTACGAGCTCGTGGCCTGAGGGTCCGAGTATAGCTCGGTTAGGATTTCCTACAGTCTGTTGTCTATGGGATCTCTTGGATGCTTGTCGACGGGTTTGGCGAGTTGCGGATGAAGGACAGTTGGTGGTGCCGGCAGTAACGGCTGAGGATGCCGGCTTGTAACGGTCGATGATATCCGGGTTCCGGACGGGGATCAACATTTTCCTCCTCACGTGATGAAAACTGCACGTGTAAATTGCGCATCCTACAGATATCTAATCACATCTTACTGTCAGACTTCGACACCAATCGTGCCTAAGCCAAGTCGGCCCGACAAAGTATAAATGAATCCGAGACCCACTGGGCTTTTGAGTGAAGATGGAATTGAGCATTGTTGAATCTATCTGCCGGGATTTTGAGTGAAGATGGAAGTGAGCATTGTTGAATCTATCTCCCGGCCGGCCATTGACTTTGGTGAATCTATCTGCCGGCCGAACACGGACATAGACAACCGCGCCAAATCTTCGGAGATCAAATCTGCGGGCCGATCGTGAACGAGCCGGACACACCAGGGCGATGTTTTCCATCAATCAACTTCAGGCCTCGTCTCATGAAGGGAAATTGTTCACCTCGATGAAAGACTCACAACTTGGCAAATTTGCACTTGCTTTCACACCTGAAAATTCGCACTTGCTTTCACACCTGACTGAAGAGCAACGATTCTGCTAATAGAAAGGAGCTGGTTGATCTCTCCTCCTTCCCTGTTTTCAGTATCAGTTGCTGGTAATTTCTTTTTATCTCGGTCCTTGTAACATGTCGCTTAAACCTTTTTCGTTGGATACAGAGGACGACGTGGAGATGACCCTCATCCCCTGTCCCTCTTGTTACCTCCGGTACGTTTTCGCCGTTGTTTCGCACGCCCTCGGTCACTATTTCCGGTAGTGGCACGGGGGGGGGGGGTTAATTTGGATGCGTGTGTGAGTTTGTTGTTGGTGTCGAATCCCGATGTCTTGTGTCGTGGTGTCATCGGAGGCTCCGGTTACAACCGGGCTTGCGCAAGGTTCAATTGCACCACCAAGGCTCATCAGCAGTCGAAGGTTTCTTTGACAGCGAATGCCTTGTACGTTGAACCCAAGAAGTCCCAAGTTTTGGTAGCTCCGTTCCTCCCAACCCAATACCTCAGCGGTGAGGCTAAGGTAGAGGAGCTTTTGGAGGAGACACGTCCCTTGGAAGTTTGGACCACCTGGTTTGCTGCACAGGAAGCCTCCCACCTTGGGATGGATACGGTTCACAATCCCGGCCGAAGAAGTATTCAACAGGTTCACCAAGACATGCGCACTCCCAAACGCTTGAAGCTTACTGAGCATTTGGAGAGTTTGGCGGATGAAAACTTTGATGGGGTCGACCCAACCATTGTGAGGCAGGTTCGAAAGATTGACAAAATCCTCGATGCCAACGGTATGGAGGACGACTTCTCGGAAGATGAATATGTTGAGGATGTTACCCCTAAGGTTGGAGATGTGTCGCCGGTTGGAGTCGTAACCTCGAATTGGAATTTGTTGTTGGCAAGCATCGAAGCTCTTGACTCCAAAATCCAAGGACAGGAGACAGGTTTGTCCAAATTGCGGGAGGTGTTCAGTCGGGCAATGAAGGAGTTGGAAGTTAAGGCTGAAGAGACCAACACCAGGGCTCAGTTGTTGTTGGCTAAACTTGGAGCAGAAACTAAGCAAGGCGACACGACCAAGATCTGGGAGGTGATCGGGTTGATGCGCGAGGACATGTCGGCAAGTGATGACAAGTTGAAGCAGCTTATGGACTACGCCGAGAAAGGACCGGCCGAATTGGAACATTGTGCCAAAAGCCTGGCGGAACTCCAGAATCATTATCAAGACTCCCTTGCAAAGATTGTCGAAAAATTCAAAACCTTAACTCGCTCTTCCAACCCAGATGAGAAGGCGAAGAAAGAAGTGAGTGACCTTGCTAGGAGATTGTTGATCTTGGAGAATAAAGAACGGGCCCTCCCGGACTTGATGTCGATGGACCTGGAAGGCACAAACCGTGAGAGCAATGAGAGCAAGCTCATGCCAGAAGTGTTGAGATTGGCACAGGTGGTGGAGCATTTGAACAAGGTGATCCGCGAACGAGGTGCCCAGGAAAGTGACGAGCTTTTGGACAAGATGAAGCGAGAACGAGAAGCCCAGGCGCGTGATGAGGTTTTTTACAAGGAACTGGGCGTGATTACTCATAAGATAGCTGACCTGGAGCAGTCGCGTGGGGAAAGGTTCGAACATCCAGAGGGAACCTTTGGCTCCCCGCAAGAGGTCGAAACTTGGATTGTGAACGAGACGATCCCGTCGTGTGGAATGTTTTGGGACTTGGGAAGCGTCCTCGTGGGAATGATGGAAAAGTCCAAATCATTTAAGGAGTTTGCCGACGAGCGTTACTCGGCGGAGAGAGCACAATTAAGTCAAAACGAAACGTCCTTGCTGGCCGCCATGACTCATCACCGTCCAGGATGTTTATTCGGGAAAAATCACGGTCGGGTCGATCTACTAGACGACACGTCGGAAGGCTTGCAAGACTTATGCGACTTGGATTGGGGACGGAACGTCCGCGTACTCTTTATCTCTCACTAGAGCGTTAACAGGGCACCTCAACAGCCTTCGTCGCACGTTCTCCCGCACCGACGGGGGAGAACGGATGGCCCGAAGCCTCCTCGACGATATCTCGAAGCAATGGAATGACCTCTGCAACTTCACCCAGACTTTTTACACCAAGTTGGTAAACGTGGCCAAATTCTCAGAGGCAAATGCCTTCAAACTTGTCGGCAGATGCTGGGGAGCTGTGTTTGACACCATGCGCTCCCATCGAGAAGCCCTCAAATTGGTGGGCGATTTGCAAGCGCCCGGGAACAAGGCTATGGTTATTTGGTCCGTTTTTCAGTGTCACCGTATAATGAAGGAATTCATTGCGCTAGATTTTGAGGGTCACCCGGCTATAGTCAAGGAAATCAGCCTTTTTATCATCACAGAACGTGTGGATCCAGCGGAAATCCTTCGCCTCACATCTCGAATGAAAAAGCTGGAGGACGAGTGTGCTGCCGTGACAGAGACAAATCAGAAGTTGAGAAGCTCTCATGCGGATTTCCAAGTCACCTTCATGGGTCTCAAGCGCACTGTGGATGATTTGAAGAATGAACTTAAGCAACTCAAAACCAAAAAGTAGGATTGGAGGGAGGTTTCACTCATTGGTAAACGCCCTCGAGTGGAATCTCCTTCTTTTTCTTGTGCGTTGGCGGCGAAACGAACAAAGGTCAATGACTCCCGTCGTTCTCTAAGGGGAGTCACCTTTGGTACCTTGCCAGTTCAATCGAACAAGCACGTACGTCCTTGTGTGCTTTTCGGTTCTTCGTTTTCGGTTTGGCTCCCCCATCTTGCGATGTTGGGTTTGGAAGCCGTGCTGATTGTGTTGGTGGTTCCCACTTCTCTACCCTTGGTAGAGTCCTTGGTAACCCCTGGGTGTATGATATGGGTCGGAGATGGGAAGGACCGTCTGGGTGCGGGGACTCTCCCACTCAATGGTGGTTCGACGGTTGGGTTGGTGGATGGTGGCATCACGACGGACATTCTCCATATGGCTTCGGCCCTCTCGCTCCACGATCTGGTAACCACGCGACGGGGTCGGCGATGCCCTCGGGGGTGGTATTCATCAATCGTTGAAGTCTCGCATGCAGCAGTTGGGGGAGTTACAGCTGCGGTAACCCATATTGCACAATATAGGAAGGCGGACCCTCCCCCGAAACCTGGAACCGTCCCCCTTGCGGTACCTCGAGACGCTAGTACAGTTTTGGCCTTTACCAAGACGGTACGGCATTATCGACGGGCCCCGGCGGTAAAGGTGTTTGAAATGCCAGTACTTACCAACCTGGGACCGCTGGTGGCCCCCTTTTACCATTCTGGAGGACTTCTGCCTTTTCCTCTGGACACGGCCGTTCGTGTTTTGATCCCCACTTTGTTTTCCCGCGATGGATGTTGGGGATTGCGCACGGTGTCCGCAACGGAAGTTCTTCTAGCTCTGGATGTCTCGGATGCGTTGATTCCACGGTTTGTGGCAGTTTCGAACACCCTGCTAAAGTCATTGTTGCCAGGACGAGCGTTGGTTGCAAGCTATAAAGCCTTGTTTCCTGACATCGAAGGACATCCAGTACGGGAGGGACTTATGGTGACGGGGGGGGGTTGGAATGCTGGAAGATAAGCAGTCGTTTGAAAGGCTGGAAGAAAAGAAGTCGTGTGCTGCAGAAGTGGCGGAGGAGGACGCTCGGAGTCCTCCGAAGGCTTCCGGACCTACAGGCATGGATGGGGCAAAAGAAGCCATGGAGCTACGGAAAGGTGCGGGGGTCATCGCCATGGACGCTATTCTGAGGCAGACGGAACAAAAAGAACAGGAGAAGGCTGCGGTAAAACACGACGATGCTCAAGTTCCAGAGTACTTGTGGGTAGAGCACATGTTGCAGGACTTCAAGTGGAAGACCAAGAACGGGGAAAGGCGGGTATGGTCACAAACAGAACTAGCGGCCATACCGGAACATCTGACGGTGTTACGGCGATGGGCGTTGTCATGGTGGAAGCAAAACCTGAGGCGAGAATTCGAAAGGTACCTTGGTGAGGATGTGTCCGCTATGGCCATGAAGCACCCCCAGGTTGTGGAGTGGAACTCTAAAAAGGTCAGGTATTGTTGGATTCCTACCAGCGGTCGCAGCTCTTACGTGAGCTGGTATCGTGGAAGATGGGGCTTACGACCTCGAGATATGGAAGCGGGAGGTGATGCGATTCGCAGGGCGTGGAGATCCACCTGGTGGGAATGGGATGACGGCTCCAGCCGTTTTTATTGGCGATGGCCTAAATGGTACAGGGACGTAATGCGGGACGGCATGAAAGTCCATTTCCCACGCAAGACACCGAGACACACTGTGCCACAGAGGGACACTGCCAATCTGCAGGTGAAACGGCAAATGGTAGCTAAGTTGGAAAAGGTGCGACGGCGCAGATACATCTCGCCAGGACATGTGTTGTCGCTAACGTCATTCTTCGCCGTTCCGAAGGGTGAAGACGATATCCGAATGGTATATGATGGGACGGCGAGCGGGCTAAATGATTCCATGTGGTTACCAAAGTTCAGAATGTCTACTATAGAAACCCATTTGAGATTTGTGGAACCGGAGACTTTCATGGCCGACGTGGACGTTGGAGAGTGTTTTCTAAATTTTATCCTCCACAAGTCCATATGCGCTTTAGCGGGAGTGGACCTATCTTTGTATCTGCCCCCCACAGAAAATTCCCCCGTGTTATGGGAATGTTGGTCAAGGGCTCTCATGGGGGCAAAGTCCTCACCTTATCAAGCATGTCAAGGAATGTGTGTAGCCGATGAGCTGATCCGAGGTGATCCGAACTGTCCCCGAAACATTTTCAGATGGTCGAAGGTGCGGATGAATCTTCCCGGATCAGAAGGATATGATCCTACCAAGGCGTGGGTGTCCAAGATACGAAAGGACGGGAAAGTGGCGTGTGACTTCATGGGCTTTGTGGATGATCTTAGACCAAGTGGGCCCACTTCCAGTGAATGCTGGAAGGCGGCGTGCAGGTCGGCAAGCCTTCTGAATTCGTTGGGAATATAAGACGCACCACGAAAGAGAAGGGACAGCTCACAAACCCCAGGACCTTGGGCAGGAGCGGTTGTCCGAACGGGCACATCGGTCTGTGTTCTAGCGTTGGAGACAAAGTGGAAGAAGGCAAAGAATCAAGTTCATGAAGTTTTGGAGATGATTCAATCAAGACCCGAAAGATTGGAGCGAAAGCGTCTGGAGCAGGTGAGAGGATTTGTGGGATATGTTGCTCGCACATATCCAAGCGCAGTGCCTTATTTGAAGGGTTTACACATGACGATCGATGGATGGAGGGCAAATCGAGACAATAGGGGATGGAGATTGAAAAGCGGGCAAAAGAGAAAATTTTCAGGTATCACCGAGGAAGTCGGAAGAGGTGGTGAAGAAGAATGTCAGGACGATGATTGCGAATGGTACTTGGACTCGGAAGAATTGTTGAAACCCAACCATTCAACGCTTGGCTCTAGTCAAGGGCCGGCTTATGTTCGAGCAGTACCAAGGCTAAAAGATGATATGATGGCCTAGGGAAGGCTATTAGAGGGAGAGGCTCCCCCCATCCGGACGATACGGAAAAAGAATGCTCGGAAGGCGTTTTACGGTTTCGGGGATGCATCGGGTTTGAGCTTCGGAGCGACTTTTGAGATAGGATCCAGGATTGATTTCGAGTATGGTCAGTGGACTACAGAGGACTCAGAAAACTCGTCGAATTGGAGAGAATTGAAGAACCTGGTTACATCTATTCAAACACTGTCTGAGCGACAAGACATCCATGGCTCGGAACTGTTTATATTCACTGACAACACCATGGCCGAACAAGCATACTCGAAGGGTTCTTCCAAATCAGAACAATTGTTTGAGTTGGTTCTTGAGTTGAGGTTGATGGAGATGAGATTGGATATGCTCATTCACGTAATACACGTGAGCGGAAAGCGAATGATTCAGCAGGGCACGGACGGGCTGTCGAGGGGAGACCACTCGCAGGGGGTGATGAGAGGACTTCCGATTCTGCAGTTCATTCCGCTTCATCAAGACGCTTTCTCCAGATCCCCTGGAGTGAGGACCTGGTTGGAAAATGTATTGAAGGGTTTCGACCCAAATTTCCTGACTCCGGAAGGATGGTTTGAGCACCATCACGATTTCGGGAATTACGTCTGGTGCCCCCCTCCGGCGGCGGCGGACGTAGTGGTGGATTTGTTGGGAAAGGCACGACACAAACGCCCCGAAGGTCTTCACCTGGTCGTGGTGCCCAGGCTGATGACTGGACGATGGCGGCGGCATCTGCAACGAGGAACCGACTTTCATTTCTTGATGGATATTGGACCCTGGGACACTGACACACTGCTCGAACCATTGTTGATCTTTATCGCTTTGCCTTTTAGAGTGCATGACCCCAGACTCAAGGAGCAAGAGAAATTGCTGGAAAAATATGGAGGGTTCTTGCGTCAAGCCTGGATGCGGAAGGTATCTTCGGGCAGCAGACGGGATCTTTTGCGGGAATTTCTTCGAGATGCGAGGGCCCTTTGCCCCATGTAAGCGTGCTTGGTGTCCAGGATGTTTCCAACCAAAGGAGAGTAACAGGTTCTTTATCAGGCCTCTCACGGATGATGATGGAAATGTTGTAGACGAACCTGGGTCGGCGGACCGCTTCAAAGTGGCGAGGGCGGGAGATCACTTGATGTGTCCGTTTCAATGCCCTCTATGCCATTTCAGGAATATCATGGGGAGAAACCCCTCGATCCTGGTGGAAGCAGACAAGGAAATCGAGCAATTGATCATCAGGGCTACTTTGGATGCGTTTTGGTTGAGGGAATCCTCGACGGTAAGGGGCAACCTAGCTGGAGCTTTGCGGATGGAGAAGACAAATGATCGATTGGGAATGCCTAGCACTACGCCCCCAATGGGACTTTACCCACTGCGGGACGCTTGGGGCATGCAATGCGCTTTAAACATTTTGGACAGATCCATGGACGCGGGACTGTATGAGGAAAAGGTGCAGTACGAGACTTTCCGGAAGATGCGGTCAGTCCCCACAAACGTTACACAAGCAGGCGTTGGGGCAATGGACAATGTGGTAGGAGCGTATGAACGCAGCCGAGTGTGGATTTCAAAGGTTCCAACACATAGCTTTTGGTTCTCCACTAGGTTCATGGTTGGTTTGCACAAACGACACGGTGAGATCATAAAGCAGGATTGGCCACTGCCCATTGAAGTCCTGCATGCGGTAGGTAAGCTACTGGAATCCCAATGGAGACGAACCTCGGATAAAGGGGAACGAAAACGATGTGAGGAAATGGGTGTTTGGTTTACGGCGGGTTTCTGCGCGGCCCTGCGAGGCGAGGAAATGCTTCAAATTGAACTGGCCGGGACGGCAAACAGTTTGAAGTTCATGAAGGACGAGGCAACACCTCATTTTTGCCTGAGGATCCTGGGGCGAACAAAGGGAAATCAATTGAGTGGCGCAAACTTTGACTTACCTTGCGTTGCCACAACGGCGGGAACAAACCTCAGGCCAGGAAGATGGATAGAGAGACTCGTGAAGACAATTCACGACAAAGGAAGGTACACTGGACGCTTGTTCCAGAGAAAATTGCTGCCCTCACGACTTTTTGAATTTGAAGATGATTTTTTCACCCTTTTAGAAAGAGTGCAGGCTACTACCGACTTGATTCGAGAAGATTTGGACTTGAGAGATGAAGCTGGAATATCACGGACGATAAGACGAGGAGCCACTGATCACGCAGTAAATATGGGCGTGGCAGACAATTTGATCAGGGCAATGAATCGGTGGAGATCGGAGATTCGGAGTAAGGACAGCGGCGTAGGGCACACCATGATCGTCAGGTACACCACGCTGACTTCGTTGAAACCTACGTTTTTGCGATATTCAAATTCGTTCTAAGGTGCCCGTCCCTATGCAGTCGGGGAAGGAGCGCCTGTCACCAGAACGACGGTACGAGGGGGGAATTTAGGCGGCGTACCAAGCCATGCTTTGACGCCGCCTTTGTTGTTTGGATGATTCCAAAGTTATATTGGGATTTGACTCTTAGCTTCTCCGCGTGCAAACGTGAGCTCATAATGTGAGGATTCCGATGAGCTAGTCGCTGCGTATCCCTGAGATATGACCCGATTGAAGAAACTCCAAGACCCAAATCACAAGCAATTTAGGATGATTCTACCGGTAACACAACCTTTCTGCGAAGAGGGTGGTGCGACGGAAGACCCCAACCCGAGTGCTGCGCCTTTTCTGGCGACGCAATAAACTAGGTGACAACATAAAAGGTTATAATATTATTTCCATGTGAATGCAAATGCGAATACTGACGTCACACCAAAGTTATGGGTCGAAGACGAACGAATACCGAGGAAGGCCTTCAAACTGGAGCGCACAGGATTTTTCCAAACGCATGATTTTGGAAACAGGGATTTTTTTCCAGCAAGTGTACTTTTTAAAACCCCCGAGTTTTTTTGAAAATTGCTCTAATAAATGTGCTTTTGTAGTACAAAAAGCAATTTTGGATTCATGCAAAGTACATCACCAGATGCTATTATCACCGGAACTGTGGATTAAAAATTGATCTACGAGTCTTTCCTACTTTCTACCACTCTAGAAGTAGCTAGAATACAATCATTTTGCAGATTGAATAAAGTTTTTACACAAGAGAAAGAAAACTTGAAATCCAACTTCCTCCAGCTTCAATGCAATGATTTGCATATATAATCGTCTTTGTTGGTGCGTTCTTTGGTATGGTGATAAATTTTATTGTTGCGAGATTGTTGTGAATTCAAATGAGGTTTTTGAATTCGAATTGCTTCTACTAGCTTTTGAAGTGCTTTTACACGACAACTTTCGTCTCTTCAGTCTTCGTCGGAACCTTATTTATGGAAATCTTTTTCTTGATTGGAGTAGATAAAGATGTCGTTGTTGTGATGATAGATCGTTACGAGTGACTTTGTTTGCGATGGGACTAAAGTTGCGAGAGGAAAATGGTTGGAATATGACCCACTGTTGGCACGTTGGCATTACCATCATCACGATAGTCTGTAACGAGGACATCACGGTGGTTTTGGATACACATTCCATGGTTTGTCCTCTGATGAGGAAGTGGTGATATGATGAGCGAAGCATGTTTTTGCCAATAGGAGCAGTCTTGTACCGTAGAGCAGCTTCGCGAGCAGTCAAGGATACATTTTTTGTGATTTGTCGGCCATGTTTGGTGTACATAGACAAGGAGTAGTGATTGTCGTTTTGATTGATGTACTATGGACGTGCTGAAAGATACCTATTTGACCAGGTGTCGACGAGAGATAGGGGATCTTTTCACAGAGTGGTCGCGAAGCAAGTACGCGCCAAAGTGCAGCCAACAACGGTGCGCTTCGAAGTTATTCCAAGAGCGGAAACCAAGGTGCCACCAACGACAATGTAAACCGTGGATGCACCAAAATGCCGCCAAACGACATTTGAAGGAATGCCCAAGGCAACCAACAGTTCTATCATCTCTGCTCTAGTCAGCAGCAGGCAACTAACATGTGTGTGAAGTTCTTCTCCAATCGGCATTTAGTTGTTACCCCCAAACAAACAACTGTATTTTTGTTGAAAAATTTTCAAAGCACTTTGAATTCAGAAGCACTTCGTCATGCTTTTATCCTGGAAAAGCACTTCGAAAGTAGAAGTGCTTAGAAAGTAGAAGCACTTTGAAATTATTTCAACAAAAAAAAACTACCGGCGATACCGGAGAAGGCGCTGCAGTCAAGCTCACAAATCATATTTGAAAGCACAACAACCACGCATCAATAACATTCGTCACCATGTCGAAGAATGCAGCAACAAAGTCGTCTTTCGAAGTGCCTGCAAGACGCTTTGACAAAAATGGTAAGATCACCAACTGGTCCATGCATTGGCCCGAGGCAAAAGAACTGGAAGTATTGGTTTTGGAGGTATACTTGATGGCATGAAACCAGCTGAAGTAATGAAGCAGTACTCTGAACGATTAGGTAACAAGTTTGGCTACAAACCATTTTCATTTGGTCTCATGAACATCAGAAAGAAACACAAAAAAGAAATTTCCGAGCGCAACCAGCATGCCGACAATGACAGGGAGTGTGAGTAATATGTTTTGTTCATTCTTTATGAACTTACATTTTCTTTTCATTCAATGTCATTTTGCCGTCATCGTCTTTTTGTCTCGGTAATTCCAGCTATTCACTTCAATGAATGGTCCACCACGTGAACACCGGGTATCAATGCTTGCATATACTGAACCGAAGACAAATGTAACTTTCCGTCGATCTTCCACAAGAAAAGAAAGATAATGCGAAAAAATAATTGTTATCAAGACGTTAGTTGGGATGTCAATCAAGTCAAAAATGTTATGAAAACTGTCTATGATCCTGAGATTCCTGATGTTCATTGCAACTTCAATGTGTCGGATTGGGGGGGCTGAAAAACCTTTGTACGTGCTGGCACACCTATATAGTATTCACCTCGTTGTCCTTTTCACATCAAAAGGTTTCAGGGTCGCAATCCTGTTATACATCGATCGTTGATGACGTGGGGGATAATTTGTCACCTGAAGTTCATGTTTTTCCTGGACGAAGGGTTTAACAATATTGGCATTTGTGAGAGGCTTGTTCATTTGATTCATCCTCACATTCTTTCGTACAGTTTAAACCAATTGTATCTCAACTCCACTGGCAACCACTACCATTGTCGTAAGCGAAAGGACGTACTTTGCATGAATAAAAAAATAATTCCTTTTCTACCACAAAAGCAACTTGAAGCAATTTCAAGAAAAAAAGGGGGACTGAAAAAGTACTTCTACAATGATGTCTAAATGCTTCATGCTTCTGAATGCCTTTGGGAAAGTCCCGTGTGCTCCTGATGCGGATTGTCGAGGTCTATCGGTGTCAGTCGAGAGTCAGTCCCGTGGAATCCTTGATTCACGTGCCCCTCTTTACCTCTCTACTACATATCCCTACTTTGTTTTTTATAGACCCTTTTAAGGGTCTATAACGTTCACTCGAGTACCGCATATACGCAAATTACGAACAAAAACACTCAATTACTAGCAGTATTTATTATGGATACTCATTCAAACTCATTGGGGCATCCACTTCTTTATTCTCATCCCTGATTGTGTCGTCAATCTCCGTAGGGGACTGATTCGTTCGTTCCATTTCTTGGTCCAACTGCGACTGTGGACCGTCCTTTGTTGGTGAACGTCTCTTGTTGTAAGCGTTGACTGCGTGCTGTCTCCTTTTTCGTGCATCATTGTCATTCCTCTCTCTGTTCTCCAGCAATCGTTTCCCCTGTCGACTAATCTCGAGCTTCAGGTTTTGCCGTTCGTGCCATACAGCGTGGCAACACTTCCATTCTGAATCCGTTGTTTTGAATTTGCACAATGGCACCATACAAATTCTGCACATGTATGTCGTGCTGCACGATACTCCAACTCCGCTGTACCTTGATTCACGCGGCACCTTGTTTCCGGATACGAAACAAAGGACGCACTTCCTGCGTACTCTGCCATCCGGCCCTGGGGTTACACCCGAAAGAACATCACGGATCGGTTCTGCCTTGTGTTCGAATCCAACAAAACTGCGCAATCTCAGCTTCTGCAAGAAGGGGTCCTCAACAAATCTCTCGCGCGCGTTTCGCTTGATAGGCCATGAATTCTTTCGACAGTAGCTCGTGTATTGCTCAAGAAAGAAGGTTTCTCCAAGAGTACGTTGCGTGTTGGCCGGAGGAAAGAATGGCGGGCGGATAATTGTCTTCTGTATCGCAATCAGTCTCAGAGATTCATAGGACGTGTCAAACACAAACTATCTTATGGACCCCTTTCTGTACAGATGGTTTCTTAACTGCTTCAACGATGGCGTTGAATCTAGCGTGGCAAGCCACGGGGCAATGTCTGTGACGGCTTGGTAGGCTCTCCACGTGTTTACCATCACGGCATCCAGCATTCGAAAGACGTACTTCCCCTCGAACCCACAGCGTGCCGCACATCCAACATTAGCACTAATCTCGGTATTCATATCTAGACCGGGTTTGGCTTTGTTGTATCGGTACTGGGCTGAATGCTTGTACAATAGAAGGGGCGGCGTTGGATGCAGCCGTCCGTCCGTGTCTCTGATTAGCTTCAAATGCGCATAATACAACTTTGCTCGTGTTTTCAGAATGGTTCTCTGCGTGGCTGTTACCCAAGAGGGGCAGTCATCATCTGTCAGAAAACCCCTTTCAACGATATTCTGCCGATGAAGAAAGCCGAGGAGTGGATTTGCAATTGCGCAGAGTTTTGATGCGTGCTCCTCCCTCGCTGCAGTTGGTATCTCGATGATTACAACCTGCACAATACTTCCACTGCCATCAGCCACCTTCGAAGTCACAAACATGCCGTAGTCAAATTGCGTGACCACAGCTTGATGCATCACCTGGCTTCGGTTAGCTGCAGGAACGCACTCGTTGAAGATGTCATCACCAAAAACGCAAATCACTGTCTTTCCGTGTCTTGAACGTGCTGCTTCAGCGGCTTCGATAGTAGACGCTGCTGTCCTGGTTTTGATTTCCAGACAACAAAGGACCGGCTCGTCCCTGCCCACCACTTCCAAGATGCACACACCATCGGGTGAGACACCAATGCACGGATTTCTACGCCAACGGAGCAGCCCAACCTCGAACAGCGCTTTGACGCAACTCAAAGTCGCAGAAAGATTCCTCATCGTGGGATTCTCATTGCGGCTGCCAAGCGCCATCATCGCCGTGCTCTTATGGCGTCCAAACCAAGACTGCATACACTCCTGTAGTGTATTTGTTAGTGTCTGATCCGAAGGTTGCGCATTCGACGTTGTGTCACGCCCTGTCATGGCACCAACGATCTTTCCTGCCATGGTTCCGGACAGAAGCATGGATTTCATAAGGAACCAATCTGCGCATCTTTGCCCAATAGTAAGTGGATCCACAGCCACTAGCAGCTTCTCCTCCACCATCTTTCGTGACTCTGACGCTATGGTATTGGAAAAGAGAACGAGATTGCTGATGTACTCTGACCTTGGAATCACAACGAATGTGTAAGGCTTATAGTTGTTTGTATGAAAGAACTTCAGGTCTTTCATACATTCCTTCCTATCGAACACTTCTCTCAGCGCGACGGCATAGATCGGTCTTGTTCCAGGCGTAGCCTTTTTTGCTATGCGTACTTCCGTCCCCAGCATCTCGTCACCGGGGATGTTCCAAGCATGGCACAAAGACGTCCATGTGCTGACGGCTTCGTCACTCACTGTGGCACGGGCTGCCCACTTCTGCATACATGCATTCCACTCATCTGCAGTATTGAAGGGATGTCGAGAGCCCAATGTACCGGCTACGGTGATTACGTGCACCTGCCGCTGTGCAACAGACGTAACTCGAGGAAGCTTGCCGTACCCACGGTCAAAGGCAACTTCCAACTCATTGCCTGCACAGTTTGAGAAGGGGATTGTGTTAAGGAGCAGATCAACATTGTTGGTTTCGCTTCTACTACGCAGCCTCATGCCGAAACAAATGCTTGTCAAGGAACATGCGGCGCAATCCGCAACAGGCCCCTCCTTCCCCCGTTTGCGGTTCGATACAACCTTCTGCTCAACATCTGTGGCTCTGGAGGCGATCAGTTCGTCGTCAACAACAATGCATCCATTGCGATGATTGACAAGTGTTTCGACGCTACGCTGGAATATGGCGACCTCGATGTCGTGCATGTGTTTGAGCAACGATCCCTGCTCCATCCACTGTTCTTGCTCATCACATCCAGTCCTACCGATCTGGGCGAATCCACGGGTGCAGTTCTGTAGGGCCACGAAACGAGTAAGAGTCATAAGCTGCCACTTGCCTGATTCCACCCAACGTGGCATGCAATTGTTGAACGCCACTTCGTTGTCAACGTCAAAGCGGCCGCGGAACCACCGTGTGAAAAGAAATTCCTTGAACTCGTATGGAAGAAGCGGTGGATGTTGCCTTCTGAAGAGCATCTGGCTTGTGTAATCCTCCAACATCGCAATGGCACAGTCACCAAGGAGGAATTCGAGAATGTTGGCGCTTGTGACATCTTTTCCTCGTACAACAATAGCAGCTGTGATACTCCGAGCAATGTGCTCGTACATGCCGCACATTCTCGCAGCCCAATAATCATCGGAGAAGTCGGACTCAAGGACAACCTCGTACGGCCTGCCATGATCCGTGATGTCCTCCCAGCCGTCACGGAAGGCCTTGATGTCATCAGGGATCCCTTTTCACACGGTGAGGTTATGGCCGTCCTGCGTTACGTCCATGTGAAATACACGTGTGCTCCAGTTCAAGTTTTTGCGAACGAGATTGTGAAAGGAAAACGTGTGAGCAACAACAAATGGAGCAACATTGACGAGCAGGGGGAGAAAGATTACTACGTACTACAGTAGCAGTTTTGCTGGTGGATGGTTTTGGCGCCCCAGAGTTGAGCTGGTGCCGCGCTTCAATTAAACCCTAGCCCTACTCCAACGGAAAATGAAAATTCTTTCTCAGTAGTAAAGAGAGACTCCCGCCTCTTTTTCAACACTTTGAACGTTGTACAAATTTCTTTTTACTTAGTAGAAGGGTTCCAGAAAGACAGAAGCGTGGAATGTTGTCAGAAGACCATTTTGTAAGGAGTAGAAAAACCGTCCTTATAGACCCTATTGAGGGTCTATAAGCATTTTTGACGCAATCGATCGTAAAGCTTATAGACCCCTAGTAGGGTCTATAACAGAAAGTAGGGATATACACCTCTTACCTCGTTACTCGTTCCTCGTCACCATCCGTTTTCTCAGTTCTCGAGATTCTTGTCAGATTCATCTTTCCGGTTTTTCCTCTTTGTGTTTTTCATCTTTTTCACTAGAAATGTAATGCTTATAATCTGAGTTATCATCATCTACATTTCTCATCTTGTCAGGTTACGAGCCCAAGCATTACGCTTGTTTTTCCTCGGTGTTTCATCTACACCCTTCTTGCAGCAGTTAAGCGTTTCGCGAACGCTTTCTGTGTAGGCAAAGTTTCGGAATCAAGTTGGGCCGGGCACCGCTCAACCTTTCTGATTTTTGTCCCCGACTTCGATTGACAGAAAGCTTTTGCTGACAGAGTCGTGCCCTTGACTTCTTCAGCTGGCCAGGTTTCATCGTTAGGCGAAGAAATTGCGACCATGAATCATACGAACGCTGACGACTTGCGCGGACCTTCGGTCCTGATCTCTGGCGTTGACACTGATTCCGATGACGAGTTTGAAGACGCCTCTGCTCTTGACGGTATCCGTCCTACGGTGTCTCATCTTCAAGCCGTCCTAGAAGCTGCCACCCTCTCGGACCTTCAAGCTGCACTCGAAGCCGCCTCCTTCACTGCTCCCTCTGCGCCCTCTGACTCTCCTGCTTCCACCACAACGGCTCAGTTCTTGGTGGGAGCCCCGCTTCGAGTCCGATCGGTCCCCATCACTGCTACTCCTATCTCAGGTTATGTTCAGATCACCTCTGCTGCTCGTTTCATGCAGACTGGTAACCATCTCCTCAAAACCAATTCCTACATTGTTGCTGAAGCCGCCCCACAACTGTTTTCCCTTATGGACCTGCATAACCCAAGCCTTGACTCTCTTGTCGATCTTCATGCCAATCTGGAAGTTGTCTCTCGACATTTCATCCAGTATGATCTTTTTGACGTGTTCCGCTTGGTCAAGCCCCTCCCTGCTCCTCCTACTGCCTTCTTCAATGACATGTCTGCTGCTCCTCCTACTATTTCCGTTCACCTGGCTGCCGACCGCCCTGATCTTTTTACTCAATATGGTGTCCTCAAGGTCACGGATGTCCTCGCTAGCAACGCTTGGTTTTGCACTTGGTCTGCCGACCCATGGATCTGTCCCAACCTGGAACTTTCTGCCGCTAACACGACGCGTTTCCCCCCGCCCAGCAAGGCGGACCCTTGCTCTTGTACTTGCTCATTAACCAAGTTGTTGCCGCCAACGAATCCGTCGGCCGTGTTCTCGTCGACCGTCTTAGTACCGTGACTATCTCTTCCTACCCTGGCGAAGATAATTCTAAGGTCGTGACACATCTACGAGCATTGGTCCGCAGTCTGAAGGCTATCCGCCGTCGTGACGTCTCCGGCGTTGAAATCTCTTTTCTCCCCAGCGATCTCTCCAAACGTCTCTATGCCATCTTTGCGACCGCCTCCTGCCCTGCCTTCACGTCCTACTTTGCCACCCGTTTTACTGCGGAACGCAATGCAGAACTATTTGATGTGGATCGGACCTACGCCTGGACTGACGCCGAACTCCTTCTCTCCGCCGCCGAACGCCTTTACCATGATCTGCTTACTACTGGCGATTGGCACGGCACGAAACAGAACCACGCCACGTTTCCTGCCTTCACGTCTCCCACTGACGCTGCTGCCTTCCTCACCCGCGTTCATTGTCATAATTGTGATGGTCCCCATCTGCTTCGTGTTTGTCCTCAACCACGAGACGAGGCCCGCATTAGTGCCAACCGGAAACGTATGGACAAGACTCGCAAACTCGCCCGGAAAACTGCCCCTGCTTCAACTCCTGCTTCTACTGCTGCTCCAGCCCCTGCTCCTGCTACTTCTACTGCAACCCCTGCCCGTCGCTCCAAGTGGCCTCCCCGTCCTAAAATCCACGGATGCCATCATCGACGGACGTCCCTTTTTCTTTCACTTTAAGAAAGGGCGCTGGGTACCCTCTGTTCGCTCCGCTTCGGCTCCTGTTGCGCCGCCCACCGTCACGGCCGCGCCCGTTCCCTCTGTGAACGTTGCCACTCCATCTGCTCCTCTCTCTGTTATTACTACTGCACCTACTGTCGCCGTCGCTGCACCTCCTGTCGCGGTTGCTGCTGCTGTTCCTGAACCTGATGCTGCTACTTTGGCTGCTCGCCGTCTTCATGCCCAAATGCTTCTTACGAAGTTTCAGGAGGATTTTAACCAGCTTCGTTTCTGACGCCAACGGGCGTTGCAATGGTTTGGTTGGATGTTTGGCTCTTTGAATCCGCTCTCGGCCCTCGATGGTCTCTGGCATATCCTTGTGTCTGAGATCTACGACAGCATTTTCTTGCCACTACTTCTTTGGTTCTCGGCCTTCATCCTCATCCTTAGTTTGTCCATGTGCCTTTCTACTCTTGGCCCTTGGACAAGTCCGTTGCTCCGTCCTCTCCCTGCCCCGCCTTGGGAAATCTCTTGTGGTCTTGCTCTTCCTACCGCTCCCCTTGGCGTCTTACTTACCGACCTCCTCGCCGTCGCCTGTCTCAGTTCTCTTTGCTTCGACGTGTCGAGCGCCGCCCCCATCGGTTTCCACCCTGCATCTCTCTACCCTGGCTCCCGGATGACGCTTCGCCCCCTTTAGCTCCTTTCCGATTCTGTTCTCTCGAAACTGACTCCCTGCTTGCCCGCTTGCCTCCTCTACAGCACTTCCAACACTTTCAGTCTTTACACGACGATGGTTTTCTGCAGACCGTTTCTCAGCGCCGTTCTACTCGCGCTGCCTTTGTTGCTGCCGCCTCTTTACGCTCTACTTTCAAGGCTGCCGATCTCTCTTGGTCACCTCCGTCGCTCACGAATCAGTACATCCTTCACCTCTTTGACGACTCAGTCATTCCTGTCGTCGTCGATACTGGTGCCTCTGTGAACATCACCCCTGACATCAATGATTTTATCGGCCCCATCTCTCCTCCCGATCTCCCGTCCCTTCAGGGTCTGGGCAGTTTGTCTGTTGTTGAGGGAGTTGGTGTCGTTGAATGGCAAGTTCGTGACTTCCTTGGTAACGTCCGCACTATCCGCACCACCGCATATCTCGTCCGACATGCTCCCGTCCGCCTGCTCAGCCCCCAGACGTACTTCAAGGAAGGCCTCGGTGGTTCTCTCACTGTCACTCACGATCGCACCGAACTGACTCTGCACGATGGTTCCGTTTTGTCTCTCCCTTTTGCGGACAATAACCTGCCCTATCTGTTTCCAGACTGGCAACCTGTTGTTGGTCTCACCAGGGATGATGCCTCACTTCTCGGCAGCGCTCCTACTGTCGCCCTCTCCGTTGCCGACGAAACGAACCAGAACCTCACTCAGTCGCAGAAGGAACTTCTCCTTTGGCATTGGAAACTTGGACATAGTAATTTCTCTTGGATTCAGCGCTTGGCCAGTGCTCCTCGCACCGCCCGCCGCCACATTCTCTCGACGAAGACGTCCTGCTCTACCACTTCTCCTCCCTGTTGTGCTGCCTGCTCCCTGGCCAAGTTGAAACGTCGCACTCCGCCTGGACCTGTTGGTGGAACGGCCCCTTCCGTGATGCGTATTCGGTCTAATGACTTACTTCCTGGTGACTGCGTCAGCGTTGACCAATATGTCTCTTCGGTCCCTGGTCGTCTTCCCAACACTGCTGGTAAAGAACCTTCCAAAGATAAATACCATGGCGGCACGATCTTTGTCGATCATGCTACCTCCTTTCTCTATCTGGTGAATCAGGTCTCTCTCCGCTCTGGCGAAACGATCAACTCCAAAGTTGCATTTGAGCGTTTTGCCTATTCCTGTGGTCATCACCTTAAATCCTTCCGTGCTGACAACATGCCTTTTGATTCCGACGAGTTTAAAGCTGACCTTGTGGCGAAAAGTCAAACGATTACCCTCTCCGGTGTTGGAGCTCATCATCAAAATGGTGTCGCCGAACGTTCGATCCAAACCGTCACCGAGTGGGCTCGGGCTATGCTTCTGCATCAAGCCCTTCACTGGCCCGAACATGCGCAATTGGACCTTTGGCCTTTCGCCCTTGAACATGCTGTCTACCTTTGGAACCACTTGCCGAAGAAAGACTCCCTACTTGCCCCTATTGAGCTGTTCACTGGCTCCACCTTTGCCGACTACAGCCACCTCCATAGCTCTCGTGTTTGGGGCTGCCCTGCCTATGTTCTTGACCCTAAACTCCAAGACGGTAAGAAACTTCCGAAATGGAATCCTCGCTCCCGTCGCGGTATGTACCTTGGGATCTCGCCCTCCCATTCCAGCTCTGTTGGTCGCATCTTGAACTTGCGCACTGGCCATGTCTCCCCACAGTATCACGTTGTCTACGATGAGCTTTTCTCCACCGTCTTCAATTCTATTGCACCCGGGATGGACGATGCGCTTCCTTTTGACGACACCCTTTGGACTCAGCTCATTACTACCGGTCTTGAACATCTTTTGCCCTCCTCTGACGACTCTACGGCTCCTGATCTTCCTCCGCCTCTGGATCCTGCCTGGCTTGCTCCGGACGATGCTCCTGCTTCGTTCCAGAGGGATCCACCACCAGCTCCTGATCCGCCTCCGCCCGCTCCTGATCCACCTCCACTGGCTCCAGAGGGAGATCCACCTCCACTGGCTCCAGAGGGAGATCCTCCGACTGTTGCCCCGCGGCGGTCTCAACGTATTAGTCGTCCGACCAGCCGCTATCTCCAGTATGCCAACAGCTCCTTTAAGCTCTCTAGCCTCCACAACAGTGTTTTGATGGCCCTCGATTGGACCCAGTCTCGTGTTCTTCCCTCTCCGACTAACTACAACCGCATGATGGCCTTACTCAATCTCGCCACCGATCCGTTTACGAACGAGATCGACGGCGACTTGCATCCCTGCCTCCTTGCATCCAAGGCTAGTCAGGCTGACAATCCTTCTTACGAAGAGGTTATGAATGGCCCCCACCGAGCTGGCTTTCTCGAGGCTATGAAACTGGAAATAGAGACGCTCACCAACATGTACTGCTGGGATGTTGTTGATCGCATTGCTGGTATGAACGTCCTACCGAGTACTTGGGCGTTCAAACTCAAACGATATCCCGATGGCAGCGTTCGGAAATACAAGGCCCGCTTCTGTGCTGGCGGTCACCGCCAAATTGAAGGTGTTGATTTCTTTGAGACTTTTGCTCCCGTCGTTAACTGGACCACTGTGCGTCTCCTTTTGATTCTTTCTCAAGTTCTTGGTCTTTCCTCTCGCCAGGTTGACTACACAGCTGCCTTCATCCATGCTCCTATTCACGATGTTGTCTATGTTCGCATGCCTCGTGGTTTTGCGGAAGAGGGCAAAGTTCTTAAGCTCCGTCGCTCCCTTTACGGTTTGAAACAAAGTCCTCGCAACTTCTTTCTTCACCTGAAGTCCAACCTTGAAGCTTGCGGTTTTCGCAATCCCAGTCCTGATACTGATCCCTGCCTGTTCGTCTCGGACAAGGTTGTTTGCGTTGTCTATGTGGACGATACTTTGCTTTGGAGTCCGCGTAGTGAATGGATTGACGAAGCGATTGCCCAACTTGAGGCTAACGGGATGGCCCTGGAGGTTGAAGCATCTGTGGCTGGATTTCTCGGTGTTCATATTCATCGGGATCAAGGCGATGGCTCTATCAAATTGACACATAAAGGTTTGATTTTGCGTATTATTTCTGCCCTAGGTATTGAGAATGAACCTGCTGTCCACACGCCCGCTGCCGCTACCCCTCTTGTCAAAGACTTGGATGGTGATCCTCCTGATGGTACCTTTAACTATGCCAGTGTTATTGGCATGCTCGGTTACCTTCAGAGCAACAGCCGTCCAGATATCGCTTTTGCTGTCAGCTCTGCTGCCCGCTTTACTCACCATCCTCGCCGCTCCCATGAAATTGCTTTGCAACGAATCGGTCGTTACCTTAAGGGTGCGATTGAGGAAGGCCTGATCCTCCGTCCTGGCGATACTCTCGACATTGACTGTTACGTCGACGCTGATTTTGCTGGTCTCTGGCCCCATGAAGATAAATCTGATCCCTCCTGCGTGAAATCGCGAACTGGTTTCTCCATCTGTGTCGCAAACTGTCCGGTCATTTGGTCATCCAAACTCCAAGGTGACATTGCCACATCTACGATGGAAGCTGAATACTCCGCATTGTCCTCTGCTATGCGTGAGCTTTTGCCCTTTCGAGAACTTCTGCTTGCTCTTGCTCCATCCATCGGTGTCAAAGCCGATCACTCCACCGTTTTTCGCACCACCGTTCATGAAGACAACGCTGGCGCTCTTGCGCTTGCCCACCTTGAACCCGGTCGCGTTACTCCACGATCGAAGCACTATGCTGTCAAGCTCCATTGGTTTCGTAGCAAGCTTGTTGCCGCTGGTCCACATCCCATCACCATTGTGAAGATTGCCACTGCTCTTCAACGCGCGGATATCCTGACCAAAGCTCTTACCAAGAACAAGTTCGTGGTAATTCGCAAGCAACTCTGTGGTTGGTGATTTCCATCGGCATCTACGCTTGAGAGGGAGTGTCGAGGTCTATCGGTGTCAGTCGAGAGTCAGTCCCGTGGAATCCTTGATTCACGTGCCCCTCTTTACCTCTCTACTACATATACACCTCTTACCTCGTTACTCGTTCCTCGTCACCATCCGTTTTCTCAGTTCTCGAGATTCTTGTCAGATTCATCTTTCCGGTTTTTCCTCTTTGTGTTTTTCATCTTTTTCACTAGAAATGTAATGCTTATAATCTGAGTTATCATCATCTACATTTCTCATCTTGTCACGGATGAACATTTCTCCAAAATCATCAGTGCTGTTTTATCTTCCATCTCATGCAAACCGGGTGATGACGTCTGTCCGTTCTTTCGGGCAACTTTTGTCAAGAAGCATGCATAACCCGAACGATACTACTACCATCCGGAGTCCGGAGTCTGGAGTCGTGGATCGTACCGGCGACGAAATCTCCAATTTCTCGTTTGCAAAGCTACGGTACTACCTAAGTACACACTACGGTTACCGTACAGGGGTACCAGTACTCGGAGTACATACCGGTATACCGGTACCGGTAGGGGCAATGGTATCCTCATACACCGTAGTCTTCTTACCGGTATCGTACTTGTGTCATAACTGGTACTTTGACGCACTTTTCAGTTACAGTTTAATACCGTAACTGTAAATAATATTTTTTTCAAAATAAGCAGTTTTACTGTTAATGTCCCGCCGACCAAGAAAGTTTGCGCATGCCGCGCGACTTGCAAGAGAGTTGTCCCAAAAAAATTTGACACGCATCGTAATAATAATTAATTGTAATAAAATATCTTTCTCTTTCGTCGAACTCTTAGCAGCTACCGGTATGTAGCTACGTATGAAATACTACCTCGGAGAAGCCGTGCATTAATAACAGTAAACCTGTTGTTATTTTTTTTACAGTAGGACGACGCATGTCGTAGAGTTGTTACGAAGTACAAAGAAGAAAGTTGAAAGTACAGTCTGTAGTCTGTATTCGAGAGAGATACGCGGTCGTGTATTATTTTAATATTTGCTTCCTTTAATTGTTACTACCTTCACAGTCACAGTCAGTAATGAAGAACCATGGTGGAAAAGAAGTCGTCAATCCCATCCTCCCGTCTATTCCTGACGGGAATCATTCTGTTGCTATTTAGCTTCTATTATTCGTATTCTGCCAACAATTTGTCAACCTCCTTTATGGTATCACAAAATTGGCAACAACCAGAGCTTCGGAATCATGATATTATTGTTCCATCATCGTCGTTCGAGTTTCCTTCCACTGTATTCTACTCCTGGTGGGACGAGAAAACGTTTGCTGGCAGCACTTCGTGTAAGGATGTACGTCACCATGAACAAGAGGGAATTTGGAAAGATCCCAATGACGGGTCATACTTTATTCGAAAAATCAAGAAGGCGCCAAATCACTACGTGTCACTCCACAACAACGATTATGATCCAGTTCGTTTTAGGCACATCTTTCTCACTGGCAACTATTACGAACACGAGGTCCATGATCGATTTGAACTTATTCTAGCAGAAGCAGACCGGACGAATATTACAACATCTAGATCGCTGCCCACGGTTGTTGATGTCGGTGCTAATATTGGCTATTACAGTTTGTTAAGTGCCGCTAGACAGCACGCGGTGGTTGCATTTGAAATCAATCCGTCCAATTTGGTTCGACTCTGCGATTCTATCGAGTTGAACACTCATTTTCATAGTGATAATAAAGAAAAGGATCCCACAGCATTCTTTGGCCCCATTCGAATGTTTCGAAATGGCGTGAGCAGTCAACACAATCAAACCCTACATTATGCGGTTCCCAAGAATCCTGGTGAAGCGTCCATCCAGGTGCTATCAGAAGATAATAAGAATCATCGACCGCAACTGGAATCGTTTGCCAATGGTACTTCCACCAATGATCCTTTCTTTACCACTACCGTCACTTTGGATCAGTTTGCTTCTGACCATGGATGGCAAATTCCAACAACACAAAATAATGATGATGATACATCCAATAAAGACATTGACATTGCTATTTTGAAGATCGACACAGAAGGGCACGAACCGTACATCTTGCAGGGTGCCACTAAACTGCTACATTCTCACTTGATTCGTAATATCCTGATTGAGTATCGATCACACTGTCGGGATGCCGTCTTTGAATTTGTCTTGGAAGCGGGCTATGTCTTGGTGGACGATGATAAGCAGACTAAAAACAAGAGGCGCATGCTCACCAAGGAAGCTTCGAAAGACTACATCGACGGGTTGCAAAAACGCGGTGGGTATACAGACTTGTGGTTTCGATTGGAATCGCAACGATTACCTGAGGGGTAGAGAGGACTGGCATCTCGACACAAAACTGTGCATGAGATTACTGACTAAGAAAAATGCATGCGATAAGTGAGAGTAGTGGACTCTCCTATCATCACCAAAAAAAAGATCACTCGATACCAATTTCGTACTGTTATGACGGGATAGTCCAAAAAGAGACTGAATGGATGACCTTGCCGTGGCTGTGGCCGTGGTGCTTAGGAGAACGCCTTCCTCATTCCTGATAGTGGTTTCAAGGACACGGACATTTCTGCGGTAGAAAATTGCATAATGATTCAACCATGCAGAGTTTTCTTTGTAAATACTACTGGTGCTTCACATGGTAGGTTTCGTTTTCACGTACGATCTGCTATTGGGTTGCAACAGGAAGAAGATATAAACACACTCCCAGCCCATAAAAATGCAGTTCTTGCTGCCTTCCCTAGCATTGTTCTTGGAAGATCGTTCAATTTCTCTCTTTGGCACCTTCCCTCATTCATGATGATTTCACCTTGTGTGTCTTTGGACGATTCACTAAACTTGTCCCACACGTGTGGCTTCCATGGCATCTTGTTAAAATTGATGGATATTGAAGATGATCAGTATTATCACGAAATTCACAATCTTGTTCCATTCCAGGTGTTTCAACAAGAAAAAATGCATCCATTGCATCATTTATAACATCATCATCATCGATATTGTGCTTGTCTACTGGGGTAGAGACTTAGCTTATGAGAAGGGACAAATCGATTGTACGCCTTCGGGTTGGGGTGCTAGTGACAGTACGTGTAAACCTAATACAGCGTAAAGTTATCCCAATAGAGTGTACCAAAACTAAAATTATGATATCATCCTTCGTTCGTTTAAAATTCCAACCTCGGATGCCTCATTTGATTTTACCTGACATCTGATGCCATCAAAACAACGTCTGTCCGTCGTATGTACAACGTACGTCCTTTGTACGTGTGACTTTCATCAGTCCCCTTGATGTGATCTTCAATAATTTTTTAAGGTCACATCGTCTCGCACGTCGACATGCTCAATATTTAGTTGTTATCCACACCAACACAACAACAAGGAAACGCTAATAACCTACTTGTATCCTTGCGGGGCGTGAGTCATGTCAGGAGAAGTCTTCAGATCCCTTCGAATAGTACAGAATGTTGGAAACTGTCCTATCCCGTTTCATTCCTCCGGGGATCAACTTGGTACAGATGTCGGCAGGATTGTCTTCTGATCTGATGTGAGCGGTCATTGCCTCTCCCATGGCGATAGCCTCTCGACAGAAGTGATAACAAATCAAAATTGATTTCTTCTTCAATGTCGATTCAGGTTTCTGACATGTTGTCTCCATAACAATATACTGGTTCTCCGACTTCGATACCCATCATTCGTAACTTGTATCGAAGCCCACGAGCAGATTCAAATCCCGTTCGCATCGCGATGAACTCCGCGCCGAATACGGACGTCTCAATCGTCCCCTGTCGCTTAGAATACCAAACAATAGGAGCATTGTTAAGGTACAAAATAAAACCTGTCCTCGACCGACGTACCATCTTGTCTGCCGCATGGTCAGAGTCAACAAATAGGCGCATGACCAATGGCTTCCCGAGTGGTTTTGGCATGTTTGGAGGAAGGGCTTCCGTGAGGTTCCCATAGAAGTTACTCCAATCCGCACCGTCGTTGAATTGTCTCAGGTCAATGTCAGGATAGGTTGGATCCAAAACGATGGTACCATTGGATTTCTTCCCCAAGTACGCATAGAGATGGAAGACTGCTTCTAGGTGTCCCCTTCTTGGTAGTGCGAGGCACGATGCCAAGCTCGATACTTCTGTGATTATGTCAATGCATCCAAGTTCGACGATCCATCGCAGAACTCCAATCTGCGAGTAAAAGTAGGAGACCTCTGTACTATCTGGGACCTTCGGTCCTTCAGTCAACCGTTAGGGAACGTGCCGAACGTGCCGAACTTATTATCGGAACTGAAGAGTCCATGTCACAAGATGAGAAGCGAAGGCAAACATTAGGATGTCATGAATCGAGAAGACTACAAACAAGTCTACTTTACCGTCTATGATAAACGTCTTATAATTTTTTATTTTTATTTACGATTACAACAATCACTGAGATAAGGCATTCTGATCAGAGCCTAAACATCTCAACAATTCAAAGTCGACTACAACAATGAGCACCGACGATAACGGTCTTTTCACCTGGAAGAAGCCGGAACCAGATCCCGAAGATCTTCCTTCCCAGAGGAGGTGGACGGAGCATAAAACGACGTACGAGATATATGCGCACACTCTCAAAGGCGTGTCTGCACAAGACGTGGTAACTCACTGCGCCGAAATCAAAGGACAAGTCAAGCAAGCCGTCTCCAATGATAATCATCTTGGACCATCTTGCTTCCAGGTTTTTCCTCGTACCCTCTCCACTTCTTTGTCTTCAGTATGGAATCGAGCAGTGGAAGATCTTGGGCCAAACGCACCTCAAACAGTGGAAAACTTCGATGAAGCCATCAAGAACTTTGTTGGTGCTCATACCGGAACCCAGGATCGCCATGCACTAGTCCAACAACTGATTCATCCTACCAAGCCACGTGATCTTGGAGTGCAAGCCTTCTACTATCGACTCTTAGAACTCAACGATGCGATTTCTCTCATTCCTGGTGCTGCCCATGATGCGCCACTGAATGATGAACAACTGAAGCAAGCCTTCTATGACGGCATGCCTGCCATCTGGAGGGAACGGTTTGTCAATTCAGGATCACGTTTAACAGAAATGGCAAGAGCTGAAGTCATTCGTTACTTCCGTGAGCAAGAACGACAAGCTCTTACAAGACAACGCAATCAGGACACTCATCCTTGTCGTTTTAAGACAAAGAAACGTCCTCCAACTGAGTCTGCCAAGCCGACTTCTTCGAAGTCTATTACGGCAGCAAGTTCTCCAAACAGTCTCATCAACACAAGCGCCATAAAGGCCATGTTGCCGATGATTCTCCTTGCCCAGTCCATCCAGGCAGTAGCCATACATGGAACGATTGTCAAGCAAATCATTTTGGACAACATCACAAGTCGAATCCGACTTCAACACAGCCTCCGAAGAACAAATCGGACAAACCAACGGATGGGTATGTCGCTGAAGTTGTTTCAAATCCCTACATGGACTGTCCTAACTCAGGTATGCAGGCTAACGGCTGCTTCATTGTCGAACAATTGGTCGAACTCAATATGTATCTCACTTCCGAATATGTCGATTCCGTTTATCAGCATACTATGCTTGATTTTCTAAACATCGACGAAGCCTTCTCAAGGGCAGCGGAAGATTGCTTTGCTTTAGGCATTGACAATCCTCAGATACATATTGACATTAACCAATCATTAGACAATCAGTTAGGACAACAACTTTCTCCCGTCATGATTGCACTCGTTGATGACATTCAACACCACCCATGTAGACGATCGCTTAAAGCATTATGTGATAGTGGAAGTGCCCTTACAATGATCAATCCGGAAAGCATTCCACCAGGGGCTGTTCCACACAAATTACCAAAGCCAATTCGTTTAATGACGGCCGGAGGAATTGTGGAATTACACTATGGTGTCAAATTGACAGGTCTTCGTTTTCCCGAATTGTCGCCAACTCGTTCGTTCACAACTGAAATCACGGCAATTTTAAACCGCAATACAGGAGCACATGATATCATCCTCGGGCGTAATGTACTTACGGCAGCGCGAATTGTTCCTAACCCGGCCACAAAGCTCATCCATTGGGATGAACTCACTTGTCCTTGGCAGCCCAATGATTATTTCATGAAGAGCAACTGGACAAGTCATGTTCCCACCGCCATGGAGATGCTCGCAGCCGAAATTGAGTTTGACTCCTTTTCTTCGCAGATGGGATCAAAGGAAATCCTTTCATCCAAATACGATCAAGTTGATACCACGGAAGCCGCTCAGCAGCAAACTCATTTGCCACAGAGGCAGAGAAATGACCTTGCTGATGTCTTGAAACATTTCACACTGTTATTCAGTGGCAAACTTGGTTGCTATCCGCATTATAAGGTACATCTCGAATTAGATGAAAACGCCAAACCTTTTCGTTGTCGCGAATACCCGGTGCCATTTGCGCATCGTAAGGTCTTCAAAGAAGAATTGGAAAGACTTGTGGACATTGGAGTCTTAAGCAGAGCCGCCGCGTCAAAGTATCTATCTCCAACCTTCATCGTTCCAAAGAAAGATGGAAGAGTGCGGTGGGTCAGTGACTTTCGTAAGCTTAACTCAATGATCACTCGTAAAGTCTATAACTTACCACGGATCCAAGACATCCTGAAGCGACGAAGTCACTACAAATACTTTACCAAGCTGGACATCTCAATGCAGTATTACACCTTCGAACTTGACGAAGCTTCCAAAGAATTGTGCATTATTGCCACTCCCTTTGGCAATTTTCGATACAATCGATTACCCATGGGGATCAAGCAATCTCCCGATGTGGCACAACAGATCATGGAAGATTTGCTGCGCGACTGTCCAGAAGTCGAAGTCTATATTGACGACATTGGGATTTTTTCTAACTCTTGGCAAGAACACATTGCCAGCCTTCACAAAATTTTGAAAATTCTGCAGGACAGTAATTTCACAGTCAACCCGCTGAAATGTGAATGGGCAGTTCAAGAAACTGACTGGCTCGGATATTGGCTTACTCCAACGGGTATTAAACCCTGGAAGAAGAAGATCAACGCCTTATTGGCTTTGCAACGACCAAAATCAGTGTCAGAGCTCCGCTCTTTCATTGGTGCTGTCACTTTTTATCGTGACATGTTTCCACGACGGTCCCATCTTCTCGCTCCATTGACGGCTCAAGTTCGAAAACGTCAACTCGACTGGACCGACGAATGCGAAAAATCCTTTAGGGCAATTAAAGCCTTACTCGCCAAGGAAGCATTCCTCCGGTATCCCGATCACAACAAACCTTTTCACATTTACACCGATGCCTCTGATCGTCAGCTTGGCTCGGTCATCCTGCAGGAAGGTAAGCCCGTTGCATTCTTTTCGCGCAAGCTCAATTCTGCGCAGCGAAATTATACGACAGGTGAGAAGGAACTTCTTTCCATCGTCGAAACTCTCAAAGAATATCGGACGATGCTTTTGGGCTGTCGCGAACTTCACGTTTACACAGACCATAAGAACCTCACCTTTAACAACCTACAGACCCAACGGGTCTTGCGTTGGCGCCTCTTCTTAGAAGAGTACGGTCCAATTTTCCATTATATAAAAGGAAATGACAACAGCGCCGCCGATGCATTTAGCCGTCTCTGTTTTTCTGAGAGGCAGAGTACACAGAGTAACTCACACGGTTTTCAAGGTTTGCCAGAAAAACCTTCAGACGTCTTACATCCATCGGTCACGATCACCGAGGATATATCCGACTTTTCAGTCGAAGCCGACTTCGTAGTCGAAGGTTACTATTCGATGGTAACGGACGATCCAGATCTTCTTGATTGTTTTGTCCACCTTCCTGCTCAGCAGGATGTTCCATTTCTCATGGACTATCAGACCATAGCTGAAGCTCAAGCGCGGGACGCCGCACTCATGGCTGAAGCTCGGTCACAACCACTGAAAATCCAAAAGAAACTTCTAGCCCCAAATACAGAAGTCTTTTGTCACGCGCAAGTGATAGGTGGTCCGTGGAAGATCTATCTTCCATCCAGTTTGCTCCAAGATACCGTTCGATGGTATCATTTAGCATTGGGGCACTGTGGAATCTCTCGCTTAGCAGATACTCTCCGCATGCATTTCTATCACCCACAGTTACAGCACACGTGCGAAATTGAGGTAAGAAAATGTGATCCATGTCAACGGCTCAAGAACGTTGGCAGAGGACACGGAGAAACTGCAAGCAGGGAGGTCTCACTTCTGCCATGGCAAGATGTGGCAGTGGATCTTATTGGACCTTGGACTATTTCCATAGGAAATAAAAACCTCACGTTCTCAGCCCTTACCATCATCGATATGGTAACCAATTTGGTTGAGGTTGTCCGAATCGACAACAAAACGGCTGCTCATGTAGCAATGCACTTTGAGAATAGTTGGTTGTCCAAATATCCAAGACCTCTGAATGTCATACACGACCAGGGAGGAGAATTCATCGGTGAAGATTTTCAACATCGATTACGTATCCATGGTATTCACAGCAGACCTATAACAGCAAAGAACCCTCAAGCAAACTCCGTATGCGAACGAATGCATCAAGCTATTGGTAATACATTAAGGGTCCTTTCAACCTTGGAACCACCTCGTGGACATACCAGTGCCAAACAACTTGTTGATACCGCAATCGCCGATGCTGTCTATGCCGCTCGCTGCATCTATAACAGCGCATTAAAAACAACACCTGGAGGTATTGCATTTGGCCGAGATATGATCTTGAACATTCCACTTGTTACAGATCTACAATTGTTACAAAAGCGCAGACAAACATTGATCGACCAACGTTTGATTGAAGCCAACACTTAGCGATTCTCCTACGACTATGCCATTGGAGACAAGGTGTTGAAACTCGTTTACAAACCAGGCAAGCTTGAACCGCGTGCCATTGGACCATTCGAAGTAATCAGGGTCCATCAAAATGGAACCCTGTCGATTCAACTTTCCACAGGTGTTATCGAACGTATCAATGTTCGTCGCGTCAAACCATACCATGACTGAGAGAGGTTTCCGTTCATGCTGGACTTCTTTGCAAGGTTCCCCTGACTGTCTCAGTGTATCCTTGAGAGGCAGAATGTACTATCTGGGACCTTCGGTCCTTCAGTCAACCGTCAGGGAACGTGCCGAACGTGCCGAACTTATTATCGGAACTGAAGAGTCCATGTCACAAGATGAGAAGCGAAGGCAAACATTAGGATGTCATGAATCGAGAAGACTACAAACAAGTCTACTTTACCGTCTATGATAAACGTCTTATAATTTTTTATTTTTATTTACGATTACAACAATCACTGAGATAAGGCAACCTCATCGTCCTTAAGTTCCTGTGTTTTATCAATCTCCGGTCGATAATCAGCAGGAAACGGTCCGCTTCCGCGCTTTGGAAATTTCTGGCCATATTCCTTGTCCAGATATCGTTCAACATTCTTCACCGCCTCCAGAACATACTTGGTTGGTGATAACATCCAGGCTTCGACTCGATTCGGAAGGGTTACCTTTCTTATCTTAGATCCTAGATAGATGTCCAGATCGCCCATGGACCCTTCCTTCATCTTGAAGTAGTAGTTGATCTTCTGGAGATCTTCCATTGCCTCATGACTGATGGCAAGGATATCATCGACGTAGATGAGAACATAGGAATAGTATTCGAAACCATCGTCCGGTCGTGTCCGAGGCTTCATCCATAGGTCAGGGTCTGCCTTACAGGATTCGTATCCTAAATGCCGCATGCAATTGGATATATGATTCCTGTATGACGTTCCACTTCCTTTCAGTCTATACAGTGCACGCATGATGATTGCCTTCTTCCCTTCATCGGGACCAAACTCAGGTCCGCATATCGTCCATACCTTCTCTGTGGTTGGGGCAGTGAGGTAAGCGTTCTGCACGTCCGCGGCTTTGACTCCCAAGTCATGTACTGCGGCCGTCAATAACGCTATTCTCACCGTGTCTCTAGACACCACAGAGGCATAAGTCATAAACGAAGGAGTCTCAACCATATGTCCACCAGCTACCATTCTCGTTTGAACCGGAAACCATCGAATTTGATATCGAATACGAGGTGGCATTTCATTTGTTGATACCCTGGTGGAACTTTCTGGTCTTCGCCAAGGATTCTGAATGCAACCGGACAGCATTCATTTCCTTTTGAATGGATTCGGCCCAACGATTATCTCCGTTCTCGCGGTCGATCTCAAAAGCCTCCTTGACTGTCCTAGGTATTTGTATGCCACTTATGGGTACGTTTCCAATACCTGTTGTTGATGGCCGAAACGATAGCATCCCGTTTCTTTAGCGTGTACGGTACCCACCAGCTGAATGCCAATTCCTCCGTAAGATTGTGAGCGATGGCATACTCCGCGACTTCCACTGGGTTCGACTCCTTCAAAGCTGATAAAGATTCCCAAGAAGTGGTTCCATCCTTCCACTCGACACATAATTTCCATCCCTTTGTCGTCTTTCGTGGATACTTTCGTCCCCTAATCCAAATGAAAGCGTCTTCCTTAGGGACTGCCGTTGCTTCTTTCTTGTGGTCGGTAATGTGTTTCATCAAGATAAATTGGTTTCCTTCCAGGCCGCACATGGAGAGCATATTCTCCGCGATGACATTAGCTGAGTATTCTGCCTCCCGACCATCTGGAAACGACACAACATACATCCTTGTGTCCATGATCGGGTTCGATGTGGACTTACCTATGGGATTACCGTCAGCATCCCTTTTTCTCCAAGAAACGCTACCTGTAAGCATTTCTCCAGCAATGGGGAGCGTGACTTCCGCCTTTAAGTACAAATCTATCGCATCCAGATCAATGTCGTCTCGGTCGTCGACATTAAATGCGGCCATCTCATTGTCTTCATACCTTTCGTATTCAGGTGTATCACTTTCGGGCATATCCTTGGGACGCATGTCAGGTCAAAGTACTTGTTCGATCTTTTGGTCGAATGCTTTCCTCATCTCCTGTTCCTTCGGATCATCCTCCTCCTCCCGAGATAGGGCCCGGAATGTGGATCGGTGAATGGTATGTCCGGTCTTGTTGAGAATCTTTGCACACATGAAGTTTCCGACTCCCCTCGATGGATCTAGGTAGCGTCCATATACCTCCTGTTCATCGGGTAAGTTCGCCTTTTCATCAAACCACTTTACCCATTGATACCACCCAAACTCTGCAAGGTTAGAAATATCAGGGGTGTTGCCGGTCAGCATAGTGTGAGGTGTCTGTCCATCAAGTTCGAAGTTGTCGTGAACAACATGAGCATTGATGTCAGCCATTAGCTTGAGGTAATCGTCCCATAATCGCTTCGGACAGTGGGAAGCTGTCATCTGCCTCCGTGTCTTCCGCTTCAGCTCTCGGATCGCAAGCTCCGCTCGATCGGACCAAGGGGTATGAGGCTCCGTCACGTGAACGTGGCAGCCCGCATCTTTCAATTTGCGTCGAAATTCCCCTTGCACTTGTTCCTTCGCTCCATCCATGACCATCTCAGGCACGCCTATGTCATGAAACAAAGAACTCAAACAATGGTGAGCATCACTCTTACGCTTCATGGCATATGCCTTGGTCCAGTTCGGAGGAACAACAAATATTTGAGCATGTTTGTTTTGTCGTACGGACTTCAGACCGGATTCCAGAGTATCGGTAAACATATTAGTTGTCAGCCGATTGTACCGGAACATTCGATCATTCGTCTTGAATCGTTGTACCATAGGATTTGGACGACTGCATATTCCCTTCTGAGTCGTAACCGCAAGGGTCCGTTTCGCTCTCTCCATGGGAATATTCCAATTCTTCGCAAGCGTCTCGGCGGACAAGCTGTGTGCACTCGGAGTAGCTTAGAAGGCGGCAACGCGATATCGTTCATTCATGGCCTGAGCGAGCAAATCACCACACAATATTGGGCTAATGTTCGCAAGCATGGCCGATGATTGAGAGTGATCACGTTCAAATGCGGATATTACACATCGTTTGACGACATTCAAACGCCGAACCGAAGTCTTGGGAGTCTCGGCCGTTGTGTTTGATATCATGTCCCCTGTCGTCAAGCGTTGTGAATTGCCCTCCAGTAGTTGTTCTTCTAGCGATGAGTACCGAAAGGAACCAGGTTCCCATTCAGGGGTTGAGTATGTGAGCTCGAATTGTTCCAAGTCTTCATCGCCTATTTCGACAGGTGCCCATCCAATTCTCCAAGATTCGAAAGCCTTTGGTCCAGTCCTTGCTCGGGGTATGCGCATCGGGTGCGCCATCAGTGGGACTCTGGAAGGACGAAAATTCTGAGTCACGGGACTCCCAATTCTGGAACATTGCCTCCGCCCCTTCAGCATCCATGTCCGAATCCCAGATGGTATCCAAGGGGATGTTAGCATAAGGTCGGATGTGCACTTCACTTAGGAGTAGTTTCAATCGGCCCTCAGCTGGCACGGGAAAGGGGATCTTCGATCGTCGAATCTCCTTACAGATAGTGGCGAGGCTTTCCTCCTTTAGGGAGCGAAGGTCCTCGAGTTGTTTGATACCATATTTCTCCATCTCCGCAATGGTTTGCACATCGCAGCCGATCAACAACATGAGGTTATGGAAAGGGGTTGTAGCGGTAGCAGTTCAAGCCATCTTAGATAGGTTGGAGCAAAACGATCGAGAGCAAGTGTCTTGGTGACAGAAAGTCAAAGAGTGGGAATTTTGCAGATAGGCGGACAGTAGTAGGATCAACTGATGCAAAGACCTTCGGAAACCTCAGGTTCAACAGATTTGCAATTTCGCGAGACACGTCACGACTTTGTTCCAGGTCGCTGCCATTTCGCAAGTGTAAATATCCAACGCTGACCTAACAAGGGAAATTATGAGTTTATTTTACCTGCCTCTGGAGGTGATCCGTCTGATCACCTCCTCGCATTAGCGATCTATTCGCGATAGATCAGCGATCTGTATTTAAGATCAGCGATCTTAACAGCGAGGACTTAAGGAATCTATAATTCTGACTATGGTAGTACCTGGTCTGTGCGTCTTACGTCACTCTCCCACACAGTGCGATTATATTTGAGCACGATAAGGCTTGATACGACGGATATTGATGCGTTCATAGATATGCGGTTTGAGTTCGATTGTAACCGTTCCATTGGTGTGGACGGTAGTGATACGGTTAGGGCCTGTGTAAGAAGGCTTGAGTTTATCTGAGAATCCCAACGATACTTGTTTGAGCACTTTTTCATCAACCGCATAATCATGTTTGATACGCTTCGCATTTGTCGATTTGTAGTGAGGACAGTGATATCAGTTTGCATTGGGATGTCTAGGAGCATGTCTCGATGAAAGGCTAAAGCGCCAGGGGAAAGATCTCCAATTGCTCCGCTACTTGCGCATCAGCAAGCGTGCATGGCGGTCGCAAGACAACGACGAATAACACGTTTTCCGTCTTCAAAACTGCGTGGGTTTTCTTCTGGTGTAATGACGCGTAGAATCAATCCAACGGACTGATGGATTCGTTCAACAATTGAATTGCCCTGAGGATTTCGCGCAGTGGATGAACGGACTTTGATGCCGAGATTCTTTTCTAAACGATCACGGAATTCTTGTCCAAACTCGGGGCCATTGTCCGTTATACATCGTACAGGATGAGGGTACCGAGCTATCCATGTGTCTTCAACAACATCTGCTGCTTCTATAGCTGTTCCGTTGAGCAAGGGTTGGATCTCAATGAGATTGGTGGCAGGATCAATTATGGTCATTGCCTTGAATTCAATGTTACGAGCTCGCAAGTCAATTTTCCAAGGACCAATCGAATCACAATGAATCTCTTGCCAGGGGAGCAAGACCGCTTCCCTTGGAGCTAATTGTCCATACTTTTTCGATCCCCGTTTGTTCTTTTGGCATATGTCACACGAAAGCACGAGCTTTTGAACTGCTTCACTGAGCTTGGAATGAAAGTAATGGCGTCGAATCGTTTGTTCCAAACGAGTTGCTCCTTCTACATGCGTTCACTAACCGAGATAACATCTCATCAGGTATGCAGATTTTTGGCTCTTCACCGTTTTTACAATAGGTGACGAGGGTCTTCGACCCATACAAATGTCGTTGGTACTCTTGTCTAGAGTTTACACAACTTTGCAACCCTCGGTCGCGAATTTGATACTCGTGCACAGTATCAAATTGAAACGGGTGTCTTCCCTTCTTCATCGAAGTCTGGATGCACCAGAAGGCCATCGGCCAGATCGTACGCATGTTGCATATCATTTGGTTTTGTCTCCTGTTCCTCCCCCACGGGGATCGAAGACGGGACACGGCTTAGCGCATCCGCAATAAAATTTGAGGCGCCTTGTTTGTAATGGTAAGTTGCTCCGAATTCATCGAGGAGTAAGCGCCAACGCAAAAACCGTTGGGTAGTAAATTTTGTCATGTCATGGGTGAGATTTTTGTTGTCTGTATAAACATTTATTTGTCCGCCCAGCAAAATGTCGCGATACTCGCGGAAGGTTTCAACAGTTGAGAGCAGTTCTTTTTCAATTGTTGTGTAGTTACGCTGAGCAGAAATTAATTTTCGGGAGTAATATGCGATTGGGCGTCCTTTCTGTTTGATGACGGCCCCCAATTGATAATCGCTTGCATCCGTCTCAATATCAAATGGGATCGAGTTATCCGGATAAGCCAAGAGAGCATCTCTGGCCACAATCGCTTTCATTTCTTGAAAGGATTTTTGTTGCTCGGGTCCCCAATTGAAAACTTTAGTACCCAGTAGATTGGTTAACGGGGCCAACGTGTGACTACGACGTGGCCACATGTCGCGGTAGAACGTGACCAGCCCAAGGAATGATCTCAATTGTTTGAGATTGGTTGGTGGCTGCATTGCCAGAAGGGCACTTACCTTTTTCTTCCACGGTTTGTGTCCGTTGGGTGTCAGCCAATGACCCAGGAAATCTGTTTCCCTTGACTCCCCACTCACACTTGAGAGGGTTAATTGAGAAACCGGCATCTTCGAGCCGACTTAATACTATGTCCAGTAGTGACATGTGTTTGTCCCATGATATTGAGAAGCAACCGATGTCATTGATGTACACTTCTACTTCTTTCAAACAGGTCATGGAGCACTTTTGTGTAGGTTGAAGATGCATTTTCCCCAATCATGTCCGCAAGAGGGACCGTGCATTGGGCAATCGTTGTCCGACAACTTGGGTTTCTTTCCGTCACGATCATGGAAGGTGGATTTTTATGTTGTGGGTCGTTTCTTGTAGGAGAAGTATCTCACCACCTGCAACATGGGGATGTTTTCATCCACAATGTCTTGTCTTGAATGATGGGGATGATTGGTTTATCAGTTGCTAGGGCGGCCGCTTTAGGATTTTTGTTCATAAATGTTGTTCATCTTGAAGTGGAGGATGTGTCTGGTAAACAAGGTAAAGAAGAGAAAATTTCCTTTGTAGCGCTTTGTGAATTCACAGTGACCTAACAAGGGAAATTATGAGTTTATTTTACCTGCCTCTGGAGGTGATCCGTCCGATCACCTCCTCGCATTAGCGATCTATTCGCGATAGATCAGCGATCTGTATTTAAGATCAGCGATCTTAACAGCGAGGACTTAAGGAATCTATAATTCTGACTATGGTAGTACCTGGTCTGTGCGTCTTACGTCAACGCCCGCTTTTCTCATCGCGCATATTGCTAATGTATTTCTCTCATCAAGTGCCTGCTTTGCTCATCGCGCAAATCGCTAATGTATTTCTCTTGGCCAATCGTCATCGTGATGTCACCCTGGTCTTCCCTCCACGTCGCCTTCGATCGTCCTGTTCCTGACAAAGTCCCTGGGTACGTGGTTTGAAAACGCTGTCAGAATCAAGTCGCATATCGCTAATGTATTTCTCTCATCAAGTGCCTGCTTTTCTCATCGCGCATATCGCTAATGTATTTCTCTTGGCCAATCGTCATCGTGATGTCACCCTGGTCTTCCCTCCACGTCGCCTTCGATCGTCCTGTTCCTGACGAAGTCCCTGGGTACGTGGTTTGAAAACAAGCACAAAGGGCTGTCAGAATCAAGTTTCAGCGATGCCACGATTCATACTCATCTTTTGTGTCCCTGCGACAATAATGTGCCGTTTGAAAATATAAACCGGTGATCGACCGTGGCCCTCTAAATTATAAATTCAACGACTACCGTGCGACACTCTCCGTAAACGCGTGTAAGCCACGACGTGTATTGGAGCCGGTACCTGAGACGGCTGAAACCCTAACCCTATACATAAGGTCGAAGACGATTACGAGTTGCGGCCCATTCTCGCGCTCTGTCTTCCGTTTCACGCCATGGCGTCTCTGCCTTTTGTTCCCCATTCCAGATACCCTAACCTGGAATTTAGAGTGGTTAACTGCACTCATCCTCTAGACAAGCGCCATGCCCAACATCAGATCTCGTCCCTTGGGGTGAAGACGATTAGGTGACCTAAACATTGGGGAGTTCATGGCTATGACCCGTGGGTCAACTTCGTCTGTTCCGCATTGCGTGCACCCTAGCACACAGTGTCGACAGGGGATCAATCCTGCGACCTCGTTTGCACCATCCTGCTTGATGATGGGTCACACAAGTGCGTCCACTCGGACCACATCACAAGACGATGACAAACCTGTACATCTTGCGACCATCCTGATCGTACCACGGCCATTTCGGTCTGCTCGTAGAGCACATAGCGCAGGATGACAATCGACGTGCTAATTGAGCCCTTCGTCGTGTCCTGTACGTCATGGTGGGTCTGATAAACTGATGAAAACAGTACGTGTAAACCTAATACAGCGTAAAGTTATCCAAATAGCATACCAAAACTAAAATTATGATATCATCCTTCGTTCGTTTATTCCATCTCTGACATCTGATGTTCTTTTCTCCATCAAACAACGTCTGTCCGTCGTATGTACAACGTACGTCCTTTGTACGTGCGACTTTCATCACTAGCCTTCTACCGGTACTATCATAAGGTACTACTCTGGAGTACGATGTTGTAGTGACGTGACGAGTGACGAGCAGGCCTCCCTATTTTCGGTGGGCACCGAAAATACCTCAAATAGCTATTTTCGGTGCATTTTCAAACCTCAAATTCGGTGCACATTCGGTGCACGCTATAAAATGCCTTAAATGTCAATGTTTTGTCTATCTTCTACTAGTAGTTTTATTCCATTATGTCTCTGAGCTTCTTATACTGCTTGCAATGCAGTATTGATTCAAGGGAGAAGTCACTTAGGCTTTGCGAGTTGGGATCCTTCCTCCAATTGATCAAGGAGAAGTCGGACTCAACACTGCTTGTACTTGAGCATAATCATGCAATGGCCCCACAAAACATTCTCAATTGTTCAAACTCACTTCCAAGTTGACTCCAACACTTTTCAAATGATTGAACAGCACAAGATGCTTGGGCATCAAGCAGCATTTGTGAAAATCCACTTTGCTCCTTAAATGCTGGACGCAACTTACAAAACTGAATGTTTTCCACCTCTGCCTCTGAAAATTTGTGCCCAAGTCGAATTCTTTGATCTTCCAAACAAGACACAAAGTCTCTCGAAAGTACTCCACACAATTCAAGGGGCAGCACAGGAGGTCAGTGATCTCCTGAGTGAGTGTCACGCTCAGCGCACACCTTAGATATTCCACTGACCAATTGCAGCAAGAAATTTGCAATTGTTGATATAATGCAGTCATGTGCCTCCTTATCTGCATCACTGCTGCTTGATCTTAACCCATCCATAGTTAACTGGACAAAACTTCCTACATCATCAATGAAACTCGTAACCTCCTGTCTCAGAACACAATAGTTGTTTAAGTGAAATCCATGTAATGGATCATTGTTAACAGCAGCCAAGAATGAAATGGATTCCTCATCTGTCATAGGGCCTTTGATGTAGCAGCGTTCCTTGATGTCCTGTTTGAGAGCAGCCAGTAACTGTCTCTGCTCGCATACAAGAGTTCTTGTCCCTTGCATTGCTGAAAAGGTTTTTTCTATGCGCTCCACTAAGCCTTGAATTATGATGACAACTAGCCACCATTCCATCGAGGGTGTACAGGCTGGTTTCTTTTCAAAGAAGTGTTGAAACAGTCTGATACGGTTTGCTTAGGGTTAGTCACCTCACTTGTAGATGGATCCCTTGTTGATACTTCAAGGCCGTTTTTCACTATCCATTCCAAGTTGAATTTCTTGGCTTTACCTTTGCGTTTTGATTCCGCCATTGTTCGATGTGCTGTAAAGGGTAACAAGTAACAAGTACTGTCGTAAACAAGGTACCGGTAATTATCTCTTGTGTTCGGCGTTAGCAGTAAGGAGTGGTTCTATGATACGTTCTACGGTGGTGTTTCTGCGCTACAAAACACGGTAATTTGTTACGGTTTCGTCTGGCCTTTGTACGTGAGACTTCAATCAGCACCGAAAATAAGCGATTTTCCCAAAAACTTAAATTCGGTGTTTGCACCGAAAACAAGCTCGTGCACCGAAAATAGGGAGGCCTGGTGACGAGTGACGAGGGATACGAAGAACGACTAGCTAGGTAGTATATTTTAGTACTCCTCTACTAGCTAGGTAGTGGACTCCCCGAAACAGCCCACGGCGGAACTCGACGGCCCCTTCGGCAGAGGTTCAATCGTAAAATCGACCGATTTTAAACCCGGTAGATCAACGATTGATTGATAGTGAATAAAATGCATAGAGTCTCATAGAAAGAGTTTCGTTTTCACAACAACCTTGTCGTCTGCATCTTGTTAATTGATTTTGCATCACGATGGCCGGAAACAATGCATCATGGCTCCGTTCCAGTCTTTACGTGTCTCTTTTTGGAGCCTCTATCTTCATTGTAGCGCAGATAGTGATGTTCCGGAGGCAAAGCGTTTTTTCTGAAATGATGATCGAAACTACCAGTAACATTGATTTCAATTGGATACGAAAGCCAACAACGTGCAAAGACGAGTACGACAAAAAAGCCGCCGTTGGAAACCAAGTCCAAGGTTCACCGAAGGAACACCACTCTGCTTTGTTTTCTCACTCTACAACAACATATCTCCACATCAACTCACCGGTGTTTGCCAAACAGCAACAACTCATCATGAACCGTCCAACCGAAAACAACCTTGTGATTGCAATGATATCAATGGGACCCAACCGAAGTTATCTTGTTCAACGTGCCATTCGATCGATTCGAACCAGTGGAAAATTTAATGGCTACATTCTGGTGTTGACTGATGAAGAGGGATATGAATTCTATTCCAAGACAATTCCTGCCAACGATACCAAGTTGATTGTAATGCAAGGCCGTGACGAAGATTTGAACGCCCGTCACGCACCTGCTAACAGTACCGTTAGCAAGAATGAAACCCGTCCCTTCTGTTTTTACATGCTTTTCAAGCGATTCAAAACCGTAGCGTTGTCTTACATCAGCGAACATCCCACGTTGGATGCAGAAATGGAATATGCATTTTACATGGATATTGACAATGTTGTGTTTCAAACCCTCCAAGACTTGTGGGATGATTACTACACGGAATTCCCAAAAAAGTATGGCAAACTGATTGAAGAAGATTCTCAGAGGTTGGCGGCAGCTAATATCACCTATCCTTACGCCCCTGTCAATAATTTTGTGTCGTTTTGGAAGGAACCACCAAATAAAGACTATTGGCAGAGTGGTCAGATACTCTACCATCGCAAGTACTCTCAAGGTTGTATGGATCACTGGAAGTTCCAGATCGAAGCAGATTTCAACTATTGTTCCTATATGGAACAGCCCTTACTCATGCAGGCCTTGGAATACCAGTACAACGTTTCTTTTTTCCCTGGCCAAGATCCACCCGTGCCCATTTGCCATGTGGTGGAGCTGCCAGATCGGCCAAAGCATTTTGATGTGGCCCACTATGATATTGTGAAGGAAAGGAAAGTTCCTACTCCAACATTTGTTCATTTTACCAATGTACGAGTGGCAGGGAATACAGTAGAGGATCAACTGAAAATGTTTATGAAGGCTTTGCATTTGAGATACAAGCCAAATCCTAAGGGTGACAAGAGGGAATTTGCAAAAACGGTTGTCTCGATGGAAAACGATTCTCCATATCTGTACCCAGCTGACCATGAACCCATTTCCTGGGAAAGTATCATTACTCCACGAGATACTAGGGGGAAAGAAAGGACACTTCCACCAGTGAATGTTACCAGTGAAAAGGTAGGGTAAACAAAATTATGCATGAGAGTTCTCATTCACTATGAAAAATCATATGTAATAAGTGAGAGTAGTGAATATCATATCATCACAAAGAACTATGAAGGGATAATCCTACCAGTAGAAGTTCTACCCCTGAATGGGTTGCCTTGTTATGGTATGGGTGCCTAATCCAGGTTTGTCAGAGCCCGTGGAACTGCAAATCCATAGACATCTATCAGTTCAATGGAAGAAATCTTCCAAGCTGTGGTGAGGAGCAAGAATGCCGTTGCATGATTCCTGATAGAGGTGTGGTCGGCACTGACGTATCTGTAGAAGAATTGGCATCATAACTCACAGTCCTGGACTCCATCACTAGCTACGGTAGGTTCAGCAAAACTCTTTATTCATACTAGCTACGGTAGTCGTACTTATTAACAAACCTCCTTCTTCAATCGAAAGGAAACAACCCAAAAAATATACCGAGGAAATATGAAAATAAATTGAGGTTCTCCCAGTTACGACAGTAGTCAACAGGTCACAGTCAACAGTAGTAGTTGGAAGGGGGCTCAGAGAAAGGAGAAGAAAGAATGCCTTTTCATGATTCCTTATTCATAGAGTTGTCGTGGGCACTAACTGTAAAATTCAACTCATCCCAGTTTCAAGATACATCGGGATGGTATCACTATTTCATAAGAGGTGCTATTGATGCTTGATATGGAAGGTTTCTTTTACGTATACAATCCGACCTATTGGGTTGAAAAACAGGAAGAAGATAACAACGTAACCCATTAATCATGAGGTTTCACCCTTTTGACTTCTGGGAATTGGACATTGAAATGCTGAGTGGATTGAAACCTCTTGCAAATATCAGGCGGGTGAGACGATTTGTAGGTTTCGGGTTCGGTGGCAGCTGGTAGTTGGTATGAAATAGAATTAACTTAGCTTACCAAGTGGTCTTAATCTGCCCCTTCTTTTGGATCTTGATGAATGAAATGTTGCAACCTTTCGTCCTTGGAATTTTCTCTTTTTCTCCGATTTTTTCTCTCCTCTAGCTAGCAATCGCCGGAGTATCTCCGAATTTCCTTTTTCATTGATACATTCCGTTCTAATTTCAAAGACCAATCTCGTACCTGTACCTTCTGACAACTACGGGTAGTATGCGTAGTCGTCAGAAGTTATGATCTTTTAAAGCTACGAGCCCCATGTTGTGGAATGGAGGTGCAACAAGCCGGCTAATGGATCAGATCGGAACTGTCACGTTGAGACTCGTTCTTTCAATGAATTAGAGTTTCTTCTTTTCGAATAATCTGAACCGGACGGTCTCCTTGAGACTGAGCGAAATTTCTAGGCCTACGGTAGTACAAAAGATGCAAAGCCATCGTGGAGGTGTAGCGCTCATTTGAGAACGCAGTACTATTTTCGACTGAAAATTGCTGGTTTACATACCTCGGGCAGAGCGTTTTACTAGAGACATTCTGGATTTGCAAAATAAGACAAACACCATGGCTCCCACGGAAAGTAAAGAGGGTAGGTTTCCCCATTCTGACACGAGTAACGTCGCCAATCGCACCGTCTCACTTTAGGGTTCCGATGAAAGCCCACAAGGCGAAGCCCTGCAAAACCAAATCGTCTCCTCGCATTGCTGGAAAGAAACTGGAGGAGATCATCATCAAGGCTCAAACGTATCTATGGGAGATGCTCGAAAGTGGCATCGAAAATGGTCAATTTTGTGTTTACATAATACTGACTCGAAAGGTTACAACAATGCAGTCTGTCGGCTACCTGGTTCACGAAGCCAAGCACGTGGGGAAGACCAAAATGAAACTCTCGTTACCAGTCTTTGGAGTTACCGTTTGCTGCCAGACCTTTGGAAGTGTTTGTCCAAACTCCAACGAGGAAGCAGCGGAATGTTTCAAGGTCAGTCTCCAAAGAAAAAAAATCCTGATGCTGCTTTGGACAAAGTTTGGACATTGTTGGCCGATGGAAAAGGCCACGAAACAAAACGATCTCGTCAAAGCTGCGGGATACAAACGATCTGACTCGATATAGGGCTCAAGCAAAATAACAAATGGTTCAAGAAAACGAGTTTTTGACGGAACGTAAGGGAGGGCTGCTCTTTATTTCACTGAAAAAAGTCTTTCTACATTGACGTTGTGTTTGATCATTTGGTAGACATTTCGGATGCTCTGTTCTGCGATGATCAAGTAGCCTTAGCGGTTTTATAGGTACATGTTTGATTCATCGATGCGGCAGCAGTTGTCGTTCACTTTTTTCTTTGTTTGGAGAATTTCCGATCCTTAGTTGAAGGTTTGGACTCTTGGGTTTTGTAAATGCCTCCCGTCCTTTGCATTCTCCGGGCTCGTTCATACCGACTCGGTGGAATAAACGATTCGCCAATCCCATCATTGAGGTTCCATAGCCATGCCTTGTAAAGATCCAGTCGCCACTGGCTTTCCTGTTTGATGGTCGGTGCGAAGCGCTCTCCCAGAATACGGACCCGAAATTCGGCTTCGTTTCTCAACATATTTTTGAAGGTTTCGTAATCCACCCACGGACCGTTCACTGGGGCGGGCGGATCGCCGCGATCTACCTTTTGCCGTTGTATTCCGTTGCTGTAGGGATCTCGTGCATTGTATATTCGTTTCATGGATCCGTCCCTATCGACGCTACTCCGGCGATCTCCTCGAGGAATCCGTACCGAATCCAAGTCTCTTTGTTTCTTGACAACTTGATGAGCGTCATCATCCAATTCAGAGTTCCGCCAAGAACTACCACGGGAGGACAACACCTCCAACCTTTCTTTGGATCGGGACGGTCCTGACTTGGATGATAACCTTCGTTTATTCGTGGTGTCTGGAGATGGGTATTGCTTTGCCTTTCGATGCGCGGAAGAAGAAGACGACTTTGGCGCGAATTCGTCGTCGTTATTCTTCGATCGAGTTTCAGGAACGTCAGCACTTTTGGGGGGATCGTTTCCGTCCGGTCCTGCTCGACCTGTTCGATCTTTCCGTTTTTGTTGTTTTTGTTGTTGTGATTTTTCTATATCGTCTTGGATAAGTCGTTCGGCTTGTGCTTCGGTATCTACCACTCGAACCTGTGCCGGTGCCGCCTTGTCTTGTACACACCACTGGAGGGGAACGCCCATTCGTGGAATTCGAATTTGATCGTTGACGACCACACAGAGCGAGTCAGATTGCATCCGTTCCAATTCTGGTACGGTGTACCCCAGAAGGGTCAAATTTCGAAGCGGAACCGACGTCATGGCATTCCCGATGATACTTCGATACACCACAACTCGTTGATCATCATCATCGTTGACGACTGGTATGGTCGTGTTTTGGATTTTGGAGGTGTTGTTTACGTTTGCGAGACTTTCTGTCACAGCTTCTTTCGTCGTGGAATTCTTTGGGATGATAGAAGAGGATTTCGACTGGACCGTTAGCGGTGTGTCCAATGTCAAGGCTGTGGCATCTCCTACCAAATCCTCGTCGGTTCTTTTTTCGTCATCTACTGTGAGTAATAGTTTCGTCTCATTGCTGCTGGTAGTTATCTCCTTTCCTTGCACTTGTTTGATAAGATCCTCCGAGGATGAGGACTGTATGGCAGTGTCGTCGTCATTCATGACTTTTTGTTGATCTTCTGTTTGATCGTGATCGATTGTTACCGTATCCATTTCAACATCCATCGGTTCGTCCAAATGACCATCCGACAAAAGTTCGATTTCGGAAGATATTTGGTGGTCGTCGTCCATCGTACTGTTACGTTTCTGGTCGACACTGACACTTCCTTTTTCCACAGCCAACTTCCATTCTACCGTATTGGGAATAGCAACGACAGTGGAAGATGTTGTAGAAACTGTCGTAGACGACATTTTGTTGTTGTTGTTGTTCAAAGAGACTTTTTCGTCGGGAATGCTACCACTTTTGGTAGTTGGGTAAGATTGTTGATCGGTAGAAGAGAGTATTGTTGTTGTTGTTGTTGCTGAAGTTGTTGTTGCTGTCGGTGGTGATGGTAGTGACGACGACGCTTTCATTGTCGTATCAACAGCCCATTGTTGGGAACAGAACTCTTCTCCCAAAATATCCAACACGTATTCTTGATACCAATTCGGATCTTGTTGAAAAACCATCTGATGAAGGTCGATGGTACTTTCCATTGTTGTTTCTTCTTGTTGCTGCTGTTCTTGTGAGAATGAATTCTGTACAGGTTGCCATATCCTGCTTCTTCTTTTCGTTTGTTCTACTTCAAAAAAGGATTGTCTATCCACATTTGATCTTACACAATGATTATTTTTTGTCGTCACAAATCCTTGTATGGGCCATATCCACAGTGTCACCATCATCCAACAGAGACGATGATTGGATGTATTGCTCGTAGTAGTAGTACAACAACAACAACCTGCCCTACTACCATTACCAGCATTCGTATTCGTGTTAGTAGAGTGACACGACATTTGGAAAGGTACTGGAGAGATGAACTTGTTCATTGTGGTTACGTCGTCGTAGTATTGCTGTATCTCTCACACAGGATGACAAAGAGAGAAACATCATCATCAACTCTAACTGTGAAGAAGAGTGGTGTGTGAGTGATTGGAGAGAAAAAAAAAAAAATAGTAATACCATACTACCGGTACGCTATTGACTATGATACCTACCGGTACTTTGCTGTTCACTTGGTTCCACGTGGACTACACAATCCGCTGTAGAGATATCATACGTAGTAGGTATCATACATACATAGCGACGAATGATGTCGAAACTACTACGTATGAACTCTACTACCTTCCGTATCATACGTTAGTAGTATGAATCGCACCCATGCCTGTGAGGATGTGGCAAGTGCCAACGTGCTTCCATCGATCCATCGCGCGCCAGCATCTCTATATTCACTGTCAACGTCCGACAACGACGATGACCTGGACACTTAATACTACGGTGGAACATGCTGCTGACCGTGAATAATGATGATAGTGGAGTCTACTATGAGGATGTTTTTGTATGTACATCGTATGTACATCGTACACAACAACAATACAACACAACACAACATCACATTCTGTTCTGTCGTACACAACAAACACAGCAAAATATTATTATTAACAGTTAATGCTGCGTTGCTGCGGTGTGTGCAATCGATTATCGATGGGTGGTGCCTCTTACTTCTTTTTGTGATCTCAGTGAAGGTCGGAAAAAAGTAGCGTTCTACCGGTAGCCAACAACCATCTCTCCTTCCCCCCCTTCCCCCCAATCTTCTTTGTGTTAACAATACACGGAGTACACAGGGTGTTGGTGTTGGTATTGGTATTGGAAAGACTCTCTCTACTAGAAAATATCATAGGTAATATCTCCTAGAGTACGACGTACGACATATTTGTCTCAGAGAAACAAGTTCGATTGGAGCACATTGATACCAAATATTCTGCACCTTTTTTTTTGGGTGTAGTACTACCTTATTTTTGGGCTTCCACAACTACTAATGACAACAACAATGACCTTCGACGTGTCAACAACAAACGGAAACAACATGTTGAACTCGTCGGATGGTACCAATGGGGATGATAGAGAAGCACAAGAACCACCACCACCACAACAACAACAACAAAAAGAACAAAGTACACCGACCAGTACCCATACTACCCATACTACTACTGACTGTGATTTTGAAGAAGACGTACAACTACTAGCCGGAACAGAAACGTTTGCACAATCCACAACACCTGGAGACACCGACAACAAATCAAGGATATCAGATGGAACTTCACGCAGACATCGACGAAGGAGAAGTGGAGGAATGAGACGGTTTGTTGTGGGATCAAATACTACTACCAGCAGCAGCAGCCATAGACGACAACAGCAACAACAGCATCAACAACAACTACAACAACTACTACACCAACTACAAAACTCTTCCAGTCCATTATTATTTTCTCCTTCGGACAAACGACGAAGTAATTGTTCGTCCCACAACGGCAACATTTCTATGGCGAATTCTTCCTGTGATTATACAGAACATACCTATCATTCTACTTCTGTGGACGGGGATAATGATAACAACATCATGGAATATTCCGAATGGGACGAGTCGGAATTTCATGAGGAAGTCATTGAAGAAACAGAAGAATACAGTAGTGCTGACGCAGTATCGTCTTCGGAAGGAGGTTGGAACAGTGACGATGGGATCGCGTACACCAACGACGCTCCAAATCTTGTCAATGCTACTACGACTACCTCCACGGACCAACGACTCACCAACAGACCACTCCAACATTCATCCAATCGACGACAACCATCCAGCATGACCTTGAGCGCTCATACACTCTCTACAGCGTTTTCGTTGGATGATCTCGGTTCTGCTGCCACCGTCTCCAGTTTGGGCGACGATGATGACCATGACGATGATGACGATACCGTCAACATCCCTTTTGGACTGTCTGCCCGACAAACTCTCATCACCGTGGATGGTGTCGGAATTTTGAATATCGGATCGTCGACTCCCACTGCTTCTACTGCTACCAAAATCCGAGGAAACGGTATCACCACCAACAACAAGAACAATACAGATACGATCGATGAATTGTGTAGTTTGAATTCTACCGACCAAAAATTACGACACTTGGAACAAACCATTGCCACGCATGAAATGTGCAACAACATGGGAAATCGAACCAAGAAAAACCGTACAGCAGGTCGTACCGCTAATACCGCCGCCGCCGACTCGAACAATCCAAGCAAAAGTAGTATGACGGAAGGAAGTTTCCACGACGATGATGATGATCAAGATGTCACAGAGGAAAGTGTGGAGGAGGAGGAGGAGGAGGAGGAAGAAGAAGAAGAAGAATCGTTGGTGGAGAATGACCAGCACGAGGCAGAAGTACTACGGGTCGTTTCGAGAATGCATCAGAGCATGGTAATTACCAACGCACCTGGTAAGGGTACGAATCCACACATGATGATGATGTTGCCATCCACAAAAAGAGGGTTGGTCGACCCTGTCCTTCCAAAGGAAGACGACGATGATGACAACGACGACGATACCAAACACTTTTTCTCCAGGAAGTATTCGTTGGACGACCTTGACGGAAGTGCCAACGACGAAACAGACTTTCCCAATGATCTTTCTGCCGCCAGAGAATACTTGTCCCGTCTGGCAGCAGGCCACTTCCGGAATCATACCCATGATGATGGATCGGCCAATCATTACTATTCCAGCGACGATTATACAGAAGTTTTGGTATCCTCGAACGACAGTTTTGAGTACGACGACGAGGAAGTTATCTTGGATGAAATCGTTTCGTCTCCGCTAAAGTACTAATTCATTCAATATAAAATGACATGGAAACAAACGTTGCAAGCCACCAAAGGACCAACTACCGTACTCCACTTTTCACCTACCGGTACTGCAGCATTACTCGGACTTGACTACCAGTACGACTAGAGTATTTGATTCAGAGTCAATACGACAGATACTGTTGTTACGGTTAATCATTTTTCACAGTCTTGTGTTATTTTCAATCACGGATACCATTTTTGCCATTCGTCAACTTCGACGATGATCTTCGATCGATTTGTTCGTCATCATCAACAAGTCTCTGTAATCTGGACATCCACGAAGAAGTCCCTTCCTTGGATGTTGTCACAAACGTCCCTCTCCTACGATTCGCGGACTCTTCCCCGCTGCATGGTACAAAAAACCCCTTGAAAGAAAAGTAGAAAAAGCGAGTGGTAATCTTCACTACTCTAGAAGGGTCCATGCGGCGCTGTGTCACGGTCTCGACGCTCTTCTTTGTTGTCGTCGTCACGGCCAATGGATGGCCCATCGAACGGATAGTATGTACTTCCTGTACTCCCAAAGATAGAAACGGAGCAGTCTTCTTATCGTCGTCTCCCTTATTTTCGTCATCGTCATCCACATTCGATCCGGACGAATATTTAAGCCAAGATCCGTACTACCCCCCATTGACGGATCTCGAACTGGACAATCGCAAGGCTGAATTGTTGCTGATTGCCCGACTGACCCATGGAGACAAACCGACCATTGCCGATTTCAAGAAACATTGGTTCTCAGAACGAGGGAAAGATTTTGAAACCTTGCTCTACCATGCTGATTTTGGGATCGGCAAGGGTCCAGATCATTGGGAGGAGGCGCAGCTCGTATTTCAAGATTTGATTCGACAAGATCCGACGTTTTTGGAACCGCAAGCGAGGTATGCCAAGCTATTGTGTTTACAGGGACAACTGGAGGAATCCACTAGATGGGCACAACGTGTCCTAGATTCCAAACCGTGGCATTTTGTGACCATCGAAACGATGGTAGCGCTATGTACGGCCAAGGGCGATACCGTCTTGTCAGAACTGTGGAAATCTAGGAGGTTGCCAAACCCTTCCAAACCAGAGGCACGACGACAGTGGGTGGATCGAGCATTACAAGATGCGGAAACAATATTGGGACGTATGCAGCAACAGAAAGAAACAAAGTAGTCGACAATACAAACGAAACGGTGATAGACTTTCCCGCAAACAAACTTTGAGTTCTACATACATTTTCTCTTGTTACACCTATCCTCTCTTGATCCCGATGGCCCACATACTGATCAGGATATTATCCAGGCTTTTATCGTGGCATCATCATCATAATTCGAATCGGAATGGGGAACCATATTTTCTGACCATGACTTTCGTCCATCGCAACTCTGTTAAGTAGCCAGTGAGATCTCGTAATTTTTTGGGGTTGTAAAGTAAATGAGAAACACAGCTGGACTTGGTTCGGATAGGCCTTCGGTATGCACATATATCCGGACTTTTAATACCCCGTATGTACCGGTTTGTTGCGTTGTGAGTTTTATTACCTAGTTCATAGTTGTTCGCAAGTGCAACCCTACCATCAAACACTTTCCTTGACATTTGATGATAATATTGTAATCGTGAGTCTATTGTTGCTCAAAAGACTTGGAGGTAGCAAGTGAACTGGCAGATATGTTCCCACTTTTTGGCTAGCTCATAGTCAGTGCTGGTGCGGCCTTTTTGCGCTTTAGCTTCCCAAGAAAAGTTTTAAAGCAGGCGTGGCGGCTGAAAACCATTGAACTAGTTGGAGAAAAGTTTGATATTGTGGAGCACCAAAAGCCATCACACAATTCTCGAAACATTGGAATCTCGCTCTGAATGAATGTTTTCATCGGAGATAGTAGATCCAAGTTGAAGGTCATCCTGACTGACCCAATCCGCTCCCTGCGAGTTCCTTTCCCAGAATCGAATGTTGGCATTGGCTGCAGCGCCTCTTCCAAATATGCATACAATGATCGTCTCGATGACATCAGCGACAAATTTGTAGGTCACTCCAAGCAGCCTCTTCACAGATCGACAAACCGTCCGTATGGGAGTGGCTATAACAATTCCTCCTCCCGACCGACCAGTGTACTGTCCATTTGATCCTTGTGATGTCGGAACAAAGGTGGGAATCGTCACCAAAGATCTCAAGAAGTGATGATTCTCCATGTCCATCAAGTAGGCGTCACTCATCAAACAGGTATAGTCCAATACCCCAAAATATTGTAGATTCCCCGTCAAGATTCCTGCCAAGTGTCCCAGGAAAGAAATTTGAGGCATGATGAACTGCAACAATATTAGCAGGGCCCATGGATATAAAGTTGGTGGTACGGACACAAATCCAAAGAGACTTCGTGTCGGTCCAGGATGTAGGTATGTCTCGAGGACGCTCATGTGAAAAATGACACCACTGAATCCAACTGCATGACTGTAGAGGAGTTGGTCATATCCCAGAATGATGTACGCGAGCCACGAAATCAATAAATACAGAGATGATGTCAACAACATGGCCCACCATATCGAAAAGACCAATCTCAAGGTCCCCATTCGCTTCTCCAACAGAGTTCCAATGGCCGAGGTGGAAAGGATATTCATACCAATGTGCATGATATTAACATGAAAGAGTGTCGACGTAAGTAATCGGTAGTACTCGTGAGTGTACAATACCAGTCTTGGACACATGGTAAAGGTCTGCAAGTCGAGAGAAAAGACGACTTGGATGAAATGGACCAGTCCGCAGAGGCAGACAATGCCCAGAGTGGCTGGTGGAGGCAATCGTTGGATTGTTCCCGCCCACGACGACGATTCGGATAATGACATTCTTCTGCCTTGTGTCTTCACTGTTCACTGTCACAGCAAGATTGCGGAAGAACGTAGTAGCAGATGACTGGAGGGCTACGCAACTTCACATTCAAACATGAGACAATAATGAATTAGAGTTAAGGTTTTATCGGGATCGTGTATTATTTTTTATTTTTTCGTGTCAAATACGCCCTTTTAATTCGAACAACGAGGTGGACCCGGGTGGACCCCTTGAGATGGCGGGTCTCCTCTACCGAGTATTATGATACAAGGCAGAAGCAGCGGTTACAGTTTTACACTCTCTCTTCTTTATTTTTTACTACTACGTACTCGAGTAGTCTACCGGGTACTCTACCAGTAGTACTACTACTCTACGGTACTTCATGTCAGTTGAATGTAAGGTACATCCGGCTACCGTAGCACGGTACCAGTACCGGTGTCATACCGGTACATCATTTTTTTTGCTTGCAACCTCTCCAATTTTGCTATGTGCTGTGTATGATAGCAGCGAAGTGATTATTTTTTCTCCCTCTCTTCTGCACTACTGTAACAATAACAGTAGAGTAGTAATAATATTATAATAACTTCTCTACTCGAGACTACCACGCACGGAAGAGGAATATGAATCGAATGGGCGAGGAAAAGCTCGAACAAGCGACTATTGTCGCACTTCCGAATACAACAACAACAACAACAACAACAATAAGAACAGTGCGGCTGGAAGATTCGGGCAACAATCGTTCCTCAACACCCAAAAAGCCAACCTTCCGTCAACGTCGCAGCTTACGTGAAGCTTCCGCTTCAGCATCGTTGCACGATGATATGGAAGATGATGGAGCAGACGAAGAAGAAGAAGAAGAATCTAGTGAAAGGGATTACATCCCAGGTGCATTTCATGCTGGGCCCTCTGTAGGATCAACTACTCGTAGTCCGTCGGTGGACGATGAGGATTCTTCTTCCGTAACATCTTACACCAACGAAACAAGTAGTCTCACTGACAGAGACCTTGTCTCTACTGCCACTCCAGTCGAAGCAAAGGTGGTGGACGAATCGGTGGTGGAGGCAGAAGTCCAGGCTCGTGTAGAAGCAGAGTTGAACCAACGTCCTCTTGTGCAAGCGATCGTCACAAGTGAAGGGAAGAAGCGACATTGTCTCTTTGTGGCATTGGGATTGGTTCCTATTCTTATCATCTCATTGGCCGTAGGTTTGATATTTGGACTGCGGGACAACCCGAATAATATGGATGAATTCCCCTCGTCTCAACCCTCCCACATGCCCAGTGATTCCCCCAGCCAAATCCCAACCGAGGTCGCACCAACTATATCCTTTGCACCATCTCAAGCTCCGTCCATTCCTGGACCTCCCAGTGTTTCCTCTCAGCCCTCCTCTGCTCCATCCAATTCATTACAAGTACACTTGGTCCAGATGGAAATCGACATTTTTCCCTTTCCAAGCGGACAAAAATTAGCTGGCTGGGATGAGTATGTGTTTGAAAAGGTGACGGAACAAATGATCCACAAATACCTGTACATTCCAGGAAACTACTCCGACTTTCAAAGCCTGGCTGTTTCGGCGGATGTTCGACAACAGGACTATCAACAGTACCGACATCAACGGATGCTCTTGTCCCGAATGTTGCAAGACGGATCTCTGTTAATCCAATGCGATCTGGTCTTGCGATTTCGAACCGAAGCTGATTTGTTTGACGTGAATGAACTGGTTTACAAAGTATTTTATCCCGACGACGATGACTCCTATCTGCGCTTGAACGACTATTTATTGAACCTTCAGTCCAATTCTACGGCATTTTCGTTACTACAGTCCACCTCTATAAATGTCAAGGGGTATACTGCCATGGCAGGGGACATTGAAATTGCAACAGGTAGTGGCTTTAAGGACGACGAGAGCAGCTGCATCAACCGTTACTCTTTTCGAATTTGGTTACTGCTGACCTCTTTCCTATGGTTGATTGGATAGGAATTGACTTGTGGGAACGGATCATCTGGAGTCGTGTGGCAAAGCTTTCATCTAGATGAATCATTTTCAATCCTCTTTTTGCGGTAAGACATTCGGTAATCATCCAATCGATCATGCAACGGTCCACTTCTCTGTTGCAACAAACAGTACGTTACTCGGAGTGAATAAGCGACAATGTAATACTTTCTCCCCTGTCCGAACATCGTTCTACACATGCTTTAACGATTCGGGTCAACCGTCACAATTTAGCCGTGCATTACTGGTCGCTGTGCAAATTCTCATGCTTAATCCTTCACGGCAGTTGTATGTATGGATCCAATGTTTCAGCGGTAATCGCTTCAGTCTGGTACTGTCTGTTCTACAATTTTTGGAGTGTGTCAATCGCTGGGCCAGAAAGGTCAAAGAGATGTTAATTGAATTTTCTCCCCCTACTGATAACAACAATCGGCTGTAAAAACGAAAACGAATCTTTCTCAATGTATGGCGACATGTCAGAGGGCTGAAACGGAGAACTGTGAAGCAACGTGGGTAAAATCTTTCAGTTTCCATTTGTTACCCAACAAGTCATAATAAGACAACGCCGAACCGAAGTGTTTCACAGCGATACAAACGTTGGTGATGCATTCTGTAGGATGGAGAGAAACTGATGAAAGTTCGAAATTTTCCCGTGCCGTTAGTGTGTCGGTTTGATCAATCAATCATCATGACTTGGTAGTAAAATAATTATACTCTAACAATAAGTACAATTCCCTCTCATTGATTATTATTAATAGGGGAAATTGCTATGTCGACACCGAAACCTTATCTCGACACGGGCACTTCTCCTTATAAGTGGGTTTCTCCACATAACGGTGCCAAATGTTGTCTCGACACCGAGCCACTATTAATCTCGACACCGAAAAAACTCCTCGACACCGAAAAAACCCCTCTTGTTATCTCGACACCGAAAAAACCCCTCTTTTGTTACTTCGACACCGTCGCTTGTTACTTCGACACCGTAAAAAAACCTATTTTTTGTTTCGACACCGTAAAGACCTCTTACCTCTTAACTATTTCGACACCAAAACACCGCTTCTATCGTGTTGCAACTACTCTCACGTCGTGTTGCAGTTACCGCCGGTGTTTGCAGGAGAATTTCAGCCACTGCTACCGACTACAGGCACTGTAACACTCCATCGCCGCTGCCAGTCGTCTGTCGACAATGTTGAGACGCCGTACAAAACCTTTGGTTGCTGCTAAACCTAATGGCCCGCTCTGGATTGCAGAAGATCTTTTTCGTGATGATCGGGCTCTTCTTGTGGATGATGACGCAGTTGCACCCTTATCAGGTGAAAACCACCTGTCCACTGCTTTGGTGGATTATCTCCTACAACGGTCACTACAGCCAACTGACTTGCAAGACACCACACTCGTAGGTTCTGCCAACTCCCTACATTTCTTTCATCAAGTCAACGCGAAGATAGCTACTGCTCCTTCTGATCCCAACGTCGCAAAGAGTGTAGAGAATATTCGGCAGAGGTGTTCCCATTACAAGGACAACAAATTTGAGTTCCTCTCTCCCTTCTGCATTGACCACCATTTTGTTGCCGTGAAGATTGTCTTCGATCTTCGATCACCCGACATCGTTCATGAGGTTTCTGTATACGACTCCTTGATCAAAGGTGGCCGCCGCAACAATTCGGTACACCGTAATTCTCCTCCTGCCAAGTACCTCCGATCATTTCAGCAATTCATTGCGAACTTTTGTTTGTTTGGCAACCCCAAGTGTGAAGTGCTGCTTGCCAACCCTGACCACATTGTGGAGAAGGCTGTCTACAGATCGTGTCCCATGCAACAGAACGGATTTGACTGTGGTTTGTTTGCATTTGGATGTGTCCTCCACCTGCTCAAGGGGTTGGATGTCTCAGCTGACATTTTCAACCAGCAGCACATTTCCAAGCTCAGGGAGTCTCTCCATGCAGTGTTTACCGTCACTGACATCAAATAATGATAATGACATTGATGCTGCACCAGATGTTCCTGACAAGGGCCCCCCCATCGAACTAGACGTTGTGCCCCTCCATCCACGACTAGGGGCTGATCCACAACCCGAACCAACAAGACACAGGGACAACTATTTCACAACCCAATTCATTGAGGTACCGAAGGAATTTGAAGATATGTCCAAAGTTGACCTGGCCATTGATGATTACGAGGAATCTTCCGGGGTCAGACTAGTCATTGCCAGGTCACGAGGCGCTGGATCGAGGCTTTGTTTTTGTGCTTCCCATACGGGCTGTTGCTTCCGGGCCAAATTTGGCAGAGAAAGGGGTACGTTGCCCATTATCTACAAACAGGAATTGTTCAATCCATTCCACTGCGGCGAACCTGTCCCACCCAAGACAAAAGGCCGTGCACCCAAAAAAAGGGTGAGGGACAAACTGGAAGAGAGTGTGGACCACGTCATTGAGGTGAAGGACAGCACGCCAGTAACAAAGGATGTAATGAAGGCAGCTGCCAACATTCAAAGTGTGAGAGCCTCCTACAACCAGGCGTACCGTGCTATCGGCCGTGCAGTGGCGAATGGCCCAAGAGAGAAACAACAAGCCAGTTTTGGACTAATCATGTTGTACTTGAAGCACTTCCAGTTGCGAAACGAAGACTCCACTGTCAAAGCTGAGAGTGATGCTGACCAGCGTTTGCGGCGCCTAGGCATCTGTCCTGGGATCATGCGGCGCTCTTTGCAGCATGTGAGGCCTGTCCTGTCTCTCGATGGGGCCCACCTCTTGTCAAAATGGAAGGGAACCCTGTACATTGCTTCGGTGCAGACCGCGTGCAGTAACATCTATCCTGTTTCCTTTGCCATTATGAAGGATGGCGAGGATGCGGAGGGATGGAAGTGGTTCCTGGAGCTGCTGGTTGAGGCCATCCCTTTGCTGAAAATGCAGCACCCAGATAACCGTTGCAGGTTCTGCTACTTCACTGTCATTTCTGACAGGCAAAAGGGACTAATCCAGGCATTGCAGCAGGTGTTTCCAGACAATCATCATTGTTTTTGCTCTGTCCACATAGCAAGGAATGTTGAAAAGGAGGTTGGAAAAAAGGTAGCAAAGCATGTCCATGCTTTGTCTGCCACATTCTCCAAACGTGAATCGGACGAATTGATGGCGAAAATTAATGCAATTTCCGCCCGTGGAAAGAAGTATTTGGAGGGCATTAGCGCCAATCAGTGGAGGAGCACCGCTGGGGTGGACGACCCAACCCTTCCACCCAGGTTCGGCATTGTGACAACAAACATGTCAGAGTCTGTAAACTCAATGGTTGGAGATGCAAGAGATGGAAGCTGGCTAGAGTGTACCAATGACATTGTCAGAAAAATGATGAACAGGATCTGCAGCCTTCGGGAGGAGAACTACGGAAGGGAGGGTGTTGTGGACAAGGTTGCAGAAATCCTTGAAAATAAATGGAAAAATTGTTCTAACTTCCAAGTGAGGGAGGTTGTGAAGGGTGGTAGCTAGTTCGATGTTTTCCGTCCATCGAGGGGAGCGTCTCTGCCCGAGACAAATCGATTGTTGGATGTGAGGGAGCAGACATGTGAATGTGGACAGTGGCAGGAGCATGGAGTTCCCTGCATTGATGCAGTTGCCTACTACAGGTTGTTTGAGACGCAAACACTACAATACATAATGGACAATCATGTCAGTGAACACTACAAATACGAAACAGTTAACGAACTTTTGAAGGAAAACATTGTTCCTGTTTCTTTGGATATATTGGACCAGGATGGAGTTACATTGCCACCAAATCGCACAAAAAGGTCAAGTGGACGACCAAGGAAAAAAAGGATCAGGAAACGATCTCGTTTCGCCCATGATCCAGACAAATCACCCATTGTTTGTAGCAGATGCAAGAAGAGAGGACACAACGTTAAAACATGTGTTGCAAGAGAGCAACTTGAGAAACAACATCCAGCTGAGCTTGATCTTTCTTGAACAATATATAACTGTCACTACTATAATAAGATTTCAGTGTTACCTGTGGATTGGTGGTAGTAGCAGTAACAGTTGTACTGGCAGTAACAGCTTTGGTAACTACTGTGTGGTAGAAACGTAGTAAAAGTAGTAGTGCTATGGTGTCGATATAGTAAAAAGGTAAAAAGGATGGTGTCGAGATAACAGTGCCCACGGTGTCGAAATAAAAAAGTGGGGTTTTTACGGTGTCGAAATAACAAGAGAGGGGTTTTTTCGGTGTCGAAATAACAAGAGGGGTTTTTTTTCGGTGTCGAAATAATGACGTACAAGGTGTCGAAATAACAAAGGGGAATTTATGGTGTCGAGATAATAGTGTCACGGTGTCGAGCTAATAATGCCCGTGTCGAGATAGTAATGCCCGTGTCGAGATAAGGCTTCGGTGTCGACATAGCAATTTCCCCTTTTTTTTATTTGCCTCCAAAAGCAAGAAGAAAAAAAATAACAACAGGTCTTTCACACAATCTCAGACGTCGTATGGGTAATGGACGTATGCCAGGTAACATGGATGTACTACTAAAGAGAAGACTACCGGGACGACAAAATGATCGTTTTTTGTCCTTGTCGTCATCGTCATCATCATCATCGTCTTCCTCCAATATTGTACGATTCGCATTGATGGCCGCGACGGCTACGGTAGTGTTCTTTCAAATTGCAACGTCTTCTGGTAACAATGCTATCACTTTGGATCCAACCGTCAACCTTGGGATCTCTCCATTGTCATCACTGCAACAACAACATCAACAACATTCTCCCCCCAGTCCGTTTCATTTCAGTCCAATGCTTTTATGGACCAGACATAGTCAACAAATTCTTCGAGCAAGTCAACACGTGACATATGATCCAAACTATCAACTTTACAATATTACTCGGGATATCTTTCATACCATCACCCCTCGATTGGATTTGTCGATTCGTGCTGTACCACTTTACAATCATCGTCAAGTTCAAACCATTCATCAGAAATTACAAGCACGACGCCAATATTTGAGAAACAAAATGAATGATGCCACAAAAACTACAAATAACAATAACAACAACAACTCAAATGCTTCTGTACCACCACCACCGCCGCCGCTTCGTATTCTGGTTATGGGTGGATCTGTTGCCAAAGGGGTCATGTGTAACACAGGCCTTCCCAATTACATAGACGATAAATGTTCTTGGCCGGAACGATTGAAGTTACTCCTCAATTTCGATTTTGATACGGGAAAGCGATACGACAGCAACGAACCGTTGGTACAAATCGACGATGTCGCCGTCGGAGGATGGAATACCGCCGTGTCGAACCTGGTGTTGCAGTACGATCTGTTACAAGAGTACCAACGATATCCCGATATTATCATTAATGCCCATTCTACCAATGAGATGCATGTCAACACTATTCAACAGGCTGTCGCACGGAATCAGACACACTGGCAAGCTGCCTTTGATATGACACAAGATTTTATTCGGACGGTATCGAAACGATGCCTCTTATCTAGCAAAAGTGGTAGCAGTAGTACTGATCATGGTTATGAACTACCACTCAACGAACCACCGCTATTGATTTACTTTGATGATTATCTTGGTAACGATCAGAGGTCCATCTTGGACACAACTACTGCCACACAAGGTGCCCATGTTCTGGCCAAGTATTACGGCATTGGATATGTCAGCTTCGCCGATGTTGTCCGAGATATCGTATATCGACAAACCAACGAAACCGTATTTTCTCCCAACGGCTGGTACAACAACAACAAGGATGTTGTTCCTTCTGGTGGGAATGGTGCGATGCTTCGTGAAGTTCATCCTGGATACGGCATGCATATTGCATCATCCTTTGTCTTGGCGTATTATTTCTTGCAGTTACAAACGTCGTTCTCTGCCATGGAGGAATATTATCCAAAATATCAAATCAACAATCAACAATTCACCAAGTTGTCATCACAACCAACACCCGACGACACGTCTTTATTGCCTCCCAAACTGGATCGGTCGTTGCTGCTCGATAATGTCTCGGAACGATATTACGATAATACCATTGCCGAACGACGCTCGTGTACCGGCCAAAGACCATCCTATCCTCGTTGTCCAGTCTCATGGCTGATAGAGGCGTCACCAGGATCCTACTCGGTCGACGCAACAATGGACTACTTTCGACCATATTTGGCAAAAGACCTACCACAAGAATGGGAATGGTTCAATGCCGGTGTTCGACAACGTCCCAAATTCGGATTTACACCAGTTCCCGTCGTGGACAAGAAACTGTCCGCCCAACCGTTGGGACCTGGTACCAACCGGACCATGACATTGGAGTTTCATCCCGACGACGACGACAACAACAACAACCAATTGCCGATCGCAACAGTCACCGTGTTCTACTTGCAACGCAACGAAACGAAATGGAAAGGATCGGAAATGACGGTATCCGTATACGGATTAGATCATCTAAATTCTACAAAAGAGAGAAAGAAAATGATGATATTGGCTCAACAAGCCGTGACCAATTACCATCCCTCCCTCCTTCGAGATAACAAGGTCAAGACGACCATTGAGCTGGTGCCGCCACAGTCTCATGTTCAAGTGGAATTCAAGCATACCGGTGGGGCATCGTTTCGCATGACCGGTTTGGCGGTTTGTCACTAGAAGGAAGACGAAGAGTTGTCGTTGCAAAGATTCTCATGCATGCAACTGATAAAATGGGATAACACCTGATACTGTTGGGGAATGACTATCCATAGCATCGAATTTCATCGGTGCATCCTTTTTCTGCCGATTGTGGACTACCAAATCTCCCCCCTTTCTCCAAATATTGTTGGTGATAGGCCTCTGCCGGCCAAAAGGGCATGGCCGTTCGACATTCGGTCGCAATCGGACGTTTGTCGTACTTGTTTTGTTCTTGCTGCAACAATGAGCGAGCAATGTCGTCTTGTTCCGGAGAATGTGTGTAAATGCCTGTTCGATATTGCCTTCCATAATCCCTCCCTTGTCCATTCTGCGTGGTCGGATCGATCCTATCCAAAAAGATTCGACACAACTGCGAATAGGAAATGACCTTGGGATCAAAATACACCACGACGGCTTCGGTATGGCCAGTGTTCCCGGCAGATACCTGTTCGTAGTTGGGACAGGCCTCGCGACCTTGGGTGTATCCCACGGCCGTATATTCGACTCCCTTCACACGTTGAAATGCTAGCTCCAAGCCCCAAAAACACCCACCTGCAAACGTGGCCAATTGCAAATCCGGTCGTGAGGGAGACGTCGTCACAGCGACCGTTTTCGTTTGTTGTTGTTGTTCCATCGCCATCGTCGCCAATTCGGGACAGGGGAAGGGTAACGAATCATAGTCGATTTGCAGATTGTACGATCCTCCATCCGCAGTAAAGGATCGAAAGAAACCGCCGAAAAAACCACCTTTCTTGTTCATTGCTAGTGCCGTACCACTGCTGGAAAGAGAAGACGGCAATACCACCCTCCTTTTCCTTTCGATGGAAAAAAGGTGTATTGTCGCGGTGGAATCATCATCGTTGATCAAACTACGAGACGTCGAAACATCTATGTTGCCTTGTCCCCAAAAGCCAATCGATCGATGATGCCTGCACGTCTGATGACGAAACAGAAACGCCGAGCACAACCGGCTTGAGTAGGAACTATTCATCATCATGGCAGCACAGACAACAACAGAAGCGAAGGAAGAAAAGCGCCACATAGCATGTTTTGCTTGTTGCTGTTGTAGTACTGAACTGCTCCCTTATCTTTCATGCCGTTGGGTCGGCATCCAAGGCAAGCCAAGTTTGTAGACTTCCTTTCAACGAAGGAGATGAAGAACCACGAGTCAGTCGCGCCTATTCCAGTTCTAGGTAGTGAAGTGACTGTGAGTCCTGAGTCCAAATCGTACGACGTACGTACCCGATTGCCGTTGTACCACGTTCAATGTACGACGTATGATCGTGCCATCCTTGAACCTGCTTCCCAAAAACTACATGAGTCGCGTTCTACTTTTAATGATAGCGATAGGATATGTTGCTCTATAAAATGTTATTACAGAACAGTTGCCGCTATCAGATCATTTTGTGCCTCAATAGGAGCACTTGATTTGGGCTTACCCCAACTCCATGTCGATTTGCTGACCTTTTGTGTTGTTGCTGTAATGCCCATGGCAGATTGTTGCGAAATTGTATCCCTGTGATCTTCCATGGAAAGAGGTACTGAAACATCAACCGTTTCTTCTCGTTGATCTGCAGTGTTTGTTAAACTTGAATCTTCCTTCAACAGCTGGATATCATTCTGATCATGTTGTTTTTTCTCTTTGTTTGGCTGATGTCCCTTGTCGTTGTCGTCACGGAGAGCCATGGGTGATTTGATGGCAGTCACCTGCATTCCCTTTGCTTTGCCCTTTTCCATTTCATTAATGGTCAAGGGACCTTCCGACAGTCCACCGGTAACTTTCAAGTACCGTTGACCAGGCATGAATTGACTAGACATGACCATGAACTTGTCTTTTTGTTTTCGGAGCAGTAGTTCTGTAACGATTTTGGCGCGAGATGCCATGACACTGCCAGCAGCCAGTGCTGCAGCGTCAATGACCACGCCCTTGACGACCATCCCACTGACCATGGGTGCCAGTGCAGCCGACGGTCCAGCCAAAGTCCCAGCACTCATGGCACTGGCCAAACATCCGGCCACAAAGGCAGCCGGAATGACACTACTTTTGACCAAATTCTTTAGACTATCCGATTTCCTGGGAAGCGATGCTTCGTCACCAATCATGGCGTGTACTCGATACGGAAGCACTCCGACTCCGCCAGTTTGGCGTCGAGTCATGCAGACTGCTTCTCCCGGGTGTAACACCTGAGTGTTGTACAGTGTTCCACGTTCCAAAAATACCACGATGGGATACTCCGTTCCATTGACAATGGTTGGAGAATGATCCGCCACGGCACCTCGTGGTAACGCAAAGGTAGGAGGAGATTTCGGGGAATCGACCATTCTTCCAGTGTTCTTTTTGTCTGTTGAGGTATCATCATTATTAGCGTTTTTTCTCCAAAACATGGTATCAAAGACAGGTCGGGTAGATTGAAAAAGGAGTGTTTTTGTGTCGAAGAGCAAATGCTTCCCTACGTGGTATTCGAAAAGGGCGATGAAAACAACAACAAGTAAGTGATGAAACTAACTGTAAAATCCTACTCTGGGGTAGGCTGCGTCGTACCGCTCTCAGAAAAATAATGTTACTTTGAGTACAATATGATACAAGGCAAGAAGAAAAAACGGGATCGAACTTGATTTACAGTTAGCGGAACTGACTGTGAGATCCCATCTGCCAACGCTCGCGTGCCACTTCGTACCTCTGCTACAATAAACGTCCGACGTACGACTAGATTGTAGAGCTCTACGATGGATGCCGCCGCAAGAGTCAGTCGTGATTCGTGATGTTTTTTTTTTCACAGTCAAGGTGGAAAAAAGATTTGATATATTCGTAGAATTTCTATAACATGACTATGATTATTGCCAATATACTTTTATTACAGAATAAGAAAAAGCTGTAGCTACCGCCTACGGTTTTGTTGGTGGTATATAAAAACTCCTACGAGAGGTGATTGAAGATGTTGCCGAATGAAGGAGAGGATGAGCCGGTTTGCAAATGTATTTTTGGTGGTGTGGATTCATGGTATTGTCATTGATAATAGTTTGGTTGTAGCTGCGGTTCCAATAAAATATGATTCATGTGTCTTGAGTCAAGGTTTTGTTACAAGCTTATAGCGAATGGTTTACACATCTCGTAAGGTATATTTAACAACGTAGTAGAAGCTTGTTCAAGGGTTGTTGATGTAAATTTCGAAGAACGAAAATTGCGTCGAAAACTAGCTTGAACCTCTCAAGGGGAAGAAGAAATCCACAGTCGACAAAGTGAAAACACTTGATCAAGCCAGCTGATTTTTCTCATGACTCTCCCGTCCAATACTGTGTTGTGCAAAACGCACGGACGGCCGCCGTTTCTGTGGATCGCAAAGAAGCGTACGCGGCGATGTGGAACATTGAACGTAGTAGTACACAACAATATCCTTTTGACTTTTACCTTGATCGACCATATTGTCGTCAATTTAGCTGTTTTGAGAACCTAGCAGTCCCACCATTTGATAAATTCTCTCGTAGCATGTCATGTTCAGGGAAGAGTCTTTGGCATGCTGAAAGTGTCTCATTCCCATGGCCTTCCAATGATTTTTCTTTTTCTTGACAGCCTCACGATTGATGAATTGCTTGGTGTTCTGTGATGAAGATATTATCAATGAAGACACAGTGGTTAGAGTTGGCTGAGAGCGATCGTGATAATCCATCACGTCTTCAAATCCTGAACGTACCCCACGATTCCCTGCAATTGTCACTGTCCAATTCAACATGCCAGCATATATCCCACTTTCCAAACCAGGGCGCCTTCTTGTTTTTTCCGGTGGTTCCTCAACCTCAATCTCTTGCCTTTCCTCTTCTATGATTGGCAACACACTCTCTGTCTCATTTAACCTATCATTGGATGTTTGGCGCAATCTACGACGTTCTCCCATCGTATCGTTATTCACCTGGAGCTCTTGCGCTGTTATTGCCAAGTCATTTTGCTTTTGCTCCTCTTCTTCGTCCGGATAGTGATAAATGAAATGTTTCCAAGCTTCCTTCAAAGCTCCCGGTCCAGTCACAAACGGTACGTATTGTTCTCCCACATTTTGTACCTCCAACAATCGGCGCAAGGTGACCGTCACCAAAAGGTGCATCAAAGGATGTTTCGGAGCACTCGCCATAAAATATTGACTAGGAATTCTGACCCTTTCCACGACAAACCACGCTTCATCATCGTCCGTAATTACAGACGCATTCTCAAATCTTGGACCAGGTGCTGCATCCATGTCTGTGTAGATACCACCATATTCGTACAAGACTAAATACCTAAAGCAAAAAGAATAGCAACCAACAACACAATTGTGAGGATCTCTTTCACGCTGTTGGAAACAACTCGTTTGCGAATCATACCTCCACAAATCTGCCATGGCAGCTCCCGAAATCATACATGGTCGCAAAACATTTAGGTGAGGGAATTCTGGCCAGTATGTTTCAAAAAGAAGTCTCTCTACAGCGGCATCATCGTGAATGTACAAGTTGTGGTCGGGAAATTTCCATCGATCCAGATTCTGGTGCAGCACAGATGGCATGCATCGTGTCTTCGTTGTTATATGGACAATTTTGGGGATCTTTCTCCCCGGAGGATGCGTAATAGAAGGATCCAAGACTGTCGACGACTCGAAGAGAGAATTTCCGGCTCGACCCTTCTTGCAGGAGGGACTTGGTTCCGTATGTATCAGGTCTTCTAAGAGAATTTTGGGATACTGTATCATCAAGTCCAAGGCGTTGATGGGTCGTTTCGGAGCGTTTCCAATAACGGCACTGATATTGATCGTCCTGTGGGAAGAAAAGCTGCCCAGTGCTGCCGAACTGTCGCTGCTGTTGGAGATGTTTTTAGGAAGCTGTCTCGACATAACTTGTTTTTGCCACTGTTGTTGATATTCCATGGATGATTGTGGACGCATCCACAGTTCCGGTGCTTTCGACGGTATATCCCATTGTGATGGAGAGTTGCCGAACACTATAGTTTGAGTGGTGCTCTGAAGGACGATCAGATGAGCCACCAAGCAGATGATCACGAGGATCTTGATCATTGAGTTCAACGACCAATCAAAACGATTCATCGCACCTTTGTAATCCTACGAAACTATCTTGAAATGCAGAGGAGAGATCACGTTGAAAGGTGGTTCTTGTTGTGATGCTCAAGAGTAGTTGCTGTTGACAATTACTTGCTCTTTTCTCGGTCCGATTTCCTCAAAGTGCCTTTGCGCGACCAAACAAATGAGGAACAGAATGACCCAAACTTCAAACCGATTCTTCAGTTGTGTATCGTACGTACACAGGTTAGAGAAATCCCGTCCAGTAGACTAAGAGATGATTTACGAAAGAGAGCTGGCAGCATTAGCTAAAGCTAGGACGTGGAGCTCAAGAGCTTTTCAAGATCTGCGACCTCCTCCTTGGTAAGACCCCCAAGCTCATAAGGAAATCATGGGCGCGATCAGGCCAAGATCTTGGAGGAATTCAATTTCGGCAAATAGGAGGATGGATTTTCGGCCATGTTTTGGATGATTCCCATGGCCCGTTGGGCATCCATGAGAGGAGCTCGGCCAAAGGAAAGCCACCGTCTCTCTGGAACACGATACTTAAGAATAAAGGCGGAGATTCCAATAGAATTGAGCCAGTGGGCAATATCAGTTCCAGACCGGTCAATCGCCAAGTATTGATATCCTCCACCAGGGGCAATCACAACAGCAGCATCGCTGGATGGAACACGAAACGGCATCAACATTGGGATTGTGACATTAGATGTTCTACGATCCAAACAGTTTGTGATATTTGTGTTCTTGGTGAGACAGTCCATCGATTCGTCTCCAATAATACCTGGTCGTTCACCAGGTACCTTGGAATGATTTGGCCACAAGATGATGGAAGGGACGTGGTCATCCGAATGTTGTCGTGACGACGACGATGACGCAACTGACAACTGAACATGGCATAGCAGTAGCAAACAGATCCAAGGTGACATTGCTTCCAAACTTATTCAGTCGATCTTAAAACATTCTGATTGCAATAAGCTGGAATGTGTGAAAGCATCGATCGGTTGAAAAGCTACTTGACTGTGAGGAGACAAATGCGAGGACAGGTGGAGTGCGTATGGAATCGAAGAATCCAATTCAGTTACAGTTTTACGCCGGAAAGAAAAGATCGCTCGACGAACTACAGTTAGTAGCTTGTAAAATATACTTTTTCTAAAAAAGATCATATAATATTAATAAGAGGAAATTGCTATGTCGACACCGAAGCCTTATCTCGACACGGGCATTACTATCTCGACACGGGCATTATTATCTCGACACCGTGCCACTATTATCTCGACACGGGCATTATTAGCTCGACACCGTGACACTATTATCTCGACACCATAAATTCCCCTTTGTTATTGCGACACCTTGTACGTCATTATTTCGACACCGAAAAAAAACCCCTCTTGTTATTTCGACACCGAAAAAACCCCTCTCTTGTTATTTCGACACCGTAAAAACCCCACTTTTTTATTTCGACACCGTGGGCACTGTTATCTCGACACCATCCTTTTTACCTTTTTACTATATCGACACCATAGCACTACTACTTTTACTACGTTTCTACCACACAGTAGTTACCAAAGCTGTTACTGCCAGTACAACTGTTACTGCTACTACCACCAATCCACAGGTAACACTGAAATCTTATTATAGTAGTGACAGTTATATATTGTTCAAGAAAGATCAAGCTCAGCTGGATGTTGTTTCTCAAGTTGCTCTCTTGCAACACATGTTTTAACGTTGTGTCCTCTCTTCTTGCATCTGCTACAAACAATGGGTGATTTGTCTGGATCATGGGCGAAACGAGATCGTTTCCTGATCCTTTTTTTCCTTGGTCGTCCACTTGACCTTTTTGTGCGATTTGGTGGCAATGTAACTCCATCCTGGTCCAATATATCCAAAGAAACAGGAACAATGTTTTCCTTCAAAAGTTCGTTAAAACTGTTTCGTATTTGTAGTGTTCACTGACATGATTGTCCATTATGTATTGTAGTGTTTGCGTCTCCAACAACCTGTAGTAGGCAACTGCATCAATGCAGGGAACTCCATGCTCCTGCCACTGTCCACATTCACATGTCTGCTCCCTCACATCCAACAATCGATTTGTCTCGGGCAGAGACGCTCCCCTCGATGGACGGAAAACATCGAACTGGCTACCACCCTTCACAACCTCCCTCACTTGGAAGTTAGAACAATTTTTCCATCTATTTTCAAGGATTTCTGCAACCTTGTCCACAACACCCTCCCTTCCGTAGTTCTCCTCCCGAAGGCTGCAGATCCTGTTCATCATTTTTCTGACAATGTCGTTGGTACACTCTAGCCAGCTTCCATCTCTTGCATCTCCAACCATTGAGTTTACAGACTCTGACATGTTTGTTGTCACAATGCCGAACCTGGGTGGAAGGGTTGGGTCGTCCACCCAAGCGGTGCTCCTCCACTGATTGGCGCTAATGCCCTCCAGATATTTCTTTCCACGGGCGGAAATTGCATTAATTTTTGCCATCAATTCGTCCGATTCACGTTTGGAGAATGTGGCAGACAAAGCATGGACATGCTTTGCTACCTTTTTTCCAACCTCCTTTTCAACATTCCTTGCTATGTGGACAGAGCAAAAACAATGATGATTGTCTGGAAACACCTGCTGCAATGCCTGGATTAGTCCCTTTTGCCTGTCAGAAATGACAGTGAAGTAGCAGAACCTGCAACGGTTATCTGGGTGCTGCATTTTCAGCAAAGGGATGGCCTCAACCAGCAGCTCCAGGAACCACTTCCATCCCTCCGCATCCTCGCCATCCTTCATAATGGCAAAGGAAACAGGATAGATGTTACTGCACGCGGTCTGCACCGAAGCAATGTACAGGGTTCCCTTCCATTTTGACAAGAGGTGGGCCCCATCGAGAGACAGGACAGGCCTCACATGCTGCAAAGAGCGCCGCATGATCCCAGGACAGATGCCTAGGCGCCGCAAACGCTGGTCAGCATCACTCTCAGCTTTGACAGTGGAGTCTTCGTTTCGCAACTGGAAGTGCTTCAAGTACGACATGATTAGTCCAAAACTGGCCTGTTGTTTCTCTCTTGGGCCATTCGCCACTGCACGGCCGATAGCACGGTACGCCTGGTTGTAGGAGGCTCTCACACTTTGAATGTTGGCAGCTGCCTTCATTACATCCTTTGGTACTGGCGTGCTGTCCTCCACCTCAATGATGTGGTCCACACTCTCTTCCAGTTTGTCCCTCACCCTTTTTTTGGGTGCACGGCCTTTTGTCTTGGGTGGGACAGGTTCGCCGCAGTGGAATGGATTGGACAATTCCTGTTTGTAGATAATGGGCAACGTACCCCTTTCTCTGCCAAATTTGGCCCGGAAGCAACAGCCCATATGGGAAGCACAAAAATAAAGCCTCGATCCAGCGCCTCGTGACCTGGCAATGACTAGTCTGACCCCGGAAGATTCCTCGTAATCATCAATGGCCAGGTCAACTTTGGACATATCTTCAAATTCCTTCGGTACCTCAATGAATTGGGTTGTGAAATAGTTGTCCCTGTGTCTTGTTGGTTCGGGTTGTGGATCAGCCCCTAGTCGTGGATGGAGGGGCACAACGTCTAGTTCGATGGGGGGGCCCTTGTCAGGAACATCTGGTGCAGCATCAATGTCATTATCATTATTTGGAAGGTCTTGAAGCAGCCGAAGGAAAACATCGTCATGACAGTCCTTTTCAGACTGGAGGGGAAAAAAGGAAGACAGGAACGAAGAGGAAAGAAGTTCCCGTGGATTGGGAACATCTGATCCAATGTCAGTGACGGTAAACACTGCATGGAGAGACTCCCTGAGCTTGGAAATGTGCTGCTGGTTGAAAATGTCAGCTGAGACATCCAACCCCTTGAGCAGGTGGAGGACACATCCAAATGCAAGCAAACCACAGTCAAATCCATTCTGTTGCATGGGACACGATCTGTAGACAGCCTTCTCCACAATGTGGTCAGGGTTGGCAAGCAGCACTTCACACTTGGGGTTGCCAAACAAACAAAAGTTCGCAATGAATTGCTGAAATGATCGGAGGTACTTGGCAGGAGGAGAATTACGGTGTACCGAATTGTTGCGGCGGCCACCTTTGATCAAGGAGTCGTATACAGAAACCTCGTGAAAGATGTCGGGTGATCGAAGATCGAAGACAATCTTCACGGCAACAAAATGGTGGTAAATGCAGAAGGGAGAGAGGAACTCAAATTTGTTGTCCTTGTAATGGGAACACCTCTGCCGAATATTCTCTACACTCTTTGCGACGTTGGGATCAGAAGGAGCAGTAGCTATCTTCGCATTGACTTGATGAAAGAAATGTAGGGAGTTGGCAGAACCTACGAGTGTGGTGTCTTGCAAGTCAGTTGGCTGTAGTGACCGTTGTAGGAGATAATCCACCAAAGCAGTGTTGGAACAACTAATTGAGACAATTGGTTGTTTTCATTAAAACATTACTTTAACGTAGTTTCCTCAAAAAAGTGAGCTCATCAACACTAGAAGTGTTGGCAACTTCTTTGAGGAAACGATTTACTTTTCACAACATCCGAATAAGATCGGCATTGGTGTGTCTGAGAGAATTCTTTCTCTTTGACCTGCTGAGCGGATTCTTTCTCCTCGTCTGCTCGAAAGAATCCTTTGCCTTCAACCATCAGAGCATGAGTGACGTCAACATCGTCCTCTGTGTCGACATCATCATTTGTAGTCGGCATGCTCGCGCCTGCTCCAACACACTCCTGGCTATCAGTCACACCAATGTGATGCTTACCAAGAATCTTGTCCCGCATCCAGCGAAACAAGGATCCCTGCAGTGGCTTTGTGAAGAAATCCGCAATCATCTGTTCAGTTGGGCAATATTGGACGGAACATGTTCCCCGCGAAATGTTATCAGTGATGAAATAATATCGAATTTCGATATGACGTGTCTTCTTTCCACTAGATTGTCTTCCGTTCCGTGCCAACAGGATTGTGCTTTGGTTATCCTGGAATATGACGTTGTCCTTCACTTCAAAACCTTGTTCCAGAAGAAACATTCGAACCCATAAAACCAATGACATGGCATCATTTACGCCAACCAGTTCGGCCTCTGTTGAGCTTCTCGTGTTGATTTTTTGCTTGGAAGACATGCTGATGGGATGTCCTCGACCGAGACTCATTGTTGCTCCAGTGTGACTTTTATAATCCTTGTGTACTGCAAACGATGCGTCAATCCACCACTTGATCACACCTAGGTCGTCAGCTCCCAGTGTCAGCTTTTCATCTTTGGTCTCTCGCAAATATGTCAGGCATCGACCCAGTTTCTTCCAATCGTCGACATCAGGTCCCTGCACTCTCGTCGTGAGAAAAGCCACGGCAAGCTGTAAGTCAGGTCGGGCTCTCTTGCATAGGTACAGTAGCTTTGCTACCAAATGATGGAATGTTATCGCCTGTTCGGAATCCAATTTCTCGGCATTGTCATCGATATCGAAAAGATGAGTTGCTGCGGGTGTAGTGGGGATTCCTTTCAATAGCTCGGCTGGGGTCTCCTCAAGGATACCATTTACGAAATCATGCATGTAGAATTGTACAAATTCTGTGTTGCTGAAATCAATGGTCATACCCAAATATATTCGTGCACTTTTCCTCGTGTCACCGATAGTGGGGTTTCCTTTCCATAACGATCGCTGAGGGAATGAATGATTGAATCAACCACCTTACTTGACGCATGGGAAATCTTGAGGTCGTCCACGTGCCATGCAATGACCACGTGCCATGAGATTGAAAGTCACCTGTACAACTTCTTGGTACAGTTTTGATGCTCCGTTCTCGTTAAGGGAAACGGATCACGCTACTACCAAGGTTGAAGGTGAATAGAGGTTGTGCCTTTTTTGAGGAAATGTTGGAACAACTAATTGAGACAATTGGTTGTTTTCATTAAAACATTACTTTAACGTAGTTTCCTCAAAAAAGTGAGCTCATCAACACTAGAAGTGTTGGCAACTTCTTTGAGGAAACGATTTACTTTTCACAACATCCGAATAAGATCGGCATTGGTGTGTCTGAGAGAATTCTTTCTCTTTGACCTGCTGAGCGGATTCTTTCTCCTCGTCTGCTCGAAAGAATCCTTTGCCTTCAACCATCAGAGCATGAGTGACGTCAACATCGTCCTCTGTGTCGACATCATCATTTGTAGTCGGCATGCTCGCGCCTGCTCCAACAAGCAGTGGACAGGTGGTTGTCACCTGATAAGGGTGCAACTGCGTCATCATCCACAAGAAGAGCCCGATCATCACGAAAAAGATCTTCTGCAATCCAGAGCGGGCCATTAGGCTTAGCAGCAACCAAAGGTTTTGTACGGCGTCTCAACATTGTCGACAGACGACTGGCAGCGGCGATGGAGTGTTACAGTGCCTGTAGTCGGTAGCAGTGGCTGAAATTCTCCTGTAAACACCGGCGGTAACTGCAACACGACGGGAGAGTAGTTGCAACACGATAGAAGCGGTGTTTTGGTGTCGAAATAGTTAAGAGGTAAGAGGTTTTTACGGTGTCGAAACAAAAAATAGGTTTTTTTACGGTGTCGAAGTAACAAGCGACGGTGTCGAAGTAACAAGAGAGGGGTTTTTTCGGTGTCGAGACAACAAGAGGGGTTTTTTCGGTGTCGAGGAGTTTTTTCGGTGTCGAGATGATAGTGGCTCGGTGTCGAGACAACATTTGGCACCGTTATGTGGAGAAACCCACATAAGGAGAAGTGCCCGTGTCGAGATAAGGCTTCGGTGTCGACATAGCAATTTCCCCTAAAAAAAATATACCTGATTGTATCCCTACTACCGTAGCTACGGTAGTTTACCAGTAGCACGTTCTCCGTGTGGTACTACTCTACCGGTAGAAGTACACACCGGGCCTCTTCCTTTGTCGCCAAATCTCCAGCAGCAGCGACCTCACCGAAGTCAATGATATCAGCAGTCATCAGGATAATGACCGTGGTTGGTAAATGATCACCAGCCCGGACAACCAACTGGCTTCTTTGGTTGCGTGCTAAAAATGTAGCTTCCCCTGGATCCTGAATGACACTGAAAGTTTCGAGCCGACCGGCATGATACTCACCCGACTCGTAGCTGGAACGCTCCCCGATTTTTGAATATGCACGCACTATTATGTTGTAATGCCCGCCGCTAGCTACTGTAGCTACGTAATGGCAAATGTGTTGCTAGCTAGTGTGGAAGGTGAATGAGACGTGATGCGTTTCAGACAGTCTCAGTGATATCTTAATCACTGTCGTTGTTGTTCGTGACATGAGTCTTGTTATACAAGTTGTTGTGATCAAAGGGAAGTCAAAACAACAGAACTCGCAACATGATCAATTTGTTTCAACTATGAGAAGTTTTCGTTTATGACTCTGTCACAATGTCTAATGCAAATCATTTATAGAGGCAAGGTAGCCGTTTGGCTGGCCCAAGCCTCTTGCCAAGTCCTCCCACGTCTTAGGTCTAAGTGCTTGTTCTCGGGCCTCCAAAAATGCTTCTTCCTCAATGATATCACCAGTACTTACGTCAGAATCAGAATCAGAAGACGCATTGGCAAGCATCTTCATCCCTGCCATGATCCCAAAAATGTTTGCTGCTTTCAATACTAACAACAATGGATCCGGGGCTGGATGCATGTCAGCATCTTTTTGGTCTCCGAATGTAATCAGGCAAACTGGCTTTTCTGCTTCATCATGCTTTTGTACTGGTGCAGGCACTTTACAAAACAGCTTTTGTGCTTCCTCAGAAGCTTCATGCAGTGGCTTTTTGTTGACATTCTCATTTGGATTCTCACAGTAGCTCAAATCATCCTTTGAGAGACTAGCAATCATGTCCTGTAGAGCTAGAACAGCAGCCCTCAAAAAGTCACAAGCCATGCTCACCTCCTCTGGTTTGGCATCTCGTGTGTGTTTGACTGTCAATAGATCATTATCTGACAATCCTATATCTTTGTACACGCTACTTGCCTCCATGACATCCAAAAAACTTTCTCTGGGATAGCCAGCAAGGCAAATGGCAGAATACCCCTCTCCTCTCCAATCTTTGGCACCTTGAAGTGTCATTACTGGCACAATCAACAAGTTGGGTTTCTTTCTATCGCTGTTTCCATCAAGAGCGTTTTTCTGATTATGGAGCCGTATCTTGTTTGCTACAAAGTGTATCACTCCTGTCCCTGGCTTCTTTGGTTGTTGATTTGGTCTTTTATCGCTGTTTGATCCAGATTCTTGTGTTAGTTCGACTTGACTTGTTTGTTTCGGAATGAACCCTCGAGCAGCCTTCTTTTTGACAGTGATGTCCGCATCCTTTTGAATACCTAACACAGCCACTGCGACATTCAACCACTGTTTGTGTGATACCGATTTCCCAGCAGGAAGCAAATGAGCAATTTCTTGCTGATTTGCTTTTCTGCCAAATATGTCTTTTGGCCAGACGACATCTCTTGCATTCGTTCCACTTTGAGGCATGGAACTGCTAGCTGCTGTAATAGACCTTGGAATAGCACAGTTTGCATTCTCGGCTCCATCTCTCGTGATCGTGTAGGGATCATTGGTGGTAAGTTTGACAATATTACTTTTTGTTTCTGCATATCGACATTCGAAGGCGTCTTTTTTTTGAACCGACCGGAGGAACGATTGCCACTCGTTACCTTTGCGTTTCACTTCTACTATTTTCCAAACGTTAGCGGTATATGCATAATATTTGCCTGAAGTAAATGCAATCTGCAGGTCGTGTTTCTTCTTTACGAGCTTGTTTTTTTCCCTGTCTAAATCTTTTTGCTGCTGTAAGAGATTGTTTTTTTGCTGTAGGAGAGTTATGAGATGATCCTTTTGTTCGAGAAGCTCATCCGAGGATTTGGGTTTACTCTCTTTTTCAGTTATCAATGCAAGTTCCGCCTCTTTTTCTTGTATGCGCTCGTCGAACTCCGCAATCTGACTCTCGAAACTTTCAATCTTCTCCGCTATTCCATTGGGAGGCTGGCTTATTTCTTCTTTTATTTCTGGGTCTGCCGTCGCCTTTCTTTTCTTCGCTTGGTCTTCATCGGCCATCATGCCTTCATATATCTTTGAATTGGTTCTGTACGAACGATGCTGTAGCAAGTTTCTCTCTGCTGTGGTGGCTCGGTGGATTTGACGCTGTATTATGCAATGTACCGTATCGCACCTTTCGTGGCTACACGGATTTTGGTACTGACTGTGATGAGAGGCACAACTAAGAATGCATACCGTACCTAATTGTACCTATCCCTACCGTAGCTACGGTAGTTTACCGGTAGCACGCACTCCGTTGTGGATTTCTCATTGTCAGCTTGACTGTGAGGATGGAGTTTATGACCGGACCGGACATTGACGATGAGAGCGCGCGTAGGCGACGAGCATTTTCAGACGATTCCTCGTTTGGTGCTCCCTCCTTCCAACCGTTGGAAATTACTCGAAGTATTATTTTTTAAGTTACTTCGAGTAAGTACGGTACCGGTAGTACGGTACTGTCTACGTACACTATTAACGTTCATTTTCGTCATTCATCTGCCGCAACAACACATTGATATCCCTCCCAACTGCTTCCAAACACATACTAGTCGTAATACATAATAATTCTAACCATGAGTATTAGGGGACGAAAGATACGTAACAACAGCGACAATGAGAAAACGGTGAAGACATCCGCATCGTCGTCCATCATGCGGGCAACGTCCGCTCAAAGTCGGACGATGAGCACCCTTTTGTTCATCCTTGGTCCGGCGTTGCTTTTACTTGTGTTAATGCGACCGATGCCAATGTCCATCGATCAGGAAGTCAATACGTTGGTATCTCAAGAGACCATACAATCGCGGTTGATGCCAACAAAATTGCCATCCCCCGTTGTTGTCAATGCTGATAATACCATTTTGATCCATCAGAAGAAATCAGAAGAAAAAGTTACTGCAGAGGACGATGACAGCAAAGAAGAAGATGATGAAGACGATGACGACGAGAATAACGAAGATGACAAAGCAAACAAGAATCAAGATCCTACAGCTACAACACTATCCACCTTCCATACCGATCCTATACTACGGTATCTGGAAAAGGAACTTTCCAATAACCAAAATTTCCAAATACAAGACTCCAAAGTCTACCAACAAGCCAACTGTATCGTTCCAGACGATCAAGAATTCTGTCCCTCTCCCGATTCCGACGATGCATGGCGATTGCGTACGCCAGGATTCTTGATCATTGGTGCCAAAAAGGCTGGAACGACATCCTTCTGGCAAAGTTTGACGCAACATCCTGACATTGTGGGAGCATCACGAAAGGAAATTCTCTTTTTCACTCAAGTTCAATTTGATTTCGCCAAGTATACTAAAATGGTCGACGAGCGACTGGCACAGAGAATGACAGAACTATCAGACGACAAACTAGTGGATTCGGATCTCTTTCAACACTATGCCAACGCGTCTGCCTTTCAAATTCGAGTCGCACCCTCCCGAGCCGATCTCGTTACGAACTTTCCCCGAAAGACCCTTCGAAATCGTCCCAATGCCGTATCGTTGGATGCCACGCCGGAGTACCTGTTCAATTTTCCCACATCCATCAAGGCCATCATGTGCACGTGTCCCTGGGTCAAAATTATCATCATCTTGCGCAATCCAACCGACCGGGTCTGGTCGCACTACAACTTCCTCCAACATGTTCGGACCAACAATGGGAAACCTCCCATCAACATGTCCTTTGAACAATTTATCTTAAAGGATGCGAAAACGATGAGCACGTTGGATATATCCAGTTTTCAAAAGACAGAGGGCAAGGATGAACAGGCATTGTCCGAGGAAGATATTGTTGAAGCATGGTTCGAGTACAAGCAGGAGTTCCCAGAAGGTGAGTGCGAAACATTTTTGAATCGCTATTACGGAGTATTTTGTTTGTGTTGGTTTGTTTTCATGGCAGTTTCTCCCTATGCATTATTTACTGTTATATAATATTCTCTCACTATAATAATAATTATCCCCTTCTCGATTCGTCCCATCACAGGACCGCTGGGACGCAGCATGTACGCATTACAAATCCATCAATGGTTCAAGGAATTGCGTCGAATCGGACGAGATCCGAAAAATGCCGTCCGGATCGTCCGATTAGAGGATCTGAAACGGGGAGGGAAAAAGGCAGCACAAATATTGAACGAGTTGGCCGACTGGGTACTTCCCAACGACAAACATAATGCCACGTCTCCAATCGAATACTTGGACGCGTTTCGACATGGCATGAAGACGAATTACACCAAGCTCGGAAGTCCACAATTGTCCCAAGACACCAAAGATATTCTCGACAGACTGTACGCACCGCACAATGAACTGTTGGCTCGGCTGTTAGGCGATGAGCGGTGGCGATATTCACGAGACGATACCGACGAACAACCACTCGTGTGGCCAGCAAACAAGGGAGGGGAAGGCAATGCTGTATTTGAAAGAACATCAATAGATCAGAAGGGTCCTTGCGCTTCCAGGTAGTTAGTACACGGCGGATATTTCAACCCCGCAATTCGACACAAACACACACAAAAAAAAGAATTTTAGTTTCAGCTTTTCTACTCTCAAGAAATAATTACTGTGACAGACCCTTTTGTTCAAACTACCAGTAATGACAACGATCCCACGTGATGATGCAGAAAGTCATTGCTTTATTTCGTTGGTATTTTTCTTAGCGTTCGTCATCAATAGCGTCCAACGTGGGACGGAACTTGGAGTTGGCCTGTGTCCGCTCCACAAACTCGGCAAACTTGCGATTGTTCATCGTTCCCTCAACCTTTGACAATGCCACCATTGTTCGAAGAGCGGATTTGATCCATTCCTGGAGCCGCTCCAACTCGGTACCCTGCTTTTGTCCTGCCTTTTTGTGAATCGTTTTCTCCAACGGCTCCACGAAGGTCTCGACCGCAGCGATAAAGTATGTGGGTTGGCGCATGCACATGCTGATGATAATTTGATGGGCTTGCAATTGGATGTCTTCGTGATCCGCGAGAGCCTTTGCCAATACTGGCATAAATGCCGCAATATCTAAGCTCGAGGGAAGATTTTCCAAGCATGTTGCAAATATCGACAGCGAAGCCTTTCGGAGTGGCAAGGCATCATCAACTTTGTGGGTGAATGGTCCAAGATCGACCTTTCGTTCGAGTTTCAAGCTAGAAACTTCGAACAGCGATGGCGTGATTTGATCCATGAGACCAGCCACTAGTTGTGGCATATGATGAACGGCAGAATATACCATCAACAAAGCTGCGTTCCGAACCCCCAATTCATTTTGCTGCAAAAGCTTCAATATGTTTGGCATGTAAATAGAAAGTTGGCCCTGGTCTGCTTTTCCCGCAATGGCCAATTTGACGGACGTAGCAACCGTCCAGCACACGAGCGCGTTCTTCTTCGAAACCGTATCGGCAGGATCCACCAAACCTCCTTCCGTTGTAATGGCCGAATGAGCATCGGCGAGCGTCGACAACTTCTCAAGCATCACTGCGGGTTGCATACAGGTTAGACTACCCATACATTCCGCCACCATTGTACGAACTCCTTCTTCGGAATCGGAAGAATGCGTTTCCAAGTGCGGCATGATGACCTGAAGACTAGTGGAGATTCCCTCACCTCCCGATTGCTGGTACGAACATTGAATGAATCCACGAAGTGAAGACAACAGTAAATACTGCTTCTTCTCCGAGTTTTGCTCCAAAGCATCGACAATCGCCGGCAAAAAGACGGTCTGAGCTCCAACCGCAGCCCTTCCCAATGCGTACGCCGCTGCGTTCTTCAAATCCTCGGAAGAAGACGCGAAATACCCCATGTATATAGAGTTCAACTTTTCCGATACGCCTGGCATGGTTCCGAAATCTATCTGTCTTCCCAAATCACCGGAAACTAAAATGGCGAGTTGGACTTTTCTGAGCTCGACAGGATCGTCGGGAGTGGGAGAACCTTCCAAAATAGCGAGTGTTTCTGCTAATACTCCTTGAAGGTTTTCAGGGCTTGTCGCAGCTGTAATGACCGCGATGCACTGTGCCAGATTGTAAATAGCATGCTTGCTCCCTGCTGTTTGTTCTAGACGAGCTTGGAGCATCGCCAAAAGTTCCGCAAAGTCAACCGCGTTAGAAACAACGATTTGCTCCAAGAGTGCAAGCAACGATTCCAAAGCAAGATCTTGCAGAAGGGGAGAGGAAGACAACTCCAGAACTTTTGGCAAGATATGATCCTTGACACTACTGCTGCAAGCAGGGCAAACAATTAAAGCCGAGATGGCAGCACGGCTGATAAAATAATAAACGACGGGATGAGAAAATGCGTGAGACAAAGACACAAACCCAACAGTTCAACAACCACGCAATTTGATAAACTTACAGGCTCAGGTGACTAATGTGCAAATCCGAATCAACAACGAGATCAGACAATTCCAGCAGGACCATAGAAAACAATTTCTGGGCGTCTTCGGCAGGAATACTGGATCCATGATTGGTGATGACGATACCTAGGCCTTCCAAAGAGTTTTGTTTCAGACTTCTTGACTGCAGTTTCAAGAAGCCAGCCATAGACTCGATCGCTTCGCCCAATATATCAGAAAGGTCAATTTTCTCGGCGGCATCCATATCGCCGGATGAGGCGGCAATGGCATTGAGAGTTTTGATGGCGGCGATGCGAGTTGTTTCGTTCTTCAAACGCTCCAAGAGCAAGGCCAACAGTCGTCTCTTCTGTTCGATTGAAAGATTGGAATGCAACGCACTTAGGAGGCTGGCTGTCGCGGTCAACGCACATTCTTTGATCTCTTGATCTACATCATGTGCTGCCAATAGGGGTTCGATGCTCGTGTAAAGTTGCGAGGCTATCATTGTCATTTCTTTGTCTTTCTCTTCGGCGGATTCTTCTCCGTCATTGTATCCCACGACGAAAAAGACGGGAACCGCTCCCAGAGCCCGTAAAGCCTCAGCAATCACCTTATACCATTGCTCATTTACGGCAACGCACAATTTGGGGAGCAAGGCCAAGGAAAGTCCCTTGCGGATGTGGACTGGGTTGTGGTTACCAGAATCCAGCATGGCTACAACCAAACTGAGTGCATCGAGACGAAGAGCTTTGCTCGTCGCATCTTTATGATAATCGCCATCGGCGGTCGATTCTTCGTCCCCCAAAAAGGTTTGTACATGCTTGAAGACAGAGATGATCTCGGCTTCTCCGCCAATACCACCTGGGGCCTTGCAAAGGGTGGACAAGAGAGCTAGTGCGTGGCTCTTGGATCGTTCTCCCCCTTTTTTCACGCTTAGAAGTTTCTCGCAGGCTTTGACGACACTTGGAGCATATTGTGTTCGCAAGTCGATGGTGGTTACTCCGTCGGTACCGGCAGTGTCCATCTCATCCGATGATGAATCCACTCCGGCAAAGCGAATGACTGCGCCAATTTCGGCAGCTTTGGTGGTAACAGCCAACAGCTTCGTAAAGGCTTCCAAAATTCCTACCCGACAATTTTCTTCTCGTTCCTTGAATCGCTGCACCAACGCAGCGGCGACGATGGTAGTCTTTCCACGTCTGACCGCGTAAGCGTGAGTCCAAAGCTTGCTGGGATCATGTTTCTTGGCTTCTATCACCGCCGTCAAGGCTCGAATGGCGCTGCGACGGACCTTCCAAGACTCGTCGTCATCATCGTCGTCTCCATCATCTTCCTCCTCCTCTTCGTACTCGTCATCGTATTCAGCATCGTCAAATTCCACGTCGTCGTCATCTCCTTCGTCTCCGTTTGCGGCGTCCTCTTCGTCGGTGGTGCCGTACGAGTAGTTGGGATCGTAGCTCATGTATGCCAATGCCGCTTGGACAATCTTTTCCAAATGTGGCTCCACCTGAGTGGGACATTTCAATACGAACGACTCGAAGCCCATGAAGCACGATTCTCGCAGTTCGTTGGCGATGGCCATAGCCGTCTCGTCTTCGTCCATGTTTTCGTCTGTCTCGTCCATCATATCGGCGTTGGCGTCACCGTCATTGTCAACATCGTCATCATCGCCAGTGATGGCATCTTCTGGTTTGGTAAATCGTAGAAATATAGGGATGATACGATCAATCTGTGGCTGTTGTAGACGATGACCGACAGCTCCCGAGACGGTGCACATGGTTCGGATGAGAGCTCTGGTGTCCCCCTGTGTGGCCGAACCCTTTTTGTTACCTCCGTCTGTAGAGGAGGAGGACGCCATCGACTCGATTTGGGTGAGCAGACGCTCGACCATGCTGACCAAGAGCGCATCACTCAAGACGACACTTAAGCATCCGATGGTATTTCCGGCTCGTTTCCGTACGACGGCCGAAGACTGTCCCGATAGTAGTTGCAAGCAAATTTGCAAGATTGGTTCGTGCTGTCTGGTGACACTGACGGCAGTGGCACCAAATCGGCCAAGTAAATCCGTCAACACGTCGAGGCAACTCAAAACAATTTCGTCAGGATTGGTGGTCGAAGTAGACGAAGCATCCGCTGCGACGGCTGCACTGGTACTGGTACCGGTACCGCTGCTGCTGGTTCGAATCCCATCCAAAAGTCTTCCTACCAATCGGGAAGATGTTTGATCACCCATAGCCGGAGGGATTGTCTTGACAAGAGTCCTCAATCCAATGGCATAAACGTCACGCAGTTCACTTTTGGAGGCGTCCAACACTTGATCCGCCAAGCTATCGGCGATCTCCAAAACGAGTTCCTGTTGGACCGTCGTCAATAGTACACCCAACGTCTTGACGGCAATAGCCTGTACATCGTTGGATTTATCATGCAACAATCGCAGTACTGCAGTACAGATACGTCGTTGTGTGCTAGCATCAAAGGCAACGTTGGAGCCGGTGGAGGAAGAAAGATCCCCCGAAGCACGACGTTTCAATACTTCACACAAATCACTGGTCGCCATGTACCGTTCGTCTTTATCATAATGTTCCGTCTTTTTCAACAGAGCATTGATAGAGGTGGAAGAAGAAGACGAAGACGAAGACGATGACATGATTATTTTGATCTAAACAAAGTGTGGGACGAATGCCGTGATCTTGATGTCTTTGTTTTGAAGCTCTACAGGAAGGAACTAGGTACTACGACGTTGACCGACCGACCGATCGATACCTTCTTTTCTTCTCTTACTCTTGATTCCCTCTACTCTACGACAAGATCCTTGCAGTCAATGAAGAAACAATTTACTGTTACGAGTAATGATCAGAGAGATGAGGAGAGGAAGAGATAATATATTATTTTATTTACAGTTATCATTAACTGTAAAAAGGTGGATGTAGGGATGAGGGGAGAACGGCAGAGCGTTCGATCAATCATTCTTTTATCCATTATTATTATTTTACTCCGTTGCATGTCTCATCCGCACGGCCGTATGTACCGGTACCCGGAGAACGGTAGTATGTACCGTATTGACTGTAAGTCACATCCAAAACCAACCACGACGAGCGGAGATGTCTTCTCCGACAAAGGACAGACTTACACACTACCGTAGTGTCGTAGCTATTCATGCGACTGTACTCTCATACGTAGTACCACATACTACAGTACATGAGTTCCACTCATAGTATCACACATCGTATGATACGTAGTACCACGTAGTTAATGTACATACCTACTACCTAGGCTCTATCATACGTAAGAAGTCGTCTACCGTACGGGCCAGATTTTGTGTACGACGTATCATACTCGGGAGCATATTTTATGGATAACGCTTGCTTGCGAAAAGGGGTTTGGTAAGGCTTACTACTAGCTAGCGAGATGGTTGGCTAACTAGCCGTAAAGCTTCAGTTCGTGGGCAACTTCATCTAGGCATGGGAATCCGCAGCCAGCGTCACGAAACAGGCAGTTCGTCTCCCAGGATTCCCGATGCTCTCCCGTTTTGGAACATGGAAAGATGGCCTTGTCATTACATCGCTCGCTCACGACCTTTTGGGCATGTTGAAATCGTTTCAGTTGTTGTTCAAAGGCCGACCGACCCAAACTGTCAATAGTAGCGTCCAAACTCTGATTGACAGCTTGGTACAGTACATTATCCCATTTTACAACGTCTTTCCACTCGTCACTTTCAATGTACTGTTGAATATCCTGAGGAAGATCATTGGACGGTTGAATGTACACACAACCATACTCAGAGCCTCCTCCATCGTAACCGCCGTTGGATTTCGCCTTGACGTACAACATTTCTGCCAACGGCACGTCCAAAATCATTTGCAACGCCACCATACTTTCGTCGAACCGTTCCGTCACGGCAATAAAGTCGTGACCATCCAAAATATTGTTGACCATGTTGATCATGGTGACATCGTCGTGATTACCATTAGCCAATGGTTGCGCTAGTTGGAGGCTTTCTGTTGTATGTTTCCGTATGTAGTAATTCCGAAGATCCTCCATTTCCCATACAAAGTTCTCCAAAGTGGGTTCCTCTTTTTCTCGTGACACAATAATGTGATAAAAGTAGCTGATGCTTCGTCTGGTAGGCTCTCGTAACAAACTCATCAAAAAAGATTGCCCCCCCATTTTCCTTCCTTTGAATCTCCTCCCCAATGAATGATCGTAGATCCCATCACATATTCTGTGTCCTGTGTGATAACGTTCGGCAAGATCCTTGGCAATGCGCAGTAACACTCCCGCGGCTGTAGATCCTCCCACTTTCATGGGTTTATTGAAGAGAAATCCTCGATGGTAGAATTCTGGTCGGTCGAGATTCTTTCGATGATACGTGGGCTTCAATGGAAAACCAGTTTTTGAGTTATTGTCAAATCGAAACTTGTTTAATGGTAGAGGGAAGCAAATACTCTCGTTTACTGGGAATCTTTTCCATATTCGGGGTTGAATCTGTTCTGTCAAATTGGTTTTGCTTTCATTGCTCGTGTTGTTGTTGTTGTTGTTTTGAAAAAAGAATTGTTCTTCCGATCGTGGCAGCAACGACTGTTTCTGCAGTTCGATTGATGTTGGCGATGTTTCCTTTTCGACAGATGCTTCTATCATTTCAGAATTCTTGATTGGTAGAAGAATATCCGATGAAAGCTGAAAGATAAGCAGTCCGGATGTTCCTAAAAAGAGAAGTAACATCTTGTTGGAATGGGACATTTTTGTCACAGACGTTGTTGCTGCCACAATCCTGTATGCTCTTTACTACAACGTATTCTGTGCGACGTTATGCACTGACTGTGAACAGATTCTTCTCCTACTGTCAACAAGAAAAGAAAGAAAGAAGAAATAGGCAGCGTTTGTTGTGCAATAGATTCGAAGAATGGAACTACGATGTGGATTACTATATCGTTGGAAGGGCCACCACTACGATGATGAAGCTCTTGTCGGAGAGAGTGGAGAGGGGAAAAAATGCCACTGCGTGGTCAAAAAGCTTGGCATCATTATTTCTATGGAGCCTTGGAGCCCTACTGTCGTATGTCGTACACTTGCAATAAAACAAATACACTACTAAAAATGTGTTTTGAAGATGACAGTGAGTCAACCGTCAATCGCTAACAAAAAATAATTAACAGCAAGGAGCACTACTCCGACGAGCGCGCGACAGCCAAACTCGCTTCTCTATGAGAGAGAAACGAACCCCTTCGTTACTGTTGCAGCCGAATTCTTCCACATACCAGTCGTACTACCGTAGTAGACGGTAGTTCCCGATCTTCCATCGTTTCGAACAGTCGGAGTCTTCCATCATAAAAAAATCCTTTGACGACCGGCTTTTCAGTAACTCTCTGTCGGCGTCATCTTCGACCATCGATTTGGTCACATGGTATTTTTGCTGCTACTACGTTTGGCCTCTTTCAACAATTTCTTGGAAATAGTTTTCTTCCTGTGGTGTTGGTCTATGTTACCTTTCTTCTCTTTATCAGTTTCCGGTCGCTCTCTGAAGCTTGATTTCTCCTTGCGGTTTGGGTCCATTTCAATGGGATCAACCTTCAAACGTTTCTTGGAGTTTGATTTTTTCTTGTCGTTGTGGTGATGACGGTGGTGCGTCTTGGAATGGTGGTGCTTTTTCTTTGTCGCTGGAGCAAAAATGTGGTCAGGACGATCGCCAGATTCGTCCAAGGGATCGATGGCGCTGGTGCGGTCCGTCAATGAGAAGATGCGTTCCGCAGCAAGCTTGGCCTGGTTGCGGTCTAGAGAGACACGTCCCAAAAAAAGGGGGGGGGGGGGTAACGAGAAAAATGCAAATCCAAGACAAAACCATGTAAGGATCAGTCGAGAATTGGAACATTGCTTAATAAACAAGAAAGTCCTGGATACGTACCGGTGGCATTTTCAAATGCAACTGTCAACCCATAGAGTGAGAAGAAAAGGGCGAACATGGAAATCACAAAGTCGCGGAAACTGTAATTTTCGGGGAATTTGTTCAAAAGCCATGCCCCGAACCAAAACTGAAAACCAAAACCACAAACAAGACATACAAACTGCGGTGAGATGGATGGTTGGCAGGTCAACGATGGGATGGCCTTGCAAGGTACTTGCCATAAGGGCCATGCCCCAAAACTGGAAAAACTGTCCAAGACCAGATCCAGATCCTTTGACGAAATTGTTCCATAACGGGTGGGAATCTTGGTGCTGCAGTGCGTCACTGTACTCTTCCAATTTGACTTCCTCCATGGTCAAAGAAGCGATGGTTCGGATGTTCAATAGACTCTCCACAACAATGCCTCCAGGAGAGCGCTCCTCTTCGGCAGTATCATCGCCTTCATCTTCACCGGTGATATACATTTGCATCTGAATAGTACAATGTCAACATGGAAACATGGGCAAGTGAGCAACAAGAAGGAAGACCAACTTTCTACCCTCGCGTCATAACGAACTGCCTCTCAGAGACACATGTGAGGAGAGACCGATAAATGAAGATTCGAGGTACCTACTTCCATTTCCGCGCCCTATTTGTAAACGACAATGGAAATTGGTGAGTCATTCAAAAAATCGCGACAAAAGAATAGATTACATTCGATTGACGTACAAAGCCCAGGAAAGGCAGGATACCAAGAAAGACAAGCGCAAATGGCCTGGAAGGGACACGAGGGAAATAAGTCACGGATTTTTCTCTGGTTTCGGCATAGGCGGGAATCTTATCTTCTCACCACATGTAATAGAAACCAATCACCAATCCCACAAACACGCTGGCAAATGATACGATCAATGCTCGAATTGGGGCTCCTGAGAAGGAGTGAAGCAACGCAGCGTCATCCTGCAGCCGTGATGTGAGGCTTCCAACGGGATGCGAATCAAAATATCCACATTCTTGTCTAGCAAGCGACCTGAAAGCATCATTCCTCACACGCTGATTCATGCGTTCCATTGCCACCCCAAAACCATAGTACAACAGAACATTGCCAATGAGAGTAGCAAGAATTGTGCTGAGCGAACCATACGCAATATTGGCTGCTAGACTTTTCATGTCATCAACAATCGCTTCATAATCTCTTTGATCGAGACCAGAATACACTGGCTGATAAAGCAGCTCAATGGTGTAGGCAAATAAAACTGCACAAAAGCATAGAAAGTAAGCCTTTCCTAATATGTATGTTGCACACCCAATTTCGTGCGCTTCCATAAAAGAGTTGAACTTACATCCCCATGCAGGAAATACAGCTCCCGCCAGTACTGCTCCAATGCCGCCTATGATAAAATACACCGTATCTTGTCTAGCAAGCAGTTGAGCGCGCTTGGCAATTGCCATTTCCTTCTGCTTGTCGACCACATCATCCGTAGCTGCGGGATTATCTTCGTCCAACTGCTTACGTTTCTTTTTATAAGTTTTTGACTTCCTTGCTGCAACTTCGCTATCCCCAGTCTGTATCATCTGGAGTCGCTGGAAGTATCCTTTGGGCTTTGCGATCAGCTCTTCATAGGTGCCGATTTCCTTGACCTTCCCTCCATCGATTACTGCGATACGATCAACTTTCTGGATAGAACTGAGACGATGGGCAATTGTAATGCAAGTCAGGTCTTCTCTTGCCGTGATTTTGTCGATTGACTGCTGGACCACTTTTTCTGATTCACTGTCCAAGGCTTTCCGAACCAAAGTTGTGGTTGATGTTAGAGCATGGAGCAGATTGATAAAATTATCATCAAGAGGCCAAGCGATCAGCTGCACCTACCGGATGTGGCTTCGTCCAAGAGCAGAATCTGCACCGATTCCACAGAATATTAGAGTGGTGACATTTATGAAATTGTTACTGATACATCAAGCAACATACCTTGGGCTTCCGGAGAAGAGCTCTCGCAATGCAAATCCTCTTCAAAAATTCAAACAAGAAAGCAGATCAGTGATCAGCTAATGCATTGAACGAAAAACGGTTCAACATCGAGACGAACCTGTTTTTGCCCACCAGAAACTAGCCCAGATGTTACACGAGTGTTGTATCCATCCGGGAATTCTGTGATGAAATCGTGGCAGTTTGCCTCTTCTGCCGCCTCCTCGATAAGTTTTTGCGTGACAGAGGTACCCATGCCAAAGGAAATGTTTTCACCAATTGTCATGTCAAACAAAACAGGATCTTGATCGACAAGTGCAACTTGTGAATGCCACCACGAGACATTGATGTCCTGCAAATCAACACCGTCAACCAGAATGCTACCCCGATCTGGACTGTAGAACCGTTGTAGAAGTGCTATGATGGAACTTTTACCCTCTCCACTGGGACCAACCAGCGCAAAATTCTCCCCTCGTTTCACAGATAAGTTCAGATTTGAAATAACTTCCTTCTCGGGGCGTGTTGGGTACGAGAAATAGACATTTTGAAATTGCAAAAGAGTTTTGTCATCTCTAAAGAAGATTGCGCCTTCCGAAGAACTGGAGTGGCTCAATAACGCTTCGTCTACCGGCTCTTTTTGCTCCTTTTTGTCCTTGGTTCTAGTTTGATTCTGCACCAGATGGAAATATTCTTCTTTTCGTTCCATTAGATCGTCATGTGCCCCTAATTCCACCACTTTGCCTCCTTTAAAAACGATGATGGTGTCAGCATGTTGTATTGTTGAAAGCCGATGTGCTATGATGATAGTCGTCCGCTTATTTTTTTTGGATTTGAGAAGTTTGTCGAGTGATTTCTGAACTTGTAACTCAGATTCCGTATCAAGAGCAGACGTTGCTTCATCCAGGAGCAGAATTTTTGGGTGGCGAATGAGAACGCGAGCGATAGCAATACGTTGCTTTCAATACAGAACAAACTGTGAGAATAAAATATTCTCCTTCTATAGACTACGTGAAGCCACCGACAATGCGTACCTTTTGCCCACCAGAAAGCTTTCCACCCAAATCTCCTACTTGAGTTTTGTATCCGTCCGGAAAAGACGTAATGAACTGATGTGCATTAGCTGCCTTGGCAGCCTCTTCAAGATCCACCAAAAGTGCGTCAGGTTTTCCATACCGAATATTTGCTCCGATTGTAGTACCAAACAGTTTGGGCTCCTTTGATGAGGAAATGGAAGAAAAAGCCTGAGACTTGTTTATTACTGTGAAAGCCCCAATATCAACTACTCAACGCTCACCTGTTGGACCAATCCAATGTGCTGACGGAGCCAGTTGACATTCAAGTCGCGGATATCATGTGAATCGATCTTTATACTTCCTTCTTGAACATCATAAAATCGTTCAAGCAATTGGATGATGGTGCTTTTGCCAGATCCCTACATTGGAAGGAAAAAGCTTGCAGTTAAAACCCATGATGAATTTATTGACAGTGAGTGTTTGAACGCACAAAGACGTACAGAAGGACCACAGATCGCGACTGTGCTACCAGACTTGATTTTAAGGCTGAAGTTGTCAAAAACTTTTATTTCTTGTCGGGTTGGATAAGCAAAGGTAACACCATCGAACTCGATTTCTCCTTTGAACTTTTTGGGCTTTAGTCCGATTGTTTTTGACATGCTGTCGATTTTGTACTCGGGCAATTCATGTTGACGGCATCTCATTACTATTGACTGTGAGTCAGATTCCTCGTCACCGGATTCGACCATGTCTGGCGGTGGTCCATCTGCTTGCTTGCTGAACTCTCTCCCCAAAGCAGGCGCTACTGCATTGCCAAGGTTTCGATTTATGGTTTCGTGGGCCAAAAAACACGCCACACGAGCTTGCGTAAACGATTCCAGAATGGTCGACAATTGTGGTAGGACAGAAGCACTTAAGAAAATACCAAACATGGCTCCAAATATCTCCATTGCTTTGGGGTCGCAAGTTTCATTAGTGAAAACAGCGCCAGAAGGATCGCAGTTTGTTTCTTGGATTTGATTCCAAAGCAAGCTCCCACCATATAGTGGAACGACGATAGATGATAGGAGGAACGATGCCATCATGCACCCACCTGCCAATCCCAACCAGCCGACTTGGCGCGTGTTTGAACGGAATGCTTCAGCCGTCGCTGAAACGAATTGATCAATCATTGTTGAGACAGCGTTCAAAGAAAGAATGGTACGAATCGAGGAGACAGTCGTATATGCGATTGATCCCGCTTTTGCGTATGCAGCATTCGCTCGTTGAGTCGTTGTGGTTGTCATTTTTACAACGAACCACCCACTTACAGCCATGAAAGGCACCGTGCAAAGGACGACCAAGGACGTTGTCCAGCTGCTGTAAAAGGCATAAGTGAAGCCTCCAATGAAAGTACAAATGAATTGTACGAAAAGACCGAGCTTTACGCCCACTCCTCTTCCGTAGAGTGAATCATGTAGCGTTAGATGTTGTGGCAACAATCTGTGAACTGTGAATTCTGTTCAATGCATTCCTTTTTCCAATACTTACCTTTTATATCTGGCCCCGTTGGCGGAAATGAGTGTGGCCACTCCTGACACATCCTGCATATCAAAAAAGGCCATATCTTGTCGCAACAGTGCTCGGAACCATTTCTGTTGAAAATCCTTGGTCATGTTTCCCGCCGAAGTCTCGAGGAGCGTCGCATATCCACAGAGGGAACAAAAGGCTAAGACACCCAATACCAAAAAGGTATAGGCCAGTTCCTTAACCTGTTCCATGAACCGTTCATCTTGCGGATCGGCCACCAGATCTTGAAAGGCCTTGGCAAAGTAAAAAACCATGGCCGGTGCCACAGCACCTGAAATCATGGCCAAGAAAAACCCCAATGTCAAACAACCGACCTTGATCCATCCGGTTCCGTACGCAAAGACCTCGTGTACCGACGACAACTGGTACGGATCCTTTTTCTCGTTGTCGTCTTGTTGTTTGCAATCGGAATTGTTGGTGTAAGATAAGGACGACAATTTTTTCGGGAGCGGCAGGGGAGGTTCCATAGTTTCCGAGACTACCTCCTCCTCCTCCTCCTCCTCCTCCTCCTCCTCCTCGTGACAGTCACCTGGGGAGGATGCAGCAGCAGGATCTTTGGAAGACTCGGCCATGGTTTTCGTCGTTGTCTTTTCTTCTCTTGTTCTATCTCCGGATCACTCTGTCAGAGACTGCTGTTGTAGAAGTTTTTGGAAGCAAACAATGCTGGTTTGGAAAGTTTCGTTGTGTTCTGTGGAGCAAGCTGTGAGGAGCGTGTAGTCAAACAATTCATTATATTATTTTGATTGGATGTCGGAGTCAGGCTGCCAGCATCAATAGTTACAGTTAGTACCGGTATCTTTGCTGTGTCGTGTCTCTACGGTAGCCAGAGGTACGTTTCTCGTATCGTAGTAGTGTACCAGTCGTAGTGGATAGGGTGGAGGACAAATCAATTAATTAATGATGGTAATTCGCATCCTTGCGGCCACGATTGGAATGGGACGTTTCCATTGTTCTCATCAAGATGCTGTTCCTTCAGGTTGTTTACAGCTTTACCGTACGCACGGTGTATGGAGTGACAGTGAGTTTGTCATCATCTCACAAAGAACAGTCCAATGGGGATGTCAACAAGGCGGTTCGCAATGTCACAGTCAAGACGTCAAGACTCGAGCCTCAACTCGGACCATATCCCCTCTCTCTACTACGGCACGTACCGTATCATAGCTGGAGGGGGGTATTTACCTTGTACTGTTGTATCATATTACTACGTAGCTATCATACGACGTAGACAAGACTACTGGAATGATACCGGTACTGGTAAAGGATCTACCAAACTACCGGTACAAACTACCGTACCGTAATGCCGTAGAGTACCGTAGTACCGTTGGTGGTTGTAATTGTCGTAGAGAATTCTGGAAAGATGGGACGGTAGTCTATGATACCTACCTAGCTAGGTAAGTACCAGTCTAAGGCCTAATAATAGAGTCGAATAATTGTTCACAGTCACAAAGTCTGGTTTTTATTACAGACGGTAGTCTCTAGCTAGTAGTAGCGGCGGTAGTCCGTCAGTAGAGTGAAAAGTGGTTGGTGTAGGTAGATACGACACCATCTACCGGTAGGTATGATACCCGTCCTCATCAACCATGCGTTTCTCTCCGCAAGTCTCCATCGCGCCACCGAATTTGTCGGCCCAGAAGGTTTTCTTATGAATGAGCGACGTGCAATAAGAACAGCGCTCCTTAAGTAATTTCATGGAATTGTTCGAGTTTTTGGCTTCCGTGTGTGGACACTTGGAGACTTTTTTTGGGGGGGGGGGGGCGGAGGCGGAGCCGAATCACAAATTTAAGTCTTACAGTTACTAGCTACTAGCTAGTAACTGTAAATCAAGATTGGGGGGATGACTGTTTCTACTATACTTCGTAGACCATTGACTGTGAAAGGTAGTAGATAAAAGCCTCAGAGAAAGGGGGACGGACATCGGTGGGATGAAGCTGTCATCTACATGAGCCTTGGAACTCCGTATTACTACATCGTGACTGTAAAGTGTGTTCAATGTGTAATAATCGATTAGAGGTTGGTTAGTAGAGTGTGTTTGTTTGTTGACCAAAAATACGACAGAGTAGTAGTAGTAGTAGTAGTAGACTACCGGTAGTGGAGTACCGGTAGATGCTGTTGTACCAATACATAAAATATTACACCACTCTACGTCCTGCTTGCAAAGTTACCACCACCAGGCTATTACACTTTCTAGCTAGAGAGGCCCCACTCGAACTACCGTACTATAACTGCGACCAATTCGTAGACCGCTAACCGTATTGTACACCATTTCAAGGTACAACAACAGCAGCAGCAGCAGCAGCAGCAAGAGGAACAACAACCATCAGTCGACCACAAACACTGACCAACCATCAAATCAATCATGAGTTCAACTTCGAATCCTCCGTCGATGGATAACGACAGTAGTGAGAGTGAGCATCCTGTACGTGAAGACATCACTCCAGACAGTACATCCTCCAATGATGCGGCTAGAATTGCCATGATTGTTCCTCCTTCTTCACCGTCGACTACCATGTCAACAATCAGTCAACACTCTGCATTATCGACGATTACGTCTGTTTCGGTTGCAACGAATATGGGATCGATACTCGCCACATCTTCGGTTCATTCGATGCAAACCATACCTAGGGCAAATCTGACCAACCAACGCGACGATCCGGATCGTAACAACAGTAACAACAATCCGTCCCACCAACAGCCAAACCAAATTCATATCAATCCCACTACTGTGGCAGTATCGAGTAGTAGTAGCGGGAGTTTTATCAGCGATACCATTTCGGTCAGTACTCCGATTGCATCTCCTCCAAATTCTCCCATGGGATCACAAGATGGAATGGTTGTACTAGAGGAGAACAATAATCAAGTTGACGAAATGGGGAAGGAAGAACAAGATGAAGAAGAAAACGACGACAACGACGATGATGACGGGGACAGAGACGTCATGGACATGGACGATTCAGATTCCTCTGAACGTGACAGCGACAGCAGCAGTAGTAGCAGCAGTACAGACAGCAACCGAGGGAGCAATTCAAGTTCACACAGCAGCAGCAGTAGCAGCAGCGGCAGCAGCAGTGACAACTCATCAAGTGGCAGCAAACGCAAAAGAAAACTCACAAGCGACAACGGAGATGACCATTCTGGAAACTCTGTCAAACGGAAAGGAACCGAGACGGGATCCGACTCTTCCCATACAAGTGACTCTCGAGGGGGAAATTTCAAAACAAACGTCGGCAATCTCCCCGCACTGGATTCACACGATAGTGGTGAATCATTTGCTAATGATGATACTATGATGGACGAAATGGTAGCAGCTGTAGGTCAGCTACGGCGAGAACAGGAATTTCATCCTGATGACTCAATCACCAACAGTGAAATTGGACGGTATCCGTCCCAAGCAGAGGAGGATAGGGATGGTAGCAGTTCAACATCGAACAATGCATCTTCTTACCAATCCTTTACAGATGGGAGCGAGATCACGGAAACGCCCTTCTTTTCTCCAACACGAGATTTGCGACAACCTGGAACCTTCCGTCATGCATTCGCTGCGGCGAACACTCCTTCCGGCGGATCGGTATCTTCGGGGCATAGCAGCAGTATCGGACCCTCTCCGATAACGCCGCAAGAAAAATGGGCTCTCAAAAAATTTCTGAATGCCCCGTTCTTAAACAACAGCGCTCAAGGATTGAGAGACGGTGCCAACGACGCGGAAGAAGAAGAAGATTCCATGAATTACTCCTTCGACAGCAGCAAGATGTCGGGAGTGTTTTCCACCGGAGCTGGAAGTCTCTTTAGTTTGGACACCTATGCTACGGTGCATACCAAGGAAAGTGGCACAGATACTTCGAATAGAGCAGTGGTTGGTACTATATCGCCTAACGTCGAGCAGCAAGAGACTGACGAGGTTTATTACCAAAACATTCTACGTGATGATGGGGCAGGAGGGCGGGGGAAGATCAAGGAGGTGGATATGACTCCACAACAAAGTGGGGGACGGGCACGACGTCTTACGATGGAAATTGCCGAATTAGATAAAACTCCAAGGACGAAGCCTCGTCGACCTGGACCGAATGAAGGCAGCCCCAATGACGAGGACTCGCCAAGCCAAAAAACGTCAAGTGTTCGTTTACCCCGGGTAGAAGAAGAGCCTATTTTGAATCGTTCACCTCAATACGACAAATCAGACTCGGAAATGGAGGATGATCAAAGTGTGGACGATGAGGAATATTCTAATCAACCCAGCGAAGGAAGCAGCTATGAATCCGAGGCTGACCTATCCGATGAAGAGGATGATACTCTCGCCAACTCCATGGAAAGCGCGCAATCTTCATCCTCCGAGGTCACAGAACAATTCACAGAATCGTCATCGGAGTCCGATTCCGCTTCTTCCAACAATGATTCCAACGACAAACACTCTACATCATCTCAACCAGACAATGAATTTACCGAGGACTCTGAATCGTCGCATTACAGTCAAAGCGTGGCCGCAGATGATGACAAACAAGGATTGTCAGAAAGCGAAAGTAACAACGAAGAGTCGCCCCCAAACTCGGAAAAAAGCAGTAGCAGCATGAGTTCCCAAGACAACGGAAGTGATAGCCTGTGCAAGGAAGACGACCAACAGCTTTGGAACAACCCGCCGCTCCTGCCTTTTGATTCTCATTCTACTTTAGGAGACTTATCGCATGATTCAATTGAACAAGGCAAAGATGAAAAAGACGTCAATGTCAAAGATACTGACCATCTAATGTACCAAACAACTGATGTGCCACTAAAAGGCAGAGACGAAGACTCGGTTTCGTTGGATTCCAGCGAACTATCAGAATTGGATTCACTTCTGGATCTACACAACAATGGAGAACGTCTGGAGGAATCGCAGCTACAACGTATGATGGATCTAGATCTTTACGACAGATACCAATCGGGTGAAGAATTAAATGAGACAGAACTTGCACAGCTGGAGGCATTTCGCAAGAAACGCCGTGCATACAACGAAGAAAAGAGTGAAGGAAAAGGATGGGGGCAAGGTCAACAGGTCGAAACAGGTACATCGATTGAGGATGATTCCAATAATGATGCGGACAGCGTCACAGAAAGCAACCACCTGTCTATTCCAAGCTTGGAGGAGGATGAGAGTAGTCTTTCTTCTGGTGAGTTGAGAGAGCTAGATTTTCTCTTAGATGCCCAAGAGAATGGCGAGGAGGTTGACGTGGATCGTCTCTACTTGATGGACCTATTTGATCGGTGGAGAAATAATGAGACACTTGATCCAAATATGATTAAGGATTTAAACGCATTTCGGTCAAATCGTAAGGAAATGCGGATGTATTCAAAAGAATACAATGATCTACTTCTTCAAACCAAGCATGGCGAAGATGTTGATGAAGACCGCTTGTATTGCTTGGAACTAATGGAACGCGAAAGGGTTGGAGACACTCTGACGGTTGAGGAACGACTTGACCTTAGCGATTTCCGCCAAGAAGAAAAAGAGAGAAAATTGTCACTTCAATCATTGTTGCAACCAGAGGGATCTGATAGTTTGCTGCATCAAGAGCCCATTGGTGATGAACAGGACAACTCCCTTACAGTTTCAAGTGGAACAAACTCCTTGCTATCATCACACGGACGAGAGCAATTAAAAGAAGAGGGCGGGGAAGCCCCCCTTGAAAGACATCGAGCAACCATTGATGATGAGTCTAGTATGAGCTCTGGCGAGATAAGTGAATACGAAGAACTTCTGGAGAAACAAAGCAACAATGAGGACATTGACTTTGATAGATTGTATAAACTTGACCTACTCTATCGTTATTTTGATGGTGAAAAGATGACAATTGAAGAAGAGCATGACTTTCAGACTGTTCTGGATCAAAGGAGACGAGAACGACGCTATCGACGAGAACTCATGTCTTTAATTGAAAAGAAAGAGAGGAGGGAACCAATTGACAACAACAGAATCTATTTGTTGGAACTTTTTGCAAGACGGCATTTGAATGAAGAGATGACAGAACAAGAACTGATGCAATTAGAAAAATTTGATGAAGTTGAATTGATGAAAGAACAGGAAACAAGGGGGAAAAAATCAGGAATGCAGAAAGATGAACCACATCCTTCTTCAGAGACAAACCACAAAACAGGCTTACTTGTAATGTCACCAACACAAAACAGTAACATCAACATCCATCTAGACAGCAACGAAATGTTGGATACTAGAAAGCCAGTTGTGTCCAAACATTTGTTGACTGCTTTGGAGGCCAAAAGAGACTCTGTGACAGATTTGAAATGCAACAGCCAAGAGCAAAATGTTGGAGCCCACCTTGAAGGGTTGAATCAGCCTGATGACATGAGTGACAATAGTACCTCCTTGGACAGCAAGGACTTGTTTGATGCTCCAAAGCCAGTTATTTCCAAACCTTTGTTGACTGCTGCTTTGAAGGCCAAGGGAGACTCTTTGGCAGATTTGAAATACAACAGCCAAGAGCAAAATGTTGGAGCACACCTTGAAGGGTTGAATCAGCCTGATGACATGAATGAGGATAGTACCTCCTTGGACAGCAAGGACTTGTTTGATGCTCCAAAGCCAGTTATTTCCAAACCTCTGTTGACTGCTGCTTTGAAGGCCAATGGAGACTCTTTGACAGATTTGAAATACAACAGCCAAGAGCAAAATGTTGGAGCACACCTTGAAGGGTTAAATCAAACTGATGACATGAGTGATGATAGTACTCTCTTGGACAGCAAGGACTTGTTTGATGCTCCAAAGCCAGTCATTTCCAAACCTCTGTTGACTGCTGCTTTGAAGGCCAAGGGAGACTCTTTGACAGATTTGAAATACAACAGCCAACAGCAAAATGTTGGAGCACACCTTGAAGGGTTGAATCAGCCTGATGACATGAGTGACAATAGTACCTCCTTGGACAGCAAGGACTTGTTTGATGCTCCAAAGCCAGTTATTTCCAAACCTTTGCTGGCTGCTGCTTTGAAGGCCAAGGGAGACTCTTTGACAGATTTGAAATACAACAGCCAACAGCAAAATGTTGGAGCCCACCTTGAAGGGTTAAATCAACCTGATGACATGTATGAGGATAGTACCTCCTTGGACAGCAAGGACTTGTTTGATGCTCCAAAGCCAGTTATTTCCAAACCTTTGTTGACTGCTGCTTTGAAGGCCAAGGGAGACTCTTTGACAGATTTGAAATACAACAGCCAACAGCAAAATGTTGGAGCACACCTTGAAGGGTTAAATCAGCCTGATGACATGAATGAGGATAGTACCTCCTTGGACAGCAAGGACTTGTTTGATGCTCCAAAGCCAGTCATTTCCAAACCTCTGTTGACTGCTGCTTTGAAGGCCAAGGGAGACTCTTTGACAGATTTGAAATACAACAGCCAACAGCAAAATGTTGGAGCACACCTTGAAGGGTTGAATCAGCCTGATGACATGAGTGACAATAGTACCTCCTTGGACAGCAAGGACTTGTTTGATGCTCCAAAGCCAGTTATTTCCAAACCTTTGCTGGCTGCTGCTTTGAAGGCCAAGGGAGACTCTTTGACAGATTTGAAATACAACAGCCAACAGCAAAATGTTGGAGCCCACCTTGAAGGGTTAAATCAACCTGATGACATGTATGAGGATAGTACCTCCTTGGACAGCAAGGACTTGTTTGATGCTCCAAAGCCAGTTATTTCCAAACCTTTGTTGACTGCTGCTTTGAAGGCCAAGGGAGACTCTTTGACAGATTTGAAATACAACAGCCAACAGCAAAATGTTGGAGCCCACCTTGAAGGGTTAAATCAGCCTGATGACATGTATGAGGATAGTACCTCCTTGGACAGCAAGGACTTGTTTGATGCTCCAAAGCCAGTTATTTCCAAACCTCTGTTGACTGCTGCTTTGAAGGCCAAGGGAGACTCTTTGACAGATTTGAAATACAACAGCCAACAGCAAAATGTTGGAGCCCACCTTGAAGGGTTAAATCAGCCTGATGACATGAATGAGGATAGTACCTCCTTGGACAGCAAGGACTTGTTTGATGCTCCAAAGCCAGTCATTTCCAAACCTCTGTTGACTGCTGCTTTGAAGGCCAAGGGAGACTCTTTGACAGATTTGAAATACAACAGCCAAGAGCAAAATGTTGGAGCACACCTTGAAGGGTTGAATCAGCCTGATGACATGAGTGACAATAGTACCTCCTTGGACAGCAAGGACTTGTTTGATGCTCCAAAGCCAGTTATTTCCAAACCTTTGTTGGCTGCTGCTTTGAAGGCCAAGGGAGACTCTTTGACAGATTTGAAATACAACAGCCAACAGCAAAATGTTGGAGCCCACCTTGAAGGGTTGAATCAGCCTGATGACATGATTGAGGATAGTACCTCCTTGGACAGCAAGGACTTGTTTGATGCTCCAAAGCCAGTCATTTCCAAACCTCTGTTGACTGCTGCTTTGAAGGCCAAGGAATTGGAAAGATGTGAAGTTAGTAATAGTTCCATTCTTTCCAACAAGGTCATTGACACGTCATTTGACAACACAATGTCTATCAAGGAAGTTGACAAGTCCTTATCATGCGCTGATATGTTGTTGCATGATGCTACCTCTCTTGACAGTGGAGACAATGATGACTCTAGTCTTTCAAGTGGGGAGCTTGATGAGTTGGATGAGCTTCTTGAGAAAGAAGAATGCGGGCAGTTGTCAACGGTAGAAAAAGAAAGACTTTGTGGACTTGACCTTCTGGATCGACATTTTGAAGGAGAGCCTCTTAATGAGAAAGAGAAAGCAATGCTTCATGTATTCCTCTTGAAACGGCGAAAAGATCGGCAGTATCGTCAAGAGCTTGAATTCCTACTGAACCAACAAAATGATGGACTTCAATTTGACAATGACCGCCTGGCAAACCTGACGCTATATGCTCGGAGGGCATGTGGAGAACCCCTTACAGAGGATGAAGAAGCTATGCTTCTTAAATTTGGAGATGAAGAGGAATCTCAAGTTGAAGACCCAGTTTTGGTGAAGTTAAAGAATTCAGGGTCATCAGTTGAACATGAGGATGGTTCTATTGATGAAGGAAGCAGCTGCAACACAGGACAAGATCATCATGGTATGTCTCTCATATGTAAGTCACCGGAGCATTCTTCTTCCAATTCTCTTGAAAGCAAGGGGGAAATGGAGTCTTGTTTACCAGCAAGGGGGATTTTGGACAGTGCTCGGGACTTTCCTAATTTGGCTTTGATAGAAGAGGACAGATATATTGACATTCCTGTGACTTCAATGCAGAATAATTCTGAGCACCAAGCTTCCCTGGAGGAAAGAAGTTATTCAGATGCCAGTGCAAGTGATAGCAATGAATCCTCTGACACTCACCACACACTTGATAATCATAGCAATCTTGACTCTCCACGCAAAAGTGCAATGGAGTTGTTGGCAATGGCAAACATGAGCCAATTGAGAACAGTTAGAGCAAATGATACAGTTTCAAGAATTCCTGCAGTGCTACACAATGTCTCATCAAATGATTCTGCATCAAGTTCTGAAGAGGACAGCTCCCAGAACAAGCAGACCAATATGGAGGACATCCTTCAAATGAAGAAAAGCAAGCTTTCAATGGGGAATGAAAAAGAATGCCAGGAAGATGAGGCAATGAATGACATGAAAGAGACAGCTGGAAAGCTCAATCCATGGGTTGGAATTCTGTCTAGTCCGTTGGATTCAAATGAATCAACAAATGTAATTGACATTGGCCACAAGATAAACAATGCCATTGAAAAAGGTGAATCATTTCAAGTCCACAAAACACTGGTGCATCCATCTTCAAGCATAGATGCAAGAACATTAAATCGAATTCTTTCTATGGAAGAACATTCCATTTCTTCATCCAGAAGTGAAGTAAGCAAGGAAGGCGCCGAAGGAGCAAAACAAATCTGGTCAATGCTAGGTCTTGATAATTCATTTACTGTTTCAGAGAGGTCTGAACATACGACCAAAATGTCGGAGAAGATGTCTTTGCTTGGCAGCACTGAATTGAATGACTGTCACAAGAGTGATGGAAAAGAAAAAGTCTCTCCAACCTCCAGCCACTCCAAGAAAAAAGAAGAGGATATTAGAGAAGAAGAATCAGACACTGTGCACTGGAGCCCACCACCCTCCTCCTTCTTTGAGACCACCCAGAAGGAAGAAAGAAGCAAAAATGGAAGGAACCATAGCAGCAGAAGTTCATTTGATAGTAAAGAAAGCACCCAAACTCCAGATGGCAGTAGGGAATCAACCTCCTCCTCTCCCTCCACACAGTCATTACCCAAAGAAGGAAACCTAAGGAATGGAGAAGAATCAGACACCGTGCCACCCTCCTCCTTCTTTGAGACCATCCAGAATGAAGAAAGAAGCAAAAGTGGAAGGTGCCAAAGCAGCAGAAGTTCATTTGATAGGAAAGAAAGCATCCAAACTCCAGGTGGCAGCAGGGAATTGACCTCCTCCTCCACTCCCTCCACACAGTCACTGACTGGAGAAGGAAACATAAGAAATGTTGACAAAGAATCAGACACTGTGCAAGAAGAACCAGACACTGTGCTTTGGAGCCCACCACCTTCATCCTTCTTTGAGACCACCCAGAATGAAGAAAGAAACAAAAGTGAAAGGAGCCATAGCAGCAGAAGTTCATTTGATAGTAAAGAAAGCACCCAAACTTCAGATGGCAGCAGGGAATTGACCTCCTCCTCTCCATCCACACAGTCGCTGACTGAAGAGGGAAACCTTAAGAATGGAGAAGAATCAGACACCGTGCACTGGAGCCCACCACCCTCCTCCTTCTTTGAGACCACCCAGAATGAAGAAAGAAGCAAAAGTGGAAGGAGCCATAGCAGCAGAAGTTCATTGGACAGTAAAGAAAGCATCCAAACTCCAGATGGCAGTAGGGAATCAACCTTCTCCTCTCCATCCACACAGTCACTACCTGAAGAAGGAAACCTAAGGAATGGAGAAGAATCCGACACTGTGCACTGGAGCCCACCATCCTCCTCCTTCTTTGAGACCACCCAGAAGGAAGGAACGAGCAAAAGTGGAAGTAGCAATAGCAGCAGAAGTTCATTGGACAGTAAAGAAAGCATCCAAACTCCAGATGGCAGTAGGGAATCAACCTCCTCCTCTCCATCCACACAGTCACTACCTGAAGAAGGAAACCTAAGGAATGGAGAAAAATTAGACACTGTGCACTGGAGCCCACCACCCTCCTCCTTCTTTGAGACCACCCAGAATGAAGAAAGAAGCAAAAAAGGAAGGAGCCATAGCAGCAGAAGTTCTTTTGATAGTAAAGAAAGCACCCAAACGCCAGATGGCTGTAGGGAATCAACCTCCTCCTCTCCCTCCACACAGTCGCTGACTGAAGAGGGAAACCTTAAGAATGGAGAAAAATTAGACACTGTGCACTGGAGCCCACCACCCTCCTCCTTCTTTGAGACCACCCAGAATGAAGAAAGAAGCAAAAGTGGAAGGAGTCATAGCAGCAGAAGTTCTTTTGATAGTAAAGAAAGCACGCAAACTTCAGATGGCAGTAGGGAATCAACCTCCTCCTCTCTATCCACACAGTCACTACCTGAAGAAGGAAACCTAAGGAATGGAGAAAAATTAGACACTGTGCACTGGAGCCCACCACCCTCCTCCTTCTTTGAGACCACCCAGAATGAAGAAAGAAGCAAAAGTGGAAGGAGTCATAGCAGCAGAAGTTCTTTTGATAGTAAAGAAGGCTCCCAAACTTCAGATGGCAGCAGGGAATCAACCTTCTCCTCTCCATCCACACAGTCACTACCTGAAGAAGGAAACCTAAGGAATGGAGAAGAATTAGACACTGTGCACTGGAGCCCACCACCCTCCTCCTTCTTTGAGACCACCCAGAAGGAAGAAAGAAGCAAAAGTGGAAGTAGCAATAGCAGCAGAAGTTCATTTGATAGTAAAGAAGGCTCCCAAACTTCAGATGGCAGCAGGGAATCGACCTCCTCCTCTCCATCCACACAGTCACTACCTGAAGAAGGAAACCTTAAGAATGGAGAAGAATCCGACACTGTGCACTGGAGCCCACCATCCTCCTCCTTCTTTGAGACCACCCAGAAGGAAGGAACGAGCAAAAGTGGAAGTAGCAATAGCAGCAGAAGTTCATTGGACAGTAAAGAAAGCATCCAAACTCCAGATGGCAGTAGGGAATCAACCTCCTCCTCTCCCTCCACACAGTCACTGTCTGGAGAAGGAAATGCAAGAAGTGGAGAAGTATCAGACACTGTTGAATTCAACCAGAAGGAAGAAAGAAGCAAAAGTGGAAGGAGTCATAGCAGCAGAAGTTCATTTGATAGTAACCCAAGCACCCAAACTTCAGATAGCAATAGTGAATCAACCTCCTCCTCCACACAGTCACCGACTGGAGAAGGAAATTTAACAAGCAAAGAAGAACCAGACACTGTCAACTTGAGACGTCCATCCTCCTCCTTCTTTGAGAACAGTCAGAAAGAAGATCCAAAGAACAGTGGAAGGGATTTGAATGTCAAGTCACCAAGCATTTTGTCTTTCTCCTCCATGAAAGATAAAAACGCAAGTGATGCTGAAGCAGAAACTGACCAGTCCAACTTCCCATCTTCCTCAATTGTTGACCAAGCGTTGGTAGGATCTAGTGTTGCTTCCAAGCGAACTAGCAGCAAAGAAGTATGGGACGTGCCTCCTTACAGTAACTCTTCCCAACCAAGATTGTATGAATCGTTGCCGACAATGAAAAGCTTCACCCCTTTTGACTCAACAAGAGACGAAAGTTGCTCTCCCGGAAAAAATCTGGACAAAGCAAAGAATGCATCTCCCCAAACTGTGTCTCCAACAAATGTAGAGCATTCAGGCTCCCAACAGGATAACTATAATCACATCAAGGGCGCAAATCTGCTTGACAATTCTTCCCCAGAAGAAATCCATACGTTTAAATCATCAGATTCAATCAGTAGTGCCTCATCCATATGGGAGCCACCATCCATCCCAACCCCTTCACCACATTCAAGTCAACCCAGCAGGAAATACAGCAATGTTGAACATCCTATGACAGGCAGTTGGGAACTTCCTGTAAACATGCCCCTCATACAAAACAAAAGCTATGCTTTGTACCTTTCCAGCTGTTCTTCAGCAACATCAGACAATAAAAATTCAACTTTCAGTGAAGATGAATTGGAGTCAGAAAGCAGAAGTGATGAATCCAGAATGGCAGGAACAAATCTGGAGAATCTCAATCAGCCAAGTACTGCAATGGATGATGAAGAATCCCTTGGTTCTGATGATGTGTTTGATAGGACAATAGAGAAGGACAACTCGTCCAACAGAGGACTCCTGACAGCTGCTTTGAGAGCAAAGGAAGCAGCAGCACTTGAGGCAACACCATCTGGATTAGGGCATCTGGAGAATCTCAATCAGCCAAGCACTGCAATGGACGATGAAGAATCCCTTGGTTCTGATGATGTGTTTGATAGGACAATACAGAAGGACAACTCGTCCAACAGAGGACTCCTGACAGCTGCTTTGAGAGCAAAGGAAGCAGCAGCACTTGAGGCAACACCATCTGGATTAGGGCATCTGGAGAATCTCAATCAGCCAAGCACTGCAATGGATGATGAAGAATCCCTTGGTTCTGATGATGTGTTTGATAGGCCAATAGAGAAGGACAACTTGTCCAACAGAGGACTCCTGACAGCTGCTTTGAGAGCAAAGAAAGCAGCAGCACTTGAGGCAACACCATCTGAGTTAGAGCATCTGGAGAATCTCAATCAGCCAAGCACTGCAATGGATGATGAAGAATCCCTTGGTTCTGATGATGTGTTTGATAGGACAATAGAGAAGGACAACTCATCCAACAGAGGACTCCTGACAGCTGCTTTGAGAGCAAAGGAAGCAGCAGCACTTGAGGCAACACCATCTGGATTAGGGCATCTGGAGAATCTCAATCAGCCAAGCACTGCAATGGACGATGAAGAATCCCTTGGTTCTGATGATGTGTTTGATAGGACAATACAGAAGGACAACTCGTCCAACAGAGGACTCCTGACAGCTGCTTTGAGAGCAAAGGAAGCAGCAGCACTTGAGGCAACACCATCTGGATTAGGGCATCTGGAGAATCTCAATCAGCCAAGCACTGCAATGGACGATGAAGAATCCCTTGGTTCTGATGATGTGTTTGATAGGACAATAGAGAAGGACAACTCATCCAACAGAGGACTCCTGACAGCTGCTTTGAGAGCAAAGGAAGCAGCAGCACTTGAGGCAACACCATCTGGATTAGGGCATCTGGAGAATCTCAATCAGCCAAGTACTGCAATGGATGATGAAGAATCCCTTGGTTCTGATGATGTGTTTGATAGGACAATAGAGAAGGACAACTCATCCAACAGAGGACTCCTGACAGCTGCTTCGAAAGCGAAGGAAGCAGCAGCACTTGAGGCAACACCAACTGAATCAGCAGCAAAAGATGACAAAGGAGCACATCTAAAGAATCTCAATCAGCCATCAATCTTGATGGATGATGAAGAATCCCTTGGTTCTGATGATGTGTTTGATAGGCCAACAGAGAAGATTCAATCATTGAACAGAAGGCTTCTGACAGCTGCTCTAGAGGCAAAGAAGGCAACACAAGAGGCAACACCATCTGAATTAGGGCATCTGGAGAATCTCAATCAGCCAAGCACTGTCATGGACAATGAAGAATCCATTGTTTCTGAGTCAGCAGAGAATAGTCAATCATTGAATAGTGGGCTTCTGGCAGCTGCTCTGGAAGCAAAGGAAGAAACAGCAGAAGAGACAACACCATCTGAAGGAGCGCATCTGGAGAATTTCAATCAGCCAAAAATCTTGGAGGACGATGAAGAATCCCTCTGTGCTGATCATGCGTTTGACAGACCAATAGAGTTGCATCCTTCTGCAAACATTGGGCCCTCTATAGCCACTGATAGCTCTTTGCAAGGTGAAAGCTCTTGTTCTCTTGATAGTAGCAATTCAGGATTGAAATCAAAATCGAGGTATTCAGCAGCATCAACATCTTCCTCCTCGCCCTCATCTTCTTCAACTTCATCTTCTTCTTCTTCTCCCCAAAGCTCGTCCGCTTCAAGCCGTAGGAGAGAGGTATACCTTCCCAATTCTACTATACCCACTCTAGACAGTGTCATTCGAGGAATAGAAAACGACACGGAGAGATATCTGTTGCAAGAAAAGGATGTAAAGGAGGAAGAACAAACGCTGCAACTACCATTTATTTGGACACCTCCTGTCCTTGACTTTTTGGAAGGGACTACCACCGTAATTCACGATGATGACGTTGATTCAATACCTTTAAATTCTCCCTCAGCTGGGGACATTGGAGTTGATTCAATCAGAGGTGACTCATTTCATGCTACCAAACATCCGCCTCTTGTATTACGGTCGCATATAGATTCTCCTGAAGTGTTCAAAACAAAAAATTCGAAAAGAAAAAAGGATGTGATACGGGAGAAGCTACGATCACTCGAGAAATCGTTATGTGACTCTGTGTCACAAGGTTCTAGTTCACGGTCAAGTATCAGGTCGCGGGAGAAGTCAATCCGAGAATCATCATTCCGAGCTTCCATGCAAGGATCAAGCAGAGGTGCGTCCCTCCGTACCAATGACTCACTAGCAACTGCAAACTCGCACTGTTCGAAATCTGCTCTGTCCCGAACAAAAACGAAGAAACGAGTTTCTGCAGAACCTGTGAGCCATATTTTGGAACCATCCGGCATAATTGAGGGTCCTAGCATTGCTGAATTGGCCTCGAAATCTATGAGAGAACAGTTTGAGTCTCGATCAAGAAAGAAAAAAAATATGGAGTCATTTCCAGGTGTTTTGTCTGGCTTCAATACTCCAGAACGTTCCTTTGACGCAGATATGAGTAAAGAAAAAATGAATATAAAGTCAAGGTTTAGTGGCAGTGGTAGTGGCAGTGGTGAAGTATTCGACAGAAGCGCGGATTCTGGTGGTGAGACTAAAACATTTCACAATTCTGTACAAATGGAAAAGGCTTTACAACAACTGCAAGTTTGGGAATCAACGAGCAGTAATGACTCTTCACTTAATGAAAGTAACATGGGAGAGGCAAACACAGAAACAAAACAAAGTCTCGGTGCATCATGGGCTCCTTCTCTCGAGTGGGACCCCTTTGCACACATAAAGCTGCTGAATTCATTTACTGTTTCAAGGCCAGACCCTCCAGAAGAGTCTAAGGCAGAAGAGCACGTTCATTACGTCTTTAATCCAAACTACAACAGAGAAGCGCCCGACGATTCATCTGTCTCCTCAAATTGGGCCCCTCCGTCTTCGTTGCATGTTCAAAGAACATCAACATCCAGAGGACGAGCTTTCACATCCCGGCAAAAAGAATTGAAGTCACTTGATTTGAATTCTTCTTTCTCATCGCAAGTTTCTGACTGGAAACCGCCAAATAGAAGCATGAAATCCTCGTTTGATGCAGCTTTTCAAAATGGTGGGCCAGGAAACCACAATCTCAACGCCAGAGCCAAGCGAATCCCAGATGCAGCACATTTTGAGCTCGATTCTGTCGGCGGCACATCTGCCAGTTCGAACAATGGTGAATTTAAGGGATTTGATGCAGGGATGATTGTTGCATCTTGGGGGCTTCCTGTCTTTGGGAGAAACGAAATCTTTCCAGAAAAGGAGAAAATGGTCCAATCCAGACCTCAAAAAGGCGAGGAAACCAAAAGACAGGATGGCAGTTTTAATGTATTGAGAGCAGACTCTCATCGGTCTTTTTTGGACGAGGGTCAAATTTTCACTCACTACGAAGTAGGCAAGGAAGATGCATCGACCGATTCTCCCAAAAATTCTCATGCAAGCATCAGTGCTGCAAGTTCGCATGAAGGATCTTCCTTGACAAGAAACAATAACTCATATAGCGACATCGAAGAAGGAATGCTATCGTTTGGTCCTGCAGCTACAATTCCAACAGCAGAGTGGAACGAAGCTGACCCTGACGTAATGACAAACAAACAACATAGCTTTATTCAACAAAATGAAAAAGGCGATATTGAGGAATGCATCGACGTCACGTCTGCTCCCTCACCGATTCAACTTGAAGACACAAAGCAACGCTCATGGGTATTGGTTGGTATTGTGTGTCTCATGATCATTTTTCTCATTGGTGGCGGTGTTGCTGCTACGCTTGTTTTCCTCTCCAATAAAAGTGCCCCGACGCCCAGTGAGACAATTTCACCATCTGGACCTACATCCTTATCACAACCCCAGCTATTACCAACTCACTCCCCAAAAGGAGAGCCAGATGCCGATGCCACGGAATCTTTAGTTCAGTTGTTGGAGGCCACTGGAGGTGCAATTGCGTTGGAGGACCCAGACAGCCCTCAATCAAAGGCTCTAGACTGGATGCTTGATAACGTCTTTCTGGATGGTTATAGTGACGACCAGATTCGCCAACGATTTGTCATGGCATCATTATACTATTCAACTAATGGAGAGTCTTGGATCAAGCAGAGCAAATGGCTTTCAGAGGCTGATGAGTGCATGTGGTATACATCGGAAACAGAATCAGATATCTGCAAAGGAGTGATGCTGATCGAATTGGACCTTGACACCAACAATCTTGGCGGTACGCTTCCATGGACAGATCTGGCAATGCTGTCAAATCAGTTGCAAATTCTTGATGTTTTTGGAAATGAGATTTCTGGGTTTCTAAATTCCCAAATTGGACTGCTGACTTCATTGATGTCGTTGGACTTGGCCACAAATCAGTTTTCTGGATCATTGCCAGTTGAATTGGGGCTTTTGCAGGAGCTTCGTTACATGAATATGGATTCGAATTTTTTCACTGGCCGAATTCCGACTCAGTTGGCAGCGCTGACGGCAATTGAGACAATATCACTAAGCAACAATCTCTTGACGGGCACGATTCCAACAGAGCTGGGACAACTATCAGGTCTTAGGCATCTAAGTCTTCAAAATACCTTTTTGTCAGGGACTATGCCCCAACAGATTTGTGATCTCGATTTGGTGAGCCTGGAGGTGACATGCGAACTAGTTCAATGCAGCTGCTGCAGCAGTTGCACGGGAGACAGTGGTGGTGGAGGGTCTGGCGGTAACGCAATCGTTGATTTGATTATTGCCAAGTCCCTTGACAATGGAGAGTCCTTGCAAGACCCACAGTCTCCGCAATCTGCCGCATTGAGGTGGTTGCAGCGACCTATCAATGATAGTTTTTCGGACGACCAATTGGTCCAACGATATGCCCTTGCAACGCTCTATTATGCAACTGGTGGTGACACTGGTAGATGGACGGCCTCATCATTGTGGCTGACCGCGTTGAATGAGTGCCAATGGTTTACTACTAGTGACTCGTCAACCATTTGTTCTGGTCCTTCTAATTCCTACTTGGAGTTGGACCTACGAAGCAATGGATTGACAGGGACTCTGCCTGAGGAAATTGCCATGCTAACAGACCTTACAACCTTGCGATTGTCCGAAAATGGCATCACTGGAAGTCTTCCATCGTCGCTGTCACTTTTAAGTCGCCTGGAGTATCTCGATTTGGCAGCGAACCGGCTCACGGAGGAGGTTGCTCCGTCTGACAATGTGTTTGTTGCGGGGAATGTAAACGGTGGGACTCTATTCTCACAATTAGGAGATATGCAGGCACTCACGCACCTTAGCCTATTCCAGAATCTCTTTGAAACAACCATTCCCACGACAATTGGGTTACTATCTGGAAATCTGCGAATATTGGATCTTGGGTCCAATTTGCTCTTTGGTACTCTTCCAAACGAAGTGGGGTTGCTTACCAACTTGGTTGGATTGAGTGTGTTGGACAATTCCTTGAGTGGCAGTCTGCCTGAGCAGTTGTCCAACTTGTTCAATTTGGAAATGCTGTACGTTGACGGCAATGACTTTGGGCCACCGGTCCCCTTGGGGGTTTGTCGGTTAGTTACGTTGCGCGATTTCTGGTCAGACTGTGAAGAAGTTGAATGTGTTTGCTGTACAACGTGTTGTAGTGACGGCTTTGGCTGCGTTGCAGCCTAGAGAAAAGGAGGGGGGGGGGGGATCGTTGATTGGCGAGTAATCTAAGCCAATGACGACAAGAATGGGGATGCAGACGGTTTTCTCAAGGGTGGAGCGACGAACATCATTTCTCTTGGAAAATATTGGAGTCTATTGTTTCAACGAGCATTACGCCCGTTATGGGAAGCTTTACGTACTAACAGTAAGCTATAAGTACGATGAATAGTGATTATATACATCTTATTTTTTTAAGTCTAGTCATTAAAATGCCATCAATAGGTCTTGGTTCTGTAGTGCCTGTTTCTGGCAAAGTCGTATCGTCGTATCATGGATCCGCATCCACGAGTCCATGTACGGTTGCAACGTCGGTGGGACCAATTCGTGCCGTTGTTCTGGTGTCATGGCGTGACGTGGTTTGAAAAACTTTTTCTTGACATGATGATCGAAACTAGTCTGGTTCTTCCAGCCAAAGATCACCCGTATCGTTTCCCACCAATCCACGACAGGCACAGCCTCCTCCTCCTCCTCGTCGTCGTCCGTATGACTGTGGTTACTATTTTTATTTTTGTCATCGTTCAACATGCCCATACATCCCAAGGCACGATCGGGCCATGTCATTAATTGTGCCAGTATGACCGTTTGGAGGCTGGTATACAAGTGAATGGCGGCCAATTTGTGTTTGCCGTTATGATCTCGATGGACGGTCGTGGATTTCAATATGGCATACGGATCCCGAAATATGTACACGTGTTGACAATCGACTTGTGCTACCCGACATGCATGGTACCATAGATCCATGTTGGGGAAGTTGAGTTTGCGACAATCCCCGTGATAATTCGGATACGACATTTCTCCCGACGACGTCGATGCCTGAAGTGTATTGATTGGTAATGCCGTAATACGAGAGGGAATTGTAAACCCACGATCGTCGGTACGACGTGGTTTGACGACACCATCATTGTTGGGTAGTATTTCATCTTGTTTCGTCAAGACCCGTTGATGGATTTGTCGTAACACGTCAATCACACGACCTTGTATCTCGGTAGCGTTTATTTTGTCTTGATTGGGTTGACAATGTACGTTGAAAAGACCGTTCTTATGTTTTTCATGATGCAAGGCTTCCTGTAATTGTGTCGTCAGATCGTAATGAACGTGAAGTTGACGCAACCGATCGACAGCAGGAGATTGACTGACAATGCCTTTCAGTAAATGATGTCCCGTTCCTTCCAATCCAATGAAGAAAATGAATCGAACAGGACTGTTGTACAATCCTCGCTTCGATTCTTCATGATGATAGGGCGAGGTTGAAAAAGAAGAAGAAGAAGATTTTGTTGTTGTTCCAGTCATATTGGATGGGACATTAGTTCGACTTGTCGGTGGTGCGGCTGCTGTTGCTGCTGATGACGATAATTTGTGTGGATCCGTTCTTTGCGGGACATTGAAGAGAATATGATCTTGATCGAGATTTACCATACATTCATTGTTGGTTGTTGTTGTTGTTGTTGCTGTATGGATCAGAGTCATACTTTTGGTCAACGCATCGAGGAAATAAAGAGCCGAAACGATGAAGAATAAAACGCTCGTCGTTCCGAATTGTTTATGATGCAGATGAGTGTTCGATCTGTAACAACTGGATGGTTTTGCCATGATGAATCTCCTATATGGTTGTAGCAATATTACTTGTGTGTGTATTGTAGGAAAAGAGTTGTTTTAGTTTCCGTTCAAAGACGATGATGTTGTCGTCGGATGAGATCAATTCGCTGTCGAGGGGTAGGTGTGTACTATCCGGTTCGAATAAAAGGTAGCAATACTATCGACTGTGAGATGATTGATAGGTATGATAGTTGACAGATTTGAAGATGATTGATCATTCAAAATTCACGCCATGAAAAAAAGAGAGAGAAAAAAGGATACTCTCTCGTAGTCACTAATAATAGTAGTAACATAACATTACGGTAGTCTACTACGGTACCTAGCTACGGTAGTGCACTTTTTCTACACACAATGGAGATGATGACTTTTTTGATCGCAAATGTCTACTACGACGTAACTGTAATAGTGAGGGTCGAAAGAGTCAAACGATGCGTAAAAAAATCTCCTACCACCGACTCCTCCCAGGTTCGAAGCGCAACACAAAACAACACCATCAATTTTACAGTTAATATTCTCTACAGTACACTAAAACATTCCTTCAAATCGTAGACACTTTCCAAACGGAAGTAAAGGCATTGTTTTCGGATTGATACTCCAGAATTTTCTCTACAAATCGACCATTTCTCGCATCAAGCTGTGCTTTTTTTAAAGAGAGCGAATTGTCATAATATGATGACAACTCGTATTGACCGAGAACCGAGTACGAAGAAGGCTCCAAGAAGATGTTTTCATGCCATCCCTCTCTTCACCTCCAGCTGTTGTTGTACGTCTTTGTTACAGATCAAAAATGTCCGAAATGGTATGTTCGCCTTGATCCTTGGATTTTGTATCGTAAGCAACTTTTACATGTGGCAACAGATGAATATCGAATCAACTATGCATGGACATTCAGTACCATCCACAAGAAAAATATCTTCATCAGCATCAACTTCCTCCTCGCTGTTGTTGTCGTTTCCCTCTTGGTTGACGTTCACTTCTTCCTTGTTGTCGGAAGAAGAACGAAGGCTTCGCAACAAACGACACAATGAAAGTCATGTGGGAGAAATCTATTACACCATCATGGTCGATGCGGCCAACGGAATCGTTCAAGAGCAAAATCGAACACGAACTTCACCACCCCAACCCATCTACGACCTGCCCTCCCACAAACAACAACAACAACAACAACAACAACCCGGTAATAAGGCTCCACCGAACAGAAAACGAGTGAAACGAAACATACCGCAACAACAACAGCAGCAACAAAACAAATTGCAACAGCAACAACTACAACAGCAACGACTACAAGAAAATATTCGACAACAAAAAGAAAAATTGCAGCAACAAGAAATATCTAGTAGGCAACAATCAACGGGTCAATCGCATCCCGTCCAAACTGCTGTTCCATTGGTACAAACGGTCCGACGACAGGAACTGAACTCCGTACCAAAATTCACAAAGACGGCAGGGATTGGTCATCCACCTCCACCAGGCCCCAAAACAGTTCGAAACACCAACACCAACACCATCAACAACAACAACATCAACAACAACAAAAACGAAACATCATCAACAAAGACGACGCTGATGATACTACACCGATGACGATACCGTTCCGAAATACGACCGACACGTCCAAGTTTCATTTTCTGACCAAGGCAATGTTAAGTGGGGAAAAGGTATTCATATATCAACGGAATCAAATGACAGGTTTGGGGTCGGTACTATTGACCTTTTTCATGTTTTGTATTTACTACGAGGAACATCACGACCGACGGATTGCCATTTTGGATGACACCTTCAGTCAAACGTACCGTAAATCGAAAGAGGTGGGACTGCAGGGATTCTTGGATTTTAATTTTCCCGTCATGAACACCCCGGAAGAATACCAACAGGTATTTCAAGAGTTGAATCAGGTACAGATGGGACATTTGACCAACGAGAACGATTGGGTAGATCATATGTGGAATAAAACAACGACCAAGGATTATCCTATATTGAGAATACGTCAATTCAAGGATCCACGATATTTTCAAGACAAGCGCAAGGAAATCTTTGAGCTGTACAAATATGATGGCAATAACGATCCGCGGATGTTCGAACGGATCTCCCAACGAATCTGTGACAACGTGTCCCTCAACGACGAAATGCTTCGGGATATTCATGTCATCTTGCAAAACGCATCGATACCGGATTATGCATACAGCGTGCAGGCCAATTTCATCTTCGAACACCACAACGACAACACCAACAACACCACCAATAATAATATCAATCCCTCAACACCATCAACACCACCATCATCATCATCACCATCACTCGGACCGACTGTGGCCTTTCATGTTCGACGAGGAGACAAGGTCCACGGAAAACGAAGTGAATCAAAGCTCTACCTAGAAGAAATGTACGTTGACAAGATGCTGCAAATCCCGAATATTCCACTCCAGGATATTCAACATTGCTACGTTGCTACAGACGAGTACAATGTCACGTTGGGACTGAAAGAATCCCTGCTGCGGCGCAATATCACCTGTCAATTGCATTATTTGGTGCCATCAAATCGTGACAAGGACAATCTGTCGGACCGTCACAATCAGGATGATACCAAGATGTTCTTCACCGAGATGTACATGCTCACCCAGGCGACGTACTTTGTGGGAACCTTCAACAGCAACGTGGGAGCTTTTGTGGCAGCATTCCGCCGATGCCATTGGGAGGGAGAAATCGGGTCCATGTCGGATCGTTATCACCATTTCTTTCAATCGTACGGAGTCGACCGAGAGAACTGGTTCATTCGCAAGTAAACATCATATTTGAAGAAGGCGAACTGATCCACATTGGATTTTCTTCATTTTTTTGTGAAATGGTAGTACAGGGAAAGAAGATATTCATCTATCAACGAATTCAAATGACAGGATTTGGGTCGTATATTACTACATCATCTGGGCAAGTCACGTTGAATCCAAACTGCTACCGTACGCACAACGCATCTTCCGTGGTATACCCCAATCAGTGTTGGTGTATTGGTGGATCGCTCACCCTATCGTGGTAGGGGGGCTTGCTTATGCCAGGTTTGTCAGAGCCTGGGGAACTGTAAGAATCCACGGTCGAATTCTCAATGCAACGGAAGAGATCGTCTCAGCAGTAGTATAAACTCTTGTGCATGGCATCATGCAGAATCGCCGGTCTCCGACCGGAAAGATTGTGTTGTTTCATTTTGTCGGAAGGGTGTTAAGGGAGAGAATGAAGAATGTTTATGCATGCTTCCAGATAGAGTTGTGGTGGGCACTGACATTTCTATGGAAGAAATGGCATCATAACCCAACCGAGTGTCTAGTGCAAAGGGAAGGTACTATTTCATTGGAGATATCAGTGGTGCTTGACATGGAAGGCTTCTTTTACACGTACAATCCGCCCTATTGGGTTGGAGCCAGGATAATGTTGTGTGTCGATCGGATATGAACGTAATAATAATATCATTCACCCAGAAAACAAGTCGTAGGAAGATAGGATAGATTTCGAAAAAGGGAGCAGGCCGTGTCTTTGCTTTAGGTCACCATCGGTTGGGAGAATTTCAAATTGATTTTGAATGGAGGCAAAGGGATGAGAAGCATTGTAACATTGACTTTGCCATTCGCAGTCACATTCACTTGGAAGACAAATAGCGACAATGGTAAGACGGAGAGAGGGGTAAAGAGAGATATTCACATAGCTTGAAGAATGTATGCTATCGGATATCTGACGTTAGACTTTGTTGTTTCCGTTCACAGTCAATTTTCCTTTCAGGCAACGGCATCGTCTCGGAACAGAAATGTCGCGTCGTTCCGGGAGACGGACCTTTCATTTACAGTTAATGGAAAGAACAAAATGCAAGTACGCGGGTGACTCACAGTCAATGCAAAGTATTACCAAAGCATGTGATAGACGGAAACGCAGATTAGGCGACAACTGATTTGAGATCATGTAGATATGACGTAAATACATGAGACAAACCGTGGAGTGAATATGATAACAAGTCGATGGTTGGTTGGGAATGCGGACAAATTGAGCGCGTGTATCGTTTTCGTCGGGAAGATGCCAGGGTCGTTCTATCATACCATCATCCGAATGAAAGTCACAGAAGTGTCACGGTCATTTTGGGGGGTTGCTACCGGTAGTCAAATTTCCCTTCCTTCTTTTTTTCCTTTCCTTTTTCTTGGGCAGAGACAATAATGACTGAAGGAAGGCCGGACAGACCACTCAGGATAGCACTCAGGATAGAACCTTACGGACGACGGATCATACGTTCCGCTTATGGTACGAAGTTTACTACGTAGTAGTCTACGAAGTTTGTGATGTGATCATCAAGAGCGAGTCTAATAACAGGGGTAAACGGAATCGCCCATCTCTCTCTCTCGCCCGTGTCGTCACATCGTTGGACTTTTGGCACCGCTTGACGCCTGCTCTGCGGAATCGCCTTTGTCGGCACATCATCGGCACATCACCAGTCATTCTGGACTAGATAGACATCATGTCATCCATCGACCGTTTTTTTGGAGACGGCGATACCCGGGATTCTGATGGGGAGGATTTTGAGGAAGAAGCCGCTCTATTGAACGAGTCTGGAGGTGTCTCGCAGCCGAAAGACGGTACGTTCAGGCTTTGCGTCCAGGGCCTTGGGCAGTCTTCTTCCATTTTTGGTGTGAAAAACGTTTCCATCAAGGTCTTCGTTGCAAGAAGCCAGCCCATGCCCCAAAGGAGCAGGTAACACCTTGGTGGTGTGCCATGAGAAATTCGTTTCTCAAGAGATGCAAGAAGTTTCAGGCAGCTTATGGAGATGACGTAGTGTTTGGAATTGAACCTGTCGTACCTCATTACAAAAACAACAGTCTTTCTATTGGCCCAGTTATTCTGGGTGATCCATTTGCGGCTGTTGACCAGAAGTCTGTTTTGCTAGAGAAGGTACAGAAGCCAACTAACACGAAAGGCAAGTGTCTGGAGGAGCGCTGTTGGCTGGTATTCGTCGGCGAGTCTCTGGCCAGAGGAGGAGAGGTGCGTTACCTTAACTATGATAACTGGACATTTCATCAATTTACCCATGTTCTTGACACACAGTGGACTGAGATGAAGACGGTCAACACGTAAGCCATGCCTTTTTGTCCCGGACAAGATTCATTGGACCTCGGACATTTACCATGCTTTGGGATCTTGGTTTTTAGTAGAAGATAGACTCCATAGGAAAATGGAGGAGATAGAAGGAGGGATGCACAATGTCGTTTTTCCATCATTGCGCAGAACCGGCGATTCAAGTACCGCAAAACTTTCAAGCAATTCAGAAGTGTCTGCCGGACGATTTCATAATCCCAAAAGGCACGGTGACAGAAAATTGGGCATTGGCCAATTGCCTTGAGCTCCTGCAAATTGGTGTCACTCAATCGACGGAAGCAAAGGAAGAGTTGAAGCAGCTCAAACATGGCATGGTGAAAGGTGACGGCCTTCGGCTAGCAGCCAAACTGGAGAGACGAGCTCTGGACATGCTGTTTGTACTCAAAGGTGCTGATCCAACAACTGAGTGGAGGAAAAAAGGCAAGAGGCCAACTGTAGTCTTGGAGGACGGGTCTATGCATATAAAATGAGCTGATCAAAAAGCTTGGCCTTGACAAGCAACATTCAAAGATTGCATCTAAGGACCAGCCTCTCAAATTCTGGAACAATGCAAAGGCTCACACAAGTGGAACCCCACCAGGACAGCAATCCATAGCTCAGCTTCTGCGCAAGAGTGCACCAACACCTGCTGTTGATGTCTCAAGAACCGCCGCTAGTGTCACGGTACCAATGCCAGCATATGCAGCAGGGCAGAAAACATTGACAACACCGGCAATATAAGTATCACTGAAGAAACCAAGCAGATTAAAATAATGCAGTCGCAGTCAAAAACGGACAAAACAAAGAAGGTTGAATGGTACTGATACTGCTCTGGCTCCTGCAGCTGACTCTCTTACAACAAGAGAACTAGCTGTCACGAAAAATCTCGACGCCGAACACCAAAAAGCTTGGTGCCTTGAAAGATGGTCATATAGTCTTACCCCGCAACAACGTTGTGAAACCAGGATTGGCTGTTGGACTTTGTGGTTCATTCCCCAGTCACTACCAGATGGGAGGGCTTGTGAGGGCAAGCAATGCCAATGGTGTTGTAATGAAACATCAATGTGGAATGTGTGGCTATTTCACTCATGGAGCCCTGTGTTGCCCAAACAATACGGATACTAAATCCTACCATTGCTACTACTGTTTGAACGGATTGATCCGTCCCAAGCTCGGCGGTTAGACAACTCCCGTTGAGTTTACGATTATGTTTTACAAAGATTAGGTACATGTTATCATGATAATTGTTCACTGTCATTCGATAATAATGCTCCAGGTAGACTTCCCAATCTGCTCAACCGTAAAGTAGCAGGTGCAGTGACGTTGACGCTAACCTTAAAATGTCCAAGATGGGGCTCAGAACACCGGCCAGCAGCTCACTCAGAATCGCTCAGTATAGGCCCCTTTCGGGGCCTATCCTGAGCTCAGGATCGCGCTTCGCGCTCATTATGGCATTTTTTCCTTTCCGCCTCCCTCTTCTGCCCGTCCCCCCCCATTTATTTTCTTAACTGTATCATAAAATGAAAATAGAGCGTGAATTGGCCAATGACCCATCGGTGGATCGGTGTGGGGTGCATTATGACGCGAGGAACTTTTTCAGCTCTATTCTCTAGCTAAAGCCCACCGGTAGCTGGAGTACGGTAGCTACCTTTCTACCGGTACCGGTACGGTAGTATGTTTCTAGTAGAGGGGTACGATTTTTATCAAAGGGTTAATCGTTCTCGGTGGTTATTTACTACGTGTATTAGCAATTGACGGGAATGCACAATTCCCAACTGGAAAAATGATGACCCATTTTATACAAGCCCCAAAAGAAGCAGTTAGTGTAAAGTCCCAAGGGAATAGTCATTCTCGTTTTGGAGAAGTGCCTTTTTTTAAGTTTACATTTTTTGATGATGAGATTACGACTACACTACTACAGAAAGAACTCACCAGGAGCATAATTATTTTAACCCACAAATTCCGAACTTCCGAAAAAAGCGAGAGGAAAAAATTTCGCAACAATTTCCAACGACAACCAAAGAGCAACATGGTGGGAGGACCATCGCCCCGATCATCCATGCACAAGAACGCATTTGGTAACAGCAGTCACCACACCCTTGCTTCTAGCAGCCATCATCGGTCAATCTCATCCTCGGTACCTTCTAATAAGACTCGCTGGATCTACAATAAAACAAACTTCCCATCGTTGTGTGTGCTGGCTCTCTTTATGGTGTGCATTGCCAACATAGAATACCAGGCTTTTATGGATAGTGTATCTCGTGACTCGGAACTCGAGACTTCTTTGTACTACTATTCGGGATTGCCAAGTCTCAAACAAAAAGAGGAACAACGTCTACGAATTGGGATGGAAGCAAATTTTGAACCAGAAACGTTCGTCGAGAGTGACAAGATTTATAGAAGATTTATAAATGGCATCGTCTCACACGTTTTGAGTCACGGTTTTGACGCCACGACAGATTGAAGATCCGCACATATGGATCCGCCACGGAGACTGAGGTGGCGGCAAATGACAGAATATACAGGGAAATTCTGCGCATGTCTACGTAGAATTCAGTACTCTGTTCTATGTTCAAATGTATTTCATGGAATCACACTCACGTTGGAGAAAGAAAATAGTCTCCTGTAACATTCTTATTAATTGGAATATCTTTAGTTTACACGCAACTTTCATCAGTTTCTGTAAGCCTGCTAAGATCTCTGACCCTGAGATCTTGATGTAGTGGAAGCATCAAGCAGGATATTCTTAGACCGGCTCCCTTCTGGAGATATCCCTGGTCTTTCTTTCAAGTAATCGTTATCACCGTTAGCCCTATCGTCTCTGCCGGAGTTTTGCTCACTCCTAGCGAAGAACCAAGACTCCAAATCTTGGCAGTATCTTGTCAGATTAACAGTCGCAATTGACTCTTGAGCCATCGAAAGTCAATTGTAGACAACCCTTTTTCTTAACCCGTTTTAACCTCTACACGTCGAACGTTGAAACGTATAGAGGCAACAGCGACACTGAAATGCCGCTCACCAAGAGCCAACCGGCGCAGGCTCTTGAGCACATTTTGACGAATGTGTTTGATCTCGAAGCGAAGGACCCGCTCAGAGCAGCATTACGTGACAACGGCTTCGTCGATATCTACGATCTCGTCAACATGGAGAGAAAACACGTAGAAGACTTGGCCTATCTCGACGAGGTTGATGGAACCCAACAAAGAATCCCGATCCCATGGGGAAAGCGAGAGATCATCAATGTTTTCCGAGATTACATCATCTACAGACATGAGATCAACGAGCCCATTGGTATCAACTGGACCGATATCACCATGGAGCAGTTCAACAAATTCAGGATCGACCCCAGTTATCTAAGGGCAAGGCTCTTGGCCAAAGACGGTGTACCTGTCTTCAAACCTGTGACCAATCCACCAGCTCCAACCACTCCCTTTATGACCAACGACTGCACACCTGCGAATCAGCTGTTCCAGAAGGAAATAGAGAGGGATCAGAGCTTATTTCCCATCCTCAAGACGGAGCAACCTCATGACTCCTGGCCTAGAAAGTTTGAGATCCAGGCACATGCTCAGGGCGTTGCTCATGTTGTGGACAACAAATATTCACCTACCAACCCGGATGAGAAAGGAGTTTTCCAGCCCATCCAGACCTTCGTGGATGCTGTCTTAGAATCCAAGGTGCATACACCCAAAGGAAAGGAGGCAATACGGGAGCACGAAGCCACCAAGGATGCTCCAGCAGCTTATGCCAACCTCATGGAACACCACAGGAAGTCAACTGCTGCCGACATTGAAGCCATGAAGACGAACATCACTACCACTACCATTAGTGATGGGAAGTTCAAAGGAACTGCATCCGAGTTTCTAACTAACTGGACCAAGCAATTGAAGCCCTATGGGAATCTAACAGGAAATGGTTCCATTTTGGGGGAGGATGAAAAGATCGTGCACCTTTCTCGAGCTATTGCCACAGTTTCAGAACTGCGACAAGTCAAGCTTACGGCAGACATGCTGCGGACGTCCACCAAGAATCCCATTGACTTCCAGCATCATTGTAGACTCGTGTCTGCTGCTGCAGTTCAATTTGACGACTCCTTGACACATGAGGACGATCCTTGGGACCCTGGAGATTCTTTTCACATTGATACTCCAGTATCTCATTGTGAACCGAAAGCCTACATGTCTACACTACGAAGGCAGAGAAGCCAATCCATGGGGAGTCCAGACCATCGAAGGAACCAGAGGATCCTGCTGCCAACAGAGATATGGCATGCTTTCAGTGATGAAGGAAAGTTAGCATGGGACACCCTACCTGAAGCAGACAGAAAAGTGATCCTTGCCAAGATCAAACCTACTAACAATCCTCGAATCGTCCAGCTTCACCAACAAAAGCAAGGTGAAGACATGGAGGAGCTCCAAGACGCTTCAGCTGATTCCCCTGTTGAGACAGAGCAGTGTAATGACAAGCTCCAGGATCACAAAGCTCCGCAACTGCAACCTTCCATTTGGGCAACATTTTTAGCCAAAGACAAGAGTGCACATTTTTGCCGAGCCAACATGTTTGTCACAACAAGATCAGTCATCCATAGGGTTTCTTCCACCTATGTGAAATCCAACCAGTCCCCTGTCGACAGAAGAACCAATGTAGGTATTGCATGTCAAGACTGCAAAGTTACCTATGTGTCTGACCGCACTGGGGATGCCCAGGGAATGGACAACTATCAGTTGAGCTCTATTTCAAGTAGTACTGCAGCAGGATATGCTGTCAGCAATAAAGGACCTGTCATCCTCATACTAAATCAATATGCGCTGATGTGGAGAGGACACTCCATACACTCACCAGGACAGTTGGGATGGTTCAAGAATTCTGTCTGTGGTAAATCTATTCATGTTGGTGGGATGCAAAGGATCGAAACAGCGGATGACTACATCATCCCTATAGGGATATTGAATGGTCTGCCCTATGTATGGATGTGCAAGCCTACAGATAAGGAGTTCGACACCCTACCTCATATCGTGTTGGCATCTGACAACACACGGGATCCTGACATCATAGATTTGGATCATGAGGAACATGAGGAAGAGGACAATCAATGGATTGACGCCATTGAAGGCATCCATACAACCTTTCAACACACTGCCCAACTAGTAAGGACTCCCACCGGTACCCTACTTCAGCAAATGTATAGGTCACAAAATCCAGCCTTGAATGTGGTCCAGAAAGGAGAAACGGTTGCTACTTATGAGCTATTCAGTGGCACCCCAGCTGTTGAATGTGGAGTAACACGATGCCAATGGTTTGAAGGGATGACCACGGATGTCACTTATGCACACCCACTTCAAACCAGCACACAGTTTGTCCACTCACTTGACGACAACGCACAATTCTGGGGAGCACCAATCAAACTTGTCTCTGACAGTACCCCCATAGACATCTCTGGAAGAGCCAACATTGTGCCATTGACTCCTTTGTTTCATGTGACTGTTGACACAAGTGTCCTTCTTTGGTGCCACATCTGGCAACCTGTTGGACGAGCACTCACATGGAAAATTTTAGATGCTGTCATGAGCAAAGTCTTGCACCAACTTCTTCTTCGCCCTACTTCTGAGGGTGCTCTCAACATTCGACTGGGCACAATTGGTGGGGAGGCTCCTACATATGTCAGGCCCACCATCTTTTCAAAATTTCTCTTTTCAAAATTTGATGACCCTTTAAATGATCGAACCAACTGTACCGTTCAAATGTCTCAAGGGATCCTCAACAAAAGGGACTCTGTTATCAATGACAAGGGAGATACTCTTGTACGACTGATTGGCCTCATACGAACAACCAAAGAAATTAGGGTTCATCTTGCTGTTGCTGTCAATCATGATGGATACTACAAAGCATGGCTGATAGCTGACAGACATCTAACAGATGATCACCTAGGATCAGTCTACTACTGCATGGCATCAATGAGAAGTTTCCAAATAGTCATGTCTCTTGCTGAACTCAATGTTCTTGAGTTTTGGTCAACGGATATTGGCAATGCCCATCTGGAATCTTATCCGGATCAGGAAAACCATATCCTCATCATCTCTAGAGACCCCCATGGTCAGAGAGCTCTCTATGATCTAAAATTGAGTGGACAAGGGTGGCATGATGGGATGCATGATTGCCTTGTGGCACTAGTATTGTTGCCATGCAGAGCAAAGCCCGACATTTGGATGAGGAAGAATGGGGAGCTCCAAGTTTGGGAATACATTGTTTTGTGTATTGGTGATTTAGCATTTGTCATGCAGCATCCCCGGGTACCCATTGGCAGTCTGACTCCAAAACTTTTTGAATTCAAACTGAAAGGTATCGGGAAGATTTCTGATCATTTGCGAATCCAGTTCAGCCAGGACGAGGACCGCACACTACAATTGCAACAACAGAAGTATCCAAAGAAGATGACTGAAGGATATGTCCGCTTCTTTGGCTCCAAGTCCAGAACAAATGCCTATGTTCCTCTTGAAAGGGGAGACCACCCAGAAAAGAACCTCCGGTCTTTCCTGGACGAAGGGTTGTTCTATCAGTCATTCATTAGTGCACTCCAATGGATTATCAACATTGGCTGGTTTAACATCTTCCCTACCTTGATCACCATGTCATTTATTCAGGATGCCCCTAGATTCAGACACTTGGAGAAGATCTCGAGGATCCACTCTTGCCTAAGCTTTGATGTCTAAAAAAAAAAAAAAAGGGGTGATAATGCCGGAACAGATCAAAACCACAACGCATCTACATGAACCGACGATGTGGGGAGTGACAAGATTTATAGAAGATTTATAAATGGCATCGTCTCACACGTTTTGAGTCACGGTTTTGACGCCACGACAGATTGAAGATCCGCACGTATGGATCCGCCACGGAGACTGAGGTGGCGGCAAATGACAGAAAATACAGGGAAATTCTGCGCATGTCTACGTAGAATTCAGTACTCTGTTCTATGTTCAAATGTATTTCATGGAATCACACTCACGTTGGAGAAAGAAAATAGTCTCCTGTAACATTCTTATTAATTGGAATATCTTTAGTTTACACGCAACTTTCATCAGTTTCTGTAAGCCTGCTAAGATCTCTGACCCTGAGATCTTGATGTAGCGGAAGCATCAAGCAGGATATTCTTAGACCGGCTCCCTTCTGGAGATATCCCTGGTCTTTCTTTCAAGTAATCGTTATCACCGTTAGCCCTATCGTCTCTGCCGGAGTTTTGCTCACTCCTAGCGAAGAACCAAGACTCCAAATCTTGGCAGTATCTTGTCAGAGAGAATCGCAGAAAAAGCAAAATCTCAACATTTGTCGATAGCCGCGAGACGAGAATCGAAGACTGCCACAACATCCAAACAATACAAACCAACATTACCCACCCTTCAGTTGACATGCGGATGTCCAGCTTCATGCGACGAGAAAGCCTTGCGATACTCCAATGGACACTACCGTTGTGAAACACGTATCAAGTTTCTCATGGATCAGTACAAACTTGATGAAAATGATGCCTGTACATCCGCCGCATCGAAAGAAAACTATGGAGGAAACCCGCCTTGTGATACACGATGCGTCCCCGGAATTTGTAAAAATCCGAAAGAGATCAAACTAGAAGCGACGAGAGCAAATGGATCCACTTCCAATCAAGAACAGTCCAACACAAACGATGACCAAACCATTGATTGTGGTTGTCCGGTAACTTGTGACGAAGAAGAATTGGGTGCTACGAATGGACATCACATTTGTGGCGAGCGTATCCATTATCTCATGAGTCGTCATCACACCAGTCAACTGGACGCATGCCGTATTGCATCGGATGGGGAAAGTCCTCCCTGCAACAGTGCCTGTCGGCCTGGTGTCTGCCAAAAGCCACCAAAAGAAGAAAAAGAGCCCGTTGAAATGGAATTTCGTGTCGACTGTGGTTGCGCCGAAACTTGTGATGACCTGGCTCAATCTTACACTAATGGAAACTTTATATGCGGGCAGCGTCTCGAATACCTCATGACGAAGCATCATGTGACGGAAGATGAAGCTTGTAGACAGTCTACCGAAGGAGAGAATCCACCCTGCACAACCGGATGCAAGCCAGGAGTATGCAAAACTCCGGAACCACCATTAACAATTCTCGAAAAGCGGGAACTCAATGTAACAACGTATGACCTTAATGCACCCCCCAAGACGTCGCTGCTGCCGTGGGGCAATCTCACCTCGATGGCGTCCTACACGTCACATTTGTACTCAGGCTTCCGCAATCAAATGGCAGTGTTTACTATTCTCATACTTGAGTCCATTCGGCAAGGTCATGGGCAGTTTATGGTGGAAAGCATTCGAATGAAAGATACGTATGGTTCCAATCGGTTTATCAAATTCGAAGAGCTATGGGATGTCGAGCATTGGAACTCCTATTATCCCCTATTGCCACGGTTAGTAAACTCTGACCCAATCTTGCACGATCAGTTTGACCGGTCGGTTCGAGGTCCCAAACGAGACAAGGCGACAAAGAAATGGCTTTTCAATAATGGGACTGAAATTCCAAACGATGTCAAAGCAGAGCGACCGGCATATTGGGGCTCACAGCAGTTAGTAATGTCAGGGTTCATGAGATACTCCAAGGGAAGAGGGCCTTACATCGGTCCTCGAAAATCCGCGAATCGAGCTGACATACTAATGCAACGAGAAGCTCTTCGTCCCCATCCAAATTTACAAGCCATCATTGACAATGTACTTGCTTCCGTAAGTGGCAACGATGGAAAGAAGTTGGAATACATGACGGTTCGTAAGTATATTACATGGCAGATTCGTGGATTCGTTTCGTCCAAGCAAAGATGTCATCCAGATCCACTTACGATTGGTCCTTTTTTTCATTTTTTTTTAATTGCTCTCAACTGTATTTAGATGCTCGGGTGGAACCAGATATGCAGCGACATAAAGTATGTCGGGACTATAAAGTGTACAACCTGACCGAAATCATACGTTTCATGGAAGAGCAATGGCCAGAGCCTCCCGTATCTGCGGTGTTCATGCCGATCAATCGGGAACTACTCGAACAGGAAGGTTATCCAAACAAGGAGGAACCAGAAAAGACCAACTGGGTAGCTGTGGAGAATCTCAAGGCCCTCGATGATGCACTTGAAAATGGTTTGTGGGGTGGTAAGGTTAAAGTGTTTCGCTTTGGTGCGAATGTCATGAAAGGGACCAAGTACGAGAAGAGACCGTCGATATCTGGGTCTATGTTGGCGTACTTTGTGGCACTTCAGGGTAAAATGTTTGTTGGGACACGTGTCTCATCGTATTCTCACGGATTGGTAACCAACCGATTCCATCGAAAGGATTTGGAAAATTACGAATACTTACCCGATGGAATACATCAATGGACTCCACCGGGTACTCGATTGCCACCTCCATTCGACTGTTAATGACAGTGGATCAAGGCAATTTTTCGAGAGTGGTACAATTTCTATATACTATCTATACACTCACAAACGTTAGCAGTAAGTGACCTAATTTTTGTTTGTTTGACACCATGACTCCTCCTATTCCAACTAGCTATAGGCGACGACGTCTCCGTCAAAGTCCAAAAAGACTGCCGATCCCGGTACCTTGAATTCATTTACAATCATGGTTGCCACATCTTCCTTGTGGTCCCCCTGGATGATGATTTCTTTTCCCTTTGGACCATCCTTGACAGAGGACGACCCAGCGAACCGTTTGGAGAAAGCTTTGGCTACATCCTTCAGTTTGATTCCCTCTACCGTTTCCATTCCGTGGATGATGGTCATTGCCTTTTTCTTTTTCACTTTTTGGGTTTGAATAACGACCTTTGTTTCAAATTTGATGGCCTTTTTGGCTTTGACACCTCGTCGTTTCTTTCCATCTACGTGAAGATTGTCCATTCCTTCTTTCAGTTCGTCATCATGACCATCGTCGCTGTCATCATCATCATTGTCGTCGTCATCCGCACTGTCCATGTAATAAGGATCGTCTGGTTCGGGTCCGTACTTTTTCACAAGGGCAAGAAACAATTTATCTTCCTTCCCAGCATATTTCTCCAACAAACTTGGCACATCCGACACTTTTTCCGGAACGTACAACTCGTAAAATTTCCTCAACCTTTCTTCTGTCGTCCATGGGGCATCTGGACGGTTCTCGGCTTTGGATTTGTCCGTTTCATCTATTGTCGTTGTCGTTGTCGTCGTTGTTGTTCCAGTACCATCTTGGATTCGTAACGCCTTGAGTTTTGAATGTACTTCTGGGTGTGTCTTTTTCAACCAAGGATCACAAGCTCGTTCAAAGTCGGGGCCGTATTCGCAATATTCTGGTGGCATGCCACATTTGGCACAATATAGGACCCACACGGGCACAATACAACTACTACTAACAGTATCGGTAGTAGTTGTACCTGTAGCAACAGTAGCAGTTGCAGTTGACATTGTGTCCCTGATATGAGTCTCGAATGAGATTTATAAAAAGAAGGAAAACAATTGAGTGTGTGTGTGAGAGAGAGAAAACTGTACCGAGATTCATTATTCATCAAACATCGAAATTTCCCAACATAGGATTTGACTGGATCTCACTACTAATACTCCGTACGTCGTAACAATGTATCATAAACTACCGGTAATGCTCTCTCATACGACGGATGGACAGTGAATATGCCGACAAACACCACACCACACAACAACAAAACAAAACGAAACAGCCTTGCTTACATTATATTGTCTACAGTAGTTAGGAACGACGATAGTACTGCTACCGGTAGGTAGGGGGGGATTTCACACGTCAAAAATACTTCGTAATGATTTATGCATACTCTAGCTAGTCGTACAAACAAGCCGCCATCATCACTCAACACTCACAGTCAACACAACAACAACAACTTAACCGAATCATCACAGCCAATCTCATCTCATCAAAAAATGAAAATAATACGACACTCAAAGTACTTGAAGTACATTCTTAGAAATTGACGTCATCTTATCTACGAGCATACGATAGTATGGAGTAGACAAATGTACTACCAGTTGTAAGTGTTTACGACTACCGTACTGCTAGCTAGTACTACGACGTAGTAGAGTAAACCATACAGTTTAGAATTATTTTATTTAGCTAGCTAGAAACCTTGGAAACCATGCAAGACACTATCTTCCCACTAGGAGGTGATTGTTCACTAGCAATTTTCTCCTTGAGAGCAATAATCAGTGATTCCAAGTCTCTGGCTGTTTTTTGCTGCTTTATCTTTGCCATCTAGTAGTACATCCCACCGTTGAACAAGCTCCTTGTGCCATCGGTTCAACAATTCGTGAGAAGCAAGTGAAGAGATGGATTGACAATTATGTTGTCGCCATGGTATCAACGGTCCACAGAACCCTAACAGTTACAAAGGAAAGAAAGCGCCCTAGCAGGGTGGATCAAGTGGCTTACACCAAGCCACATCACGTTGTGATCATCACGTTCATCCTATCAAAGTACATCAGTACTTTAGACTGACGTAATACTCTATTGTTGTAGTGGTGGTTGCAAACGATGAGCTATGAAATACATAAATTTGTAAGGATGTCTGTTGACTATGGGATCTCTTGGATGCTCGTCGACGAGTTTGGCGAGTTGCGGATGAATGACGGTTGGCGGTGCCGGCAGTAACGGCCGAGGATGCCGGCTTGTAACGGTCAGTGATATCCGGGTTCCGGGCGGGGATCAACATTGATGTGGCGAAGAGAGGCACAGACACCTTCATCAGTGGATGCAGCTTTGGAAGCGGCTTGGGCGACAGGGTTCGGGCTGTCGGAAGTAATTAGTTGATGTGGATTTAGGTTCATGTAAGTAAGCGGAGCGTATGGCTCGGTGGTGCGCAGCGGGATGATGTTTAGTGAAATAATCGGCCCGGTTTAAGGCACCTTTGCGCCATACGATGTGAAATTGGTTCTGCCCTACGCGGTCGCGGATCCAGTAGAATCGCATGTCCATTGCTTTCGAACGTTTTTGTTTTACGGTGTCATTAGCGATGCCTGCAGCGGTGCTATTGTTAGGGTATTTGTTTTAGTTGTGTCTTGACCTTGTTGTGTGTCCTCATCGGGGGCAAAGTGGACTTTGGCGCCGTACTCAGGTTTGAGCCAGGTGTGGGGAGAGTATTCAGGTCGGGGTGGGTTGGGATGGGATGGGCGAAACGGGCGAGGGCCCGTTCAACAAATCCTGGCATGGAGATGTCGCACGTGCGGGCTTCGTAGTCCCATTCAAGGGTCAGGCCACAATACTGGGTGCCTTCCCAGTCAGCTTTGCATTCATATCGCTGTCGAAGAGTGGTGAGGAGGTGATCTACATCGTCTTGGTTGACATATTTCACGCTGAAGTCGTCGACAACGAGGGAAAAAGCGATCGGGCGGGTGGGGGTGGGGTGGCAGCCCGCGGATTTTGGAAGGTCCGGAGGTAATCGTTGGCGATGCGCCCTGCCTGGGGTAATCCGTACATGCCGCGTCGGATCTCGACGTAAACATAGTCGCCATCAAGGAGGGTAGCCAGGTTGTACAATTCGAAGATGTCATCGGGAATGTAGCATTGGTGAATGCGCATGTATTCATAGTCGGCCATTGGCGTTCCGAGGTAAAAATCTTTTAGGTCGCCTGTCATGAATTTTGCTTCGATGGTGGAAAGGACGCTGATGATAAGTTTTTTGACTGTTAGTAGGTCGGCAGCTTTAGTGCTGGCATCATGGGGGTAGTCAATGAGGTTGCCGCCGACCGTCCAACGGACACGATAAGCGTTTTCTTTCTCCGGGCGGTGGGCGCAGACGATGCGGAGGTATGTGACTTTCTTGTTAGGGTTGGGCAACAAAACGGTGCTATTTGCTCCAAAAGGAGTGCAATGATGTGAACAACAATTGAATACCTTGTATTGTCTTCTTGGTAACGAAGACGTGGGGTTGAAAATGATGTTGACGTGGCAGCATCAACAGTCCCCGATGGCCTCGAGACATTTACAATGAAAAGAATTCGCACAAGGGAGAACCAATTGTCTCACACACATCCACAACACGTTTGTTGTATCAAAGTATGAAGTACATTAATGAAAATACTATAGAAAATATTATCGTTCTGCTGATGGCATGATGGAAATCGTATAATTCAGAGTGCTCGGTGCAAACCGTCAGGTTCAAAGCCCGAATATTGGTCTGAAAATCATTTGAGAAATCTATCAAGAAAACACGAAAATTTGTTGTGCGAACGGTAGTAGTTTGGATTCAATGTGATTTGTCCAGATGACGTAATCTGAAATACCGACCCAAATCCTGTCATTTGATTTCGTTGATACATGCCATCTTCTTTCCCTGTACCAACGATTGAAATTGAAACTTGGAAATGTCGGTCTTCTTTTGGAATGTTTTAATTAAGTACATGCTTGCAATAGGCGACTTGTTCACTGCCCCATCTCAATCTTGGATGACAATTTTTGGGATACATTGTTTGGATACCTGTCGGGCCAACAATTATATCAACGCCAAAGAAAAAAATTATTTTGTAGTGGCAACAAGGATTCATGACTCTCTCACAATGTCTAATGCAAATCATTTATGGAGGCAAGGTAGCCGTTTGGCTGGCCCAAGCCTCTTGCCAAGTCCTCCCACGTCTTTGGTCTAAGTGCTTGTTCTCGGGCCTCCAAAAATGCTTCTTCCTCAATGATATCACCAATACTTACGTCAGAGTCAGAATCAGAAGACGCATTGGCAAGCATCTTCATCCCTGCCATGATTCCAAAAATGTTTGCTGCTTTCAATACTAACAACAATGGATCTGGGGCTGGATGCATGTCAGCATCTTTTTGGTCTCCGAATGTAATCAGGCAAACTGGTTTTTCTGCTTCATCATGCTTTTGTACTGGTGCAGGCACTTTACACAACAGCTTTTGTGCTTCCTTAGAAGCTTCATGCAGTGGCTTTTTGTTGACATTCTCATTTGGATTCTCACAGTAGCTTAAATCCTCCTTTGAGAGACTAGCAATCATGTCCTGTAGAGCTAGAACAGCAGCCCTCAAAAAGTCACAAGCCATGCTCACCTCCTCTGGTTTGGCATCTCGTGTGTGTTTGACTGTCAATAGATTACAATCTGCCAATCCTATATTGTAGTACACGCTACTTGCCTCCATGACATCCAAAAAACTTTCTCTGGGATAGCCAGCAAGGCAAATGGCAGAATATCCTGTCCCTCTCCAATCTTTGGCACCTTGAAGTGTCATTACTGGCACAATCAACAAGTTGGGTTTCTTACTATCGCTGTTTCCATCAAGAGTGATTTTCTGATTATGGAGCCGTATCTTGTTTGTTACAAAGTGTATCACTCCTGTCCCTGGCTTCTTTGGTTGTTGATTTGGTCTTTTATCGCTGTTTGATCCAGATTCTTGTGTTAGTTCGACTTGACTTGTTTGTTTTTGAATGTACCCTCGAGCAGCCTTCTTTTTGACAGTGATGTCCGCATCCTTTTGAATACCTAACACAGCCACTGCGACATTCAACCACTGTTTGTGTGATAGTGATTTCCCAGCAGGAAGCAAATGAGCAATTTCTTGCTGATTTGCTTTTCTGCCAAATATGTCTTTTGGCCAGACGGCATCTCTTGCATTCGTTCCACTTTGAGGCATGGAACTGCTACGTGCTGTATCAGACCTCGGAATAGCACAGTTTGCATTCTCGGCTCCGTCTCTCGTGATCGTATAGGGATCATTGGTGGTAAGTTTGACAATCTTACTTTTTGTTTCTGCATATCGACATTCGAAGGCGTCTTTTTTTTGAACCGACCGGAGGAACGATTGCCACTCGTTACCATTGCGTTTCACCTCTTCTACTTTCCAAACGTTAGCGGTGAATGCATAATATTCGCCTGAAGTATATTTGTTCTGGAGGTCGTGTTTCTGCTGTACGAGCTTGTTTTTTTGCTGTAGGAGAGTTATGAGATGATCCTTTTGTTCGAGAAGCTCATTCAAGGATTTGGGTTTACTGTCGACTTCAGTTGTCAATGCAAGTTCGGGCTCTTTTTCTTGTATGCGCTCTTTGAACTCCGCAATCTGACTCTCGAAACTTTTAATCTTACTCTCTACACGTTGAATCTCATCGTCAGTGATCTTAATCCGACGTTCAAAGCCTTCAATCTTCTCCGTTATTCCATTGGGAGGCTGGCTTATTTCTTCTTTTTTTTCTGGGTCTGCCGTCGCCTTTCTTTTCTTCGCTTGGTCCTCATCGGCCATCATGCCTTCATATATCTTTGAATTGGTCCTGTACGAACGATGCTGTAGCAAGTTTCTGTCTGTTGTGGTGGCTCGGTGGATTTGATGCTGATAACACGCTGTATTATGCAATGCACCGCTGGTGCTGTTGACTCGATCGACGCGATCAGACGATAGACAGCTCAAACACAATCAAACACAAATGCGAAGTATTAATAACGTCGGTGGGTCAAGCAAAACACAAAATACCGTACCTGTACTTACAGTAGAATAAACATGATGCTATCGACTCCGTTCTACGGTAAAAATTATTATGAAATAAGATGCTGTCTAAAACGCATGTTTAATGGCTCATATGATAGAGACTCCGAGGTCTACCTTATGAGCTATTGCATTCTAGTGTTATCATCTTGACTGTTGACCTATAGTGGCTCTTCTAAAACTTGAGTTTAGCCCCCAAATGGGGCTTTCCTGACATTACCGTTACTAGTAATTACTAATAGTTTTCCAAATTAATTATTTTGCACAGTAAAACAGTACTCTTAGGCAATGTGAGATGGTATTAGAATTCCATAACATGGGCAACAAGCTCGTTCTTGCCCATTGTGGCAAGACCCCTGGGTTTCTCATCATAGAAGTACTTTAGTATGTTGACAAGCTGGCTCTTCAGCATCTTTTGGAGCAGTTTTCTCTCCACGAACAAACTTGGTCATGGTTGCTTCCAAAGCAGGCTTCAGCTCATCTCTCTTCTTTTGTCTCTGCAGCAGCCTTTTCAGCCTGCTTCTTCTTCCTCTCTTTGGCCTTGGCAGCAGCCACTTCCTTCCTCTCTACCTTGTCCGTTTCTTGATCAGCAGTGACTTGAGCTATAGCAGCAATCAATTGATCCATTTCCCTCATGGCAGACAGTCTCTTTTGATTGTTCAGGCATGGAGCATAGCTGTTGACATTGCCTTCCACCATGTTGAGCCTCCTCTGAGCAAGCTTCTGCTTGACTCCTCCTTCTCTAAGATCATAGCACTTAAAACCCATCAAAACATGCCTGCAGGAAGGGTTGACAAGTTTCTGTTGCTTCTTAGACATATCCACATTCAAGTATTGGCTCACCTCCCTGTTGCTTTTCTCCCAAGACAATTCACAAGCTCTATTGCACAAAAGATCAAAGAGCTCCTTCTGAGTTGAATTCTTGAAGAGTGGTTCACGTGGAGGGATGATGTCTCCTTATTCAAAACTACTACGAGCTACATCCTCCATAGCAATGTCTTCATATCAAAGGCTTTGATGTTGTCCTTGAGAGTTGTAGCAGGTCCTGCTATGGCCAGATAATTTGTTGGCTTTTGGTGTGTGTCCATGCAGCCTATAGCATGGCATCTCGTAGCAAAGGGAAGTTTTCAGCTGTTTTCCGGTTGGTTCAAGACAGCTCCTTGGCTGCACAACTGCTGTCATTCTCAAGAGGAACCTTCCTCTTGTTCTTCTTCTTTTTCTTCTTGGTGGTGGTTTGTTGTTGCTTTCCTTGTTCTTCATCCGTGTTTGTTTCTTCCGCGAGGACAGCAGCCTTCGGTAGCGTCCAACAGGTAGTTTGGAGAAATGGCCCAGGACACAGCCAATTGAGTTCAGCTCTTCTTTCTCCTGTCTTGTCCTTGGTGCTTTGGAGTCCCTGCAGAGCTTCAGTATCCTTCCATTTGGCGCCATTGACGAGGGTAGCTCATACCATATCGTTCGAATGAATTGTGTCTTCGTTTTCCGCCTACTACACGCCGTATTCCGTGATGGCAGGTTGGCACATACTTGAGCTTGGTAGGAAAGAGCTCATGCAGTTCTGGCACACGATTTTATTTGCTTAATCAACAGCTCTTGATTAGAGCTTCAAAATAAGGTCTCACCTATGTAAATACTATACTTTGCTGTTGAGTAAAAAAATATTTAAGTTAGCCATGATAGCACCGCGCTATTTTCCCAAATAGAAAAACGCTCGGGATTCATGGAACGTTCGTATTCATGTTGCTTCTACCCTTAGCTACAGCACAACGCTCTACTTCCGCTCTTGTGTATCATAATTTACGGTCACTAGAATGGACCTGCCGTAACTCATCTACGTCAAGCCCTGGATGCAGCCAATGTATGGGATGTACCATGGCTGCTTAGGTTGCTTGGGTCGCTGCATAAGTTGGTGGCGAAGGACGGGAGACGGATGGACCAAACAAGACCCTAGCCTGGTGGTAGCAGCCATTGCAACAACATCATACTTTTGCTGCCGTTGAGCTTCTCTGTGGTGATTCACCATGAGATTTTCAAAAAAAGCAGGATGTGTGCACTGGCAACTGCACAGGCTAGGGTCCCACTAGGACCCTTAAGTGTGCAGTTCCCCGTACTAGTCAACTAGCTTTTCCTGGCAATCCCCCATTGTGTGTCTGTTACTTTTCCAGACAACAGCTGACTTGTTGTAACTAACCCGGATGCATCCTTAGATTAGGTACAACGCCAGGGCGCAGGTGAGCGCGTGGTCCGCCAGGACCTCCTACCTACTAGACTAGTGCGTATTGCACACCCACACCACAGGAGTTGCGGAAGCCGAGGCGGCGACTGGGTATACATTTAGTGTACGACGTATACCCTTTCGTGGCCACACGGATTTTGGTACTGACTGTTTTAGTTATTAGAGGGTTATTGTTTTGTCTCCAGTCTCCAAAATTCGTGAACGTCACCATGGGCTCATAACCCATTTAAATCGAACCCCTATTGTTGTATTGTTGTTATTTCGTCAAGGAAAAATAAACGTCAACATTGCCAAAGATGGCGCGTAAATTGGCAACACTTTTACTACTACACTTTCGACTACTCAACATTTGCAATACCTTACTACACTTACTTTACATTCTCGACAAGAGACATTTGGTGCAGCACCTGAAGGAACTTGGAGTGACTAGTAGGCCGGCGCCCAGTGGTTCCACGTCCACTAGTTTGAACTAACTGTAATTACGTGCATACTTCCAATGTTGAACGGGTTCTTCCTTGTGTAATTACTTGATTTCATTTCGACTTTTGACATGAATACTTCACCGTCTAACGTGATGCTACTTTTGTTATTCCTCGAGATAGTCCAGCATTTTTCGACAGCCTTGTTTGGCCTGGTTCAGTGCCTTATACAAGGAGCTTGATGGGTCATTTATGGCGTTTCTAGCATCCCACAGCGCAACCGCATACGATCAGTGGCAAGAACAAGAGCCGCCTTATGGGCTTTACGGCCTTCAAGCCCAGTCCTTCGGCAAGCTTGGCGAGAGTCAACTGCAGATAACCATCCTTCTCGAGTTTGTGCACCAGTAATACAATAGACAGTACATGTTCGCCTCACCCGACGGTAGAAAGTTCTTTCTGTCGTCACCATCACCAACAAGAAGTGGGTCGAAAGTGCCCCAGTCGTCAGTATCATCCGAGCGCTGTTGACCTCCGTTACCACTCTGCTCCCAATTTAACACAATGTCATGAATGTAGTGCCTCATTTCGTTGTACTTCGATTCATGAAGAAATCCAAACTGTACCTGCTGGTTGATGGACATAACTGTTGGCCTATTGCTTGTTTGAAGGTGTGGAAGACTTTCCTTCCGTGGGAGATCGCTCCGGAGCGTCTGCGACCTGACGACTACAGGCCCACCCTCGTTACAAAATTCCATGATCTTGTAAAAAGGTGCAGCAAAGAAATCATCTGGGAACCGGGTGCAAACCGTAAGGCGATAGCACCAGATGTTCAATATGCATATAACGAGGCGACAGATGGGGACATGCAGATACATGAATCGCAGGAAGACTCCATGGTTGATGAAGTCACAAACGAGGCGACAAAACGGGAGGGGGGCCCAAAGACACTGTCCCTGGTGGAAGGGAGTCGAGAACTACGTGAATCCCAGGAAGTCTCCATAGTTGATGAAGTCACAGGGGACGATCCAATGCACTGCTATCTGACAACAAATCCACCAGCAAAGAACAAACCGGTGTTGGGTCGGTGGAGGGAAGATGGCATAGAAGGAGAACCACGGGCGACGACGAGCAACGGCAACGGCGGAGGGACAACATTGGAGGAGGAAATAGAAGAGAAACCTGCACGGCCGATAGTGTAGAGTCATCCAGTAGGTGCAAATGATGTGTGGGGAGAAAGGGGAACGGTGAGAAAACATCGGCAATGTCGCAACATAGTAGTAGCACAACATTGTTTGATGTTGTTGCTGCTCTAAACTCCAACAAACTTCCACATTGGTTTTATTGTTGTTTTTGGAATGGAAACCCGTCAGAGAGTGTTGTTGTGCTGGTTGTGTTGTCTCTCGCAAAATGCTGTGATTACATCACAGTCAACATCATTGTTGCGACGTTCCGACAGTCGAAATATTACCTCATCTTCTGTTGTGACAGCATCATGCAGTCCTTGTCACAAACATCATCGCTACATCCGCAATGGGCATGCACATTCGGCATGAGCGACAACACGGTTGGTCGCTACTGTCGATCGTCGACAATACCGTAGTACAATGCGCTGTTATTTACGACAAATAAACGAAACGGCAACGCCATAACAACACAGCGGGTGGAACCGTTCTATAGTACTCAGAGTATATCACAAACAGATACGCAACGCGACAAAAGAGCGGAACATTGTCATGGTATCATACAGGATACGTACGGTACTCTAACAGCAGATCACCAAACGAAAAAATAGTACGGAGTACTAACTGTAATACTTCGAAGTATAACATGATATTGCTCTATTCTACGACTTGTACTACGTATGACGTTGAAACTTACACAGTTACAATAATACGATCTTGCGATGTTGATGGTGACAGTGACTACGCCGTGCAAAAAGTGAGGAGGGCGAGAGAGTCATTTTGGATGACCCACCAGGGGGGGGTGCATGTTTCTGCATGTACGACGTATTCCTTTCACAGTCACAAAAAATTCACAAGGTCCTAAATTGGATCAGATCAATCACAATCACCATGTTGCTCCCCCTTAGCTAAGAGTGTAGCAAAGTCTTAGCCACCAACAGTGACATTAGATAGTAGAAAGAGCAATCTCTCATAAAAGTTGCTTGCGATTTTGGTTGATCAGGAGGGGGCAATTCTTTGCCAGAGCTTACTACGTCCAGACCAGCTGGACCATTCACCAGCTCTCTACAAAAAGAAGGTGACGTCAATACTTAAGTCGCTTGTTAAGCTGATCAGTGCAGTGTCCAACTCAAGAGAGGGGATGCATCTCCTATGGGAGTGACATCATCTCTTGTGTATAGAAGATGATGGAGCTACAATAGGGAGGAGGCCCTTTATTGCAAAACTCCCCACAGCTAAATGGCAATGTAGCTACCCAACTACCAGTAATAGCTGCTGACTAGCTCTGTATCTAAGGAGTTGGCTCACCCAAATGGCCCCCAGGTACACAGCAATGGCCACAGGATCAAATAGGAGCCTCAATGCTTGCATTGCAAATGAGTTAAACTTCATCTTTGTCTCTGACACTTGAAGGGCACCAGTCATAGATGCAAACGGGGGATTTTTGGACTAGTATCATTGGGAAGCTCGGACAGGGGGTCTGGATCGCCTATGCAAAATTTGGTGTAAAGGGAACTGACTGAAACCTGGGTAGAAATGTTGGTCAGGCTTCGAGACCAAAAAGACCAAGTTAAGGACAACCTTGGCAGCATCCTGTGATGAAGAATCAGAGACAACATTCACCAGGATCTCAGAGTTAAAGTATATACCTGGCTTCCTTCTACACCCCTGGAATCCTTGTTGAACCAAGATTTGGTCGTAGTTCCACAAATGGATGAAGTTATTATTGGTGGTGCTATTTCACTGCTGATACTTTAACCCTACCCCTACCTTGGATATTTTTAACAGCAGTGTTTTGTGGTATCCATCAACGTGAGGAACCGCACTTTTTGCACGGCGAGGCGTGAAACCGACACAGTCAAAAGAATAGTTTCTATCGTCTCTCTAAGAAGTCGTAATAAACACATCCAAGAAGCAGTAGCATCCCATCTACCAACTACCAACCCACGCATTAACAACAACAACAAATAGAAGCAAAAACAGATGGACGATACACTTGAAAACGATGAAAAGGAATGGGAACGTAACTTCGACAAGAAATCTACAAGAACGGTACTATCAAATTATTCTCCCCCAACAACAACAACTCTTCTATCAGAGTTATGTCGCATATGTATCGTATCCAACCTGGAACGATACCCTCCGGATGCCTTTTTTATCATTGACGAATTGGAATGGGAATCCATCGTCAAGTTACGTCACGAAAAATCCAAACCGACCAAAGGAAAGGGTGGATTGGATGGAACAGGTCGTCTCAACCCTGCCATCGGAGAAAAGTTCTTGTCCCTGGTGGAAGAAACAAATCCACACCTACAACAATCCAAAGTCGTAGACCATTTGGTATGGAAAGATATTGTGGAATATCGGTTCAAGAAAGGTGGACTCTCTCGACCAAAACATCTTCATGCTCCATGGCCGGTATTGGTCGATCAACTCGACCAAGCTGGAAAAGTGTTGAACGCATGTCTGTTGCAACAGCAACACGGAAACCAACCGGCTACCGTACAAGCTATCAAGTATCTGGAAGAATCACCCATGGATCTAAACCTATTGAAGGATAGTAAAATAGGAAAGACGGTCAAAAAATTCTTGTCCAAGACTGTCGGAAAATTCGATTTTTTGGATGAACCCTATGTTTTCTCCAGGGGGAAAGATATACGGAAAACTCCACGATCGACTTTACAGGCCACGTTGAATCGATGGATGGATATGGCAGCCAAAAATGGAGTAGCTATGAGATTCGAGAATCAAAAAGAATCCTCGAGCTCCAAACAAGAGCAGCAACAACAAAATGATACGTTTGTGGATCTGTCAGCCGCCAAGAAATGCTCGTCATGGCGTGCGCTGTATCAAACGCTGAAAGCACAGGATGAACAACGTCGTTCACAGCAAGGAGAGAAGATGAGAGAACGACGACAGAAACTGGACTTGGTACGTCCCAAGATCGTCAAAGTTCGACATGCTGCCAGTGCGAAACACGAAAAGATTCTGAACAAAGCCTCGTTTGGGAGGAGCGGTTCAGACCTACCGAACAACAATAATACCAAGATGCAACAGCTGAAAATGGAAGCAAGAGTCACATCCATCCGACGACAACCGCCTGTAAATGTCGTCCCTTCTGCTTCGTCGTATTCTTCTTCTTCCACTTTTGGTGCGGCGGTTGCCTGTGCTTCTACAGGAAAAACTGTGAACGGGAAGCGGAAGATGGCTCCGGTAACCAAAAGTATACCTCTAGCTGGCGGTAAACGCATCAAAATACCCGACATCAAAAAGACTGCCAGTATGGATGTCAAGAAGCGACTGGACATGCTGAAAAAGGGACAATCTTCCTTTCGACGATGACATACAACACCATCAAATACAACATAATAATGGTGATATGTAATGGTTCAGATGATTACGGAAAACACTGAAAAAGTGAAGAGTAGAACAAATGGAGCACGCTGCAGAGAAGAACAGTCATCTCAACCTGAAATTTAATAATGGAAGGGTAGACCCAACGGACTATCCTCGCATATCAGGAAAAGTAACAATCTACTACCTTGTCTTTCCTAGCTGCAACAACAGCTACGGGTGATGCTACTGATGCTAGCAGTGAAGCCTTATTGCGTGCAAAGGTGAGTAAAAGGGAAGAGGTAAATCCATGTTGCTGTGAACACGATGGATTGTTCGCTTTCCTTCTGCACATTTGCTCGATAGGAGAAATAGCCCAACCGGGATTGGTGAATTGTGGATGTCCTTTTATGATTTCTGATACTCCCAGTTATTGAGAATATATAAAAATTCTATTTGAAGGCTTTACTAACATCCAGCTGCGATTCCGCATGGAGAAGTAGCTCACCCGCCTGGCCCTCTACTAGAGAGGGCGGGGCAATTTTGCAAACAGCTTTCCATCCACTCAGCACTCTGTTGCCCACCACTCAGGACTGGAAAGGCATTAAACCTCATCAACAATGAGGAAAAGTCCAAAACAATGAATGTCAGATTTGGCGTGGTCTTCCAAAAACAGTGCTGGGAAGGTACCAATAACCACATAAATTGTGTTAGGTGTGTTGACATCTTTCACCTGTTGCAACCCAATACCTTCCATGCCAAGCACCAGTAATATTCCCAACGAAATAGTACCGTCCCTCTGTACTTGACACTCGGCTGAGTTATGATGCCATTTCTTCCACAAAATGTCAGTGCACATCACAACTCTATCAGGAATCATGCCATTAACTGTAAGCTTTTTCCTTTCCCTTAGCCCCTTTTGGCGGCCACAGGTTATGCATGATGCCATGCACAAGACAGCAGTAGTTTGTACTACCGCTGGGACGATCCCTTCCGTTGCACTGATAGCTCGTCTTTGGACACTTAGTTCCCCAGGCTCTGGCAAACCTGGGTTACGCCCCCCCTACCACGAAAAGGTGATCCACTCAAGGGGGATACTCCCCATTCTTCTTGAAGAGCAAATGTCTCACTAGTGTGTAAGGTGATGTGATGGGTTTCACACTGTGAATCGTGCCAGTCACAGTGATATCTTAATCACTGTCCTTGCTGATCGTGACATGAGTCTTGTTATGATCAAAGGGGATGTCAAAACGACAGAACTCGCAACATGATCAACATCTTTTCAAGTATGACAAGTTTTCGTTTATAACTCTGTCACAATGTCTAATGCAAATCATTTATAGAGGCAAGGTAGCCGTTTGGCTGGCCCAAGCCTCTTGCCAAGTCCTCCCACGTCTTTGGTCTAAGTGCTTGTTCTCGGGCCTCCAAAAACGCTTCTTCCTCAATGATATCACCAATACTTACGTCAGAGTCAGAATCAGAAGACGCATTGGCAAGCATCTTCATCCCTGCCATGATTCCAAAAATGTTTGCTGCTTTCAATACTAACAACAATGGATCTGGGGCTGGATGCATGTCAGCATCTTTTTGGTCTCCGAATGTAATCAGGCAAACTGGTTTTTCTGCTTCATCATGCTTTTGTACTGGTGCAGGCACTTTACACAACAGCTTTTGTGCTTCCTTAGAAGCTTCATGCAGTGGCTTTTTGTTGACATTCTCATTTGGATTCTCACAGTAGCTTAAATCCTCCTTTGAGAGACTAGCAATCATGTCCTGTAGAGCTAGAACAGCAGCCCTCAAAAAGTCACAAGCCATGCTCACCTCCTCTGGTTTGGCATCTCGTGTGTGTTTGACTGTCAATAGATTACAATCTGCCAATCCTATATTGTAGTACACGCTACTTGCCTCCATGACATCCAAAAAACTTTCTCTGGGATAGCCAGCAAGGCAAATGGCAGAATATCCTGTCCCTCTCCAATCTTTGGCACCTTGAAGTGTCATTACTGGCACAATCAACAAGTTGGGTTTCTTACTATCGCTGTTTCCATCAAGAGCGTTTTTCTGATTATGGAGCCGTATCTTGTTTGTTACAAAGTGTATCACTCCTGTCCCTGGCTTCTTTGGTTGTTGATTTGGTCTTTTATCGCTGTTTGATCCAGATTCTTGTGTTAGTTCGACTTGACTTGTTTGTTTTTGAATGTACCCTCGAGCAGCCTTCTTTTTGACAGTGATGTCCGCATCCTTTTGAATACCTAACACAGCCACTGCGACATTCAACCACTGTTTGTGTGATACCGATTTCCCAGCAGGAAGCAAATGAGCAATTTCTTGCTGATTTGCTTTTCTGCCAAATATGTCTTTTGGCCAGACGACATCTCTTGCATTCGTTCCACTTTGAGGCATGGAACTGCTAGCTGCTGTAATAGACCTCGGAATAGCACAGTTTGCATTCTCGGCTCCGTCTCTCGTGATCGTATAGGGATCATTGGTGGTAAGTTTGACAATCTTACTTTTTGTTTCTGCATATCGACATTCGAAGGCGTCTTTTTTTTGAACCGACCGGAGGAACGATTGCCACTCGTTACCATTGCGTTTCACCTCTTCTACTTTCCAAACGTTAGCGGTGAATGCATAATATTCGCCTGAAGTATATTTGTTCTGGAGGTCGTGTTTCTGCTGTACGAGCTTGTTTTTTTGCTGTAGGAGAGTTATGAGATGATCCTTTTGTTCGAGAAGCTCATCCGAGGATTTGGGTTTACTCTCTTTTTCAGTTATCAATGCAAGTTCCGCCTCTTTTTCTTGTATGCGCTCGTCGAACTCCGCAATCTGACTCTCGAAACTTTCAATCTTCTCCGCTATTCCATTGGGAGGCTGGCTTATTTCTTCTTTTATTTCTGGGTCTGCCGTCGCCTTTCTTTTCTTCGCTTGGTCTTCATCGGCCATCATGCCTTCATATATCTTTGAATTGGTTCTGTACGAACGATGCTGTAGCAAGTTTCTCTCTGCTGTGGTGGCTCGGTGGATTTGACGCTGTATTATGCAATGTACCGTATCGCACCTTTCGTGGCTACACGGATTTTGGTACTGACTGTGATGAGAGGCACAACTAAGAATGCATACCGTACCTAATTGTACCTATCCCTACCGTAGCTACGGTAGTTTACCGGTAGCACGCACTCCGTTGTGGATTTCTCATTGTCAGCTTGACTGTGAGGATGGAGTTTATGACCGGACCGGACATTGACGATGAGAGCGCGCGTAGGCGACGAGCATTTTCAGACGATTCCTCGTTTGGTGCTCCCTCCTTCCAACCGTTGGAAATTACTCGAAGTATTATTTTTTAAGTTACTTCGAGTAAGTACGGTACCGGTAGTACGGTACTGTCTACGTACACTATTAACGTTCATTTTCGTCATTCATCTGCCGCAACAACACATTGATATCCCTCCCAACTGCTTCCAAACACATACTAGTCGTAATACATAATAATTCTAACCATGAGTATTAGGGGACGAAAGATACGTAACAACAGCGACAATGAGAAAACGGTGAAGACATCCGCATCGTCGTCCATCATGCGGGCAACGTCCGCTCAAAGTCGGACGATGAGCACCCTTTTGTTCATCCTTGGTCCGGCGTTGCTTTTACTTGTGTTAATGCGACCGATGCCAATGTCCATCGATCAGGAAGTCAATACGTTGGTATCTCAAGAGACCATACAATCGCGGTTGATGCCAACAAAATTGCCATCCCCCGTTGTTGTCAATGCTGATAATACCATTTTGATCCATCAGAAGAAATCAGAAGAAAAAGTTACTGCAGAGGACGATGACAGCAAAGAAGAAGATGATGAAGACGATGACGACGAGAATAACGAAGATGACAAAGCAAACAAGAATCAAGATCCTACAGCTACAACACTATCCACCTTCCATACCGATCCTATACTACGGTATCTGGAAAAGGAACTTTCCAATAACCAAAATTTCCAAATACAAGACTCCAAAGTCTACCAACAAGCCAACTGTATCGTTCCAGACGATCAAGAATTCTGTCCCTCTCCCGATTCCGACGATGCATGGCGATTGCGTACGCCAGGATTCTTGATCATTGGTGCCAAAAAGGCTGGAACGACATCCTTCTGGCAAAGTTTGACGCAACATCCTGACATTGTGGGAGCATCACGAAAGGAAATTCTCTTTTTCACTCAAGTTCAATTTGATTTCGCCAAGTATACTAAAATGGTCGACGAGCGACTGGCACAGAGAATGACAGAACTATCAGACGACAAACTAGTGGATTCGGATCTCTTTCAACACTATGCCAACGCGTCTGCCTTTCAAATTCGAGTCGCACCCTCCCGAGCCGATCTCGTTACGAACTTTCCCCGAAAGACCCTTCGAAATCGTCCCAATGCCGTATCGTTGGATGCCACGCCGGAGTACCTGTTCAATTTTCCCACATCCATCAAGGCCATCATGTGCACGTGTCCCTGGGTCAAAATTATCATCATCTTGCGCAATCCAACCGACCGGGTCTGGTCGCACTACAACTTCCTCCAACATGTTCGGACCAACAATGGGAAACCTCCCATCAACATGTCCTTTGAACAATTTATCTTAAAGGATGCGAAAACGATGAGCACGTTGGATATATCCAGTTTTCAAAAGACAGAGGGCAAGGATGAACAGGCATTGTCCGAGGAAGATATTGTTGAAGCATGGTTCGAGTACAAGCAGGAGTTCCCAGAAGGTGAGTGCGAACAAAAACAATACGGTACAACTACTCCGTACTCCGTACTTCACAGTCGTTCACCCGCTGCAGTAAAAAGCATGCATAATGATACTTTAAACAAATCGTCGTGTATTATTTTTTTTTACGGTGTTATTGGATTTATTTTAATAGAAGCAGCCAATTCTATCATCCGTGTATTCATACATCTGTGCTGCTACTTCCTGGAAGGGGGAGATTTTAGGGCAAGACAGGGTATATGCTTCTTTCTCTTTTTGCCCTTGCAGTTACTACTTTTCCATCCGTGAAGAGGGCAGTAAGAAGCAGGACAGTATTCATCCATGGTCTGTATTGTCCCTCACCTTATCAATTGATTTTACAGGGTCTCGCGCTATGGTGTACATGTCACTAAGACTGTACTCTTGCAGATGGATTGTTAACCAAAGGCCACAGTCTCTGGTCTGGGTAGTCTCTGGTCCTGTTGCAACAGTTTCCTGCTGTGGTGGCACCAACTCATCCCCCTCTCCGAAGCCGCCATCTCGCATGGACACATCATCACCTTCCAGAGGGTGGTCATCCAATCTTTGTATCTGTTCCCCAAGCAAGAATCGCCTTTGTTTTCTGAGCTGCCGAGGGATGTTCTTTGGTGCCAGCGGGGTGGGCGCCCCAGTTTTCCCTGCAGAACCCACCCTGCACTAGAAAGCAGATGTGACAGGACACCAGCAATGTTCTGCTGTGGCTGGAAGTATCAGGTGAGTTGAGACCCGTCACAGTGGGCAAGGCGATGTTACCCATCATGATTCCTAACTAATAGATGAGTGTCTTGGCATGTTTGGCCGCTTTTTCACAAAAAGAGAATCCCCAGGAAGACAATCCTTTCAAGGCTTTGATTGTACCTTCGTCTTTGGTTTTAACAGCCCGGTCCTGACAATTCAGGTGGTTACCTGAAATGCAATGGCTTCTCTCAGAGCTTATATCAACATGCCTTACCATGATGCTATTGATCAGGCTGACAGGTTCCATGATTAAGTTGCTATCAGCATATTAACTGTAAGGCCAAACTTTATCAACAACCATACCGTAAACATTCTGATTATTTTGAGACAAAAATAAACGACAGAAGGCACCTGCTTGATTATGTGACTGGCAAACAGGTGCCTTCGGTCATTTATTTTTGTCTCGAAATAATCAGAATGTTTACGGTATGGTAGTTGATAAAGTTTGGCCTTAATACGCTGATAGGCTTCATTGCACTGGGATTCATCTATGGACTTGACCATTACACGGAGGTCGTCTTTCAACAGCGAGAAGAGGCTCAATCCAAATGCTTTGGGCCAAGCTCCAATGTCCTCGCTGAGAGAAGGTGGTGATGGTCCAGAATCAGATGACAAGTGTCATGAATACATAGCTTCGAAAGCAAAGTTTCAGATGCAAATATACCATCTCCAATAATGAACTTGACGTCACACAGTTTCCTGCCAGGGGCCATGGCTGCTACGCTTTCAATAAGCCAGACATAGCCATCGATGGTCTCGGAAATTGTCAAACCTTCACAAGGAAGACATACTCTCTTCTCACCATCAAGCATTGCGATTGTGTTGATTGGCCAGGCAGGCGTTGTACTGGCAGAGGCGAACTGGGCATCCGATTTATCGATACCTATAGGAACAGTGGCATAATCCTCTATATCGTCTAGAGAAGTGTGAGCTGCAGGAGGATCTGGTGCGTGAGCTGATGCAGATTTCGTAGTGGCAACGGCGGGGGTGGAGGGGGGTGGAGGTTTGCTTGCTAGCACTGGAGGAACGATGGTGCTACTGTCAACCTGAACAAGAGGGGGCATCGGAACGATAGTGGTACTGTCACAATCTAGTAGAGGAGGCATGGGAGGGGTAAGGTGCAGTGCCGGAGGGTCTGAAGATCGAAAAGAAGGTGTTTCAGAGATGGTTGAAGTCATGGTGGAGATTAGTTAGTTCGTGTTGTTGTGTTGTTGGTTGTTTTTGTTTTTTCATCGTTTGTTGGTACTGTGGTTGTTGTTGCGGATGATGTATGGCCATATGGGACGATGGCGAAGGGGATTTTGGTTAATGCAGGGAGGGCGCGAAACATTTCTACTAAATATGTCTTAATTACTCAATAATTGGCTGTGATTATTAGGACCTGAACAGTGAAATAGGGATTTGCTTGGGTAGAGATTGATTGATCTCCTCCGTGGTATTATTACGTAACTGTAAATAATTTTTGGATGGCAAGCAAGCACTTCCGAGTGCAGGACGGGCGCGAGCTCACCGGTAGTCGTATCATAATGATCGGATTCGGAAGATGGACTGATGACTGTGAAGTCACAGTCAGACACTGCCAGTCTCGAGTCCCGAGTCCCGAACAGAACGCCATTCGCAATTCTCGAGACGTGCATATTCCTCCACCACCCATCGACAAGCAAGCAAGAAGAAGATCTTGATGATCGAAGACAACAACGAAACAACATGGTTGATTGCAGATGATGATAATGATAATGATCATGGTATCGCCCCTGCTGGGTCTGTCCAATTCCCAACATCATCGTCCGTTCTCTGTACAACAGTATCCTCAATCCACTGATCAATCCTTTGATTGTAATTATATACAATAAAGGATCACCTCCAAAGCATTACGGTAGTACAAAACCGAAAGTTGCTGCGCTGCGCTGTGTTGTGCTGTACTGCACCAAGTTATACATCATAAATCAGACTCGATGCTCTCCTTGTTGTCGCACAACAACAAGTGTTCCACAAGTATCATCATGAGATCCACTCGTCGTCATCGACGCCAGTCGACGATAACACCAACATTCCTTTCCCTTCAATGTCTTTTGTTGACTACAAGTAGAAATCCTATTCCTGCAGCGAATGGATTCTCTTTTCCTTCTCATCATCTGCCAATACATCATCACAATCATCAAACACAACATCGACACGGAACAAAGGGACGACTATATCTTTCGACAACATCCAACATTCCTTCCAATCATCATGATAATCATCATCATCGTGATCAAGAAAATAATGATGACGCTGTGACGAACGATGACGATACATTCGCCACAACGTACCATGCGCCCGTCATGGTCAAAGAATGCATCGATGCTTTGTTGGACTGCCAACGGGGTAGAATGCGACGACAAGACCAACACCAAGACCAACAACAGCCTTTGGTGTTTGTCGATGGTACTTTGGGTGGTGGAGGACATTCGGCAGCACTATTGGCACGATTAGGTCCACACGACATAGTCTTGGGATGCGACGTCGATCCGAATGCCTTGGACACTGCTACGACACGGTTATCTCGATTCATGAATCATGATGGGACCGAAATGCCACTGTTTATTCCGGTGGAATGCAATTTTGGTGATCTTGTCACGGTACTTTCTACCACCGTGACTCATCCACACACACAGGAACCGATTTTGAAAGGATCGACCAACGATGGTGGTGGACAAGTCGACGGAATCCTGTTGGACTTTGGAGTATCGTCGCATCAAATCGACGAACCCGATCGTGGATTCTCCTTCATGAAGGACGGGCCACTCGACATGAGAATGTCTGGCAATCACCGTCACAAACAACAACAACAACAACAGGGTTTATCGGCAGCCGATATCTGCAACGAATTTGACGAAACGGAATTGCAACGGATATTCAGCAAATACGGAGACGAACCGCGCGCCAAGACATTGGCCAAGGCTATCGTGAAACATCGGCCCTTGTCAACGACGGGACAACTCGTGGAAGCTATCGCCTCTGTTACACCCGCCTATGCCAAAAACAAACGCAACGGACAAACAGCGACCTGTGCCAGAATCTTTCAAAGTTTACGGATCGTCGTCAACAACGAAGATGGCGTCTTGGAACGTGTCCTGTCAGAGGCATGTCCGACCGTACTCCGTCCGGGTGGTCGCTTGGTATGTTTGAGCTACCACAGCATGGAAGATCGGGCTACCAAGCGGATCATGAGAGATGGAACGCTACAAACCAAACGTCGTCCATCATCGTGGGAAGACCAGACAGACATGTACGGGAATTATGTCGGACCGCCCAAACCCTTTCGGCCCGTCGGAAAAGCCATCAAGGCAACCGCAGAAGAGGTGGACCGAAATCCAAGAGCCAGAAGTGCAGTATTACGAATCGCGGAACGGTTATAAGTCGTCAAACGATATCATAAAAGATTTCGTCCATCCAGCCAGCCATTCCACACGCCATGTACTAGCTAAGAGAACCGGAAATGAAAAAGCCATTGGCCGACTTGGATCAACTACTGCGTCTATCTTTGGACGGTTCCATTGTAGCAGTTTTCGGTAAAGCAAAGAGTCCGCCTGCACTTTTCGATGGTTTTTACCCTCTCCAAAATTGTAGTTGTTGATCAATTCCACCCTAAGGTACAACACGTATTTTTACTAGTATTTTTACTATTATTTTAAAAAGGAAATGTCCGACTTGATTTTATCGAAACGCGATGCTAAAAAGCAATTCCATCGTCCCATCATGAACGAATCAGCAATATAACACATTCGACGGTCCTGTCATCGGAAAACAAAGTTAGGAAAAACTTCAAACATGAACAACTGTCGGTTCCCAATCGTCGTCGGCATCGTCAGTATCATCATCGCTCACAGTTGCAGGTTTGGTGGCGTCGAGATCGGATTGGATCTCGTTGTCATCGGTAGATTTCAATAATGCATCGACTGACGGAGATAACTCTATCTTGGCATTAATTCTTCCGTCGTCTTCGTCACCAGCTTTCTTCCTGTCGTCACGGAACGGATCTTCTAGAAAGTCGTCGACGCTTTGACGAATGGCACTGCGAAGAGAACTGATCGGATCTTCCACGAGAACCGCTTCGTGACTAGATACCATCCTGTACGGCCTTTCGGAAACCGCCTTACCGAGATATCGGGAGAGCGGTTTCCCGTCATCCAGCGTCCCGTCACTGGTGCTGGGCACAAGTTCCGTGATTCGCTTCGCGAGGTACCCAATCTCCTTGTTATCGTCTGCTTCTCTTTGTTTCATGAGCTCCTCCCTCGATTCTGTACTCAAATGCTGTCCCTCTTTTTCCAACTCAATGGCTTTGTCCCACAATGTGTTGTATCGTTGTATCGCCTTTTCAATGGCGAGGACTTGAAGCCTCCGATTACCACCGCTCTCACTCTTCATGCTTTTCATCTTGCTAACATGCTTCAAACCAAGGCCGACACCAAAACCTCGATGAAGCGCCACCCCCAGTGGATCGTCAAGACTCATTTTTTCTTCATTATTGGCAGATTTTGCGGCCTCGTACTTCGTGTAATCGGCTTGATGCTTCTTTGACATGATTTTCATCGCCTTTTCCGTCCATAGATGTGGAGGGTCCCCGGAATAGGCATGGGGATCGGCCTGCAAATCTTTGGCTACTCTTTCCCAGATCAGTCTACCTTCGGCAACATCGCGTTTCATTTCTTCGACCTTCAGCGCCTCCAAACCTTCTTCGAATTCACTTTGTGGAAACAACTTCATCTGCAAACGAACACTCAACTTCTCCTTCATCAACCATACTCTTTCCGGCTCCCGCCATTTGATGGAATACTTCCATTCCTTTTCCTCTGGAGAAACTTGTTTGTCAAATGAGTCGGTGAATGTGGTAAGAATGGGCTCGTTGCCACAATACCGGACATTGATCGCCCTCAAAATAGCTCGAATGTGAACATAGGGCCCGAACAAAGGAAGGGTCAGCAAGTATAGCATCCCACAATATCTCAGAAAGAAAAAGGGAATGGTACCAATTATCATTTCAACGAAAAAACGACGAATGCTTTCACGGATCTGAGGTGCAAACGGCCACAATGCCTTCAGCCACAAAACACTAATGCAGATGCCGTAAATGAGCTTTTTCGAATTCTTCGTGGGTCGTAAATGTGGTGAAACCTGTAACGCCACTGTTTCTCCAACTTCCTCGACCCTCGCTTGCTGTTCAGTGTCTCGACATCGTACCCAAAGACCATAGAGAAGTACCGAAACCGAGGCATATAGCGGATAGATGAACGGCTTCGGCAGGGCAACAACAACCTTACTAAAGTCCGAAATGAATCCCAGTGGGGCCAATTGGAGCATGCAACCAACCAAGCTTCTCAACAATGTTGGGAAAAAGCCAATGGGACGAGGTTGAGACTTTCGTTGCAGTCGGTACAACATTTCCGGGAATTGATAAAGTGACACCATGGCACCGACTCGTGTCACGAGTTGCACAATGGTATACCAGCAAGTTGCTGCCGATGCCGGTAAATTGAATGTCTTTCCACAGTAGTTACAAAGAAATATCTTCAGTAGAGGTACAAATGCCACGGCTTTGACCGCTGACACCCAATATTCTAACAAAAAGAGCACATGATCGTCGCAAGAATAATCCGGGTCCATCAAACCCCGACCTTCAAAGTTCTTGTACATCGACATGCGGAAATTTGGAGGAAGGCGTTTGATTTCTTCAGGAACAGGCTTGTTTCGTTTTGTAAAACGATACAACTGAAGGAGGAACATGGGAGCTGCCACGACAAATACCCAAAAATGACAGTCCATCAGCGTGGCAAATGCCTTGAACGGCATGGTTGCCGAAAATCGGTACAATACCAGTGCATAAACCATGGGCACGACAACATGTTTGAATATTGTTGGGAACAATGGGTGTTTTCCTCGTTCCATGTATTCCACGCTATCTTGATGTTCCGCAAATTGCAACTTGAGGTCGGCATTTTCCAATCGAATTTCTCGTTCCAGTTCGTCCAATGCATCATAGACACCTGTGGTGTCGTCTTTTCGCCACCGTTGAAGTACTTTGTCGTCGACGTGATCATTACGAGCAGCTCTGGGCAGATTTTTATCAGAACAGCTTTTGCATGTTGTGGGGGGAAGGACTGGTAGTGACGCTCTTTGGAGAGGCCTTTTACGTACAGGTTGCAATGTTGAAAGAGGGTGAAACGCCGCACCGAGGAATGGTCGATGGAACGAAAAGTTTGCAAGGAAAGCCAACCCCGCGTGGAAAAGACAGTGTCTCCATATTCTTCGATCCACTTGTTGCTTCATTCCGCAGCCAATACGGCTAGGACGACTGCACGAGATAGACTGATGTTGATCACCAAAACTCTTGGCCGGACAATACAGCCAACTAATCTTCGTCTGTTGAACCGAGATAGACAATAATAGATTTTGACAACTCTCACAGCATCAACGTTGGCAGAACAATGTCCCAAAAAAGTGTGTACGGTCAGTCGACGATTTGCAATGTTACCTTTCCCGGCTGTTGCCTATCATGGGCTGTGAACTAACTGCCTGTGTCGAATGTTGCCTTTACACCCTGTCACTGTCCACGACAGGTGAAACGACCCACTTTACAGGCTAGGAATAGGCTCAACATGCGCTATGGTAGAAAGGTTACAACATCACTCGTCACATAAACAGCAGGATTGTTGTGAATTGTGAATTACTACGTACTACGAAGAATTGGGCCCTGATGGAGATGAAGGGGAGACAGTCTTTGACATTAATCTTGTCTCCATTTTTTTGGGTGGTTCGATTTCGTACGTGCTGTTGTGTATCATAGTTTCTTCTTTGCCACGTGGAATGACCACGTGGAATGATACTTGCTTGGCTAGCGCGAGTCATCCCAGCTATCCGTTGTTTTTTCGAATTTTCAAGAGAAGGGGTCAGAACACTGTCAACGGGTGCGACAGAGAACATTCATCCATTCCATCATCATGTTGTGTTTGTTCTGCGTGGACATGAAGTAGCGATAATAATGCAAACATACTCCGCCCTTTCTCAGGTAATAATAACACCCACGGTCTTGCAAATTCGTCCCGCGAGACGATAACATTATATCGAAACAAATATATCAATAATACTATTTCGTGGCAAGAAGCGAATAGCAGAATAGCAAGGCAACATTACGACTACCATCGCAAAAGAAAAGAGGGGTAGCAGACTTTTCCTGTAGCACACAATCATGGCGTCGTCTGCCTATGACGAATTGCGACAACCCTTTCTCCCCTTACATTCCGAAGTAGAACAAAATGATCCAAGACCTCGGTGGCGGGACGACACTTCTACTAGAGATGCCGAGGAGTCGGCGTCGTTGGCATCATCATCACCATCCGTGCTTAGTCAGCGATATGTGGCTCTTGTGAAACGAGCCAAAAAGAATGTCAAACGGACGTTAGCATTGACATTCCTTGCCTTTGCCAGTCGGACCATGTGGAGTCAAGCTCCACTATCCATATTCATTACACTTGTATGGACACAGCACTTGGAATATGTGGGATATGCGACGGCGATTGTAGGACTTTGTCAGGTGGCATCATCCGCTTTGGCGCGGTTTCTCCTGCAACGATTTCAGCTCTTCAACACTCCATTCCTTGTTGGAACATCCATCCTTGGGATACTTGCCACAGTCGTGTCCACGTACACTATTTTTTGGATCCAATACGGAACGTGTCATGGGAACCGATCGGCACTTTTATTGTTCCTTTCCATGGGATTGTGGGGGATGGTATGGGGTGTGTCCGAATCGATTTTGCCGGTAGTTTTCTCCGAATCGGACAGTCTAGTGGAAACGAAGAGTTTCCAAATGTGCTCACGGTTGATACGGAGTGGTACTATTGTGGGAAACGCCCTTGTCCTAGGCCTGTTTTACACGTTGGGCAATGAATGGACGATTGTCAACTGTGCTATCGTCGTTGTGGTGGGTCTCTTTTTGAATCTCCAGGTATTCTTCCTGACGTGTTCTCTAAGAATGTTACCCCTCGATTTGGACGACGACGATGATGATGACGAAACTGAGACTTTCAACGATCCAGTCGGTGATGGGGGGCAACAGGTATTCACGGACATGCCATTGGAGGAAGAGTGTGTGTATGCAGAGTTATCGGAAGACCCTGACACGGGCGCAACTGATTTGGAAAACGATGACGTAACAGATGGTGTAGGACCAACTAAACGCTGTTGTTCCTGGACCAAAGTTGGTGGTGTTCTGATACTGACTACTGCATCGGAAGTATTGTCGGCCTTTGCTGGAGGTATGTCGATTCGATACTTTCCAGTATATTTTGCGAAAAGTGTTGGCCTAGATCCTTTGCGAGTCCAGCTGTTGCATCTTCTTGTACCCGCTGGACAATGGCTTTCACCGATGATGGTAGCGAAGTTGGTCCAGCGCTCTGGTCCGTTGCGGGCAAGTATTGGAGTGCAATGGGTCTTTGTCGCTCTCCTTGTTTCCATGATTGCGTTGCAAGCCAAGGGTGCCTTCACTTGGGTCGTTTGCATCTTGTACATTATGCACGGTTCGCTTTTGAATTCGACGTCTTCGTTCATCGATATGATCGTCGCACAGAATCATCCCGATGGAGAAAGTTCCAAGTTACGGATGGCGAATGCGCTTCAATTGTTACTGTGGTCAACGGGTGCAGCATTTGGAGGTTATGTGGCAGGTCATTACGGAATGCATGTCAGCTTTTATATCACTGGAGCAATTCAACTGGGTGCAAGCATTCCTTTGCTTGTTCTGTATTGTGTACAGCCCGGTGGTGATATCTTGGAGATGGAGGACCATTTTCGTGACTACCAGTCCATCTCCAATGTCAACTATTACCAACAAGGTCAGGATTACTCTAGCAGCCAGGGGAGTGTTGTTTTCCAAGACTGTCTCTCGGAGATGGGCAGTTGCAAAGAAGAACGCAATCATTGTTCTCAAGCAACCAGTCCTGGTATATCTGACACGACGAGTGAAACTCATTCCATCACGTCGTCGGATCATGATGTCATGTCAACAGTGTCCTTTTGACCTCGACGGAGAGGGATAACAAATAGTGTACTATAACAAGTTTTCTTCTACTATTTTTCAGCAATAGATTCTACAACTACTAGTCTACAAACTTTCGAAAAAGACAATAATAACAAAAGAACTATATTATTATTGTAAGAGTTATTTTGCGTCCCGAGAAACCGTTACTATAGTCGCTGATCTCCCTCCAAGAACCACGGAACAGCCACAAGAATGATACGACCATACCGAATTCATCCGTCTCGTAATCTTGTCAACATCAAGCGGGTAATGTTGTGGATGGTCTTACACACGTCGAAATTCCTTTGGCAGACTGTCGGGAAGAGGTCCGTACTGCTTTTCGAGGTTTTTCTTCATCCGTTGAAAGCAAAGCTCGTATGCCGTGTGGATGTCATTGATGACGACTCCCTCTGGCATGTCACGCAACAGCTTGGTGGTATCCAGTTCGTTGTTGGATCGGGGGGCCTTGATGACCTTGGCTTGTTCCTCCACGGTGAAGTTCTTGTAGGTGTAGGTCGGGTCGATGTACTTGATGTACAAATCCAAGACTTCGTTGTGGGAGATAACTCCAGGGTTGGTGAAGTTGTAAACTCCTGTCAATCCAGCTCGTGCCATGGCCTGTCAAAGAGAGAGAGAGAGGGAGAGGATGAAATGGATAGAAAAATACACAGTGTGAGTCCATGAAAAAGAGAAGCGTGTCAAGTTTGTTCCCCGATTCGGCCAATCCAGCTCTGGCTAGATTCTGATTTATTTGGTATTGTTTATTGTTTTTTCTTTTTGGGTGTGTGTTTTACGTACCAAACTTGCTGGGAGCATTTCGGTCAAGATCGTCATCGAGTTGGGGATGTTAACGACGCGTTCGTATTTGACAATTTTGGTGACGAAGGATCGATGGATCAAATCATCACTAATGGGCATACGGACACGTAAAATCAAACAATTCGGAAATTCCTTGAGCATAGGTTCCATGTATCCCTTGGTCTGACTGTACTATTTTCCAAACGTTAGCGGTATATGCATAATATTTGCCTGAAGTAAATGCAATCTGCAGGTCGTGTTTCTTCTTTACGAGCTTGTTTTTTTCCCTGTCTAAATCTTTTTGCTGCTGTAAGAGATTGTTTTTTTGCTGTAGGAGAGTTATGAGATGATCCTTTTGTTGGAGAAGCTCATCCGAGGATTTGGGTTTACTCTCTTTTTCAGTTATCAATGCAAGTTCCGCCTCTTTTTCTTGTATGCGCTCGTCGAACTCCGCAATCTGACTCTCGAAACTTTCAATCTTCTCCGCTATTCCATTGGGAGGCTGGCTTATTTCTTCTTTTATTTCTGGGTCTGCCGTCGCCTTTCTTTTCTTCGCTTGGTCTTCATCGGCCATCATGCCTTCATATATCTTTGAATTGGTTCTGTACGAACGATGCTGTAGCAAGTTTCTCTCTGCTGTGGTGGCTCGGTGGATTTGACGCTGTATTATGCAATGTACCGTATCGCACCTTTCGTGGCTACACGGATTTTGGTACTGACTGTGATGAGAGGCACAACTAAGAATGCATACCGTACCTAATTGTACCTATCCCTACCGTAGCTACGGTAGTTTACCGGTAGTACGTACTCCGTGGTGCTATGATACCGGTAGAAGTGCACGCCGGGCCTCTTCCTCCGTCGACAAATAAAAAATAATCTCCAGCAGCAGCGACGTCACCGAGATGATATCGGTCAGGATAGAGATCATGGTTGGTAAAAAATGATCGCCAGCCCGGACATCCGGCTGGCTCCTTTCGTAGAAATACTCGGAGTAGGATCATTATTATCTGCGACAATTATCATAACACGCAGTAGTAATACGATATTTTACGTATTCGAAGTAGCATTAGATATTGTACGTACCATTCATACGGTCATCTTAGTCGACAACACAACCAACGTATGATACTTTGATGTATTTACAGTTAATACTACACCGTAGGTAATGCGTTATGGTAGGTTTTTTTACAGCGCCTACACAAAAAATCATACCGTCCCAATTTGGGACGGTATGGAGTCCTACCAGGGCTACGTAGCCTCCTACCTACATACCGTTTAAACATACGTGTTGTACTAATACGTCGTACCTTACGTCAAACTACTCTCTACTAGCTAGAGCTAGTAGGCAACAATACTACTACTAGCCATTAATAGCTAGATACTACTATTTCAGTTGTTTCTGTTACTACTGGTAGAGATAATAGTACTAAAACTATCACCTTTACAGTGAACCATCAATCCTCGACTTTACTCCTACTCGTCACTTCCATCACTATATTCTTCCATGTCCAAGAATTCGTATTGGTCTTCTTTTTCCTCGTCATCGTGTTCTTCTCCATGCTCCATTTCTGTTAGGTTCTCCAAAACATGTTCGACAACGTTTTCAACAGTATCAAATGAATCTTGTGGATCTTGTGGATTGTTTATTGCCACCTGAGTCTGGCTTCGTTGGATTTGTCGGCTTGTTTTTGCTGGCGAATGTCTCTTGATAGCGGCATTTGTTGCGTGAAGCTTCCTTTTTTGTGCTTCATCATCATTCATCTCCCTTGCCACCCTGAGGCGCTTCCTACATTTGCTCCCCTCTGCCTCCAAATCTTGGCGTTCATGCCACAATGTATGACACGATTTCGCACCCGAATTTCCAGCAGTTTTTTTGCACAGCACAACCATACATGTTGGGCACATGTATGTGCTGTTGTTGGCTCTCTCTTTTGACTTGATAGTGGATGTTCCTGGAATCATCTTCCCAGGGACAAAACACAATACACATTTCCTCCTCACCACCTTTTGGGAAGTCCCGTTCTCACGGATTACTGGTTGGGCGTCCCTGATACGATGGGGCCTGTGATCCACAAAAGTGCATAGCCTCAGTTTCTTTAGGAATGGATCGCTAGCAAACTTCTTGAAAGCAAATTTTCTGATTGGCCATCCATGCTTTTTTTGTACTCGGCAAATTCACTCTTGAACTGCCGTTCTTCCCTTTCTTCTTGTGGTACGTCTGCCGGAAACAGTGGGATGGCCTTCTGTGCCGCCAAACGCCTTAGACATTCCAAAGCAACATCTGCAACAAAATCTTCTACCCCCACAAAGTTGTGGAGTTTAGTTCTCACCTGTGCCAATGAAGGGGGTGACCCTAGCGCACGTAGCCACGGTGAAATCACAGTCACTGCCTGATATGCTCTCCAGGCATTGACCATGATCGCGTCCAGCATTCTGAAGACGTACTTTGCTTCAAAAGGACCCGTTGTGTGAAACGCTACCCTATCCGAAATTTCCGTATTCTTATCAAGCCCTGGTTTGTGCTTGTTGTAGCGATACTGCGTTGAATGCTTGTAAATTGACACTGGCTTTGTTGGTCGCAGATCTCCCTCTTCTGTGCTTATGAGTTTCAGGTGCCCGTAGTACAGTTTTGCCCTTGTCTTCAAGATCGTTCGATGGGGGTCAGTCACCCAATCTGGAAAGTCACTATCCATCAAAATTCCTCGCGCAATAACGTCTTCGTTGTGAAGGAACCCAAGGAGTGGGTTAACCACCTTACACAGGTTTTTGGCATATTCATCTCTTTTTTCGGTAGATATTCTGATGGCAACAATTTGAACGATGCTCCCCTGCCCCTCTTCCAGTTTGCAAACAACGAACACACCATGTTGAAATCCGGTTACCAGAGCTTGATGGAGCACTTGACTTCGATTGGCGGCAGGAACACAATCGTTAAAGACGGCATCACCATAGGAACAGTTGACAAAATGACCATGCTTTTTCCTTGCCAGTTCTGCTTTTGCAATTGTACTTTCGGAAACCCTCGTTTTGATCTCCAAACAGCACAGTACTGGATCGGGTGCGTCCTCCACAACAAGACGACAGATTGCATCCGGTGATACCCCAATTGCATGATTCCTGTTCCAGCGTAAGAGACCCACTTCAAAGATTCCCTTCATGCATTTCACAGACGACCTCAGCCTGTCTTAAGTGGGGTTCTCGATGCAGGAACCACTTGCCATCATGGCGGTGCTTTTGTGGCGTCCAAACCATGATACTATGCATTCCTCCAAAATTGATGAGAGAACCTCTCCAGATGGTTCTGCTTCATACGTACCAATTTTTCCTGCCATCGTCCCTGACAGTAGCATTGATTTCATCAGGAACCAGTCTGCGCACCGCTGCCTAACTGTTAGGGGCTGTTTGGACTGCAACAGAGCCTGTTCGACGGAGGAGCGTTCCGGTGATGGTCCTTTGGGGGAGAATAGCACGTTCTGGTCCAGATACTCTTTACGCTCGACAGCAACGAAGGTGTACGGGCGGTGGTTTTTTGATGCAAAAAATTTTAGGTGCTTCACTGGGTTCTTTCTGTCAAAGACTTCCCATTGCCCATGAAAGGATTTTCTGTTGATCCACGCCCCTTGTAGTGTTCCATTTTTTCAAGGTGGACATCCATTCATCGGAAGTGTTGAATGGATGTCGAGAACCGAGTGTCCCAGCAACTGTAACAACGTGAAGGTTGCGGCTGGCGATTGCTTCCACACTGCTAAGTTTTCCATACCCTCGATCAAAGGCTACTTCAAGATCAAAGGCTACTTCAAGATCGTTACCAGAAGCGGTAGAGAGGGGAAGTGTTTGCAGTAGCTGCTCTACATTCTCCGGATCATTCTTCACACGCAATCTCATCCCAAGCAGGACACTTGATAGGGCACATGCAACGCAATCAGCCACCGGGCCCTCTTTTCCCGCCTTCCGATTAGAAACAACCTTTTGCTCCTCGTCAGAGGCACGAGAAGCAATGAGTTCGTCATCAACAACAATAGATCCATTTCCGTGGTTGAGAAGATTCGATGCACTTCGAGAGAAGATGGCGACCTCTAGTTCATTTAACCTCCGGAGCATGGCTCCTGCTTCCATCCACACTTCACTGTCTTCTGAACCTGTTCTCCCAGCTTGGGAAAATCCACGGGTACAGGAATGTATGGTAACAAACCGACGAGAATCCATGATGATAATGTCGTGCCTTCCAGAAACAGGAGGCATGAAGTGGGCGAAGGACTTGTCATTACTGAGATTGAAGCGGGACCGATACCACCTGGTGTAAAGAAAGTCCCTGTATTCGTAGGGAGCGAGGGGGGGGGGGGAATTCTGCTTGACGAGCATTTCGGTGGTGAATTGTTCCAACTGCACGATTGCAACATCACCAATCAGAAGTTCGAGTATTGAGGCACGGCTGACCTCCTTTCCTAGTGACACCAACGAGGCTGTCACCTTATCTCCCATGTTCTGAAACGTACCACAGATTCTCTGGGCAAGGTAATCATCTGAGAAATCCCTGGCGAGTACAACTTCATACGGATGACCGTGGTCCGTTATCTCGGTCCATCCATCACGGAAGGCCTGAATGTCAGCAGGAATTCCGGTGAATGGATCAGGTGGCATGTTGAATATTTTGGAGAAGTTTGTCACCAAGGACGAAGAAATGTTGTGTGTACATCAACCCATCAGTGTTGAAACACAACCTTAAGGTTGTTTCAACAGAAAACGAAAACGTGATAGACGATGACGTTTCGAGAAAAGGGGACCGTCGTGTGTTGTGGCGCGCCAAAAAATAACCTTATCCCTAAACATTCCGACCCAAAAAATTCGACTCAGTAGTAACGACGGAAAAGCAGTCTGACAAGGGAAATCAAGGTGGAAGTTCCTCAGCATAGTAAGGAAGAAGAGTTTGGTGTGGTAAGAAACGTCGATGTTGTGATGACTGTGAAAACCAATTTTCTGTACAACTAAAAATCGGCTCATACCGTCCCAAATTGGGACGGTATGCGAAATCGGTTAGGGTTGGAAATAGGCCACCGTCCCAAATTGGGACGGTATGATATAAAATGGTAGGGATATTAAAACTGTGAAATAAAAAATTAAAGATCATCATCTTCATCTTCGTCCTCCTCATCATCATTATCGTCGTCGTCTGTTATTTGTTGTCATTATCATCGCCGTCGTTTACCACACTATCCAACCGCATGCGAAAGATAATAATATTGTGACACGGCAAAGAGCAGCAAACCTTTCATAAAAAGATGGAAGATTTGAAAATGGGAAAGAGATCCTTGGAAGAACTGTTCAACAACGACAAGAATCGCCACAACAACAGCAACAACAACAACAACAACAACAACAACAACAACAACAACAACAACAACAACAAAAACACTCACTGTCAAGCTGGAGACGATCTCATGGTAAGGAACAAATACAAGCTTACCTATACTTTTATTATACAAGTACTTCACAACACAAAGTACACGCAACCACCCCACAAAATTTTTTCGTTTTCTGTGTGATGTTCAATTGACAATTGTTGTTTTCATATATGGTATTACTATTATATACGTAGTATAATACGTATAATGTATTATCATTTCTTATATTTCTTCACTTTACGTTTGTTCCAATTCCAACAACAAATTAACATGTAATAATGCATGTCCAAAAATCCAACAATTTCATTTCATTTGGATGTTTGTGATGTTCTTTTTATATTTTATCTTATATTATCTTTGATTCTGATTCCCTTTGTTATTCCATCCATGACAACAACAACAAAAAAACAGGACATTGACAACAACGAACCGTCATCATCGATTACGAGTACGAGTACAACTGTTATCCCCACACGACGTGGATCCCTCCTTACGCTTCTCAGTCGAGAGTCTCCCTTTGCCAATGAAGAGGGAGCGTTACCTATCGGAGAATTTGAATGTATTTCCACTTCACCACCACCACCAACAACAGCACCCAATCATACAGCATTGTCCAAATTCAAAGTTTTGGTAGTCGGAGCTGGCGGGTTGGGATGTGAAATCTTGAAAGATTTGGCAATGTCGGGGATTACCAATGTTCATTGTATCGATTTAGATACCATCGATGTGACGAATTTGAATCGACAATTCCTCTTTCGACAAAAAGACGTTGGATCGTCCAAAGCCAAGACCGCCGCAAACTTTATCAACGAACGTTGTCCATGGATGAACGTCGTGGCACATCATGGTATGATCCAAGACAAGCCGCCATCGTTTTACGCATCCTTCAATGTAATTCTATCTGGATTGGACAACGTCGAGGCACGACGATGGCTCAATGCGACTATAGTGGGATTGGTCGACGTCGATGAGGACGGTGATCCGATCGATCCGTCACAAATCATTCCCATCATTGATGGTGGAACGGAAGGATTTTCTGGACAGGCACGTTTGATTTTACCCCGAATCACCAGTTGCTTCGAATGCTCCCTCGATGCCTTCCCACCGCAACGAAACTTCCCCCTTTGTACCATCGCCGAAACGCCTCGTCGGCCCGAACACTGCATCGCGTACGCATCCATCTTGCAATGGCCAAAGGAATTCCCCGACAAAAAGTTGGACAAGGACAGTCCCGACGATATGAAATGGATCTATGAACGTGCCCTGGAACGTGCCAACCAATACAACATTACCGGTGTCACGTATATGCTCACCATGGGCGTCGTCAAGAATATCATTCCCGCCGTTGCCTCTACCAATGCAATCGTATCTGCAGTCTGCGTCAGTGAAGCCGTCAAGGTACTCACCTATCTGTCGCAGTCCTTGAACACGTATATGATGTATATGGGCTCAGAGGGGATCTACAGTCATACATTTGTCTACGAGAAGAAGGAAGATTGTCCCGTATGTACAATGGCCGTGCGAAAGATTACCTGTACCAAAAGTACAACTCTCAACGAGCTCATTCAACAACTTTGCGAAAGCGATTTGCGTCTCAAGGCGCCTAGCATGACCACATCGACCAAGACCTTGTACATGCAAAAACCGCCTCCGTTGGAACAAGCCACTCGTCCCAATTTGGACAGGCCGGTATCGACCTTGATTGAAGCCGGGGAGGAAATTTCGGTGACCGATCCGGTATTGCAAAGTACAAACTTGGCGCTATCCATCACCTTCGCCTAACCAGAAAAAAAAATGAATTCTACCGACGACAGTGGTTGTGTGTGTGTGTGTGAGTGTGTGTGCCATACTTCACAACAACAACAACAACAACAACAACAACAGCAAAAACAAAAACAAGTATGATACCGTGCTTGATAGAAAAGAAACATAACAGGAGCTCGGTCTTGTAAACTCATCCTTCCACAAAACAACTACACAGTTGGCTACAATTACGAAAATTTAGTATCTCTGCAAAGACGTAAACAACTCTACTAGTAGCGTTAACCTGCTATCAGCTCTAGCTTGAGTTGTGAAAAACACGGGAGGAAAAATTCATGAGGGTACGGTAATGTGTTTATGATGTGTCTCTACTATCGTTGCTCTACCTAGCTACTCTCTACTAGAGAGAGCAGGGATCGTGAAAGGTTCGGTTTCGAAAAATTACTACTACGGTACTTATTATGTAACGGAGAGATGGTACCTATACCGTACGGTATTAACTGTAACTGTAAATAACTGTAACAGTATTAACTGTAATAATAAGTAACACAGTAAATTTCATCGGAAGAAACCATAGAGCTATGATACTACTGCTACGACTAGTACGACGTATGTGAGACAGAGCCATTCGATTGAACATTGGACAGGATGACCACCATTGTCAATTAGGCCCTGACTTAATAATAACGACGAGTTATTATGACCTACACATAACATTACCAGCTACAGAATGGAGCTGAAAAATCTCGGTCACTGTTCAAAGAGGAACTGCGCTGGCTTCTCGTACTGGAGAGCAAGGTCTTAAAAACTATGATACGAAGTACAAGACATTTTTTTCATACACTCTCTAGCTAACCTACGGTACTTCGCATATTGACGGACGCATTTCCGCACTTTATTTTCTTATCACGCATCACAGTCAATCACAAGCAACACTACTACCGGTAGTACTACTTGCTGTAGGAGTAGCAAGACCAAACATATCTCGGAAAACAGTAGACATCCCAGGTCGCAATAATGGTTCCAGGTGATGGTATCGGATCGGAGACTGCTTCGGCCGTTGAAAAAAGGACCAAAATATCAGGCGTCTTCCCCGTTGGTGGCTGTGGCCTAAAGACGTTCCTCGCTGTGGCACTAATGATCAAGTTCAGTTTTATGAATCTGAACCTCCCATCACCGAAAACTTTCATTGCAACATTAGCCGACGAGGTTCAAAACGAATCTCTAGTCAACGTAAAAACTGTTTCGTCGGTCGAATCGGAGATATCATCATCAAGCATCAGTTCAATGACATTTGTATCGAAGGACATGTCGAAGCAGCAAGAAGCAATCCAAAGGAACGGTACAAATTTTATACAAAATTACAACGGGCCGAAAGAAAGGGGCTCACCTTCAATGGTTCCATCCAACAACTCTGACACAAACGAAATCGTCTTTACCCATTATCTTGGTCACATTCCCAAAAGTGGAACGTCGTATGCGTTTGGAGCACTCACCAGAATCCTTTCAACCATGCCGGAATATCAACCATTGAAAGGTTTGGAGCGATTCCGTGGATGTAATATGGCGGCCACTCAAGTGAAGAAATGGAAGAAAAAATTCATGTATCAATACGGTGGATCACGATGTACAATGTGGATGACGGAGCCGGGCCTATACACGCCAGATGCCATGCACAGCTATGTGATCATCAGAGAACCCATTAGCCACACCGTGTCTATGTATTTCCACTGCAAAGAGTCTCGGGATCATAAACGTCTAGCGTATAGAATGCCGCCGACGTTCGACGAGTGGGTTCAAGCATGGCACACTGCTCTCCGCAATGCAACCAAACTAAGAGAAAACAAAGATTTTGCCTGCTATGATCCAATTGACTTCCAATCCAATGCGATTGCCTACAATCCAAGCCTAGGAAAAGAAGATCTCCGTAAAAAGTGGGAAATTGTTGGTGACAATGCGCAAATGGATAAAACCGTATGCCTCATCCTTATCAAATATACCGGGTGGATCCCCAAAGAATGTGACTGTACTGACCAACGGCGCCGGTTGGAAAATGTTCTCGAATACGACCCCAATCAACATGCTCATGGCGTCCAGCACCATGGTGCTACTTTCCAAACGACATCACAACAAGAGCAACTCATTTCTGAATTTCGAAGCGTGGACCAACAATTGTATGATTTGGTTGTAAACGAAATTTTTCCAGAACAGGTGCGGGAAGTAGAGCAACAGTACAATATTGCCATCTGCGACAAGTTCCGCGTCACTTCTGATGTCTCCTCTTGAAGATTACAGAAAATGCCTCTATTGCAAGATTAGAATGTGGACTTTGAAATTGAATTTCGTTCATTCTCCTAGATCTGTCTAGTCGCGAGCACGTGCCCGTTTCGCATCTCGATCCAGTCGTTCTGTAGAATGAATGCGGTTTAACGCTTGTCCTTTATCAACCACGCCGTCGGCTTTTGTTTGCGACAAACGTTTTTGGTTGCGGAATGAATGAGATACCTTGTCACGAGCCACTTCTTGATCGATGGGGATCCAACGACCTAAAGGGTCTTGACGCAAAAATCGTCCACCTCCATCATAAATAGACTTCACAACATCCTTGATCAGTTGAGTTTTTTCTTTCTTGGTAGGCAGAGCTTCGTAGAGAGGCCTTTTCGTTTCTACAATGTGCCGATACCGTACGTTTCCTTTATGGTTCTGGTATCCCTTTCCTCTTCCAAAAATAATATCCAACTCTCCTGGCACAATGATAGGCGAGCACTCAGTTTGCCATGGCTTCGACTTGTGTCTCAATTCGTCACAAGAATTTGGATCCAGAATCATAGCATCTGGTTCAGAAGACGAGCTCAGGAAGTGGTCTGACTGTAGTACGACATTGCTAACCGCATCTGACTGTATTTCCATCGCTTCTTGCAGTCTCCTTTGCTCCAAAAAATGAACATGGCCACTAAGATCAACTTCTCCCAAAGGAGATATTGGGAATGATACAGGGAAATTTACATTCAAACCAAACGTCATGAGCGCGTACTGAACTTCCATGTCGGTCCCACAATGGGAACGAACTCTGACAGTATTGCTCGACCCAATGAGTAGAGATGCGATTGTTGCGGCCGCTTTAACAACCATGTCGTTAACACAGACATGAATAGATGCTACCCTCAAAGGCAGAGCCCTGAGTACCCTGCCAAGACCGTGAATGACACTTCTGGATGCGAACTCCGCATCAAGACTGTACTGAATAATCACAACACCTTTTCGCTGTGTATCCTCGTCCCTTGCAGCAGTAGCACCAAGATAGAAGAATGCACGAAGCTATGTGGGGAAAGGTGTGAACTACCTTTAGCATAATGTTTCCACAAGGAGGAAAGAGTACGCACAACACATGCCCACTCACCAAGCTATTTTCATCGACTAACGTGTTCTGAAGTTTCCGAACACCCAAAAAGACGGCACGTCCGGCCCTGAGAAAAAACAGAAAGGCTGCAATGTCAGTGCACCCAAAATCTGTGTCTCTACCTTGCCTGTCTCAAGAAACAAATCAACTCACCGGTCTCGGGTTGGAAGCAGTTGCATACGACCGCATTTTAGACACGACATGGTCTCCTCGTCCAAGTCACCTAATCGAATATTGCGAGTCAACTTGTCAATACCAAACAAATTTCGTTTTTCTTCGAAGTATCGAAAAATGCGCTCAACCGCTTTTGTAACGTTGAATTGTTCTGCTCGTAAAAATGACAAGAGAAAGTCATGATTGGAGGGGCGACAATAATTGGAAAGAGAAGTACATTGCTTCGTTTCACATTGTTGCATGGCGAGTGCACATGCCGAGGGGCTTTTGGGATTCCGTTGTCTATCCTTCAGCATAGCTTTAGTCAATTTATGTTGAAGTTTATCCAGAGACTCCTGAACAAAACTGGGGCTTTCCTCGACCAAATCTGCCACTCCGTGAATGTCTTGCAGCACAAAATCACGTTCGTTCAAAGACAGTTGGTTTAGTTGGGAGGCAATCATTGATTCCGAAATACGAGGAGTCACACCTTCCACATCCTGCAGGGAAAGGCTGTCGAGACTCGAGACCTTTGGACAAAATGTGCTCCATTTCCGCTTACGAAGAATGAATAAAGGTAGAATTTCGGCTTCGAAGGAGCCTTTTGTCAACCTAGGGTCCCAACTGTATTCCATTTTTACATGCCAGAAAGGGGCCTTAGCACATCGGAACACTCAACTCGAGAGATATCTCAGGATGAAAGGCTCGAATTTGCTACAGCTCAAATCAACGACAATCACCTCCCGCAGAAGCTGTTTACAGTTAGTTTCGGGGATTCAGATTCCAAGCGTGAAGAGGAGAAATAGATCAACTCATGGAGACAAGAGTTCTTTTCGAATTTGGGGCCGCGACAAAGGATGTCATGAACTTTAATTACAGTTACGCGAGGATGATGTCATGATGAAAACAAGATATCCGAAAACAAATATCGTAATAATCGAAGAACACAGTCTTTCTTGGTAAGAGCAATAAGAAGATTGTGTCTTTCCAGTTTCGTAGGGGCATTAAAATTGTACCAGTATCGGATTTATCATCGCCCGGTCATTTTGTTCGCCCGAGTTAATATAGTTTTCATCGATTTCGCGCTTTTACTCTGTCAAATGTTCAATGTCCTGGCGTCCAAAATACTTTGTGGCTCCTGCGCCTTGCTCTTGTTGGCCGAAGCGAAAAAAATGCATGCATCATAATATTGACTGTGAATATGCGAAGTGCAAGAAATGTAATCCATAGTATTATAACAGTAGTAAGAATGCGTCGTATGGAATTTTCGCACTCGTGAGTACAAAAATAATGACATCATTTGGCAGCTGCACAAAATAGAAATCCGTGATAATAGAACATACTAACATGTATGATAAGTTTAAGTAGAATAAGTGATATACGTCGTCGTACTAACTACCTGTAAAAATCTTCCTGTCAAGTTGGCCTTTGGCCTATGCCAATCTAAAAATGGTATATCGATCTTAGTTCGTGACACCCCATGCACACAATTGTTCATCTTTGTTCGTCAGTCCAACGATGACTTGGGACTTGTGCTCGGTCAATCAATTCTTATGGCAAACGGTGATATAAATGTGTTATCTCTCAAGCAGCGAGGTACTGTTGCAAAAAGCTAATGGCCTGCCCTCCAAATTGCTGGATGAGAGCGTCCAAATCGACGGTATCGTCCAGTTGCATTCCGCTGGGAGTCGAACCATCGGCCTTGAAGATGTACGGCAAATCTAAGATTGTACCGGAATGGCAACAGTCCATCAACGAGACCATGTGGACGCCACGAGGAAGTGGCTTGATCAACGTTTCATACAAATCATCATCTCGAATCATTTCAGCACCCTCTTGAAAATCCACGGGAACAAGAGCTTCGTCAAACCCATCGTCCTCGTCGTTGTCATCATCATGGAGCTTGGTTCCGTGACCAGAATAATGCAAAAAGATGGCATCGCCGTCTTTTGCTTCGGAAACTACCTTTCTATAAGCTGCCATAATGTTGGCTCTGGTCGGCATTTTATGTTTGCCATCGTCCATCAAAACAACAATATTTTCTTCTTTGAATCCGTGGACGTCCATGATGTACTGTTTCTGTATCAGTAGTAGACAGCAATAGCACGAGACTTGAGTGCACTATCAAGACGTTGTCAAGTATGGTTGCTCCTCTACTATTATAGATCTCCATTCACTTACCATGTTGAGGACATCGTTGTGGCATCCGCTTAGCTCACCAGGATCGTGGCCGACATAGTTGATGCCAATCATCACGGCCTGTAGATATTCAAGGTAAAAAGGGGTTGGCAATGGGGCACCCAAGACGATGTATGACATGATTGCGCATCCTGTTGTCGTCCACTACAATATTCGTTCATTGGTACGCACCCGATGAGTTCCAGTGGCAGATTGTGGGATGAGATCAAAGTCCGTGTTGACATCAATAGGATTTGATGCCGTGAGCTGTGGAAATTGAGTGTATCCACTGGCAGATAAATCTTCGCGCATCTTCTCCAAGACTTCTGTAAAGCTCATTTTGGTTTCTGGAACCTGATGGTCCTTGTACAAGATTCGAAGCAACGTCGAAGTGCAGGCACCGCCAGCACGACCTGCTGGATTGGGAAGTTGGAACGAATGGACATTGGAAACGTCCGCCTTTTGATAGTAGGAAAGAGAAGATAGTTGAGCACCTTTACGATACACCAAATTATGACTGACAGTAATTTCACAAACGTACACTTGTTTGGGCGTCTTCACAACCAGAAATCATGCGAATGTCAGCTTTCATAGCGTCGGGCTTTTGATCTTCAAATGCTCGTTGAGCACCATCTTGATCAACAATCTTTGGTTTGTTGAAGCGCTTTTTGAGTTTGCGAAGGAAACGTCCCATGGTGAATTTGGTCGACGATGGAAATAGTAATAATATGGATACAGATGTGGTGAGTGAATGTTGTGGTATGGAGGACTTCGCCTATTTTGAGTCAACTGTCAATTGCGACGGAACAATGCAACGAGAAAGATCCGATCAATCGAACGATACCTGGACAAAAATTTGATACATAAATAACAATAACAGTAAATACGGTACCCTACTCATACCCGGTATCAGGAGTTCGGAGTAGACAATCCCACACCGTATCGTTATTTACTGTTAGTAAAATGCCAAATGCCAAGTCGTGCCAATAAATATACTCCGAGTAAGAAGTAATATCGATGATTCATACATACCGCGGAGTCATAGTATGGTCGGCTCTCTAGCTAGGTACACTGGTACTCCTGACAGTTTTTTTTGCTACCGTAGTAGATTGTTCTTGATGCATGATACTAGTACTAGATACACACTGCAGCCTATTGTACATAAACTATTGTCGTACTCCTTCAGTAGTAGTTCGGATCGACAAGGTAACCGTTTTGCCGACCCAAGTCTCTTGCCAAATCCTCTCATGTCCTTGGTTGAAGAGCTCGCTCTCCGGCCTTCCGGAAATGCTTGTTCTTCGTTCTTCTTGATCATGATGATGTTGCCGAGACGACGAATGTCAAGAATCGGGGCCCGTTGATACATTGGCAAGCGTCTTCATCCCCACCATAATTACATTGAATCAGGGATGGATGCATGTCAGCAACGCCACGAACTCCGAAAGTAATCTGTGTTATAGATTTACAGCACGATTATATATATAACAACAATCTAACCGTTGGAGTGACGATAATATGTCACACAGAACCGGCAAATACCTTGTAAAGTACCGGAGTTAAGTTTTATGATATGCGTAGTAGTAGTATTTATCGCTTCACCCATTGAGGTTTCTTGCGGGCTTTCAAATGTCCGACCTTCTTTCGTTCCACCTTACGAGGATCTCGAGTGAGGTATCCAAGACGCTTCAGAGGAGGCCGATACTTGTCCGGATTGTAATGGTTCAAGGCACGGGACAGCCCGTGTCGTATAGCACCCGCCTGTCCCGTCAGTCCACCTCCATGGACGATGGCCATAACATCAAACTTGCCGAGTGACTCCGTGGCTGCCAAAGGTGCCAGGATGTGTTCGCGATCTGTCATCCGATCAAAGTAGTCCACAAAGTCCTTTTGATTGACGACCACGTTTCCAAATCCCGGTTGGATCCAAACTCGTGCGGCAGCCATTTTTCGCCCACCCCGACCATACGATCGACCGCGTTCATCGATGATGGAATGTCTCACTGGAGGTTTGGCATTTTCCAACCACCGTTGTTTCTTCAAATCTTCTTGACGCTGTATTTCTTGCACTTGCTGGGCCAACTCCCATTCTTCTTCCTGCCATGATTCTGTTTGGTTGCCAGCGGCATTCGTACTTTTGGAAAGGGACAACGAATCGTCGTCGTCGTCATCATCTCCATAATCTCCAATCTCCAGAGAGACGGCATGACTTCTCCACTTTCGTCGTGCGTTTGGCGATTCCAGGTGTCCCGTTGGACGTGGAAGGCTAAAGGAGGGTTGCGACGAAAAGTAGACCTGCTGCTGTTGCTGCTGTTGTTGAGATATAGTTGGTACAGATGTTGTCGTTGCTGTTGCCGCGACAATTCTTTGGTTACCAACACCAACGAGGTGAGCGATGGTTCTGTTATTGCGAACAGTCAACGTCCCTAGTCTAGATACCAGATGCTGGATCATTGTGTCAAGCAACCACCAATGTATATAGCAAGATCAGCTGTTTTGAACGGCCTCTACTGAGTGGATTTTGATGCGGAATGGTACACTACCGGAAGCTTGATGTCACTACAGACAGACAGGACGATAAAGGGATAATCTTCTTTTAAAAATCAGTGATGAGAGTGATGAGTACGACGTTTAAGAGACGACAGTACGGTACACGAAAATGGTGGCCGAGGATCGTGGTGGTCATCTCAGCGACGGTACTAACAGCCGTAGGATGGTACTGTTACCGAATTGTACAGTACGACGTACACACAGTTCTACTTATACAGTTACGGTACTACGGTACCTACGCTTAGTAGCTAGTAGAGTAATCTCAACATCCCGTTGACTGTGAGTAGTAGTATGAACTACTACGTATGAACTTACAATTTGGGGTACTTCATTTATGGGATAACAACCATACTGTCGTAGGTATAACCCCATTAACGACGTATGACTAGGTAGAGGGTACAGCATGTTTGATTTTACGGATGATGATGTATGTTATTGTTGCGGTCGCCATTTTAGAATTACGTTGTATTGTTGAGAACAGCAGTGTGCTAGCTAGATGAGCTTTTGTCTGCGAGATACATGACAAAGTGCACATTGTAAGGTGTATGCAAACAGTGTCCTTGCTGCATCTTTTAAAGTTCCACATTGCCTATGTATTCTTCAATGTACTCCAAAACTGCAGCATCCATCCCTCTTCATTTTCAAGAGACCTCAAAAACGATGTTGCCACTTATTGTGAAGGATGCCGCAGCTCCATCTGCTGCCTTTCCCACTCCATCTACGATATAAAAATAGGTAAGAATGGTGGGATGACTGCCCACACGGCAGAGGGCAATTCTTACAAGAGAAAAGATTCATTTTGTTGCCCATGGGTTATTTGTTTTCACTTCCCCAAATAAGCTGTTGAGCAAGCCACTGTCCAATAAGGATGTTTCCTCCACATTATTATCGTTCTCACGGAGTCCAAATGAAGTGTGACCGCCCAAAAGTGATTGATCGTGATGTAGTTGTGGCATACATGTAGCAGCAAAGGGATTGGATGTGCGCATATCACCAAACAGATAAGGGGATTCTGCAATGGTCAGGTCATGTTCGTAACTCCGATTGCTGTATCCACTATTGTATAAATACCCATTGCTTGAGTTATACATTTCCTGCAATGGAAGAACCATTGGGGCTGAGGTAAAGCTCCGCGACGGAACATCTTGGAGATTTCCAATCGAATTAAGATTAGAAAACGCTGGAACATCTTGATGGATTTGGGTTGAAAGGCCAGGAGGTGGTCCAAATCCAGGTGGCGGCATCAGTGTCGGAGGTCTCTCAGCTACTTCACTGATTCGTTCCGCTTCCTCTGTTGCGCCGCTGGTACTGACATGCGTCCCAACCACCATGGGTGGACTTTTCGTACTTTGCGAAGCAAAATTTCCTGGAACAAGCAATGGTGGATCCGCACCATTTTGAGGCATCTGGTACAGTACAACATCGCCAGCATCGTCGTCCATCGAATCCATAAAAACGTCTCCGTCATCTTGGGGTTCGTTCTCATCTTTTTCTTGATATTTCTCCTCGCTCATGGCAAACACAAAAGATCCATCCTTCGCAATCGAAACGGGGGCAGGACATTCAGACGATGCAAACAATTTGCAAAGTTCCAGAAAACGAAATATCTTTGTTTTGGTTTCTTCTGTGCTGTTGCCGCTGACGGTTGATGCTCCAGCCGTTTCTTGCGTTTGCGAAATAGGATTTAGTTCTAAGACCTCGATGGCTTCCGTAGGACTGATGAGACCATGGTCGGCATCCATACCATCACCATTTCCGAGACGAAACGGTTGGTATCCCTTGAGTGCTTGGTATTCCTTTAGGCGCATGATACCGAGAGACGGGGCATCCTCTTCGGTTTGCGGCAAATGTTGCAAGTTGTACCGATCGACGAGTTGTCGTAGAGAATTTCCAATGGTGACAATGCTATTCCAAAAGTCAATTTGCACGTTTTGGGAGGCATCATCCGGCCAGCGTTCATCCAACAACAACCCGAGGCTGTTGACAAACTCCAACAAAATAATCAATGGTAGAAGCAGGCGTACAGATGGCACACTTTTGCCCGGATGTGCCTTTTCCAAGATCCCCACTAAAGCACTTTCCATTCGTTTTGCCAAGGTAGTGCCAAGCATGAACAAAAAGGTGGAGGGAATCTTCGTCGCCAGAGTCGTGTCAATTCCAGGATTGTCAACGTTTGATGTAAGACTGTCGACAGTGGAAGTGGCGTTTTGAACGGAAAAAGTGCAAATGACGACCAGTCGACATAAAAGGCTGTCTCCAAAGGCAGAATACTGAAGTATCGAAGAGAGAGAGGCAACAACCGTGTCCATCTTTTCTCGAAGGGATCCCATATCGACAGAGCCTTCTTCTTCACCATTATTCTTCTTCTTCAACAAAAGAAAGAAATCATACTGCAAGTCGACGAAATGCGACAGCAGGGACTTACTAGCAGCGTTCTTTTTTTCTTTCATCAAGGACAAATCCTCTTTGGTGGGTCGTTTTCCGTTGCGGCTGCCGGTAGTTGCGATCATAATGGAATCTTCCGACAGGACGGTCGGTTTCGTGTCGCGTCCAAACTCTTGTTGCTTTTCTCGATTGGTAATAAAGAGACGATCCAGGTTGCCGGAGGAAGTAGAGAACTTTTCATGTGTGGCCAGTAGCGACCGCGCATACCAGTACAACGAATTGCAGTAGTTGTCGCGATTGAAATTGACGACCGCCAGTTGATTGTAGGGATTCCCGTATCCGGGCCCCAATTTGCTGGCATTCAAGTAATACGTTTCAGCCTTGTTCAATGATTCTGCATACCGCTGCAAATCACCCATGTAAATGTAAAGCTTGTACAAGCCAGCAACTACACCTGTAAAGGTAGAATCAAAGGGAGGTTTTGGGATTGTTGGATCGCACATTGCAACAGACGAGTCCTGACTGCTGTTTTGTTGTTGGTGGTGGTGTTGGTCGTCGTCGTTGTGCAACGTCGCTTGAGATTCTTGTATCTGCTGACTTGTGTCGGCATCATTTGACTGCTGTGTAGGAGGCGGGACCAACTTTCCCAAGTAATCGTTGATCAAGTAATCATACAAGGTAATGGCTTCATGCAAAAAGTTCTTGAATCCATGTTGGGTTTGTTTCAAGCTCGGGGATTGTTTTCTCTTTTCTCGGTTGACACGCGACCGCCATTCCTTGATGGGGTTGTAAAAGCAACTCCTCCAGAGACGATGAAAGCACTCATTTTCCATCGCAAACTTGGGACTGGTCATGATGAGATCGCTCAAGACTTCACAAAGATGATGACGATGTTTCTGGGCCATCTCCATAGTATTACCACTACTGGTCGTTCCAAGCTTTTGCAGTTGGTCTTCAAGATTCGTGGCTCGTTTCAGTTGCTTTTCCAGGTACGATTGGACTTGAGACGCGGTGCTTGCGTCATTTGGTTCGTTGGATGCCATTGTCACTTGGACCCCAGGACGATGATGACGTTGGGAGGAGCTTGGCATAATTTCGTTGATTCTCTTGGATGCTGATAGTCCAAATGTAGTTAGTGCTTCTGTTTCTTCTTCTTCTTCGTGTTGTTGACGTGACTTCTCAGTGAACCGTCCCGATTCTATTCTTTCTCTTTACAAAAATGACAACTGTTTCTTTTGGTCACCATGTGCATGATCAATGTAACTGAACTTTTTTATGTACGTCGTAGAACAGTTCCTAAACGTGTGAACAAGAAGGGGAGCGAAATGGAAACAAGACTCGTCGGGATAATGATGAAGTATTGACTGTGAGAACTGACAGTGATAACGAACGGAAAATGTTCGTTGTTGTTGTTGTTGTTGTGACGCAACGGACACAGCCTGATGATGATGATGATGAGTATTACTTTATAGAAAAGCGAGGATTGAAGTTGAGAAAATAATGAAAATTGTCACGTCACGAGAGAAAAACAAAAACGTGAGATTCGTTTCACAACAACAAAACAAACAAACGAACGAACAACCAGTCACGGCCTCTGTACTACGCACTAACAGTAAGTAGTAGGTGCAGTGTCTATCAACGATCGCATTGCGGAGAACGATACGTCCTTCTTCACTTCAACACTCTAGTAGAAGCCATTGATTGCTTACCAACTACTACAGTAACTGTTACTATCAAATCAAACAATGATGAAGGTAACTCCGAAGAAGTGTACAATGCAAAGGTTGTGCATGCTGGACGTCTGTGGTCGAGGCGGCAAATGTTTTTTGGGATTCCTCCTACGTTTTTATTACTACCAGTAACTAGGTAGTAGTCGTACGTAGTATACGACGAACATCCAGTACGTCATACACACGGAGGACGAGCCGTCGATAGTAGACTACCGTACCTACCGGTAGTACGGTAGACTTACGGTACCGTACCGGTAGTGACTGTGAGATACTGATGACTGTGAAGATGATGATTCCCTTCCAATACACTTTCATTCGCGCGTTGGCGGAAAAACTCGTACCATGACTATCGCAGACTGATAAAAATAGAGTACCGTAGTACGTATGAACAAGAAATGGTATGTATGAAGCCATACAAAATAACACACGAGTACACTCGCTGTCATCACTCTACTGTCATCACTGAACTTCATCACAGTCTCATTACATCAGGAAAATAATACGTAGTAGTCAAACTCCTTCACCAAGAAGAGATCATTCCCAACAAACAATATCATCTATCCTCAAGGCTCCAGACACTCCGATGACGGCTATTCATTGAAGACGTGAGCATATGCCCATTCAACGATAGTAATATATAAAGTGATAGATTCACGATGATTGCGCCAAGATGGTCAAACTTCATCGGTACTACTAGTACCGTACTACACTACTACCACTACAGTATATGATACAGTGTCATGTTTATTGATGGAACGTTGTTACACCAGTTACATATTTGCACTTTTTTTTTTAATTGTCCAGAAGGGAAGTACCAAGCCCTTTGAACCACTACTTCCGTCATTCGACAATTACAATTACTTTCACTTCACACAATCACAACTTGGGTCACGAGCTCACGATGGATTACTATATCACTCTTTATCACTTGTTATGACAAAAAAATCCAACCGTCCATGCCTGACTCATTATTTTGGTACACTTTTTTAAGCGTCTTCGGGAAGTTTGGGCTTCAATTGGTAAATTTGGCCACCACGATCCAATTGGAAGGCAGACAAGATTCCACTGCTTTGGGTGTGCGCTTGAAGAACCAACAGAATGTCCTTGTCGTTGATGGCAACAGATGCATCGGCTTGACGCTTAGCGAAACCATCATCATCACCAGAAAGGACAAAGTCGCCATTGTCGTCCTTTGCAAAAAACGCCGAGAGATCGACCACTCCGGAGAATTCGTGTGCAGTGGCTCGAGTGAAGGTTCCCTTGGGAACAGAAACGCCGGCTTGCATGCGAGTGTTCAGCGCACCACCACTCATAGCCAAGAAGTAATAGGTCAGCTCTTCACCGTCGTCGTCGTGCTCCAAATGAGCGAGAACTGCTCGTTCACCGTATTGGCTCCCAGAGTCCTCCTGGATGATCACGTAGAGTTCATCGCCAGCTGCAAGAACCTCTAGTCCATCGATATCTTCGAAGGTAATGCGGCTAAAGAAGATGAAGAAATTATGAACATGTGAGTTTTAAAAGAGAAAAAAAAACACGGCATGAAGCAAAATCTGAAAAATACTTACGGCCTATAGACGCAAGAAGAATAGCAGGATGGTAGGTAGGCAGACGAGGAAAACAAGCAGCGTAGGTGAAAGCAAAGTGGGGCAAGTAAAATATCATCAGTGATGTGAGACGTAAGCGATTGGGGCGGAGCAAACAGGAAATCCCTAACACTGTGACAAGGCTACGTACTCTTCGGGATTGTCATAATTCATTGTGGCATCACCGGTGACGTATTGACCTTTTCCTCCGAGTTCAATTTGCTCGGTGACGTCAAGCTCTCCTTGGTAAACGTAGTACGATCCGCGGAAGGCGTTGGGGGCCACTTGTCCATCTCTCAGGTCTGCGAAGCGACCCACGACATCCTCGATCTATCATACACAAACAACAACAAAAATCCCAGAGGATTGAGGTATGGGTTAAAAGAATATCACATAGCAACGATAGCGAAACTTACATAGTAATGGCCAAAGTATCCACACGTCGAGCCTTGGATGAACGCAGCACCCGAAGAAGGGCGGGGATCAGGAGAAACATGCTCGGTCTTACAGCCAGCCATGTCATTTCCCATTCCATTCCACCAAGCATAGTTCTCACGGCCACTTCCTTCTCCTGTGTAAGGTGGTTGATCTTGGTAGTCCCACGATCCGTCATACTCAAAATTACGGACTTGACCATCCCATTGCCAAGGTTGCTTAAGCCACCACCCGTCCACCTTGGCACCATTGGTGGCCTTTTCGGCATCTCGGTGGAAATCGTCTCTCCACAAACCGCCGGTTGGTCCATTTTCGGACATGTCGATAGCAAAGCCGTAAATGTATCCGTAACGCAGCCCATTGCGAGCTAGAAAATCATCTGCGGGGGCATCACTTCCATCTTCCATCTTTCCCTTCACTCCAATGTAGATGCGAGCAGGGTGGATGTCGTTGGACCAGGTGTAGTTTTGTCCATCGGATCGTTTGAAAAGGGAGTTGCGCATATCGAGAGTGTGTTCGAATCCGTCTGCAGATCCAACAGGGGGAAAAGGCATAATGAGGTGAAATGTAATTCGAACCGAGAATATGCACTAGATGTGTCTGGATTGATTTTCGACAGATCTGTACGCACAACGTTTCATACTTACCAAATGCGCCATTGTAACCACTGAAAGCGAACATGGTGTATCCTTCGACCTCGGGATTGATTTCAACGATCTTCTCGAAGCCACCAAGAGTGAAAACTCCAAGAGCATAATCGACGGAATTAGCAAGGTCAACTGCGTGGGCCTATGGAAATTAGATAATTAAACTGTTAGGAGGGGCGTGATCAAGTGCTTAGAGGAAGAAAAGACCTCACTTACCGAAAGTCCCACGAAAGAAGTACCTGGAGCGTACGTCATCCACTCCTCATTGGTGATGAACATATCGTCTGAGAAAGAAGGGCAAGTTTGGTTCAGAGAAATTATCTTCCCATAGTCACGGTGTTCATTCAAGGTTGATTTTATGACATACCTTCGACTCCAAGGTTGGGTCCCCACTGGTGCTTCTGTTCGAGATGAGCTGAGCACAAGGATTGAAGGAACCAATCAGACTCAGCTGGAGGAGCTGCAACGACATAGTTTCCATCAGCATCGGTATTGCTGAAATGAGCACCAATAGTTGTTGGCCCGCTAAGGTTTCGAGGGCCAATCTGTATGAAAGCAAAGCGAGGCATGTGAGAGAAGTGTGTCCGAGTGGTTCAAAAACGCGGTCAACTTGACACGGTCACTTTGCATACCAATTCTCCCTTGAGGTTGCACATAGTGGAAATAACTTGTCCCATGCCGACGACCATGGAAGAGGCAGGTTCATCGTTATCCATGAACTCGGACATCAATGTACGATCGTAATCGATGTATTGAATGTGGGATCCGCCCATTCTGGATTGGCCATCGTTGACAAAATTTCCGTACGATTCAAAAACAAGAGGACCGTAGGACTCAGATTGGAAAACAACACGGACTGTCTCGTCATCCAAAAGGTAAGCACCGATTCCATCGGGAACTCCAACCAGCATTTCTCCCAACGAGTCGGGACAGACACTACGTTCTCCCATGGTTGCAACAACTTTCATGTCCATAAAAGGAAAGTCTCTATTGGCAGCCAAGGAAACGAATAAGATATCAAGACAGTGCAAGGAAAATGATAACGGCAAATACAAGCCGAAAAACTTACGTGTCTCCAGACATTCCATCCTCCACAACAGTATCGGGAGAGGCGCTTGCATCGCTGGCTTCGGCAAGTAGGGCTGATCACAAAATTGGAAAAACTATTAGATGATCCCCCAAAACAAAGTACAACACTAACAATAAAGATTATTTACTCACCAGTATTGGATCCAATCCACTCTCCACCCATGTATTGTTCATAAGCCGCGATGACTTGCTGGCCACCAAGTGTTGTAGTGAGAAGTAGCTTGGTGTCATCTGGGAGGGGAGAGAGTTCCGTCATGGAGCAGATGCGAGAATCCTACAAAAAAGGAAACAAAACACAAAACGATTTAAGGGACGAATCGTATGAACATAGTGCAAGCTGTTTTTTCTAACAGGAAAGCAAAATCCCAGCAAAATCTCCGGAAATCGCTTACGTCCTGAAGCTTTCGAAGCGTCTTGGCATTGGCACCAGCCAAAGCAAGTAAAAAGGCAGCGTTGATCTGGAATATCATCTTGATTGGCAGCAAACAAGATTTCTCCTTCTTCCACAAACTGTTTTATGAGCACTTGTGCGTCGTCACTGACTGCGTTCCCGAAAGATTTGGAGAGAATCTAACAGGTTGTCGGTGCGGCTATCGTCGTCGTTGGAACGTACTTGATGCCAAAATAAAGATCTTTCCAACATTTGATTCGCCATAAAAAGATATTAACAGATTGGGGAACGCAGCGGAATCACACAGCCTGGGAATCAGTTTGAATCTTCGTGTGACGAGCCCAAGGAGATTCATTCCTTGGGTTGAATAGTGAAACACCATCAAAGAAATAATTACGCTTTTCATTGTAACAATTATTTAACCCTTAACCAAAATAGGGTTGGAAACGAATCTCGGACCAACAAAGAAATGAAATTTTAGACGGGGATTTGGATGAATCTTCCGAAACGAGACAACCAACTTCAACTCGACAGGTGACGGTTTAGAAGACAGAAATGAATTTTCATAAATAGAAACAAAAAATCTTAAAACTTCGAGAAGTCGTAAAAGTAGACCGATCGGTCAGTTCGATTGCAAACGTCATAGGACCTCTATTGCCGGATAGGTGAAGTTCATATCACCTTTTCGTATTTTCCATTTTCTTCTTTTACAGTTAGTTTACAGTTAATTAAGTGAGGGGTATCTATTCCATCTCTCCACTTCTTACTTTGTATCGTTGAACAGCAGAAGCTCCTCCACCAACTCGCTGGCTAGTACTTGGTCTACAAAGTTTCGACCATCTCTGTAGAACCAGGTATACCACCAATTTTTAGTGCTAGCAACAAGGAACGAATGGCCGAATGGGAGAGTGTTGAAATCGAATCCTCGTCCTGACAGCTTGCGTTTCAATGCTGAAGGGGAATAAATTCTCTTTTGGGTTGATAGCCCTGTCTCATCTTGTTCAGTAATGAGAATGTCTTGTGACGACGTTTTGGGTCGAGACCACAAGGCTGGTATATGCGACCGGACATCCACAAATATCTTGGTCCATCCTAGCGAGTTCAAAGAATTGGCCATGTCGGACATAGATCCATCAACATTGCGATCTAAAAGTGGGCGTTGACAAGTTCCAGTCTCGTCCGAATCCCCGATGTCGCCTCGGACATCACAGGATTGTTGTTGTTGTTGCTGCTGCTGTTCCTGGGATGATCCAATGGATTCGTCATCAGGCGACCATGACCGCGATGTGACAAATCTGACGCTTGGGAAATGTGGAATGATAGAGTCGTCCCCAGCTTTTTTTGTGGATGCTGAATGCTTCTCGTTTGTCGTAGAAAGACTTTCATTTTCCAAAATGAAGTGTGCCGAACTGTGTAAGATTTCGCTACCATCAGAATCGTGGTGATTGTGGATTTCTTCGTTGCAATGGTGGTCGTCGTCATCATCGGTCAAGAAGGCTGCTGTGGCAGTGTGTACAGCAAAGTCGGTCGAGAAGGCGTTGGCCATGGCCAGTCGTTTCTGGAATTTTGACAATGGGAGTAAAAACATGGGATCGAGACTCATCTGTTGAATCACATCCTTGTAACAATTTGTGTCAATTGTTTGCACGGTGGAACAGCGTTTTCTTGGCCGTCGAAAAAGATCTCGACCGGTTTGTCCCAAATACCAAGCTACCACTGGTTCCAAACAAGAGGGTAAGTTCCAATACGTCATATGCTGAATTCCCAAATGAGGTGTGGCCACCGTAGCAAACAAATTTGGAACGACCGCGATGGAATGATTGTTTTCCTCAGCAGATATGTTCCAGTCAATGAATGGCAAGGAGTATCGACTGTACAAACCACCCAAAGAAAATCCAAGAAAAGATAATGCAATCGTGTGCTTTTGTTGTTGTTGTTGTTGTTGATGATGATGATCATGTTCCGATGTATCTGTTCGTTTATTGGATTCCAGGAGCGGCAAAATCTCATCTTGAAAGTATTCTCGCAGTAAATGGTTGATTTCTTGTGCCAATCGTACTCCTCCCGCTTCAATCCCATCCAACGAGTCGGCTTCGTTGCATGTGGCCGAATGAACCACCAATTTCGTTACTGTTGAGCCACCGTTTGACTGTCGTTGTTCCAATTCTCGTTGCAGTGCTTGCTGAACGTATCCAAGCTCTCCTGCATTGCCCATTATACCATGAACCAAGATCATCAAATGATGAATGATTGTGGTCGTGACAACAACAGCTGTACCATTTGCCGTGACGCTCTCCATTTTTGTGGATTACTAATGGAATGATGGAATAGTCAATTTCGGATTAGTGGTGTTGTGGTAGTACAAGTATGGTGGTGCTGACTGAAAATAGTGTGCCTGCCTCTCAACCCTCTCTCAAGGAGATGAAGTTGTGCGGCATGAATTGTGTTTTAGCGGGTTGTGAGAGAAAAGAGGAATGTGATGACGTTCTATAGCTTCCGAGTTTTTTCTTGCAACTAAAAATTTACGTAATAAACTGTGATGTGAAAATAATACTGGAGTAGAAGGTCTTGTCATGGTCTTGCTGTCTCTCGTCTCTCCAGCTTCGCTTCCATTCACAGTCAGTCGTTGCAAGAAACGTCAAACGGGATTGAATCTTGGTAATCATCAAAAAATACCCGTTAGCTATCGTCGGTAAATGGTAGTATTCTGCTCTCTTTTACCCTTTCGCTTCACAGTCGCACCCTTTGGTTGTAGGAGGCAGTAGTGTGACGGAAAAGATGATGCGGAATACGACCATGACAGAAACGATGTCGGAAGCACCAATGCTCCAACAATGATAATGTGAATCAATTTTTTTTAAATTAGCTTTTTGGCCAACTATTATTGTTTGGACTCTTCACCTGCAACCTGTTTTCGATTTTCTCCATTAGCATCATCAGTGCCGTCCGTGCCTTTTCTCATAGTCCCTTGTTGTAGTAAAAGACCTTGTACGGTTGTTGGGTCGTGGGTTCCACCAAATGTTGAAATTGTGGTTCGACATCATTCGCATCTATTTCGGCAATTTGTGGGAAAATGGCCGTAGTGACAGGCAAACCCACCCCAAAGCTAACTAACAACAAAAAGGTGGTGAGAGGTACACGCGTTCGTGGATTGTTCTGAACCAATCGTTGAAAGGGTGGTAGCATCCCCATGAGGACAGGTGGCAGAAAGTAGACGGGTGCTTGTAGCAATGCTCTGGAAACAGTCGTCGAGTTGACACCTCGTCGTGCCGCTTCCTGACTGGTAGATCCTTCCAATACGTTGTTGCCGGACGCGTCTGTCAATGGAATACCAGTGTCGATTTCGGGAGATCGTACAATGTAACAATTCAAACTGGACGCGACGACCGCCGATGGAAATGCGACGTATTTCATCAACGCCTTGGCTTGTGCTGCAGGATATCGCCGTTGAATAAAGGTTGCCAATCCAAACGCTACAGTCAAGGCAGATCCAACAGCAGCTGAATAGGATGTCAATAGTGTTTGGTTGCTCATGGGAGAAGAGGCATTACGATTCTGTCGATATATTATTGAAAAAACGGAACGCATGTCAGCAAAACATCACCATCAAGTACCAATTCGTTGATGAAGTAGCCATTCTTCCATTTTGTTTTTTATTCATCACTTACGTAATAATTGACGAGAGCATTTTGAGATTGGTTGACCCAAGACCAAAACAACAACGAGGGCGTGCTCGTCGATGCGACCATAGCCACACAAATGGGCCCATTGTAGGGGACATATCCACTCATTCGAAAGGGTCTTGGAATGACTTCTTTGGTATCAGGATGAAGGGCAGCATCGGAAATACGACGTGCTTCCCACAGTGTTCGATGCTTTTGTTGATCCGACAAAGTACCGTCTAGTCCGTCAAATCCCTTTTCCAACACAGATTGGGCTTGTCGTACTTGATCTTCCGTATAGAGTAGCAAACGTGGATCACAGGCCAACAACATACGTGAAAATCGTCCCATGAACTCGTCTTGCGAGTATCTCTGTCCATTGGGCGAATAGGGCAAACAAGAGTCTGCCGTCATGTTTTCGACCAAGGCAGCAGCCGCGCTGACTACGGAGACACCAGCGAGAGCTGCCATGAGACTGGCACCAATCGGAACGGCAGCATCTTCGGCAGCGTTCACAGTTTGTTTCTCTGTGCCAGTGGCGGCGGTGGCGGATGTCGACGTTGACGTCGCTGAAGAGACAGAGGCATTTCTTCGTGGGAAGGTGCGAACCACAAAACCAGATCTCATCGCGGAAGAATGCGCCACTCGAGAGGCGGCAGAAGTAACAGTTGCAATCATTGTGGATAGTGTGTATATGAAAGAATTTTGGATTGTAATATTGTGAACCTATGACGTGGTTGTGTTTTGTGTTTGATTTGCTGCGACTTTTGTGGCCACTCGACAGGAAAATTTTTTATGTTTCGTTTTGTGGATGGTGTGGGTTTGCGATGAGACTGACGAGTGTATTCAGCCGCATGTGATTTTAGGTATGAGAGTGATGTGAGGTGAGACGACGAATGGAAACGCGAGACGTGTTGATGGGATGCTTACATGTTACAGTTAATGAGAATCCTATCCTTCCCGCTTGTTGAACTTCCGAACAACCGATAGAGAGAAAATTGAAAATGCAAGTTCCAAGGAATGTTCTCCCTCCTGATTGGCTGCCGCATCAAAAGAGAGCATTCACAGTCATATTTTTATACCATTCGAAATTTTGAGCATATGCTCATACCTACTACCTGTAAGTACCATTCCAAAGTAGTCTTCACTTTCACTGTCAGTTTTTCTCAAAAGAGAAGTTGACTCACCTCTGTTCCTGCCAACTGCCAAGCTATGATACGATCGTACCGGTAGAAGAAGGATCGAGGCAATGCGGAGAGTCAAGCCGGAGGCAACTCTTGGTAGGTGATTTTGGTGTATAACAAAAAGCTCTTGCAAGAGGATTAACTGTAACATCAAAAATAATAATGTTTTTTTTAATCCTCACTAGCTATGATTGCTTTTATCTAGTACTACCCCAGACAAAAAAAAACATCGAAAACTCCCAACGACAAATATGCTTACTATACATACATAAATTGCTTGCTTGTTGTGATTATTGCAAGAGAAGAAAAAGAAGCTACTAGTGAATACAAATTGTTCACAGGCGTTGTATTCCCTCCGATCATGTCAGCAGCATCTCTTTCTCTGTCGCCGACATCTTTAAAGCCATCAAGAATAAGCAAAAAGAAGCTTTCTTGCAATGTTTTTACAGTGATTACAGTTAATAAAGGTTGCGTTGCGTGGAGGAGAACTGACTACCGGTAGAAGAACGTCATGACTGTTCAAGCACGACAACAAGAACAAATAATGAAAGGTGAAAAAAAGAAGAAATCATGTCGCCTCTCGCTCGCTCTTTCCATCATCCAGCAAGGAGAGAACTCAAATTCTGCAGGGGTTTCGAATGCAGAGGTGTTTCTATTGGTAGAACTTGGAGGACGACTTATCTGGAAAGACTCTCACACCGCTTCTCCATGTCTTTGAATTCGGAGGAAAGTTTCGAGGGGTGACAGAAATTATACAATGATTTCTGGGTTCGTACCAACGATGTCATAAGTACGTACTGGAGTATGTATGATCACGTCATCATACGGAACGAAACGTCTGACGTAGGCATACGCATCGAAATTTAGAAGACAGATGCGTGATATTTTAGTAAAGAGGTATGTGTATGACCTGCAAAGTCTCTGCAAGGCATACTGTTTCATCCTCTCACATTTAGAAACGATTTAGCCTTTTACCTCTGTGTAGCGATCGTTTATGTCCCTGCCAGCACCTCAACTGGTAGCAGTAACCTAGTCCTGACTTCAGTCCTTTATAAAATCTGATAGATTAACAGTCGCAGCTAGCTCCCTAGCTGCAGCAACTCATTTCAGTAGCAACGATCGTCCCATCTGCGCGGTCATTTCTACTACTTTTCCTGTCTCTGTTGATACAACGAGACACTTTCGCTACCTCTGTTGCTCTTACCCAAGTTCAACGAGGAACGGTCCATCAAGCGACCACAAACGTACTGCTAATCAACCATTAGCACAATATCAACCAGATTGTATCTCCTAACCTACGACAGAGATATCATCGACATTAGCTCTTCACTTCCTGACGTCACGTCACAATTGAAAAGCTAGTCTCTACCATGTCCCGCAAGACAAAGAGTCAACGCCCAACGGTGTTCGACGAAGAGCAGGATCCTCCTGCCCAGACCGCTTCGACCGACGACGAACAACTGCTGAGTGACATCTTGAAGAAGGCTCTTGGATTGAAGGAAGCCAGTGGACCTGTCGCATCGGCACTCGAGAAGTATGGAGTCACGTCCATCGACACTCTGCTTGGCCTCGACTACGACGACATCAAGCACATGACCTTCGATGCCCCGGATGGTTTTGGGGACGACGGCATCACTCCCAAGTTCACATCCTTGGAGCTACCTAGGGGACATCAGTCACTGCTGATCCATCTGAATACCTTCATCCTACATGAGTACGAGGACAACGGCAATGACATCCGGGGCGACTGGACACTCTTCGACGCAGACGCCTTCAAGAAATATCGCGGTTCTCCAGAAGCCCTCACACGCTACCAACATTTCAAGGGTACCCATGTTGGTCCGCCCCAACCTGGTCCCACCCAACTGAACCAATTGCCCCCTTCATCCGGATCCATCCAACAGAACTCGGACCCTGCTAACAAGGCAATCCAAGACTGGAAACGAGGAGTCAAGAGGGATCCGACCATATTCGATGACCTGAGCAGTGACGCCATCTGGGAAAGTGCAAGGCCACCCGACGTTGTGTCTTGTCCAAGATCAGCTCGATGCAATAACTGCTTACGATCCCAAGAAGAAACCCACCATAGAGCAGTACAAAAGCCTCCTTTTTAACGCCGCTGTACGGAAAGATCGCAATCTCAAGGGTGGTTCCAAGAAGTCAATTGCCCGTCGTGTCTACATGCACGAGTCTGAACAGCCACAACCTCAGGAATATGGCACGTACTGTACTGACACACCCTCCTACCAAGTTATGAGATCTGAGACCTCAAAGCTCAAGCCCCCATCAAAGTCAGTCCCACCGCGAACCAAGGCCACGCTTCGTTGGGACCAATGGAGGGACCTCCCTGACGCAGCTCGTCAACTTTGGGACAAGCTCGACGAAGGTGACAAATGGACGATATTGAGATATCACGATCCATCCCAACCGAAAACACAGCGGGTCGAAGCTAAATACCACGACCTGGCCCAGGAGATTGATGACCAGCACGGTTTCACACAACTCGTGGTATACGGTGTTAACCAACATAATACCTCTCGACCAAGTCCTGTTCACCAGCCCGAACCCGTCTCCCATCCCACCGACAAGGCGAAGGACAACGGTGTCATTCAAGGACTGCCACCCGGTCACCCTCAACGCATGCTGTCCAAAGCATACAGTGTGAACACCAACGAGACGAAATCAGTTACGATGACCTTCGGCAAGGACAAGATCACCTTCAACACGAATGTCCATCGCATATCGTACAATGCCAGCAAATCTAGCATCTCACGACGGACTGGTGCCCTTGTTGACCGTGGCGCCAACGGTGGTATTGGCGGTGCTGACGTACGTAAGTTACATGACATCGCAGACACCGTAGTCGACATTACAGGCATCGAGAACCACCAAGTACGAGATGTACCTCTGGCAGTCGTTACAGGAGTCCTTCGCTCCAACCGCGGTCCTATCGTTGGGATCTTTAACAATTATGCCTACACTGGTAAAGGACGTACGATCCATTCCTCACCGCAACTAGACCATTTTGGGCACGATCTTGACGAGAGATCCAAGAAGGTCGGTGGATCTCAACGTATCATCACCAAAAATGGATACGTCATCCCCCTCAGCATCTCAAATGGACTCCCGTACATCTCGATGCGTCCTCCTACTGATAAGGAACTCGACATGTTACCGCACGAAATCATGACCTCACCAGCACCATGGGATCCCGCCGTCCTTGATTACAACATTGACAGCGACGACGACGATTTCTACGATGCCCTGGAAGACTCTTCCATCGCTCTCCACGATCATGTCGACGAATACGGTGACTACCGACAAGTGTTTTACACCGAGCGCATGCTTCACGACGCCTCAGCTGACGGTATAGATGTTGACCTCATCACAGCCCCTCTCGATGATGCTCGCCTCTTTGACTTCTTCTCCTTCAGTCATAATGTTTCGCCCAAACCACCCGACTTCGATCGTCTTCGTCCCAACTTTCTGTACAAGTCTGACGAAGTCATTCAGAAGACGTTCGAACGGTCCACCCAAATGGCTCGTATACCGATGAGTCACCACCTTCGTACTTGGTATCGTTCGCCCAACCCCGCTATGAACGTGCCACGTCGAAACGAGGATCTGCTGACCGACTACGTCTATTCTGACGTTCCCGCCATCGACGACGGCAGCACCGGTGCCCAGGTATTCTTTGGACGAGACACTCACGTTTGCGACGTCTATGGTCTTAAGTCCGAGAGCCATTTCCCGAACGCCCTTCAGGAAAACATCCGCCAACGTGGTGCCCCCAACCGTCTCGTGTCCAATTCTGCCACCTACGAGACAAGCAAGCGTGTACATGTCATCCTCAACGACCTCCATATTGGTGACTGGCAAAGTGAACCCCATCATCAGCACCAGAACCCTGCCGAACGTCGTTGGCAAGATATCAAACGCCTCTCCAACGACATCATGGACCGTACTGGGTGCTTTCCATCTTGCTGGCTTCTCGTTCTTTGTTACGTCATGTTTGTTATGAATCACCTGGCCAACCCAGCTCTAAACTGGGACATTCCACTTCAACGCCTCACCGGGAACACCGTTGACATCAGCATTCTTCTCCGGTATCCTTTCTGGCATAAAGTGTATGCCAATGTCCCAAGTGCGACCTACCCATCAGACACACGTGAACAACTCTGTTGGATGGTCGGTTTCTCCGAAACAGTCGGACATGCCATGACATACAAGCTTCTCACCTGCGACACCAACAAGATCATCCACCGTTCTAGTATTCGCTCCGCTGAAGACCCCTCCACGATTAATATTCGAGCAGCTCCCGTTGACGGGGAGTCCTTAAAACAACATATCAAATCCAAACACGATATGCTGCAAGAAATTTCAACGGTATCTGACGAACACACAACAAACCTCCCCATTGACGTCACGGGGAGATCAGTCGTGATCCCACAAGAGAACGGGGAGAAACTCCGAGCGACGATCATGGAGGTCATCACTAACTCTGGAGACAAATCCACGAAAGGCGAAAACACAGAATTTCGATTGGCTTATGAGAAATCCGATGACAGGATTCTGCCAAGATTGGAGTTTTGGTTCTTCGTTCGGAGTGAGCAAAACTCCGGCAGATACGATGAGGCTAACAGCGGTAACGATAGCTTGAAAGAAAGACCGGGGATATCTCCAGAAGGGAGCCGGTCTAAGAATATCCTGCTTGATGCGTCCACTACACCAAGATCTCAGGGTCAGAGATCCAGCAGGCTTACAGGAACTGATGAAAGTTACGTGTAAACTGTTGATATTCTTATTAATGAGAGTGTTACAGGAGACTAATTTCTTTCTCCAACGTGAGTGTGCTTCCATGAAATACATTTGAACAAAGAACAGAATACTGAATTCTACGTAGACATGCGCAGAATTTCCCTGTATTTTTTGTCATTTGCCGCCACCTCAGTCTTTGTGGCGAATCCATGTGTGAAGATCTTCAATCTGTCGTGACGTCAAAACCGTGACCCAAAACGTGTGAGACGATGCCATTTATAAATCTTCTATAAATCTTGTCACTCCCCACATCGTCGGTTCATGTAGATGCATTGCGGTTTTGATCTGTTCCGGCAGTATCGCCCCCTTTTAGACAACAAAGCTTAGGCAAGAGTGGATCCTCGTGATCTTCCTCAAGTGTCTGTATCTTGGGGTGTCTTGAATCAATGACCAATGAGTGATCGATAGAACTTGGTCCAGGAAAGACCGTAGGTTCGTTTCTGGGTGGTCTCCCCTTTCAAGAGGAACACAGGCATTTGTTCTGGACTTGGAGCCAAAGAAGCGGACATATCCTTCAGTCATCTTCTTTGGATACTTCTTTTGTTGCAATTGTAGCATGCGGTCCTTGTCCTGGCTGAACCGGATTCGCAAATGATGAGGAATCTTTCCGATACCTTTCAATTTGAATTCAAAAAGTTTTGGAGTCAGACTGCCAATGGGTACCCCGGGATGCTGCATGGCAATTGGTAAATCACCAATATACAAAACAACGTATTTCCAAACTTGGAGCTCCCCGTTCTTCCTCATCCAAATGCCGGGCTCTGCTCTGCATGGCAACAATCCTAGTGCCACAAGGCAATTGTGCATCTCATCATGCCACCCCTGTCCACTCAATTCTAGATCATAGAGGGTTCTGTGACCATGGAGGGCTCTCAAGGTGATGAGGATATAGTTTTCTCGATCCATATAAGATTCCAAATGGGCATTGCGAATGTCTGTTGACCAAAACTCAAGACCATTGAGTTCAGCAAGAAACATGACTATTTGAAAACTTCTCATTGATACCACGCGGTAGTAGACTGATTCTAGGTGATCATCAGTTAGATGCCTGTCAGCTATCAGCCATGCTTTGTAGTATCCATCATGATTGACAGCAACAACAAGATGAACCCTGATTTCTTTGGTTGTTCGTATGGGGTCAATCAGTCTTGCAAGAATATCCTCCCTGCCATTGATAACAGAGTCCCTTATGTTCTGGGTGCCTTGAGACATTTGAATGGTACAGTTGGTTCCATCATTGAAAGGGTCATTAAATTTTGAAAAGATGGTGGGCCTGACAGATGAAGGAGTCTCCCCACCAATTGTGCCCATTCGAATGTTGAGAGCACCCTCAGAAGTATGGCGAAGAAGAAGTTGATGCAAGACTTTGCTCATGACAGCATCTAAAATTTTCCATGTGAGTGCACATGCAAGGGGTTGCCAGAGGTGGTACAAAAGAAGGACACTTGTGTCAACAGTTGCACTGAGCAAAGCAGTCAATGAGACAAATTTGACTCTTCCAAAGATGTCTATGGGGTCACTGTCAGAGACAAGTTTGGTTGGTGCTCCCCATGATCGCACGATGTTTTCAAGTAAGCTGACAAACAATGTGCTGGTGTGGAATGGGTTAACATTAGTGACATCCATGGTCATCTCTACAAATGTTTGGCATTGTGTTGCTCCACATTCAATGGCTGGGGTGCCAGTGAATAGCTCATAAGTAGCAACCGTTTCTCCTTTCCGGATCACGTTCAAGACTGGATTGTGTGACCTATACATTTGCTGAAGTAGGGTACCGGTGGGAGTCCTTACGAGTCGAGCAGTGTGTTGAAAGGTTGTATGGGTGTCTTCAATGGCATCAATCCATTGATTGTCCTCTTCCTCATCTTCCTCATGATCCAAATCCTGTGTGTTGTCAGATGTCAACACGATAGGAGATAAAGTGTTGAACTCCTTATCTGTAGGCTTGCGCATCCATACAAAGGGCATGCCATTCAATATCCCTAAAGGAATGATGTAGCCATCCGCTGTCTTGATCCTGTGCATCCCACCAAAATGAATAGATTTATCACGGACAGAATTCTTGAACCATTCCAACTGTCCTGGTGAGTGTATGGGGTGTCCTCTCCCCATCAATACATATTGATTTAGTATGAGGAAGACAGGTCCTTTATTGCTGACAGTATATCCTGCTGCAGTACTACTTGAAATAGAGTTCAACTGATAGTTGTCCATTCCCTGGTCATCCCCATTGCGGTCAGACATATAAGTAACTTTGCGTTCTTGACACACAATACCTATATTGGTTCGTCTGTCAACAGGGGATTGGTTGGATTTCACAGAGGTGGAAGAAACCCTATGGATAATGGATCTTGTTGTGACACACATGTTGGCTTGGCAAACAGGTGCACCCTTGTCTTTGGCTAACAATGTTGTCCAAATGTTGCAAGGTGAAAACCTGGAAGATTGCAGTTGCGGAGCTTTGTAATCCTGGAGCTTGTCATTACACCGCTCTGTTTCAACAGGGGAATCAGTTGAAGCGTCTTGGAGCTCCTCCATGTCTTCACGTTGCTTTTGTTGGTGAAGTTGAATGATTCGAGGATTGATAGTAGGTTGGATCTCTTTTGGCAGCACAATCCTCTGGTTCCTTTGATGGTTTGGACTCCTCATGGGTTGGCTTCTCTGTCTTCCTGGTGTAGACACGTGGGCTTTAGCATCAAGATGATATACTGGAGTATCAATGTCAAAAGAATCTCCAGTGTCCCAGGGATCATCCTCATGTGTCTGGTCTCAAGGGTCCCAAGGATCGTCCTCATGTGTTGGGGAGTCATCATATTGCACCGCAGCAGCAGACAAGAGCCTATAATACTGCTTGAAGTCAATGGGATTCTTGGTGGACAGCAGTATCTCTGTCGTAAGCTTGGCTTGTCGAAGTTCTGAAACTGTGGCACAAGCTTGAGAAAGGTGCACAACCTCTACAACCTCCCCAAAAACGGAACCATTTCCTGTTAGATTCCCATAGGGCTTCAATTGCTTGGTCCAGTTCGTTAGAAATTCGGATGCATTTCCTTTGAACTTCCCATCACTAATGGTAGTGGTGGTGATGTTCGTCTTCGTGGCTTCAATGTCGGCAGCAGCGGGCTTCCTGTGGTGTTCCACGAGGTTGGTATAAGCTGTTGGAGCATCCTTGGTAGCTTTGTGCTCCCGTATTGCCTCCTTCCCTTTGGAAGTTTGCACCTTGGATTCCAAGACAGCATCCATGGAGGTCTTGATGGGCTGGAAAACTTCCTTTTCATTTGGGTTGGAAGGCAAATATTTGCTGTCAACAATGTTGGTAACAGCTTGAGAATGTGACTGGATCTCAAACTTTCTGTGCCAGGGGTCATGGAGTTCCTCTTCCTTAAGAGTAGGGAATAAATTTTGATCTCTCTTAATCCCCCTTTTAAACATCTCGACAGCTGATGGTTGGACGTAGGTGGTTGCTGGTGTAGTTGAGACGGTTGGATGGGCTGTGGAAGAGTTGGTGATAGGCTTGAAGAGAGGTATTCCACCATTGGCCATTGCAGTTGCTTCAAGGTAGACGCCGCTGACCCTGAAGGAATCGAATTCCTCCTGTGTGATTCCGGTCCAATCGTCATCGACGGGTTCCCCCATTGCAACCTTGTATCTGAGGAAGTCCTTGAGGATGATGATAAGCCGTGCTGTTCCTCTGGGGACTAGAGTTCTCTGTTGGGTTCTATCAACCTCGTCGAGATATGTTAAACTTTTCACGTATTCTCTCTCCATGCTGACGAGATCGTAGATACCGACGATACCGTCATCACGTAATGATGCTCTGAGGGGATCGTTCGCTTCGAGATCAAACACATTCGTCAGAATGTGCTCAAGAGCCTGCGCCCGTTGGCTCTTGGTGAGCGGCATTTCAGTGTCGCTGTTGCCTCTATACGTTTCAACGTTCGACGTGCAGAGGTGGAAAGTTGTGAAAGTGGTTGTCTACAATTGACTTTCGTTGGTTCAAGAGTCAATTGCGACTGTTAATCTGACAGGATTCTGCCAAGATTGGAGTTTTGGTTCTTCGTTCGGAGTGAGCAAAACTCCGGCAGATACGATGAGGCTAACAGCGGTAACGATAGCTTGAAAGAAAGACCAGGGATATCTCCAGAAGGGAGCCGGTCTAAGAATATCCTGCTTGATGCGTCCACTACACCAAGATCTCAGGGTCAGAGATCCAGCAGGCTTACAGGAACTGATGAAAGTTACGTGTAAACTGTTGATATTCTTATTAATGAGAGTGTTAACAGGAGACTAATTTCTTTCTCCAACGTGAGTGTGCTTCCATGAAATACATTTGAACAAAGAACAGAATACTGAATTCTACGTAGACATGCGCAGAATTTCCCTGTATTTTTTGTCATTTGCCGCCACCTCAGTCTTCGTGGCGAATCCATGTGTGAAGATCTTCAATCTGTCGTGACGTCAAAACCGTGACCCAAAACGTGTGAGACGATGCCATTTATAAATCTTCTATAAATCTTGTCATCCGACATGGAAGAGATTCTCACTTACCAACAGATTATGGAATATCTAGACGAAGATGAGAGAAATCAAAGAGTATGGAAGTTCAACCGTATCTCAGGACACCAAGGACCTTTAAAACAATGTGATCCGGACTACAAGGGATCATCATTCAATGTAATGATAGAGTGGGAAAACGGAGAGGTGACCACCGAACCACTCAACATCATTGCTGAGGACGACCCTGTCACATGCGCCATTTATGCGCTTGATAATGATCTGCTGGATACACCCGGATGGATGCGTTTCAAGAAACTGGCAAGACGACAGAAGAAACCCTTCCGGATGGCCAACCAGGCAAAGCTTCGCTCCTTCAGAACAGCCCCCAGATATATGTACGGTATCGAGATTCCGAGGGACTACCAACATGCATTGGAACTCGATCGAAAGAACGGCAACACCTTGTGGCAAGACTGCACTGCCCTCGAACTATCCCAAATGAAAGAGTACCGAACATTCAAGGACATTGGGAAGGGCAAAGCACCACCACCAGGATACAAGAAGATACGTGTACACCTCGTATACGCATGTAAGCATGACGGCCGAAGAAAGGCTAGGCTGGTAGCCGATGGACACCTAACCGACATACCGATTGACAGTGTCTACTCGGGTGTAGTTTCGCTTCGGGGACTCCGCATGATGATTTTTCTCGCCGAATTGAACAACCTCTCTCTATGGGCAACAGACATTGGCAACGCGTATCTGGAAGCATATACCCTAGAAAAGGTTTACATAACGGCCGGAAAGGAATTCGGTGACCTGGAAGGACATACCCTCATCGTCTCAAAAGCATTGTATGGTTTAAGGTCTAGTGGGTTAAGATGGCACGAAAAATTTGCAGACTGCCTTAGAGACGAAGGTTTCCAACCCTCAAAAGGGGAGCCCGACATCTGGATGCGCGAAAAGGATGGCTTGTATGAATATGTCGCTGTATACGTCGACGATCTGGCATTTGCCATGAGGGATCCCAAATCCTTCGTCGACTCACTGACGGAACGTTACAAATTCAAACTAAAAGGCACGGGACCCCTAGAATTCCACCTTGGTTGTGACTTCTTTCGGGATGAAGATGGAGTGCTATGTATGTCACCAAAGAAGTACATCTCCAGGATGCACGATACATATGTACGTCTCTTTGGTTCAAAAGCAAGGATCAACGTTTACTCTCCATTAGAGAAGGGAGATCACCCGGAATTAGACACTTCAGAATTACTTGAAACCGACGACACCCTCAAGTACCAATCGCTCATAGGATCTATGCAATGGGTGATACTACTTGGCCGATTTGATATTGCTACGGCGGTGATGACCTTGTCGTCCTATCGGGCCGTACCACGAATAGGACATTTGGACCGCGCCAAACGGATCGTCTCCTACCTCATGAGATTCAAGGACGCATGTATCAGGTACCGCACCAACGAACCTGACTACACCGATCTTCCCGAACGACCTTCCGAATGGGATAGATCAATCTACGGTGATGTGGAGGAGCTGCTACCACACGACGCACCCAAACCTCTTGGGAGAACTGTCGTACTGACACATTATGTCGACGCCAATCTATACCACGATTGGATCACGGGGAGATCGGTTACAGGCATCTTGTCTCTTCTTAACCAGACCCCCATCGACTGGTATTCCAAGAAACAGTCTACCGTCGAGACTGCCACTTATGGATCCGAGTTCGTGGCCACACGAATATGCATTGATCGAGCGGTTGATCTACGTACTACCCTGCGCTACCTAGGGGTTCCGCTAGCACACCGTGACGTTGTTTTTGGTGATAATGAGTCCGTCGTCAACAGTTCTATGAGGCTAGATGCAAAGCTTCATAAGCGTCACAATGCACTCTCCTTCCATCGTGTACGAGAAGCTATTGCTGCAGGTTACATCCAATACTTTCATATGCCAGGGAAGACCAATCCGGCAGATGTTCTTAGTAAGCATTGGGGATATTTCGACGTCTGGCCGACCCTGCAACCTTTTCTTTTCTGGAAGGGTGAGACCGCGAAGACACTCCTAACTCCTTCCTCTGACCAACGTGACCATACATAGGGGAGTGACAGAAATTATACAATGATTTCTGGGTTCGTACCAACGATGTCATAAGTACGTACTGGAGTATGTATGATCACGTCATCATACGGAACGAAACGTCTGACGTAGGCATACGCATCGAAATTTAGAAGACAGATGCGTGATATTTTAGTAAAGAGGTATGTGTATGACCTGCAAAGTCTCTGCAAGGCATACTGTTTCATCCTCTCACATTTAGAAACGATTTAGCCTTTTACCTCTGTGTAGCGATCGTTTATGTCCCTGCCAGCACCTCAACTGGTAGCAGTAACCTAGTCCTGACTTCAGTCCTTTATAAAATCTGATAAGGGGGGGTAGTCTACCTAACCTACGGTACCGGTAGTGGTCGAGGTAGCTACTCTAGTACCTCTGTACCAGCTACCGGTAGCTAGGGTACCGTACTTTTCAGACGTTCCGACTGTACCGTAGGCTACGTACGTACCGGTAGTGGTACGGTACCCACGGTAGTATTGGAGTACGAGAAGGGGTACATACGATCGTATCGGATTACCTAGTCTGATGATGATAGTAGCTGATGACGCATCAATCAATTCTCGACTTCTCCGATCCATCAATGTTCGGTCCATCCTCCATCCTCATCCCTATCTCAACAAGCACTACTACTTCTTCATCATCACAGCATTCACAGTCAGACTATCGTACCGTACTACGTGCTACCGGTACTACTGTCAGCATCGTCATCATCATCAGCATCAAAATAACATACCGTGCTATTCTACTCCGGTATGATACAACACATCCTTTTTGTGCAATTCCATATTTTATCTTACAGCTATTAGTAGATTGATAGAGTGGAGTGGAGTGGAGTGGAGTGGGCGTTGCTGCCACACCTTCGTGCAATAATAGATCGGAGTTGGTGTTTGTTGTTGCTGCTTGGATACAACACGATTCGAGTAGTATTATATTGGGAAAGTTGTGTTGCAATAGCAAAACGGATCTGGATGGTTGTTGTGTTTGTTGATGACGACAAGACACAACAACCCTAACAACAACAGACACAACATCAACAATAACAACAATAGTTGAACGAGGCTCTTCCCAAGTGAAGCGAGGTAAGGAAAGAATGGACTGGACTGGACTGGACAGGACAGGAGAGTCGACGACCTGAGTGAAATGAATGCATTGAACCATTACTTTACTTTCATTGATGAAAGTTTCCGATGGTTTATAAGTTATCAGTGTGTGTTGGACTGACTACAAGTATGAATGAATATTTCTGGATGGGTGTTGTCACAGTCAGTGTGTTGGTCTCATCATTGTTTTGTTCTTCTTCTTTGTTTCGTATGTTATTAAACTGTAAGAACAATCCATGGTTTGTATGTATAACTTCATCACAAAACAGTACAAGTGGTTTCCTCTTTTCTTCTTTATTAGTGTCATCGCCACTTTTACTGTTGGTCCGTTGGTGAAACGACGACAACATCAACAACAACAATGACAGCAGCAGCATCGGGCTTGCCATCACTGGAGGTTTGCCTGTTTGGTGTGACAGAAAAATGTCCCAAAATCAGCACTGGTACCAATTCGACACCTACCAAGACAGCAGGTAGTAACAGAGACAGTAGCAATACTGACACTACTTCAACAACAAGTACGAACAACAATAGTAGAACAGGAGGACCGCCCTCTTTGAGCAGTTTTTTGGAAAGTCATTCGAAGGACGACAACACAAATAACACTCCCAACAAGAACAAAAAATCTCCCAAAGGCGATGCTTTGACCGACTACGATTCCTTGTTGGACAACGGTCGATGGCAACAAGCGGCGACCACTCATGATATTGATCTGCCGATATTGCGAAAAATCGCGTCGCAAGGGATTCCCGACGAAGGAAGTTATCGTGGTATCGTATGGAGAGTCTTGTTGGGGTATTTGCCCCTCAAGGATGTTCACAGACAGTGGAAGGAAACGATACCACCCCAACGGCATTTGTACCGAACCTTGGTGGATCAGTATTTATACAGAACGGTCGATCAGGATGACGAACAAGACCTGCAATCTGCTCAACGACACAGTACCTTGGATTCGGGACGGGAACTGCGTGGACAACTCAGCAAAACGTTGCATCAAGATCGAAAATTGCGAAAGAATTACAATCGAGTGGAACGATTGGATGATTCCATGAGTCATGTGGGTGATTGGAGTGAACATGAGCACACCGATGATAACGATGATGAAGATGATGATGGAGCGTCTTTGGTCAGTGAATGGACCATGCAGAAACAACAATCTCAGCATCGAATTATTTCCGACGCAACAACACCGTCGTCGGGAACACCTCAAAACTCTGCTCGGTCTGCAGCCTTTCTTCGATCTTCTGCGACAGTACGACAAACGTCTTCCCAAATGAATGTCTCGCAACGAATCCAACATCAACTCCCGGCGAAGTATCAACTGGAATGGAAACAAACGGGCATCGTCCTTGACAAGAGTGAATCTCCAGCGGCACTCGGTCTCAATCAACTCCGAATTCCCCAAGAATTGTTGGAAATGAGAGAAAAGGAGCTTCAAAGTAGCAAGCCGAATCGATCCACATCCCACCTACATGGTAACGGAAATGGGATACATGCCACTGATGCCACTGCGGACGACAGTGAAAATGCCCTTGCCGAAGAGGAGGAGGAAGACGACAAAACCAACCATGTCATTTCCGATGCTAATAAACCAGCACTCACATCTTCCGACCAAGATAATGACCATGACGACGACGCAACGGAAATTATTAACGAGCATGCCGACCAACTCTTTCAGCAATTCCTACAGGACGCCAAGACGTTGGAAGAAATTCGAAAGGACGTGGTACGGACCCATCCCGATTTGAGATTTTATCTAGAATCACAGGACAATCTTGGGATTCGTAGATACGCCGCTCTCGAACGGATACTATTCGTATGGGCCAAACTTAACAAAGGGGTAAGACAAGGCGAATGAATGAATTGAATGAATGAATGACTGAATGGGTGCAAGCATGTAGCCCCTTTTAATGGATCTTACGTTCTTGCTTTCTACCATGGCTTCGTGATTCCGTTTCCCCTCTTGTGATTTGATTTTTGACAAGGTCCGATACGTCCAAGGGATGAATGAGATTGCGGCAACAATATACTACGTTTTGGCAAATGATTTAAACGCCGAGTTTGCTGTATATGCAGAAGCAGATACGTACTATTTGTTCCATACATTGATGAGTGGATCTGATATGATGAGGGACGTGTTCGTTGCTGATTTAGATGACTCGAAATCTGGTATACAAGGAAGAATCGCCAACGTACAGATGCTTTTGCAACGCCACGACCCAGAGTTGTTCCATCATTTGGAGGATATTGGCATGGACCCAAGCTTTTATGCCATACGATGGCTGACTACCCTGCTAAGCCGAGAGTTCTTGTTGCCAGACACTATACGACTTTGGGATTCCATGTTCGCATCGACACACAAGGAAAACTTTTTGCGATATGTTTGTGGTTCGATGGTGATGAAGGTCCGAGATGATTTGATCAAGGGAGATTTTTCACGATGTTTGCGCCTGTTACAATCCTACCCTCCTACCAATGTGGAAGAAATATTGGAATCCTCGCGCAGTCTTTGGATATACGAAAGCCAAGTGACGATGGCGTGTCATCGAGGTGGAATCTCGCTGAATCAAGCTCTTCATGCTATCCATCCTCCGCCTGGAATCATCATGGCATTTGGATTCAAAGGTGGAGTCGCACCTACCTTGTCAGATCAAATCCATGACGCAGCCGCGGTAGTACAAGAACAAGTGGAACAGACCACATCCGGGCTGTTTTCTAGAGCGAAGAGATTTCTGAGGGAGAAGGCCGGCGCCGCCGCATCGTACGAGGCAGATTCGAATCGGGAGGAGGTGACCGCACCACCTTCATTGATAGAACCAAAGGAAGATACAGTAAACGATCCAAAAGGGACGTCACAATCCGATCCAACGACTACTCCCAACGATGAGACGACGGCAACAGATCAATCCAATGCTCCGCCTCCTACTCGATTGAGGCATCGAATGTGGAATGCATGGAACAATCGAACAGCTGCAACCACATCTTCAACTGAAAACCGACAAGATCCAATTCCAGACCACACCCAGAAGGAATCGCTGGAAGTACCTTCCACCCAGCCCAAGAAACCACGGGCATGGAATCGAGGTCGAACAGAATCGTACGGAAGAAACTCCAATAGTGAAGAGCTCAAACGGACACCTGTGATGTAGGAAATGCAGGCATGGCACCAGCTTATATCATCCTAGCTAGCAAAAGCCAACTGGAGCGCTGCTATTTATAATTCTACCTTTGAAAAGTTAATCCAAAGAAAAGTATTCTCCAACTTGGTGTATTTGGAATTTGAATTGTAATAGTGTACTGTTATAGCTACCAGTCCTAGAATGCAATTGGACGAGATTGAATTCGTACCAAGGAGAACCACCGGTAGGTAACCATTGTACGTAAAATCCTACTACTGGTGCCTGCCGGTAGTACCTACGGTAGACTATCGGTATCGTATTTCGTAGTACCGGTACTACCGTGTACCGTCGCACAGAACAAGGTACCGGCATTCTTGTCATTCGTTTGGTACGCTTGAAATACACGGGACAAAGTCAACATCAACATCCATTGATTGATTGTATTTCCATCTCTCATCCTTCCAACTTCCGACAGCATCATCATGAATATCACGCTACATCGCTGCATCTCAAGAATTTGAGCTGCAGCTTTACAATAATTGACGGTTCGTTTGTCTTTTCCTTGTAGCTTTCCACCTACAAATGGGGACTCATCAAACGCACGAACAGAGAGAGAACAGTGAGACACCTGAGATCCCGGGAATGGTTTTGAAAATCTTGGGACAGTGCGGATTTCTTGACCTTGCGGGTGTGAAATCCCTTCTGGCAGTCTTTGGAACAATGATACCACGAGCGGATAAAATATGTATGGTATTTCAGTCAAAGTACGGCTATGCTGCCGTTCCGAAAGAATATCGGATACTTCTTTTTGCCGATCGAGCGGCATGGAAACAAGTGATTGTTCCGAATTCTTTTGGGCAACGACGGAGACAGAACAGAAGGGATATTTCGCCAATAGAATGGACGTCGCTGTTATTTCACACAAACTATGGTCCAATCAACTACCAAGTGTGTATCTTCAATGTTGACCCAGTAAGTTTTGATTGTAAATTTCTTGCTCCAAAAAACAAGCGATTCTTTCGAAATCATTAACGAATTGAGTCTCATGCATCTATTTGAACATACTTGAACCAGAGTGAAGTAACTTTGGAATCCATGGGTGGTAAGGCAGATGGTGCAATATTCGCCTACAATTTTGCGTTCCATGCGTCTCTGTACAATGTCGTTCGAATGTACCGTCACATGCAACATTTTTGCAACTCGGGAGCTCCTGCTGTGTCTGTTGCCACCAATTACGATCCATTTCGGGACCGAAAGCACAGACCTACCCTTTCGAGACACAATACGGAATGAAGCGCTTCAACGTAATCGAAGAAGACGAGGAAGGAGTGATGCAACAAATGTATGAATTCCGTACCAATCAGCTCTTTCGTTTGTCGGATGTGTCCATACTCCCTCCTCTGGCACGATATCCGCCGCAAACATCCGAACCATCATCATTGGATCTGGTTTGGTACAAACGGGAGTCTCATCGAGCTGCAAATGTACCGTGTTGCCGAAGCCACGCAGCGTTGTCATAAGCGACTATTACCCCCAAGTCTAACCGAGTCCTTGCTTGCTACAATCGGGTATGATTGACACTAGTTGACAGCGGTCGTTGGCTTTTATCAAACACGGACAAGATACTACATGCTTTGGAGCGCAAATAAGACAATTTTGAAGTCAGTAAAGTTGATGCTATCGATTATCGATGTTAGAAAGTTCTGTTCATTCATGCTACTTCCAGTGGAAAGATTCGTTCGGTGTGGAACAATAGCCAAATGCCTCAGCGTTTCATACGCTTCTTTTGCTCCTCAATCCATTCACAGTCAGTCATGGACGATCGTTGCCTACTTTTTGTCGTTTTCATCTAATGGTGCGACGGCGCATATCCGTCGGGGACCTTCATACCGATCTCAGTGGCTTTTTCGTTGAGCTGTCCCATGAAGAGTTCACATTCTTCACCAACACATTCATTCATCAGCAGGGGTTCCAGCATTTCGAGACTCTCCTTAAAGTTGTCCTTATTTAGATTCTTGATGAGAACAGGAATGGAGTCGTCGTTCATTCCCGAACCAGCAGTGTAATCACGATTGATATGGGTTTCCGAAGTCATTTGCAAGGTGGTAGCGAAAGGACGTTGACTAGCCGGAGAAAAAGCATCGGCAGCCAAAAAAGATGTGGCGACAAGGACAAAAAAGCGCATAATCATGGTTGTTGGTATTATGTTTTTGATTCGTTTGGTCGTTCAATAAAAAGTTTGTGCAGAAGAAAAGTAATTCTCCCTGCTGACGCCCCAAGCAATCTTTCTGTGCAAGAATATTCCAGATGAGAACCATTCTTTCATCGAAGTGACGGGAAATCGATGCTTCTCTTTCAGTTGCTCTTTGCTGTGGTCGACCAATGAGATACATTATCCTTTCCAAGAAAAGGATTAGCGAAGACGGGAAGGTGATTGAAAAGATACCTCGTGATTCGCCGTGTTCTCATAACTTTTTTCGGAAGGAAGTCTTTCACGCAATTCCCATCCACGCCCAACAAGCTAAGGTTTTCAAACCGAAACATGTCGTGGAATTGGTTTTCTCTGTACATTAGTTTGTACAGTAGCATTTGCAATTATTGTAACGTTGCTACGTTCCTCCGTGGCCACAATTTTTCGTATACTTTTCAAATGCGACTAATATTTCATTATGGCTCATCAAGCACCTCCTCCTGACGTATCCCATGTAGGATCTTTCTAAACTTTTCTCTGCATATAATATGGTTTGAATAACTGTTTTCACATTTCCTCCTTTACAGTTAGTTTGACTTCAATTTGAGAATTAGAACATGATGATGAGGAGAGAACGGCACTACCTAGACAGTTCCCATCAAGATTGAAGTTGCGGTAGCAACGCGACAAACACGGAATGTAGCCATGATTTTTTGAAAAAGAGAAGGAAAACCGATGTTCTTGTAAGTCCTTTTACATTGTTTGGAGGGACACACTCTTTTGATATTAAAAGAAGGAGAAACGAAACCCGTTCTGTTTGTCATTCTTGTGGGTGTCAAAGCCGAGTTGATTTCTCTTTCGTTTGAGACAAGTTGTCTCAATATCGTCTCCACTCTTGGAAATGTGAACAGCGGCGTCATTGTCAAGATACAGAAAAATTGCCAAAATGTAGCGTATTCCACTCGTCACAGGACTTCCGCCATGCAAAGACTTGTTGCCTTGAAAGCTGACCATACCGCCAGTCGGAGGAGTAACTGTTTCGTCCAAATCATAGACATACGTCCCTCCCCCGTCAAATTCATCGTTTAATGCAACCACGCATGAATGGGTAGACTCGTCATAATGTAATGGTAGAAAGTTGTTGGACGACGTGGCTTCATAGCGCACCAAGAAAGCGTCGTGGACGTAAAAGCGCACACCCAAAGAATCTTCCTCGTTTTGTTTGTCGGCTGGGCCGAATTGTCTGCAGAGCAATGGAAACAACATACTGAACATCCATTTTTGAAACCACTCCAAGAGCTTTGGAACCTTGTGAACGGGAAGGTCTTGGGTTGGCACCGCGTAATGTCGATTGGTCGTCCAACCACCAGCTGTGGCGGCATGGTCAAGGGCAATCTGGATTAAATGTTGACAAGTCTTCTCGTCTACGACATTGAAAGCCATGAAAACTGACTGTGAATTGGATTGACGAGACAGGGATGAAGGAAGCGCCGTGTAGGAAGGTATTTTGGATGGATCGTGAGTTGGGATGGTCGGTATATCAAAGTAGCGATATGCATCTTGCTTGATCAGTTGTTCCTGAATTTCCTTGTGATGGTCTTGATACTGGGTACCATCCCGCCAGTGGAGTTGTGCTTGAGTGAATTTCAATTGTGTTAGTAGCACAGCACCTATGCTATGCCATAGGTCGGCCATGATTGGAACGTGGAGGAGCGATTTTGTTAAGCTTCTGTTGGTTGATGGCACGACAGATTCGTCGTTGTCGTAGGCCAGATCCCGAGCCAAAGTGTCGTGACATTTTCGATACAGGAGGAATGCTTCGTCGAGGTCTCCATTTTGAAAAAACGAATGTGCCAATTGCTGTGCCCATTGGATTTGGTCGGCACCAATTGTAGGTCGTGAAGGATCAAAACATGTGCATTTGAAGCAACCACAGCGGAACGGCGGTGGCCGTGTGCATAGCGTCCAGGCAATTTTGGATTGCTGTTGTGTGGGAAGATCGTACAATGAAATCCATCGACACGAAATCGATAGCGAATTGTGACCATTCTCCTCCAACTCTAGGCATGTGTTGGGAATGCAGGACTGTTGCATTGGCATCACATTGTGTTTTTCTGAGTTAGATCGTACCAATGGGTTTTGCAGCAAAATTCCAACGACACGTTGCGGTAGATTTGCAACCACATCCATCCAAAGTTGAGAGGCTCGAAGCCTGTGTGGCAGTGGTGTGGGACACGATGTCGACATTTTTCCGTTGGTCTGGATAGATGATAAGATTTTCGAACTTTGTTGGTATTCCTTTTGATCCAGTTCAAAGAGGGTTCTTTGAGCATATATGGTGAGTGGGTGAGGAATCGTCACCATGTGAAGACGATGTTTCACTTGAAGGAAAATATAATGAAAGGTCTTCCAATCTACGAATCCTTGAAGTAATGGCCAAACTTCCATCAAAATTGTCATCATCATTTCATCATTTTCTTCTTCATTTTCTGTTTGCTCAGTAATCGTACTTTCTGAGTTGGTGAGAATTGTCCCACCGTTGTTGGGATTTCGAATGTAGTCATCAACAAGCTGAAGAGTTGTTAGGAGGCAAAGGACCTTCCAAACAGCTGCTTGTTCCATTTCATTTCCATTTCTCAAAAATTGTCGTCGAATTCGTTTGGATAAAAATCTTTGCAGTTCGGGTAACTTCCATAACACCGACTCCTGAATGTTGGTGTTGTCTTGTTGCTGCCGTTCTGGGTGCCATATCGGGCATTCTTTGTAACGAGGCAGATTCGATGCAGAAGTGTCATTCAAGGCAGCAAAAATGTCGGTTGGATCAAAAAGGCCGTCTCTCTGCTTGGAATACAGAGGTACAATCTTGTAGGGTTCCCAGTCTCCCAAACATGTTCCTTTGGCGATACTAACGTCGTTACCATATCCATCGCGGGACTTTTCATCTGTATCTTCGCCACCATCACTGCTACTTCTATAGTCTCTACCAAACGATGATGTCGTCATGTTGCCAAAGTGGTCGTGTTGCTTGATCAAAAGGACGTCATTCACTGTCAGTAGCGAGGGCGGCTTTGGAAAATGTAATCATTTGTCGCAGTAGTGGTAATGCAATAAAACATAAGTCTCTCTCTCTCTCTCTCTCTCTCGCTCTACTATTGATTTGTGATCTATCCCAACAAGTGATGGATATACGACGTAGAAAACAGAACGATTCGAAAGAAAAAAAAACACGAGAGCGAAAAGATCCCGTCTGTCCCGATTCCCGATCGATCAAAAATCAACGAGACGTGTGAGAAATGAATGGAGACGGAGACTTTGGATATTCCGGTTGATTAGTTTGGCATCCTCGCGCCAGATTCGTTTTTCGAAGGCAAGGGAGGGGTTGAGCGGGAGACACGAGCTACGTATCGCCTCACGTACGAAGTACCGATGAAGAAGATCACTGTAAAAAAATCCCATCTTGCGTTGTGATCCATTCTTCAAATCTCTACAACTACTCCGTAGTGTAGGCCCTCCATTTCAAGAAATAGTTTGTTTCCATTTGATTCTATTACTACTACTACACTAGAGTTCCTATTTGTTTTGTTTTAATTTTCCTAGTCTCATCATGGTGCAAGGCGTACAAATCGAAGTTAACGACGATGACGGTATCCAGTATTTGATCAACACGAATCCTGCCACGGACCAAATCATATCCAAAGTCGCCTGTACGACACTGGACGAGTTGGAAACAAAGATTGTCACGTCCAAGACAGCACAACGAAAATGGCGTTTGAAATCTCCAGAAGATCGCGTGGCGGTGTTACAAGAAGCCCTTCGAGAGGTGGCAACAGTCCAAGATCAACTCGTCAAATTGATGATTCAAGAAATGGGCAAACCGATTGGGGAAGCCGAGGAAGAGTTGGAATTTGCTATCAACAAGGATGAATATTTTCACGTATTACTCGAATCGTTACAGCCACAACAGTACGAAAACAGTACCGTTGTCCGACATCCCTACGGTGTCGTCGCTGTGATGAGTCCCTGGAACTTTCCTGTGGATGAAATTTTGTTACTGGCTCTGCCCAGTTTGGCCAGTGGCAATACAGTCATTGTCAAACCGTCCGAAGTCGTTCCCGAAACAGGTGCTCTATTGGTCAAGACGTTACAATCGAAACTGCCTGACGGGGTCTTACAATTGGCCCAGGGGGCTGGTGATGTCGGTGCCGCACTCGTACAACATCCCGGTGTCAATTTGGTAGCCATGACAGGATCGACCGCCACGGGAAAGAAGATTTTGCAATCCGCTTCGACGCAACTGAAACGCGTCATTTTGGAAATGGGTGGAAAGGATCCCATGATTGTGTTGGAGGATGCCAATTTAGAATCAGCCGCCAAAGATGCCGTGGCGTATTCCCTGTGCAACTCGGGACAAGTTTGTTGTTCCATTGAACGCATCTACGTGGCAAACAGCGTTTACGAACAGTTCCAACAATTGTGTGCCAAGGAGGCTGCCTCCTACAAGGTCGGTGACGGTATGGATCCGTCGACAAAGGTGGGACCGTTGGTATCGAAACTACAACAAGAGCAAGTTCAAACACAGGTACAAGATGCCCTAGAAAAGGGTGCCAAAAAGTTGTATCAATCTGAAGCTGTCCCCACAACTGGATCCTTTTACCCTGTGACGGTCTTGTCGGATGTCCAATTGGATATGAAATTGTTTTCGGCAGAAACCTTTGGGCCTGTCGTCGCCATGACAAGCTTTGATGGTACAGAAGAACAAGCCGTGATCCTGGCCAATCAAACCGAATATGGATTGGGAAGTTGCGTCTATACACAAGATATGGCCAAGGCACAACGCATCGCTGCCATGATCGATGCCGGTCAAGTGGGCATCAATTGTTATCCCCTGGAAGGTATGGATGTGCAATGTCCTTGGGTCGGCCATAAGCAGTCGGGATATGGATTCCATTCGGGATATGCCGGATTTTTGCAATTTTCCATCCCCAAAACCATTGTTCACAAAAAATGAATATGCAGTAATTTGAATTATACGTCCAGAATAAAGATATCTAGAGAGGACAGGCAATGAATTACAACATTACTATTTTGTACAAGCAGCCAGTTGAAGCAGAAACGAAGGCTGTGCTGTTGTACTCGGAGTAGTTTGTACACAACTTATAGTGCGTCGGTAATGGGCCAATCGGTACTCTTAAAGGCATGATGGCGGATCAAGACAATGCTAAAAAACGAAAAGCGACGAAAGACCTAGAACAGCAGGAAATGATGGACGCGCCTCCCAATGGAATAGCAGACAAAATTCCAGAAGAAACAAGTCCAGTGAAACTGAGACAAGAACCTGAATCAAGTAGAGACATAAAACCAAATGAAGACCAAAAGGAACGGACAGGAGTGATACATTTTGTGACAAACAAGATACGGCTCGATCGCCAGAAATTCTATCTTGATGGACAACATCCAAAACTTGGCTGTTGATTGTGCCAGTAATGAAATTTCAAGAGGCCAAAGATTGGAGAGGAGAGGAGTATTGTGCCATCTGCCTTGATGGCTATCCCAGCGAAAGTATTTTTGATGCCATAGATGAAAGTGGTGTGTACAAAGATATAGGATTGTCAGATAATGATCTATTGACAGTAAGACATACATGAGATGCCAAACCAGAGGAGGTGAGCATGTCATGTGCTTTTTTTAGGGCTGCTGTCGTAGCTCTGCAGGACGTGGCTGGTGATTGTTAGTCCCTCAGGAGAGAAATTACGCTTCGGTGAGATTCCAACTGAGATTTGCCCACACAAAGCGACTGCATTAAGCTTCCGAGGAAGCAAAAAAGCTGTTGTATAAAAAGTACCTGTACCAGTACCAAAGGATGATGTAGCGAAAGAAAAGCCGGCTTGCCTGATTAGTACATTTGGAGACCATGAGCGATAATGGCAACATGCATCCAGCAGCACCCGATCCTTTGTTGTTAGTAATGAAAGCAGCAAACATCTTTGGAATCATGGCAGTGATGAAGATGCTTGCCAATGTATCTTCGGATGCTGACTCGGACATTAGTCTAGGCGAGGCCCGAGAACAAGCAATTACAGTTAGACCAACGAGGATGTGGGAGGAGGACTTGGCCACGCACCACAGGCTTGGGCCAAAAACCAAACGGCTGCCTTGCCAAAACAAAAGAGTCGGAATACGGTAGTCATTTTTTTCTATTGAATAAAACAGATGCATTAATTTTTTTCTCAAGATGGATAGTTCTCCGGAGTAGATACGGATAGATAGATTGAAATACGACAGCGACGGTTGTCACGTACTTCTACCGTAGGTACCTCCGGGTCTACCGGTAGTTTTTTCGATTCACAGTCAATCCGTTCGTTCATTTCAGTCACGAACATGACATCATAATCCGGAAACTTCAATGGAATCCCGTTGCCACGTCCCTTTTTGGAAATTCTCATGTTCGACATGGGGTTGCCAACCTTCTGCCACCTCCCCATGAAGAATGCGTTCTCTATGATACTTCTCTCCTCTCTACTACTTCACTGTCAGTAGTAGGGACAAATGATGGATTATATCGTACGTCGTTTAAACGCAAATGAAATGAGCGAACGACGGAGCACCCTATGAAGGCAGAACTTGGAAACTACGGTAGACTACTACTGCTGCAGTACTGTTTCTCTTTTTGGGGGGCAGTGCCAAGATCTGTTTGCTTTCAACAACTTTCAATACCAGACACCCCCACTCGCTGTCAATTCTATTTCAAAAGTGTCCAAAGAAGATCTTTGAGACAATGATAATGAAGAAAACGATGGATCGATCGGCAACTACTGCTTGTTGTACTAGTACGAGTATGCTGTATGTATGCTGGTTACTGGTGCTCCGTTTCATCGTATCTTGTCATCATCACAATCATGGAGTGTTGGGTCTATCATTCTTGCCGTCGTCAAAGAACTACCGTTCGTCGTCGACATCGACACAAACACAACTTTTGTCATTTCACAAGATTATTATGAGAACTACCGGTAGTAGTAGTAGAAGTAGTACATCTACGAATGGCGATAAGAATACAATGATGACGATGACGTTGGATCGTCGACAACTCTTTCAGTCTGTTGCGAAAGTAGCACTGTCATCGGCAACAGCTTTGACAACGACAACAACAGTATCTCCATTACCTGCCCATGCCGGTGGTTTGTTACAATTTCCAGTCACCAAAGCTGTGCCACTAAAGAACAAGTATCATCTGATCCGAGCTGGAACGTCCGAACTGGAACAAGACGGTATATACAGCACCAATCCACTCTTCCTTACCAATCGAGAGAACCAAATGCATCCCAAAGGCAACACCTTGATCAAACGAGCCTTGGAAAAGTTACCCTCTAATCAACTTCCGACCGTCATTTATCACAGTTTGGCGGCCAACGGTATGGACACTGGCGATTTGATTGCACGGGAACTCAAATTGGGTCGGGATCGACTCTTACCCGAGTTTACCTATCTGGATCAACGGGGGATCGGTCTATGGGATTCGAGTGACATGTCCATTGTCAAACCAGCCCTATGGGCATTGGACGAACTGGAAGCCGGTCCGGAAGGATTCGGTGCTCGGCCACCAGCCAATGAAGACGGGACGCCCAATGAGACCCTGCACGATCAGTTCATTCGATTACGACAGTTCATCTCCCTCCAGGAAAGTAGAACGAGCGGTGAAACCATCTTGATCATCTTCCCCGATGGTACCGGTCCGGCCTTGTTCAGTGCCATGATTGCCGGGATACCCTTCAACAAGGTACATGTCTTGGAAATGGTCCCGGGAGAGTTGCGATTGGACATTACGCCCGAATCGATCAAGGAACTTTACGAACAACGCAAAAATGATCCCGACTATTTGGCGGTCATCGAAGACGGTAAAGAAAAATTGGTTACATTGCGACAAAGACAAAAGGACGGGACATTACAAGAATGGATCAGTCTCAAAGATTCAAGGGCAGAGGAAGAACGACAAGACCTCGAACGACAACTGCAAGAACGGAAACAAGCGGAGGAAGCAAGAGCGGTGGAACGAAAACGACAAGAACAAGCCAAGGCTCAAGCAATGGCAGAAGCCAAACGAAAGGCAGATGAGGAACGACGAAAACAAAATGAAATCAAGAAACAAAAGGAACTGGATCGACAAGCGGAACGAGTTGCAGCTTTTAGTAGTAGTACTGGCGATGTATCACGAAAGGAGAGTATTGTTCCAGACCAATCATCCATTTCGTTGGGAGTCCTGGCTGGAACGGTCAGTCTTGGACTTTTGGGGTTGGGTGTGTTTTCAATGGGAGCCAGCAACAACGATACTGCTACGCCAAAGAGCAAACAATCCAAAACGGAAACAATCGGCGCTATCGATAACATCACAGATTCTGTGTTCGTCCCTCCACATGCCGAGTCACTGCCGAGTGATTTGAACTCTAGTGAGTTTCCTCGCGGTTCTTTCGAAGATGGCGACGCACTCATGAATGACGTCTTACAAAATCTGATGGAAGAAAGAAACTCTGTCGGAGAAAATCCCGACAACATCGTTAATCAAGTGACATCACGAGCAGTGTCGAACGTATCAACCAACTCCACCAACGGAATAGTCGATTTTGGTATCAAGATGGAGAAGGCTGAACAACAGCTCAAAGATGCCTTGGTGGAAGCTGCCAAAGTTCAGGAGCAAAAGAGACAACCGTCGCTGTATGGGAAGGATGTCTCGCTCCCCACATCAACAAACACTGGACTATTAGACGAGGATGATACTTTCTTTCGTCCCAATTATAGTGACGATGGAGCCAACGATTGGCTCAAAGTGTTGGTGCAAATTCGAGACGAGGACGATAGTGAGGATGGCGGTGAAAACGTGGATAACTTCTTCTTTCCTAGCTATTTGGTCGAAGAAGAAGACATGGCGTCGGTCGTAAAAAGTCAAGACCGCAAAGGCGCCAACGATTCCTTTCGAAATTCTACCATCTCTGCTACTAGGGATATCTAAAAAAGTAACTGGGTGGTTGCAAGACTTGGATCTCCAAGAAAGCAATGCACTCGCTTTTCCGGTCACTCTTCTAGCTAGGCAACCAGACTGATGATGCTACGACGAACTTCCGAGTACTTATAGTTTGAACGTAGTGGATATTTGATGCTACGTTAGACGACAACATATCGGGGCAATGGTGCTGTCACAACTGCCACTGCGGATTACGTAGTAGGACGCGTACATGAAATTCCACACCACTCTAGCCTATCAGTAGCAACAGGTTGTAGTTCAAGACGATGCAGTGCCGTGGTAGGTGGTGCCGTTTCCCTGTTTCAACTATCGTGGATTCTGGCCGATATCTTAAAGCCTGCCCTGTTAATTCTCGAAGAAACAAGCTTGCACCACATTCATCACAGGTGAAGTGACGTTGATTGATAAAAAAGTATGCCAGTTGTTGGGAGTACAACTATGATACGGTGACTACGATGACTGTAACTTTCAAACACAGGTTTGTCGAATTGCTAATTAGATTTTGTTGCATGCTACGTAGTACTACTACTCGGAGTACAATGTTTTGAGTCTTACTAGAGAAATGACAGGGGTTGATTTTTGATCCCGATGTTACAGTTAGTGATACTTCGAAGTATTTACTACTTCGTACTCTAGTCAGTAGGTGGAGTGTTGAGTCTACAAGTAGGATTGCGGCATCTTAATGGTGCTAAAACTCATTTTTCGAGGTCCGGGAGGGCATCGACATGCCTGGATTTTATAGGTACGTTGGAAACCCAATTTGAAAATGAATCTTTCGACTTTTTTCACAGTCAAGGCGCTTTGGTTGGACTGCTCGTTTCCATAAAAATTGCAGGTGCTATTGGAGGGTGGTTTTGCGCTAATTGTGTCGGAGCTTTGCTTGGGGCCTTGGTGGGCGAATCTGTCATCCGTTCATAGAGAGTTGGTTGTGGTGGGAGTACAGTAGAAGTGCTGTGGTCTTCGTACCCTTCTGAGGTGTATACAGGAGAATAATATGTGTTGTCGGCTTCATCGTATCCTTCAGAGGTGTATACGGGAGAATAATATGTGTTGTCGGTATCATCGTATCCCGAAACACTGTTATCGTCGTCATCTCCACCACTTTCCTCGTAGAAGCCCTTCTTTCCACCTTTACCGCCACCGTCATATCCACCTTTTTTCCCACCTTTTTTCCCACCGTCGCCATTGCCACTTACATTCCCTCCCTTTCCACTGTTGTATCCGTCGGCATCGTCTCCAGCACTATCATCAACATCATATCCCTTCCCACTGTTGTAATCATCGTCATCATCTCCGCTGCTACTATCGATGTCATTTCCTCCTCCCTTGCCACTGGTGTAGCCGTCGTAATCATATCCGCTGCCACTCAATGCGCTTTTCTTGCCATAACCTTTTCCAATGATATCATCAGCATCGACGCCTCCTTTCTTGCCGATTGCGTCGCCTTTTCCACTACTATCGCCGTCAACTCCTTCATACCCTCCTCTCTTTCCTGAGAGGCCGCCGCTACTGCTAATTTCATCATTGTATCCTCCTTCGTATCCTCCTCTCTTTCCAGAACTACCGCCGCTACTGGTACTTTCATTTTCCGCTCCTTTCTTGCCGATCATGTAACCTTTTCCACTGCTGTCATCGTCGTCACCTTCTTCGTATCCTCCTCTCTTTCCGGAGCTGCTGTCGCTGGCAGTTTCGTCCTCATACCCCTCTTCGTATCCTCCTCTCTTTCCGGAGCTGCTATCGCTGGCAGTTTCGCCCTCATACCCCCCTTCGTATCCTCCTCTCTTTCCGGAGCTGCTGTCGCTGGTAGTTTCGTCCTCATATCCTCCTCTCTTTCCGGAGCTGCTATCGCTGGTAGTTTCGTCCTCATAACCTCCTCTCTTTCCAGAACTGCTGTCGCTGGTAGTTTCGTCCTCATACCCCCCTTCGTATCCTCCTCTTTTTCCAGAACTGCTGTCGCTGGTAGTTTCGTCCTCATATCCTCCTCTCTTTCCGGAGCTGTTGTCACTGATAGTTTCGTCCTCATACCCCCATTCATATCCTCCCTTCTTTCCAGAGGATCCAGAGGAATCAACGTCATCATAACCAGAATCAGTGTCCGCGTATCCATAGCCTGAAGACTGTCATCGAAAAAGTTCAAAGTAAATATTAGCGCCAAAAGAAACTCTTGCGATCGCAGGTGACAATTTATTTTTACTTACGTAAGTAGATCCTCGGACCTTCATCTTGGCGACACCGCCGTCTGACTCAGTATGAATAATGGCGTCAGTGATGGTTCCGAGATCGGGAAGAACTTCTTGGATGCGTTTTTCGATCTCTTCCATGATGACAGCAGCATCTAAAGGTTCCTTAGCAAGGCGGCGAGTTCCCAAAGAGTCTGTTTCGCTGAAGGAAGACGGGTATCTGGAGGCAAAGGCTTCATCTTCGGAACATCCGTCGCACGAAATGACGGTTTCAAATGTAAGAATCAAGATTTTCATCGAATTAGAGTCAACTTGTAATCCGTTGTCTTCAGAATCACCGTGGTTTTCAACCATGGTGTTGTTTTTGAGAACAGATCCTACCATGAAGCGTTCGAACTCGTCTTCGCATCCACCTGAGGCGGCATTATATCCATCTGCAATGGCATGCTCCAGCAACTTTAACTCGTTGTCGTTAATTCCACGATTGAGCCGACCAGCATAAATGTGTAGCTCCAGCTGTGGTTCACGGATATCACCGAGTTGAGGTTGGCAAAGTGCAATTTCCGGCCTTATGTTGGCTGTCAAGGAAGATTCGGTAGTAGCTTGCTTTTCGTCGATCAAATGCATGGCCAAAAAGTAGCTTCCTACTGCGATACCTCCAAGGACGATCAGAGTTATACAGCAGCAAACAATGTAACCCATTACGCTGCATTTTTTTTGTTCGGATTCGAGTATCGAGGACGTCTCTGTGATAGAGTCATCGTCCTCATCTTCTCGTCTTATAACTTTGTTGTAAGTATCGCTTCCGGCACGCTCCAGGACGCTTTGGTCACGGTACTCCTCGAACTCAATGCTTTCATCGTTGGCGTATCGATCGACCTTCATCTTTTCAAGATATGTGATATGAAATGAAATGTTGTTGTCAAAAGCAGGTGCGTTCGATTGTTGCTGTAATGAAAACGATGATTAGCAGCTGCGAAGGTTTGTTTCCGTTTTCAGTAGTAGTAATAATGAAATGACGATTTGGTTTTTTGAAAACTATGAGAACCGATGTTGGTGGGTTATGATTTTGGTGATTACGTGTACCGGTAGTACTATTATTGCGTGGTAGAAATTTGAACGAGAACTCGAGTTTATCCCCTTTTCTCTTTTCGGAGAGGTAGTCTTGTGTTGGATGTACAAGATTGCTAACTGTAAATAAAATGTAACACATCGGCATTTGAACGTCGTCAGCTATTCCGTAAGTTTGTTCGTATCCTGTGAGGGAAATGATTTTCGTCGGAGGAGAATGTCCGTCAATAATCACGCTTTGACCGTGACTTGAGGATCGTGTGGCGCGTTTTTGAATTCATTTTTACTGTTAATTCAAGGGACTGACGGCGAATGTAACTGCGGAAGAATTTTGGTGTGGAGGAGGAGAACTCCTCTTTTCAAATTACAAACATGATAGATAGAGTCTGCCAGCTCTACGGTAGTTGCTAGCTACCAAGGTCAACGTTCCCGCTAAACGACAAAAAAAATACGACGAACATGACGTAAGTCAATTACAAGCAAGATAGATGTCCTGTTTTCGACCGATATATTTACACACGTGCTACTTCAGTAGCTCCAGCAGTGGTCCTGTCGTGCCGAGTGACGCAAGGCAGACGTGTAAATAACTTTAAAATCAAATAACAATATGGAGCAGAGCACGTGCTCTTGGATAAAACTCTTACCACGAAACTTCTCCGGGTACAACTTTATACCCACAGAGTAGACTACCGGTAGGTAGTAGTATTAAAAAATATTGATGCAACTCTCCGAGCCGGAACCGTACCTACCAGTAGGAACTTGTTGGTGCAGTACCGCTCTAGTCGTACTGTTCGATCGAGTTCGCCAGTAGTCTAGCATATTATCGCTGACTGGGCTATTCAACTTTTTAAACAGTAAATTACGTCACACATTCTCTCTGTACCAGAGTAGAGCTAGGTACATACTACCTACCTACCGGTACCGGTAGCTCCGTAGGTAGGTAGACTACCGTAGAGTTACCGGTAAGAGCTACCTACCGCAGTACGGTAGTAAAATAGATTACGTAGTACGACGTTAAAAATCATTTCGACTACGACGTACTACGGACAACTTACCGTAGCTATAACTACTGGTAATAGAAAATCAAAATCGGAACGGATTGCTTCCACGAAAAGGGTTAGCTCGAGCGATGGTTTGGAGTAGACTCTAGTAGGCATGTTCAATCTGCGTCTATTCATTACGAAGCATTTTAAGTATCGAGTATTGAGTCTTTAGGAGTAGTTTTATGCACTACGGCAGCAGCCCAAAGATACTACTATGGTTCTTTGTCACAGCACCTGCAAAGGGTTGCGGCCATGCGATTCTTTGCTTCACGAGTAAATTTTGCCATCATATGTCATGCAGAATCGGACGATTTCCATTGCTTCCAGTACATTGATTCTTTCGAAAGTTGGCAGAGAAATTGTGAAAATTGAGATAGAATAGTCTCCAATGAACCTTCAGGTAACTTTTTTTGCAAACATCTTCTAGGTTATCCAGGCCTGTTGGAACCAAATGTTGTGCCGTCATGTGTCATGCAGAATCGGACGATTTCCATTGATTGCAGTACAATGATTCTTTCGAAAGTTGGCAAAGAATTTGTGAAAATTGAGATAGAATAGTCTCCACTGAACTTTCAGGTAACGTTTTTTGCAAATATCTTCAAGGTTATCGAGGCCTCTTCGAACCAAATGTCGTGCCAAATTGGAGGGCTACAAAGATTGAGTGTTCAATGGCTTAATTGACCGGATTTAAACTACTCGTGGGTGTAGAATAGTTACATTTTTTGATGCTGGCGACGACTACGACGGTGATGATGATACACACCGAACTGCAAATCAATAATGATCATCAATGGGCACCTCGGCTAGCTCGTGAAAAGCATCGACGGTGGCTGCTCGGTTGTGTTTATTGCTTCCTCTCTTCCAATCCATTTAAAAGATCCACAGCATCAGCACATAGCTATACTGTAAAACATCCATCGTCCCAATCTGTAGCAGGAGTACTAGGTAGTCTTCTCATCGTTTTTCTATCAAGAGTCATGAGCAAAGCCTTGCTGTGTGAAATGGACAAGGTTTCAGTCAGTCTGACAGATAAGAAAAGGGTGTGTTTAGAGTTTCCTTTTTTGGTGGTGCATGTAGTAATGTTGTGTCGATCAGAAATTCAATTCTACCTACTTAAAGAGGAGAAAGTTGGTGTAGAAGCGTTCGCAGTCCGCAGCAAGAACGCTGAAGCTTCCAGTCATGATTATTACATCGTACTACGTAGTACGTACCGGTAGTACCGGTATGTATTTACAGTTAGGTGTGATTTTTGACGGGTATGCGCGCTCAGACATCCCCGAAACCGTTGCGACTGCAAGATTTCAAAATTCGTTCGTTGTCCCATCGTCGGTTCCGGCAACGACGTCTCCTTCTTCCCTATTTGTGAGAATCGTCTCCACTCTAGTCTATTCTACTTACTGTTAAAGTAGGTAGTAGTAGCGAGAATTCGATGAGGTATGATACACCTTGTTACGTGTACACCGAATGTCCATACACAACACAACTCCATCCACAAAACATCATCATCAAATAACGCGACGTAACAATAATAATATCAATACTCGGAGTACATCGTATGCTCGAAAAGGGAACGATTGTCGGAAGCCACCATTCTCTACTGGAATAGTCATCCCATTCTCGCCTCAGCATCGGATGGCATCACTTTTTTTCCTCTGGCATGATCATACAAGTTTTCTTTCCATCATTATCATCATCATCATCGTGTGGTCATTATGAAACTTACAGTTTCCTTCTTTACAATTATTCATGATGCTCAGTCGACACTACGTTACACTCGAACCGTCGTGTGGCTTCTGGCATTGACCTTTCTCCCATTTTTGTCCCTCTTCCAAAGTGCTCGGATGTTGCGAGAAGTCGTGTCGACTGTGGACACTTCCATAGCATTCGTTGACGTACCAACTCTATTGCATCACCGAGGACATTTCTCGAAGCAAGATGCCGCATTGTATCCAAGGAGACACTTACATGACGTCCCTTCTTCGTCCTCTTTGGACTATCCTCTTGACACACCCAACCTCCACATTGTCATTTCACATTGCGACCAACCGATCGACTGGATATGGAAACACTATCTATGGAATCAACCCTACAAATCCATGACTATACTAAGCAAATGTCGTCGGCCACCGACTCTCGAACAGTTGCCGCCGGTTGCTGCACTTCCAACTACCATTCACAACACATCTACCTCTATACATCATGGCGTACCATTGGTTCAAGTATTGGAATTACCCAATGTCGGCCGATGCGACCATTCGTACGCTTATTGGATGTCAAAGCTTCTGGGCAATGTTGCAGTCGATGATTTCATTTCCCACCGATTAAACTTCTCCAACGACCACCACAACAACTACGAAACGGCACGACTGGTCGAGATTTACGACACTGACAAGGACTTGATATTGTTCATGAAGGACAATGATAATGCCTATCGTGCCAACATGGATATTGAAGTTCCCTTGCACCACATCATGAAATCTATATTAGTTAATGATCAACAACAACAAGATGATGACGATGAAGAAGAAAATTCAAAATCCATTGAAGAAAATGGCGCCGAAACTCTGTTGAAAAACAACACTTCATCAACCGAACCGGCGATATCTACTACTACATTTGCTTGCGGGACCAAGCTGCGAACTGGGTTTCCTGGATTTTACCGTAAAAATTTGTTAACGGTAGACGATCGTGAACGAGCTTCCAACCTTGCCGATCGTCGTCTCCTATGGACCTTTCAACAAGGCGAGTATTCATCGAGTGCAGGTTTGTTGCAACGGAGTGAGGATCATGGAGACTTTGTAGCACGATATCGTCCCATGGGAAAATGGGTGCAGCATTTGCAGTTCGACCTGAATGCCTTCGAAGATGGTTTTTTCGAAGGAACCTATCAGAATCAAAACTATGACATTGTTCCAGTTTGCTTTGGTGGCAACTTTGTGACCAGTTGGGGAACGATTCAAAACTCACCGATTCGCAATTGGACGGCTATCGTCGAATCGCTTAGTCGAGGTGACAACATCGAAGAAGGACATTACATGGAACGATTGTGGGCACATTTGTTCTCTCCAGCCTTTACCAAGGAAAAACGAAATGCAATCTTACAACGGACTAGTCGACAATTTTCGGATGGTGCATTTGCGGGAATGATAGTCACCTTGGCGACCGACTGAAGCAAAGTCGCTGGCACTCTTTCCTCTTGGAACATCCCATAATTCAAAGTTTGCTATAAGTATGCTACATATTACCAAATCAAGCCATATCCTTATCATAGTGATTGTTACCGTTCTCCGCTGTTGTTGTTGCATTAATTTGCATCCATCGGGCGGGTATCATGGTATTAGAGTCCCAAAGACATCTTGGCTGCCATTGTTTGAGTGGACATGGGCGTTTCGAATTTATTCCTTTCCTTGTTCTTCTGTCGCCGATTCATGGTAAACAACTTGGTCCGTTGATTGATTTGTTTGGATGTTAGATCGGCCTTGTCCATATCGGAATGTATTTTGGTCAATTTCGAGTTCTGTTGTTGGGCCGTTTTGCCTAAACTTTTGGAAATAGTCATGAGACTGTCCAGCTGATTGGCCAAAATATCCAATCCTGCATCGACCGCCATGTCATCAGCATCAATTTCAGCCAGTTCCATCCGTTCCTTCTCAGTCATGGGTATTGGCTCATCTCGGTGTTTAGAAGTTGTGGACTTGTTGTTTTTGTTGTGACCTTGCTTTTTACTCTTGTGGGATCCTTTTTTTGGTCGTTTGGCCGCAGCAAATAGTTCGGCCTTGTCGACTTGATGGGATATTTCTTGAGACTCTTTTTTGTTCGATTCCAATAGATGATCAATGGAATCCATAGATCCGAACGTAGTTACTACCGCGTCGTCGTTGTTCATTCCCTTCTTGGGCCGTGGACCTCGTCGTTTGAACTTGGGTGCCTCCACTGCATCTACCTTTCTATTTTTGGCAGCTGTAATTCCATTGAATTGATCCTCCTTCTTGACGAGTCTTTGTGCCAATCGTTTGGTACCAAATTGCATACTCAAGAATCCAAATCGATCTTGTAACTTGGAGGCCTTGTTCAAATTGTCATTCAAATTCGTTGTTGCCGTCATGGTATTATCCATTCGATGATCTTGTTCTTCTAGTTGTTGAAGTGTGGCATGTCCAATGTCTTGAGTTTCCGCCGCTTGTTTTTGCATGCGCTGCAGGGCTTCCAATGTCTTGGATTGGACATTCCGAGTGGCTTGGAGTGCCTCTTGATTGTTGTCAAAGGAGTCTGCCATGACAGGTTCTGTGGATGTATTATTTTGGTATACTCTGATCGACGACTTACGATTTATAAGATGATGATGATGTTGGGTGTATTGTTCGAAGAAAACGATGGGAGACGTCTGGTCGATCGAGTTTACTTGTTCGTGTTGACGAGACATACCACGTCGTACGACTTCTGAGTGGAAGGTCATGCCAGAGTCGTGCCACAAAGTTCACAGTCAGTACGTGAACCGGAAGAGACTGGAACAAGATGGTCTCACATAACGCGGATGACTGGACCGAAGAGACACAACGGTCAAATTCTGCAAATTATTCCTACATTGTTACAGAGAAATAGGCCCAATGTATGAGATGCGCACGTCTGAATCATCTGGCGAACAAGGGGCAACACCCCTTTAGAAAAACAGATTCGTCGGCGTTGAAAAAGCATGTTTCACAATGACAATGAAGGAAAGCAATGGGAGGTCACCCAACGATCAAGTACACGAAACAACGATATAGACAGAGGAAAAGAAACGCATTCTCATTGGCCGATGCAATCACCCTCAGACGACGCCACAAAGTCACGGCAGCCACCACCACCAGCAGTCTCCTCTCGCATGCTGAAAATTTTTTGAATCTTTCCGAAGAAGCATAAGTAACCAATGTACATTGGAAAACGTTCATGAGAGAAGGGTCAACAACCGAGTGAATGATGAGCGCACAGTCACCAAAAACACATACTTGTATCAAGAAAAAATACACAAAAAACAGCAGAATACTCAAGAGCATCCAGCAACGGTAGCAACGGGAACTCCTCTATTCTCTGATGTTCCAAGCCCATCTAGAATCGTTGCGATGAACTTTGGACATGAATGATGGACTTGGATCAGCAGAGAAACAGAGCAGTTGCTGAGGATTCCCAACGATTCCGACACCCACGTATTCTATGCTCACAAAACCACAATGGAATGCCTCGACGACTCCAAGTACAGAACAACAAGCAACCATAGCGTTGGTTTTGTCACCAATAGTCAAAAGGATCAGTGCAACTCCTCTTGCACTCTGTTGTCCCAAAATCCACCTTTTGGGGTATTTGAAAAAGTGAATCAAGGACAAGAGAGTACAAGAGAAGTTACACACTACCTTTCACCATTGGATACAAGTCAAGCAGAAACAACCACGATGGCAAACAAAATGGCGAACCAATAGCTATCGGAATAGACGATTGATGGATCATACTTATCGTGGAATGAAGAGGAACGATGTATCGAAAACCGGTGTTTGAACGATGATGGATTTTGAATTTGTGAAAGTTGCGATTTGTTTTGCAAGAAGAGATGCAGAAAATGTGACCGAACGGTGGATACTGTAAAATTCTGCGTTAGCGGATAATATGGTCGTATGTGTGAACCACCGCTGTGAAGAGATCCAAAGCCACCACGGTAAAAAAAGTTGAATCTTGATGCGATCATTCCGGCCCCATCAAATAGACACAAAAAGAAGAAGAAATTGCCGATTGCATCAAATTCGTAACTGATCGACCGAAAATTTCAAACCCCATCCCGCGGGACGAAAACATGGGTTAGCCTAGCTAGATCCTCAGTACAAAGTCATTTGAATGCTTCATCTAGACTTATAATTTGAAAGATTACCTATAAAGCCACTATACAGAACGAATCCAAAAAGGCTTCCAAATAAACGAATTCTGCTGCTACACTTCTACACTACTGAGGTGTGCTTTTTGACTGGCAAACTACTCCGTGGTACAATGGGTACGTCGTACTACTCAGGGAAGTATCGAAGGTACTTTCGTACGTATGAGAACACCCCATCAAGGAGCTACGTACCCACATACCTACGGTAGTGCGGTACTCACTGTAAGTATCATACTCCGTAGCACTTTCTGGTCCTGGTCGCTATCATATTCCCCGAGTAGCACGTCGTCATCAAAATCGCCGTCAAAATGACAACGAAGGCAACCGACGGCTTTTACCACAACAGTTGTGAAGTATTAAACGTCGTCTTCCTTTTCCGTATCCTTGGACAAACAAAAGACAAGTTTGAATTCTATTGCTGCTGCTACTGTGAGTTTGTCTTTCCCAACGTTCTCGTTAATTCTTTTGTTTGGAAGTGGACGTCCAAGTACCATCAGCTGAACGTCTTTCAACTTGTTGTGTGAAGAAAGAATGAAGAATACCGTTGCCGATCGAATACAATTGATTCTGGCTCTCTTTTTTCATATGTCCTCACGGTGAAAAGGAAATCGTGCAACTTGATGAAAGTATGAAACACGATCAGAAAGAGAAGGTCTTGCAAATCCGTACCATTCTTTGATCATGATTTTGTCTTGATTTTATTTGTCGTTGCGATTCCTAATTGTACTCCCAAGGTATCCACGGATGAAAAAACTCACAATCATATCTCTCTTCATTCTTCCCGTATTCGTGTTCTCTCTCTCTCTCTCTCTCTCTCTCTCTATCTATCTCTTACAGCGGATTTCGCAGATATAACAATCATGTCGCAGCTCAAACCCGGTCAAAGGTACCCAACGCCGACGCCTGGACATGGAGATCGGGGTAAGTGAAAATCAAGACCGAGCATGTGTATCACTAACTAGAGTGATTTCCTCTTTTTCACTTTTTCAATCTTACCGTTCGTGGATGATCCCTCTTCTCCCCACTGTAGTGTTTTACGAGTCGTTGTTGAAGCAACGGCCTAACTCGGAAATGGCACAAGAATGGTACGCTTGAATTTGGAAACTGCTCGTTGTCCCGCATCCCTTGTCTTACTAAGAGTTGATTGCTGCTGCTGCTTCCAGGTGCCTGCACTATGGGATCTTGTCTACCAAAAAGTCGGAAAAGCTATTGCAAATTGTGACAGATCGCAAGAAACGGCAACGAACGGGTGGATCCTCGGGAACGACAAGCCCGGCGCCTCCTCTCAAAAAGAAGAAAAAGATCAAAACAGAGGAAACGAACGGGGGTGCTGCCGAGAAAGTCACCAGCGCCACACTGTAATAATAGATACACACAAGAAGAAAAAAACAAAGGGACGAAGGAATCGGTCCTATAGGGGAGGCAAAAGTGTGGATTATCGATCGTATCAATCGCCCTTGTGGTAGATTTACATTGCAAGTTGGTTTTTGATAATTTTTCGAAAAGCGAAACGGCAGTAGTGGCACTTTTAGGGCGCTTATACTCCCCATGAGAGTGAATCAGAATGTCGTTCTAGAGTCTGTGGATGCGCCCATAGTTATATTTTTATGGACTCGACGAGGTTCTGCTGGAAGGTACATACTACGCCACCAATAATTCGACATTCTAGCTACGGCGGTAGTAGTCCACAGTAGTCTACTCCGAGTAGGACATTGTGCTCAGTCCACTGTGGACGCACCACTGCAATATGAAACGTTTCTCTCTTTGACGCCTCCTCTTGACAGCCATCATGTGAATCATGTATCACTTCCTTTTTTTGTCTTTAACCTGAGATTGCAGTATCGATGCATTGATGATGATGAAACGACTCAACGGTAGATTTCAAAATAGGTAGACAAATATTCGTTGGCCTTTGCTTCCGAGTACGGTAGTTTACCGTAGTTCTACCGGTACGGTAGTTCCCTACCGTAGACTACTCCGAGTAGTCGGTGCACTGGACCAGTCCAGTGGACGAACCGCTATCATACAAATTGACTCGACGATGTTCCGGATGTCTTTTCCCTTATTACTCCAACGTACATAGTGTACACAAGTCGATGATCACAACATTTTCATAAAAAAATATTACTTCGAAGTACTAGCTAGCTACTAGTAGAGTATAAGGAAAGTGGGGGTAGATGCATCCTACCGTACTTCCTACCACTAGCTAGATTAACGTAGCTGGGTTACCTACGTTGACGTTACTACTTGCTTCCTACTCCGTATTTCTTAAGTGCACTCTGGTTGATAGCCGTCACGATGACGAGCGATACAAGTCATGGCAATAGTGACAGCGGACAAAACTCCGAGTCCAACGAAAACGAGACAAGAAATAATGACATTGATATCAAGGAGGGATATGGGCATCAGCAGCAGCCACGGATGGGTGTGTTTGCCATTTTCGTAATGGATTCGCTTGCCTACTTGGTTTTGCTGACGATTTTGAATTTCTATGGCCCCAGTGCGGTGCAAGAGAATATCGTGGCGCTCCTATTGTTGTATCTGTTGACAGCGATGCATGGGTATTTCCTGTTCGAAAAGGGGGAAAAGTCCAACCGAATTTTTGGATATGTGCTAACACAACTGGTCACTGTCACCATGTTCCGACAATATGGATGGCCAGAAATGTCTTTTACTGGATTGGTACTGGCCCTGTGGGTCTTGCAAATGGTAGCACTCGTGCTTGATGTGAATATCTACTTGTCGAAACGGACCGAATTCAAAACAATTGAAGCACAACAACTGTCACATCTTCGTCCACTACTAGGAGTTGTTGTTCCTTCCACTACTTGCGCAGAGTTGGAGACGGAACCAGAAGGAGAACTTGGCAAGAAAAAGATACAGCTGGTGCGAGACAGGGCACAATTGCGCAAGGGTTTGATGATCTTGATATGTAACAGCGTGATTGCCCTCTTTTCTTTGCTTAATATCATATTTAGAGGTTTTTAGTTGCAAAATATTATAACCAGCTACTAGCTAGCTAGCTAGCTAGTAACAACTAGTTTGCCTGGTGCCATTAGTTTTGTTGGGCGAGGTGATACTTTCCCAGGGATGAAGCACAACGTGTTGATATTATGTCCTCGATGATTGTCATCGGACAATCATTTTAGGTGAAGGTGATAGACAACACCAAGTTTGTGCTCTGGAAACTAGCCATGCCTACTAAGCCATTTGTTCCGCTTCTTCATTTTCCTCTGTTCTTGGAGTAGCTAGCTAGCTACTACTCTGGTACTGGCTACTAGCTAGAGAGTGAAGCTATGTTTCCAGTGGCGTGGTCATTCATCTCCTTCCGTACGACGCACTGATTCACTCTCTACTAGCTAGTAGCACTTCATATTTCCCTCGACTACGGTAGCCATCATAGCTGGTAGTAGCTTTTCACACTACTACTCTATATTAAATCATACAAATAATAAGAGTGGACTTCTACTCGTGCATACTTAGGCCTTACAGGTAGGTAGTATTACTACTTCACGAACAATGCAAGAACATTCTCTATCACACCCACTACCATAGTCATCAGAATTTCCATATTAGTACTCTACGTTAGCTAGCTAGCTACAGTTGTCGTATGCCTTTTGTATTTACAGTTAATTTTCACTCTATGGACCCATGATCATGTGGACTCGAAGAGGAATGATATTCTTTTTTCTACTACTACAGCAGTTTCCGAATTGCTAATAAAAGTACTCTTAGTAGACAAGTGGTGGTGGTACTATGGCATGGTTAACACCTCGCACATTGCCCGTGCGACGACATAACATTTTTAAAAGGTGCACCCTGGTTTTATCATTCTTACCGTGGTGATGAGAAAGATCATTTCGACTCTTGACAATAGTGAAAAGCGGACATTTCTTTTGTGTGGAATGCAGCCAACGAAATCGAGATGTCCCAGTTCTGATTGATAGAGGGCAAAATCTTGACTGCATGGAAAGCTATTGTATGATGTATATGCTTTGCCCTGGGCAAGAGGTACCGGTAGTTGACGGTGAGTACCAAAACTTCTCTCTAGAGTAGAGTAGAGCTACCGGTAGATAGTGATACGGTAGTAGGATGCGGAATCATTTCGGTTGGTGTCGTACAATAGCTACCGGTATCATAGACGGTGGTGATAGAGCATGACTCGACTTACTGTTAGGAACAATATTATTATTTATCGTAGGTACTATACCTACCTACAAAACCAACATCCGTTCCGAACAGACTTCGTCATTATGTGTTTCGGTTGGTTTTGTACGGGTTCACAACAATACTGCGATGTACATACAGTAGGAGTACGTAAGGAGTCACCCCGCATCACAATCAGAACTCTCTGCTGGAGGGACCCGTCGTCATTCAGTCAACACGGCTATCTGTAAAGTTGTATACTCTCTGTAGAACACTGTTGTTTTCTTCACACTGCTACTACTCTACTAGCTAGAGTAGAGAGATATACCTGACTACTCTAGTAGAAGTTGTCATTTCTATCCCTCTGTACTAAGACTCTTTGTAGTGCGGAAAAATCAATCGAAACAACGGTGAGTGAATATTGCTTCTACTGTCTGTCTACTGGCTACTGGCTACTGTAGGGAGAGAGACAAATCAAAACAACAGGTTGTCATGTCAAATAATATGGTCATGGAAGAACGTTTGGACTGTTTTTCCTAGGACCGTTTTCTTGAAATTTTTTGGGTCACTTTCGATGGATGGGATTTTAGAACAAATACATTTGCATTGGGAAAGTCGGTTTAAGCCTACTTTTCAGACGTCGTCTGTGATGGCACTAAAGTGCCACGATGGATTCCTCGTTGCGTTCCGTACAGCCCGTCAAGAAGTCCAAACACAAACGACAATTGTACGGCTGTTTGTTTTGTTGTACTGAAGATTGAAGTCTTTAACTCACACTGAGACGTCGTCGTTTACTTGTAGGCCAGATTCGAGTTTTGGAAGTCTGATATAAGCATAAAAAATAATGTGGGGTACTCTCAAGAAAGATTTTGGTGAATTCGTTTCAGTAAGTAATCTAAATTTGTGTTGTTCTTTTGATGTTCATTTTTTGTGCATTGCAAAGTCGTTTTCTTGTGACGAGGAGAGACAGTACTTGAAATCATTCGTTGTGTTTTTTCTTTTAAAAAGTAGGACGGATCATATCAGTATTGATCGGATTGGATTGTCATGTCTCACCATATAATTTTTATCTCCTTTTCCACCCCCTTGTTTTTCGGTTCTTTCCAAATCAGACGGTCGCCAACGACGCAACAGATGTACTCCAACAATTGGACCAAGGTTTAGATGGAAGCGATGTGGAAGGAAGAGAATCGACCATGTTAATCGATCCCGATACTGGAATACCCATTGAATATGATAATAATGAACCAACGGAGGAGGAATCGTCATTATCAAATGTACAAAACAACAAAACTGACATGATTTCAACAAACAGCATCCCTCCAAATCCACAAGTAGCTACAGTCGATGAAATGAAGGCATTCCTCATGACCCAAGATGCTGTGTTTTTGGACGTGATTGGTACGGAAGACGATCCTGATGCAACTGCATTTTTGGAAACGTTTGATCTTGGTACCAAAACGGAAGAAATCACAAATCTGTTGGAAACCCACAAAGATACTCTGGAAGAAACCTTCTCCAGACTCATTGACGAAGTTGAGTATGCCGAGTTTTGGCAACGATTTTTTTATCGTATTGCAAGTGACGAAGAAAAGTTGAAAATTACGTATGCCCATTATTACGACGAGTACGTGCAAAGCATGGCCAACAACAAGAATCCTACGTTGGCAGCCAAAGCGGCGTTGTCTAATGTGACGAGCTTTCTGGGCGGTGTCGTCCATCGATTGGTCGACGAAAACAATGTCGACGACTCGGCCGATGAAGACGAGGAAATCGTGGACAACAACAATGATGATGACAATGTGCCAAGTCGATTTGGAAGTAGCACTTCGGCCGCCGTCAAGTTTTTGACTGGAAGTGTCAGCGGCGTGCGGCCACCATTTGTGCTCAATACCGCCATTAGCGATGACGACAAAGAAGAAAGTCAAGATCGTGGTGATGATGACGATGAAGAGGAGGAAGAAGAGGAAGAACTCGGTTGGGATGACGATGAAGAGGAGGAAGATGATGAAGAAGAGGACCGAAATGAAACAGTCGAATTCAAAGATGCGGAGAAGGAAAAGTTACAAGAGGAGTTGGCACAAGCACACGAAGAGCGAGATATGCTTCACAAAACTGTTACCATGCAATCGGAAGAAATCAAGAAACTTCGTGAGGCCATTCAACCAGAGATTGTCGCTGGTTCGAACGAGTCCAGCCAAGTCAAAATCTTACAAATGCAACTGTTTGAAAAAGATGCTGAACTTGCAGCATTACGGGCACAACTCGACGATTTGAAAAACGACAAGGACGAAGATGAGAATTTTGAAGCGGAAGCAGCCACCAATGCTACTGCTGCAGCCAGGGAGGTGGATCGGCTCAAGGAGATTGTTGCCAAAAAAGATGAGGAAATTCAAGCTTTGAAGACCACTCAAGAGTCGATCCAAGAGCAAAATGCAAAAGCAGCCGCTGCAACTGCAGAAATGGCTCAAGAACTAGATCGTATGAAGGAAGAGGTAGCAGCCAAGGACCGTGAAATAGCACTTCTCCAATCTTCCGATAAGACCGAATTATCCTTCGAAGCTGAGGCCTCGTCTGCTGCCGCAAAAGCTACACGTGAACTTGATCAACTAAAGGAGGTGTTGGCAAAAAAGAATAATCAACTTCTTGAGGCAGAAGAGTTGAGAGTTGCAGAAGTGGCTGACTTGCGCTCTCGGTTGGAAAATCTCCAAACAGAAAAGGAACAGGTACAAATGTCATTCCAATCTCAAATCGATGATCTAAAACGAGCTCAAGATGTCTTCTCGAGTGAGGCCAAGAGTGACATGGAGAATCTCCTCATACAAAAAGATGGAGAAATCGGTAGATTGCAACAATCCCTTGAGGAGGCTCGCTCCGCACTTCAAGAGAGAGCCACAGTTGAAAACATCGAGACTATTCGTCGAGAATTAGTTCAAAGCCAATCAACTATTGATGTCCTACGCGACCAACTGGAACACACGACGACCATATTGAAGGAGCGAGAGGCAGAGGTACAAGCATTGAAAGGACCGCCTTCTCCAGGATCAACTTCGACCGGCGTCAAAGTATCTACAGACGCTCCATCTCAGGACAATTCTCTTGCCGTATCAGAACCTTCCGTTCCAAGAAAGAATGGAGGCGGTGGCGACGGAGAGGACGATGACGGATGGGGAGATGACTGGTGAATTCAAGTCGTCGTGCATCCAGACTAACAAGAAGTCGGGTGTACTTTTGCATCGTTTAGCATTAGGATATATCTTATTCATACATGTACATGTGTATTGTTTTTTGTGTGTGATTTGAATCAAGATATCAAGTTGATTTTATCATTGCCTTGAATCAGTGCTACATCGCAATTGTATCAGACGTACATTTCGGTCCGATCGGTATTTTGTTACTTACTCTAAGTGCCCTTTGTTGGTTGGTACACTCCAATCGATTGGTCGCTACCTTTTTTTATCGGTCGAGCTCCTACTAGTCGGAACTCTCTCTCTCTGAAGTGCTGTGTAACTGAGTTGAAATTGTCAAAGTGAAGTTACCCCAAACAGATCTGTGTCGTGTTGGTGATTTACGATCAGACCAAACTAATCTCTTAACTCATCTAATGAGGTGTTATTAATCAAACTTATTAACCGAGGTAAAGCATGATAGCGACGTAGGCAAAACATATTACACACTTGATAATTTTTTACACACACATACATCGTACATCTTCCTTAGGCAAAGCACTACTCGAATGAAGCAGCAATTTTCACATTCATTGCAGAACAGTAGAAGATAGAGCGCTATTGGTAGCAGCACGTCTCAACTTTTTCCCCAAAGAGAAGACTGCCTTCTTGAAACGTTGTGTGGGTGGTGCGTTCTTGAGAGCCACCTTCTTGTGATCGAAAGTTTCCAAGTCTTCCACATCTGAACATACAGAAGACGCTGCAGAAATGGTAATGTCCGTGTGAAAGGAAGACAGTTCAGCTCGGACTTGGACCTTCCGTGGGGGTGTGACATCTTGAAGCGAAAAGAAATTTTTGGGTAATGGCAAAGACATTAATTTTGCGTCGTCTCGCAGTTGATTGCTCCCATCCTGCTCCTGCAACAGCAATAACCGTTTCGTAAAGTCCTCCACCTCCTTTCGAATCTCCAAGACGTCTTGCGAATCTCTCTTTGCAACGTTTATCGCGGATATGACAGCTTCTTCACATGCCTGTCCGTACAGTTCTGGTAATGTTTGAAGCGTTCCCATCTCGTTTTTCTGGGCTTGAAACACCACTTGTCTGGCTCGTTGCCTTCGGTCCATTTTTGCTTTGAGCGCAATAGGAGGCAGACTTTCCAATCCTCGCATCGCTCTAGAGTCGGAAGAGGATGATTCCTCCAAGGACTTTGCCAAAGCGACTGCTTCGGCTTTTATTTCTTTGAGTTGAGCATGACTATAATACAAGGCCGTTTTATTCAACCAACTTCCTTTCCGCTTATAATACCGATTCAACGTTGTGTCAAAGGTGACGCAGTTTCTAACGATAGACGATGGTGTTGTGGAAACGGGGGAATTTACTGTAAGTGAATCAGAATAGACACCAATTGCAGTGGTGACTACTTCTTTGCAAGTACTGCTATTGCAGCTATTGCCATCTTCGCTGGTCATTGTTTCCTTCTTCCTGCTGGTTTAAAGGGTTGTTGTTGATTCACTATCGAATGATTCAAATGGGGTGGTGTAGACTAGAAGAAAACAAATAATGATGTACCGCTGCTTTTGGTTGTGTGAGTTCCTACAGTGCGATACTTCTTCCTGCAGAAAAAGGGAACTACGGTAGCTACTAGGTACCCGGAGTAGTTGAGAGGTAACATACTCGGAGTACGAAGTGCTATTGTGTGGAGTTCATAAACGGAAGATTGTCTTCTGTGTTTTCAGTTTACAGCAGGGACGTGTACCGACTCTACAGTTGAGAACGAAAATTCGCCTGCGCCAAAAAAAGCTTTAAATGCAAGCCCCCAAAGAAATGAATCTCCAATGAATCTTTTCGTGACACGAAACGGTTGGCGGGGAATCAAATGGTGAAGTCATTAATTAACTGTAAGTAATGATACCTCAAACAAGAGAATCCTTGTTAAACAAGACATTAGTTGAAAAATGAGGGGGTTGATGCTACGAAGACTCTCCACTCTAGCGGTAGTAGTAGAGTAGAGAGCACTCCCTTCTGTGTATGATATCATACACCCAACTTCAGATTCACAATCATGTCAGTCAACTTGATTTTTTTCTTACACAGTTAACCAAACTGTACACTCACTGAAAAATATATCTTGTCACAGGAGTACGGAATCGATGAATCGATCATATGATGATGACCAGTCCTTCATCCGGAGGCGAAGAAATGATATCATCCACAAATTTTGGTGTACATGAAAGACTACTATGTAGTCCATTTGTCCATTTCTATTCGTCTTTCTTGGAGCCGTTGTTCATCGGTGGCGGTAATGACAACAGTACCCTTGTGCTGTTGAAGCGTCTCTTGCTTTTGGTTTTTTGCAGAAATAGATCCGAGCTTTTCGTGCTTGGATGACAGAATGCTGAGCTCCCTGCTCGTGACATCGGAGCGTCCGAAGCAGTCAAAAACTTCCTAATTTATACAACAGGGAAACAAAATATTGGCGTCGAAATCCAAAGCCATGAATGTATATCGACGATAAAAATGGATTGTGGGTCTGAACTCACCGTATTGAAATTGTGGGAGGATCAGACAGACCGTACCAAAGTCGAAATACAGTTTTGTTTTCCGAAACAGCGGGTGCTGATTTTTCTAATTGCTTCAAGAATCATAGCGTTATTCACTTTTGTGGGAATCTATCTGCTGCAAGAAGCAACAATGACGACTTTCCCAAAGTGGGACTTTTTGTGGCCCTTGAAATGCGATGCAAACAAGAATAACCAATCTTGTAAAACTTGTGGCCTACTGTTTGGATCGTTTGTCATAAAAAAAGCATAGTATGGTCATAGGACCAGCATCTGTCCCTTGGACACAAACAGTCCTCGATCCATTATGTCAACCGAACACAGCGACAATTTTCCAAACGTTGAAGCTGCGTCCAGAATAGGTAAAATAAAAAAAAATTGGGTTGTTGGGGGATAGGAGGCAATGGATCCAGCGTCAGTTTTGATCTGCCCTTCCCTCTCTTTTTGCACAAACTATGGCCGCGCCAATGAGACATCCATTGTCCTTTCAAAAGAATCTTTACTGCCAATCTCACCAATTGTTACAGTTTTACTCCTGGTGGCATGGAATACTGTTGCTTGTGTCTGTATGTCCAAGAATTGTCGCAATGTACTAGAGCAGACGGAGGCGACACACAGTTATGAATCACAACCTTGATGTTTTAGATCTACAAGTTTGGACCGTCATTCTACAGAGAGTTGTATTTAGAATACATTGATCAATAATGATAGTAGCCACTCGACTTCAATTCCGACATTGCCCTGGCTGTGACCGAGTCCTGGAACCTTGTTCTGCCCCCCCCCCCCCCTTGATCCATTGCTACTACCTAGATTTTATCTCAATTGAACGAACGACAACAACATTTTTTTTTCATGGTTTGACTTTCTATTTCATCACAAGAATGTACCCGCTTCGTTATAGTGTATCTTAAATGGCCGTCCGTCCCGTCCCGACAGATATCAAATTTGGAGTAGTCGTTTTTGCCTCTTTCCTTAAAAAACATAGTATTCAAGTTTCCATTTACTGTTCTTTTCGCACTTTTTTACGAACGGAACTTTCCAAGAATATGCAGCATTACAACTACACCAACAAAGCTGAGAGATGCAACCAAGACATTGGTAGGTGTGACTTGGAATCCTGGCGAATCGTCGGTATAGAACTGCAAAATGTTGTTTCCGGCACCTTGGGGGCGTCCACCTCCTCCAGCAGCGGCACCGGCACGAGCAGCAGCACGTCGTTGAGTGGCCTATATATATTTACACATAAGAACATGACAAAACAAAAAATAGAATTGATGATGAGGAAAGAGTTGAGAATTCAATGGTATACTGTACTGTACTGGAGAACCGAAGCATACAGATTTCGAATTGATGGAATGGAATGGATGAAACCAGGGAGGGGATGACATTCAAAAGGGAGGATGGCTAAAAAATCCGAAAAATTCCCCTCCAACCTTTCGGAAATTTCAATTGTTTGTTTGAAATTGTTTTTTTTGTATAAAAGCAGGCAGCAGTCACAAAAAAAAAACAAGTAGAAACACCCGCCGAAGCTGGGGATGTAGGAAGTGGAGAAATGAATCGGTTTCCTCCAGAGTCCAGTTGTTGCATTCCCTTTTGCCGTTCGGCATGTCGCACTTTGGCAGACCAAATTTTCGAATACACGGAATAGTGTAGTATGAAATGCAACAATACAGTCTTGTCGATGTATGCGTACGTCTGTCTGATAAGTCCACCTTCCCGGGACAAGTCAGGACAGGACAGGACTATCCGATCTCATACAGATGGGTCATCTCCTATCATTTCGTATGCCGTTTCCCTTGGTGTCAGCCGATCCATCTTCCCTCCCCTCAGCTTTGTCACTCAATCCAATGCATTTGTCGACTCTTTCATCAAGTAGCCTCACCATTGTGATATTTAGTCGTTCTACTAGCTACTAGTAGACTCTTTTATCTCTTTCAGGGTGCAGACAAGAGATGGCAAGCCTTTCCTTTTTGCTGTTGTTGTGCAATGACTCTCACATCGTGTTGTTTCTACTACTATCATACGTGTCGGTGTTGCAATCAATGATACACGTGCGGTTGCCTAAAGCCTGGTCTGGCCGGCTGCACAGAAATTACGGCCAGACGTCTTAAGTAGCGTTAGAGATATACCAGCGAACACTCTCCACGGTTTTCGATAGAGATCTTTTCTCCCCGCTTTTGGGGGGGTCAAAAACATCACACAACATCAATCACATCACTTCGACTCTCTTCATCAAATCCAACAAGGAACCCAACATTGTCTAATAAGTTTGACCATAATACGCTCACACAACAAATCCACAAACATAATATTGTGTCGTTCTTGAACCAATCGTGCAACGACCAACAACTAACAGTAGTAGTGTACTAGAAAAGAAAAAGAAAAGACAAAACTATACTATACATCAACTAGCTACCGTAGTACAAAACAATGGCAACAACACCCCAAGACATACAATCCATTTTGGATGGATCTTTGACAGATCCCATCGAGGCTAGTGAGTGACTTTCGTTGCGTTGCGTTGCGTTCGTTATTCTGTTTGTTTTTTCATCTTGACAATCGTCTTTGAAATGTTCCACTCACAATGCCTATGGCTGCCACTTTGCTCTTTTTCTAACTAAGAACGTGTCAAGGACTACATTGCCTCGTTACAAGCCAAAATTACCGAGTTGGGTGGAACTCTTCCAGAAGGAGACGAGGATGGAGACGCTGCCAAGGTTTCTTCCACAGACGACGACACGGCCATGAAAGATGAGAATGTCGATCTGGAAGATGATGGTTACCAAGCGCCACAATATTCCTCGGGAGAAGATTACGAAAAGCAGTCCGACTTGAAAATGAAGGCCACCGATGCCAAAAATGACGGCAAGTTGGAAGAAGCGCTCGAATTCTTCAATCAGGCCGTACAGGCAGCACCACCTTCGGCGTTGTTGTACGCTAATCGAGCCATGGTGTTGGAACAACTACAACATTACAAGGCGGCCGAACGTGATTGCAACAAGGCCTTGGCATCCAATCCAGACTCGGCCAAGGCCTTGAAGGTACGAGGGACCTTACGATACCAACATTTACACGACTGGCAAGGTGCCTTGTCCGATCTGAGTCAAGCACAGGCCATTGATTATGATCCGGACATTGCCACTACCTTGGAAGAGTTGACCAAATTGAGAGTACAAAAGGAAAAGGAAGAAGCTCAAGAACGGATCGAAAAGGAAGAAAAGCTCAAGAAGAAGGCAGAAGAAATCAAAAAGGCACAAGAAGAGGCACGACGAGAAAAGCAGCAACCACGCAGTGCTGGCAGTGCCATGCCCGGTGGTGGGATGCCGGGAGGAATGCCCGCCGGTATGCCGGGGATGCCAGACATGAGTGCCATGATGTCCGATCCAGAAATTGTCGAACTCATGCAAAATCCAAAAGTTGGTACGTGTAACTGTTGTAGGGTCATGATGCGGTGTTTTCTGTAATTGATTTGTCTCTTGTCTCTTACATTTTTATCTGCTGCTGCTTCTTTTTGTTACCCCCTTGATTTTTTAAATTTTACAATTCACAAGTGGCGGCATTCCAAAGTCTCATGAGTGGTCCTGGTGGTCCAATGGGATTGTTGAGTAATCCACAAAAGCTGCAAGAGATGATGGCTGATCCAGACGTCGGACCGGCCCTTCAAAAACTCATGGCCAAGTTTATGGGTGGAGGAATGGGAGGCATGCCAGGTATGGGTGGAGGAATGGGCGGAGCGGCAGCTGGAGGAGGAGCCAATGAAGATGAAGATGATGCCATTCCCGACATGGAGGATCTTCCAGATTTGGATTAGTACTATTGCTATATAGGATACGAAAGACGATCAAGAATCGGGGGACCAGAAAACACTTGAGACGATTGGCAACCTTGGCATATATATATACAGAGAGAGAGAGCAATACTGCGTGGTTGAATGTGTGCGTTGGTAGATTGAAAATGATGGAACGGAAGATAGAATAACCGAACGCACCCAACAATGTACTATATTATATAGAAAAAAATCAATCGTCTAATAAAATGAAATGTCGTTCAAGAGGTGGTAAGCTACTTGAACTACGTAAAAGCTGGCAAAGTCACATAAAATAATAATAGAGAGGTCTACCGTAGTTTCTTTTGAATCGTCTCAAAAGTAAAATGAGTAAATTTGGGCGATTTCTACTAGAGTAGGTAGGTAGTAGCTAGTCCAACCATTCTTGGATTGCCTGACGACTCCATTGGTACAATTCGTCTTGTAGTTGAGGATCGTAACTGGCCTTACTGGACCGACTTGGTTCTACCGAGGGAGCCACTCGTTGCCAATGTAGTAGGACCATGGCGGCACAAAACATCATGGCATCTCGTATGGGAAGCCATTGATACGTCAATTTCCGTATCCATGGATGTTTGGTCAACATGTCATCCAACATGGGACCCGCCATGGACAATTTGTTGTTGATAAAGAAATCGTCCTTCAAGCCGTTGTTGTTGTTGTTGTTGTTATCTGTAGTAGCTGTTGTTGTCGTGGTGGTTGTCGTGGTTGTTGTATCTGTTACCAACATGGACCGTAGGATACTGGACAACCCATATCCATTGGCAGGGAAGGCCATTGATCGAAAGATTCTAGCCTCTAAACTGTCTTGATGGGCTTGTATGATTTGTGTTCCAACCCAGGAGGGACATGCCGTATAACTGGTAATGTTGGGATACTTGCGTTGGTAATACCGTGCATGTAAGATCTGTGCCAATTTGGAATTGGCGTATTGTCGTTGTGACCTCGACACGACGAATCCATGACTACCGCCGGGAAGACTAGCAGTGGGTGGATCCAATTTGATTTGTTCATGAACGCTATCGACGACGGGTGTTGTTGTTGTTGTTGTATGCTGCTGCTGCAAGTCACTTCCATCCACTGCAAAATGAAACGTCGATGTGACATGAACAATTCGTGGATAGTTGGATCGTTCCAAAAAAGTTGTTTTGTCCAATAATAGTTCCGTCAAGAGAAAATGTGACAGATAGTTGACTGTGTCGTGTGTGTGTGTATGATTTGTTTTTTGTTTTTGGGGGGGGGGGGGTCCAAAAAGAGTCATAACAAAAGGAATTACGATGAGTACAAAATGACATTCAAAATTGGTCGGCTCTTTGTCACTTGGTGGTGGATGTATTTTACGTACCTCCAAAGACCAGATCGTATCCCTGTTGAGTCACCTGGTAGGGATCCCAAAAGGTACTCAATCCCAAATGGATTCCGGCATTGCAAACAACAATATCAATATGATCAGGAAAGTCGTAGTCGGACGATGATGATGATTCCATTGTTTGTTGTTGTGATTTTTTTTTCATGGTATGGACAGCATTTGCCACTGATGTCAAATCGGTAAAATCGGACACGATTGGAATGATTCTACGGTTTACTTCCTCTTCTTCTTCGTCTAATCTTTCTATGTTGTTGTTGTTGTTGACAACTACTAATTGGTTTTCAGCCTGTTGTTTCAATTGTTCCAATTTGGTGGTCGATCGTCCCATGGCAATCACGGTAGCACCTTTCGAGAACATCCACAAAGCAAGTTCTTTACCGATTCCTGACGTCGCTCCCGTAATCAAAACGACGACATCTTGGAGTGGCGTTATCATCATCGTTTCGTTCGTTGTTCGATCGTCGTCGTCTTCTTTTTCTTCTTCTTCTTCTTCTTCTTCTTCTTCTCTCGCAACGGCTCGTTTCCGAAATCGGTGTGCATATTGTATTGTTTCAACCTCCCATCGATCATTGTCGTTGTTGTTCTGTCTCGATCCGTCCATCATCCAAAACGAATTCGTTGCAGTTGTGCCATCATGTGATATCCAAAACGACGGTGATATCAATGCAACAATCCCACCACCCACCACAATGGCTAGTAACGCAACGATGATGCTCGTTGTTGTTGTGGTCGTTGTTGTTGTTGTTGTTGACATTGTCGTGTATTGGTAGGATTGTTCACACACTCTATTATGATCTTGGAGGACTTGGAGCTGTTATGTGTTTGCCAAAAAACAACAACAACAAAACAAAACAATATATTCTTCTTTCCACGTATGATACGTAGTAGCAGTCTCTATCATACGACAGTACGTCGTACATACGTCGCATGTCATCCTACCGGTAGGGTGTACGATAGGGGTGTATCATACGATTAGTACATGATAGAGGATAGTGTATCTCCGTGGATCAAAGGAGTCGAATCAAAGATTCCTCTCTGCTGACATATCATACCACACTTCCTATCATACCGATCGTATGATACGATCCGTAATCGGTCTGCCCTTTGCTGCTCACAGTCACATGCGTTCCAGGTTGTTTCTGATGATGATGATGTTGATGTTGAGATGATGATCCATTCATATCTCAGATTGATCTCACACCAGGCCTCCTCATCATTCCACTACAATCCTCTTCCACGCGATCTTGTTGTTGTGTTGATCAGATCACAACAAAACATAAAATAATATTATACACAACATCTATTATACGACGATACCTTACATTGCAGCAGGGTCCCATTTGTCTTGTCTTTTTTTTTATTTTGAATTGTAGTCATGAACGATTTCGACGAAGTGACTGCCAAGCTACAAGCTGTTGTATTGGCAGATGCCGTCTTTGGAATCAAAGAAGAAGCGGCGGATCAAGACGTCCATCATCACGACACTACCAGTTACGGTTTGAAACCCCTTTCCAATGAATCTCCCCAAATTCTGTGTCCACTGAACAATCTTCCTCTAATTGAATACATTATGGAATTCCTCTTGTTCAATAGTGTCGATCAAGTCATTCTCGTTACCAACAATGAAACCACCGAAATTGAAGACTATTTGAATCATCGACAGAGACAACAACAACAACAACAACGACAAGGTTCTTCCAAAGCAAAAGAAACACAATCCAACCAGACAACAACTACCACTAATTCTTCTTCGTTTCATTGGGACGATCATGGTGGACATTTGGAACTCTTACTTTTAAAAGACACGTCTTTGATGAATGCCGGGGATGCCTTGCGGGAATTGTACAAACGCAATTGGATCCGATCTGGAAACAACAAGAACATGAAACCATTCATCTTGATGCAAGGCAACGTCGTTGCTAATTTGGATTTGTCTTCTGTCATGCAAGCACATCAAAAACGAGCACAACAAGATGCCACCGCCATGTTTACCTGTATCCTCAAACCCGTCAGTGATACCACTGGGATTGTACCACCCACCACCGATTTGGTTGTTGGACTCGTTGCCGAATCATCATCATCTAACAACAATAATGATGCAGCAGCAGCAGGTCCTGTTGCTGTTGCCATGGGTTCATCGTCCACTGCACAAGCCAACTCCTCCTCAACAGCAACCACTGCAACTACTGCTACTGCTACTGTCATGGACCGTGACTATCGCGTCTTTGTATATGACAACTATGCTACCAAGACGAATGCGACTATTCCTTGTAGCTTTGTACAGCAATCGCAAAGTCCATCTCCCAACAACAACAACAACAAAGGAGGTCTGACCATTCGACAAGACCTCATGGATACAGGTATTTACATTTGTTCTCCGGACGTGTTGGGACGATTCGAAGACGAGTTTGATTATTTGGACATTGCCCAAGATTTTATTGCCAATTCGGTCGCAGAAGAAGAGGAGGGGTTACAAACTCGGATCTATGCTCATGTGTTGGCAGCACCATCACTACCGTCGTCGTCGTTGTCGTCTCCTCCCAACGACGGTTCTTCGACAGACTGCAATCGTCTCTATGCCGCTCGGGCCATGGATTTCGCATCGTACCATGCCATCTCGCAAGATTTGTTGCAACGATGGGCATATCCCGTCGTACCCGACAGTCATGTTCGGACGACCACCATGTTGTTTCTCTCGTCGTCGTCGTCGTCGTCGAACGAATCGACGGAACAAAAACAAGTAGTACAACAGTTATACAAGTTGGCCATCGATCACAATGCCCCTCGACGACTCTACCACAACCAGCATCATCAACATCACAACAACAACAACAACAAGGAAAACATGCCTTGGAACTCCAACCACGTCACCAAGTACCAATACAAGGAGTCTCGTCATCCCACCAAAGTGGGACGAAGTTCCATTTGTCAAGGACCTGGAATGGTGGGATCCCATGGAAGCTTCGGAGAGGACTGTTGTATTCTACAGAGCGTGGTGGGCAACAACGTCAAGGTTGGGAACCAATGTCACATCATCAACAGTCACCTATGGGATAATGTCATCGTCGAAGACAATGTTTCTATCGAATCGAGTGTCATTGCCAATGACTGCCTCATCAAGTGTGGAGCCTTCATTCCTCGTGGATGTGTCATCGGAAAAGGATGTGTCATTGGCAAAAATGTCAAACTCAAGCCCTTCACACGAATTACCATGGTGGCCGAGGATGAAGACGATCCATTCGGGTATGATGACGACTTTGGTGACATTGCATCCATCGCCACTGGCCCATCGAAATCTTCCCCCGATCATACTGTCACTGACACTGCCTTGGTAGGACCGGACGGAAAAGGTCATGAATGGGTCCCTCCTGGTCTCGATGACGAAGAGGAACAGGAGGAGGGCAGTGACACGGACGGAGAGGAGAAAAGTCAAGTCGAAAAACTCCCCAAGGATGCTTGGATCCAATTGCAAAGTATCGGAGCGACTCCAACAGAGTACCTACGTTGGCGTGAAAAGATACAAGTGCTTGCCGCCACGTACCAAGATCAAGAGTTAGATGGCTTTTCGGATGATGAAAATGAGGATGACGACTTTGGAACGGATGGTGTGACAGAGTCAGAGGCCTTTACAGCCTATACGGATGGTGCATTCACATTTGGAGAGGAGAGCAGTACACCCACTGTGCCTTTGAATACGGCAAATTTCGGCGTGGATCCCAATAACGTGGTCGGGCGCCAAAAGGGTGTCGATGTTGTCAAGGAAATGACGGAGATTTGTATGGAGTTTGATGACTCCGTTTTCCCAATGGAGAATCTGTCGATTGAACTCAATTCCTACAAATTCTCCCAAAATGCTTCCTTTAGTGATTGCACTACATCTGCCACCTTGGCAATGCTGCGGAAAATGGATATCACCCCAGATTTGAAAGACGGCAAGCTGGTTGCGATGCTCAAGAGCAAGCTAGAAGGTTTTTGGGCGGCCCTGTTACGAAAAATGAGTGTTGGCATCGACGAAGAAATTGCGATCCTATACGGATTGGAGATGGCTGCCACTGGAAATACGACAGCATTGGACAAAAAGTCCTTGGACGCTATTTCCCACAAGCTTCAATCGGGTATGACGTTCCGCTTTGTACTTCAGACGATGCACGACGAAGAAGTATTGAGCGAGGAGGCCATTTTAAAATGGGCCGCAGAACGAAAGGAGGATAAAACAAAGGATAGTTCGTCTGCTCGTGTCCAATTGTTCCAATCGCAACCTATCCAAGACTTTTTGGAATGGTTGGAGGAGGAATCTGAAGATGATGATGACGATGACGACGACGCAGACGGCAGCGATGATGACAGCCAATAAATAACACAATAAGATTATGATGTTTTTCTTCCGTCCCACTGATTAACGTCTCCTACTATTACTGTAAGCCTATCCGGGATGGACATACTCTCGTCTTCTAGCATGGTAAAAACGTCTTATTAGATTACCGCCTTACTCAAGAATTCAAGAATCGCAGACAGCACAAGACCCAAATGAGACTACTTTTGCTGAAGTTGTGAGGAAACACATTGTAAAGCTGTGCCAAGAACCAGCTTCCTTCGATTCATCATCATCCGAGGCGTTGGCTCAACAAATCATGCAAAAACTTTCCTTCCGTTCAGTCCTCTGTTGCACAACACTCAGCACTGAGAAGGCCAGGAGGAGGAATAGTAAAAGGAATTGACAATGTCAGAAATGACTATGATGTGGTCTTCCAAATACAATTGCAAAACAAAGTCATAGAAATTGAATACTAGCTAGCTACTCTAGACTGCGGTAGAATATCCAGAGTAATAATATTTTTTCTTGTACATACTCGGAGTTGTACTTGACATACTACGGTAGTACTGATAAGTTGCTACCGGGAGTAGTAGAACTAATAACAGTCGAGTAGACAGGCAAGCACTCTTTATCATTCGTCAAGGCGTGCTGTCGTCTGGGAAACTTACAATGAGTTCGCCAAACATAGAAAAGAAAAGAAAAATCAAACGGGGGAGAATACTACTGAAAGTGATTCGTTTTCTCCCATTCACTTGAATCCAGGAGCCAAAGCAAGATTGTACCGGGTTGTGAAAGGCAAGATTGAGCGCATGAACGGTCGATTCCTTCAGGAAGTCGCGTCAGCGGACGTTGTGATCGACGATTCGTTGGTCTGCGTCACTTCTGGAAACGGAAGAAGCTCCTCGTGTAGGACGTATTACAAGGTTGTGAAGGATTACCAAGTTATCAACAAGATCAAGCAGGCATTTCGCTTCCTCTTCAACCAAATGTTTGGTCGAAAAGGTCACTCTGAACATCTTTCTGAGACTGGTACAATCTTTTCCAATGTTGTGACCACGGACGCAATCTTCTCATTCGATCGTCATACGACACAATCCCCTTTGATTCGGACCAACACCACACCACAAATTACTGGGGTGATGTCCGTGATTGCTCACAGACCACCTGCACCCTTGAATAACATAATGTCGGAGCCCCCATCCACATTTGCCCAACAGGGTTCTATGTCGATGAAAGCCTTTGCTTCTTCAGAGCAAATGACACAACTAGTTGGACGGCAACGACGCGACGAATATGAACGAGCCACAGTGCTGCTGCAACGGGCCCGCTCCAGGTTGCCAGTCGTATCGGGAAATATGGATGCCATCGTGCTCCATCGTGCCATTATCAGGGCATCTATTCCGTCTTCAATCACGTCTTTGGGGTTGGCTTCAGAAGCCAGCCAACAGCGTCTCAAACTTTTGACAGTCATAACGGCTGTGCAACGTGCATCTGCCACGCATTCACAGTCAGATCCATCGGAAAAGCACAGTTCTGTGGGAGTAACCCCTCGTCCGTGCGTGAAACGATGCACTTGACACGAGGCTTGAATCTAGTATGTTCATTCTACCGGTAGTTAATTTTGATCCTAGCTAGTAGTCGTATGAATCTTTCGTATCGTTATAATGCCGTTTTTTAATGGGGGTGGATGGATTAGGGAATCCACCATTAGTACTTACTAGAAGGGTGCAGGAAGTAGTCATGTACAAAAATAAAATGCGATAGAACAGTCCCCTCGATGCCATGGTGCAAGCGTTAGTCTTCGTATTTTAAGAATTCCGCAAAATCACTGTCAGAAGGAGGCACCCGGTACTCAAGCGAAGCTTTGCACCAACCCAGACCAACATTGGACTGAAACCTGTAAATCGATGGATGTCGGACAGGCTTGTAGTGGTTGATGAAGAAGAACCTCTTAAGTTGGTGTTCGTCGCAGGGGGTTCGAGGGGTAGAGTGAGCCATCCCTGTTCAAGCTTCGAGCAAGATCGAGTGCTTCTTGAGCGGCGGCGATGGACAGTTGGGGTTCTCGTTGCTGAGGAAGTATCGGTCGTCGCAAAATGTCTTCATTAATTCCAGCCGTACGGAGAGACGACGTCAAAAGCAGTTGTCTATCCAGTTGGAATTTACGCTCTGCTAAAAGAACAGAATTAATATCTTCTGTCATCCTTGACCCGACCGAAGATGACCTCAGGAGAGTGGAAAAATCTGATGGATGAGCGATGTTCCGAATTCGAGTGAATGGCGGGAAAGGAAGAGGAGCCATCGATCCGGAAATCCTTGACGAAAGAAGGGATGTCAAATATGTGTTCTGTCCCTCAATAACATATGTGGGAAGATTGCTTTGAAGTGACGATTGAGTGCGAAAGACCAATGGAGAAGCTACTTGTTGGTCTAGTCTGGTTGCTGCTCCATCCAAGGCTTTCCCAGCAGCTGTGGCACCGAACGTTGCCTTGACCGCCTCGTCCGAGATTCTCCGAGCCTCGGCGACCTTGCTAAGACGACGAGCTTGCTTCTGATCATTCAAAAAGCGAAAAGTTTGCTTTATTTTTTCCATTGCCTTCTTTTCACTGGCCACCGTGTAAAAGTATGTCACTACTTCCCCTCCCTTCTCCTTCTCTTCTTCTTGATGTACTATCGCTGCTGCAGGCTCCGGTCCTCTTTCAAATTCCTCCTTGCTCATCCTTTGAAGGAATCGACCGCTCTCCCTCTCAATCGCTTGCAAGACGATCCTTGCTAGTCGATTCTTTAAAAAGGGATCCAGGGAGGAGAAGGACGGGATGCGATCTCTAGGGGAGCGTTCCTCACTAAACGACGAATCTACGTAGTCTTGAAAGGTCTTGAGAACTAATTCACGAAAATGAATATTTCCAGTCCACCTGTTCGGACCGCTCCCACGACCCAGAAGGACATCCTTTGGTCGGAATGGGGTGAGAGCAGCTTTTGCATTTTGCACGGGTTCTGTTGTCATTGTCAAAGGCATTAAAAATGGTGAGTGGGTTTTGGGCTCTTGTCCAGCTTTTGCTACTACAGTCCAAAAATTACTAGGAATTCTTTTTGTTTTGTTGTTCCTCCTACTACCGGGTAGCTAGTAGAGGAACTCAAGCGGCTGTCGATCTACACCGGATAAATTCAAAAAATCAGATTATTACACTGAACAAAAACAGGTTGCGCTCCTTTGCTGCTTGACTGTGCTGGCTGCATGGACTGTTGTTCGGCATCTAATGCCGCCCTGGAATGTCGCAGTTTGTTAGGAAACGTTGAGGGCATTAACAATCAAAGTGGTTTTGGTAGAATTGATGTCAAGCGTAAGTGCAACTTTAAGCGAGCGATGTTGTCTACAGAATTCACACTGGGACATTATTTTTCTCATGGCCTTGTTAAACAAGTTTCTCACCAGTCCAAAATGAGAAGTTTGAATCAAAACTTACTCACAGAAAGAACTTAATATCATTATTGATTGCTTCGCAAGAGAACCTTGCTCAATAACGTTGAAAGAAGAGGACTGCGATTCTTTAAGTGCAGAACATGCACGGAAGGACTCAATTCTTTTCATGTCACTCATTTTTTTGTGTGTATCATTCGCACACCCTTAAGAAGTACTAGCATACATAGTAACAGGTATGACATTCGAAGCAATTGAAACTGCGAGTGATTTACGTGCTACGGTAGTTGTAGTATAATACTACTACTAGTAATAATTGTTTGTTTTGTCTCAACAACAACAAGCCAGCGAAGCTGAACGGGCATTTGTAACGCAGACAAATAATTTGAAGTGCAACAACTCTAAAAGGAGCAGAGAATTTGATGTACTTTGAATAACAACAAACAATGTTGGAGGACCAACGTGCCGAGAAAGTTTGCCCATTTCGGCGCTCCGGGTCCTGAATGATGCACTCAGAATGCTCCTCTAACTATTAAAATACTTCATTGAACTTTGTGAATACCTACTACCTACCGGTAGCTACTGGAGTAGTTCATACAGTAATACTTAGTAGAGAGTCTGCTATTAATAAAAGAGTGAAAATATTAAAACGTTCATCTAATAAGTTACTGTTAATGAAGGCATTTTATTAGCATTTATTAGTAGTCTCTAGCTAGTCGCAGAAGAAACCAAAAATTAAGGAGAAAATACTCGTAGGTATCATACATGTTCGAGTACCGGTACAATTAAGGATTGGCCTTAACTGTAATACCAGTAAGCTCAATTCCCTTCCCTCGAGCGGAATAATAACTTGTCTACCATAGGGATCTACCGGCGGTGTCTGGAGAACTAACTAAAGAATCCATAGACGATCCAGAATCCAGATCCAGCAGTGCGGTGGCAAAAGCTGCTTTCCCTCTTTCCATGAGGTTTTCAACTCTTTTCAACTCCTACTAGCTAGACTGGCTACCTAGGTAGAGTGTTGGCCAATGTGTACTGCTGTGACTGGAGATGGAAAGGATGCTGCGGCATGTTGTTTTCACCCAAAACCCTTGCTGGGGGCCAGGTTGGTGGAACCAACTTCTCTCATCAACTACCGTACTGATATGATAGTTTTGGTACAGCATCCTCAAAAATAGAATTTCTTCGGAAGAAGTATTTTCGGGGGCCTAATAAACATCTACATGCTGTTTTTGAAGATGATAGGGAAGAACACCATGATGCCATAGTAATTAACTGTAAAAGAAACTGCAAAACATACGGTAGTAAAATAACAAAACGGAGCTGTGAATAGAGCTACCGTATTACTTTATTCCCACGTATTTATTTGAAGCGCATCCTCCAACGACATCTACGAAGAATAACAATATTATCGACTACCGTGATGGATCTTGACGCGCTTTTAAACAATGAAAACGGCAACGTTTGAAACTTCGTTTCCATTGCGGGTTATTTAGAGTTCTTTCCCGATCAACAATTCCTCCGCTTCGTCCATGTCTACCACGAGCTTTAGAAGTTCTGTCTCTTCTTGCGTCCATACAACTGGAGCCACCGACGAAGGAGCATTCATTACTCGATCATTGGAAAATACTTCCCCCAACAACAAGGACTTGAAACACACCCAGCACCAAAGATTGTCCCAATCATCCTGACTTGTTGCACTGCTCTTGCTGCTGCTACCAAAAAGAGTCGACGATGTTGTCCCATGCTTTGGTGGATGGCTCGCAAGACCCCAAAGACAATCCAACACATCCTGTGGTGGAATGCTTGTTCCACGAATGTCCAATTTGTCAAGGCTGCCAATTCGGTAAGATGAGGCGACAGCTGCAACCGGCAATGCTGATGTTGTTGATGCTGCTGCTGAGGTGGATGGTGCTGGAGGTGGCCAGGTGTTCGGCGTATCTGTCATCCCGTCGGCTGTCGTTGTTGCAGGACTGGCCGCGTTGGAAAGGCAACGGCGATGGAGATGGTATCGATGAAGCATGACTGGGTTGAGTACAGAGGAGCTGATATCATTTTGTTGTTGTTGTTGTTGTGAGGCAATCACCGTTTCCGGTGGAGCAAATGGGTCTTCGGCCAGTGTGGGGGGAAGCGACAGTGTTTCCGGTGAAAAAGTCAGGTTGATGGTGGCGCGCAAAGGCGAGGAGCCCGGTGGGTCGAACAAAGATTCCAATGGAGTGGCAGATGCTGAGGTCGTATGGTGACTACTACTTGTTGGCTTGGAAGAGGTCGGTGGAAACGGGGTGGATTCGTTGCCTTCTGCGACTGTAACATTTTCGATGGAAGGAGGCTCAAATAGACACATCATCCCTTTGTGAGGTAACGATGTGGGTCGTGGAGTCAATGCTGTCTGGGGCGGCGAAAAGAGAGAGGACATGGAAGGGTTGTTTGGAGATGGCGGTCGGGGAGGCGGCGGTGGTGGCAATAGGGAGTTTGTTGGCCTTAACACTCCATGTGTTTCCGTATTCGTCCATTCGTGCGATATTGGAGGCCTAGCTGTGTTCCAATCAAATTGGTCATGATTACGAATCGGTTGTTGAAGTGACGGTGGCAAAGAGGACATTGGTAGTTGCGTGTCCGCCATGCACATGGAGGGGGGAAGTGTCGTCGTCCAGGGCATTGAAAAGGACGGTGGCGGCGACGGCGGCAGCAAAAATGTAGTCAATGGAGCCGCGGGTGCCGTCTTGTTCAGTAGGGATGGCGAAGCCAAAATGGGCGGGGCCGATAATGGATTCCACCGATTGCTAATGGCACAGCTCGATGACGATACTTGGTCTATCTTGTCTTCCCGTAATCGAGTGACTAAGAGTCCTTGCAATGGGATCATGGATGTAATGTGAAGATTACCCTTGAGACTGAGTGTCCTCAGATGTTTCTGACACGTCTTGGCAATCGAAGCGACACTGTTGTTGGTGAGTTGCTTGCAATATTCCAACCGCAAGATTCGTAAGTTGTTGTACGATCTCGGCTTGGATGGCTTTTTTGGAGCGACGTTGCCTGGTTTGGTATTCGGCAACGGAAGGGGTGACATGGCGCCACCGGCAGCGCCACTCCCTCCCAGTGTTAACAGTAAGAGGACGTGTAAATGAGTGTCTGTCATGGCATCAAAGTGTGTCAAGGTGAGTTCTCGGAGTCCGGCGAGGAGAGAGGGTGGCAATTCGAAATGATTTGCGCACAAGGCACTTTCGATTTCACGGATAATGAGTGTGTGTGGCGTCCGTCCCTGTAGTACTTGCGCCAGCGCCTTGCCCGTTTGTTCACGTGCCCATTGCGACGGTTCCTTTTTGAACGTGACAGGGGGTATTTTGGCGATGGAATGGGGGTTGTCGTCGCCATGGTCGTCATCGTCATCGTCAACTGAATCATTCTGCTGTTGCTGTTGTTGCTGTGCCTTGATTCTTCTGGATAGAAAGGAGTGATACGTACGTTGCACAAAACTACTGGCATCAATTCGTTTCCATAATGGATAGAGGGTAGGATCGTAGGGTATAACAGGAGGTGGTGCTATGGTGGTGGTAACGGGTGCCTTGCGATTCTTCTTTTTGAGCAGAGTGGCAGTAGTAGTAGTCCCAGTACGATAATGTTTGGTTGGGACTGATAATGATAGTAATGATGATGACGACGATGATGAGGATGATGTCAGATCTGAGATGGCCTTGTTGTTCCGTATGCGAATGTGATATCTCCATCGTCGAGAGACCATACCACACGCTAGCAAATCTGCCAAATCTAGATGCGTGAGAATGTGAAGCAATGTGTCATCGCGGAGTGAATCGAATGGATTTGCGCTGGATCCATTGATAGGGGTGATGGGTGATGCGTCCATCATTTGGACAGGGGTGGTCGTCTCCCAGAGTCCCTTGACACGGCGAGGTGTGGCGGGCCGACCGAGAAGTTTGGTTCGGTATTGTGTTTGTGTTTGATGAGCACTACCATCGGAACTTTCCATGCTATGAAAGGAAGAAGAAGATGCGCTTCTTAAAATTCCCTGTGACGGCATGGTTTGTTTCAGTAGTATAGACTTGGAGGAGGGAGAATGCGATGAAGAGGAGAGTAGCGTGTGATGTTGTGGACTGGAGGAGTCAGCAGTGGTGGTGGTGGTGGTGGCGGTGATACTATTTGCACATGCTGATGTTGATGAGGATGATGATGAAGAAGAAGATGGATCGACTGTGAATGATGAAAAAGGAATAGCAGTTGAAGAAGATGATGTTGCAGCATCGAGTGGGTAATAATTCTTGGCGACACTTGTCTTGTCATGCAACTCGTTTCCAGACTCTTGTACGTCCTCGTACACTTGTTCGTGTGTTAGTATTGTCTTTTGCTTTTGTTCATGTTCCGAATCAGTCTTCAATGGAGTTTCCAATAATGGACGATCTTCCCGTTGAGAATCAGATGATGCAACACAAGATTCTGTGCTAGGATGAATCCTGTTGTTGGTGGTGGTGTTGTTGGTGTTGTGGTGGTGGTGGTGGTGTTCTCCAAAACTATATCTGTACAGTTCTGGTTCTGGTGGATCATGACTATTATTACTTGTGGAATACGCACTATTAGGAGTGTCAACAGTTCCAATTGTCTCTGTCTTTCCCCCCTTGGATTGTCCAAAAGCCAAAGATTCGTTTCCGTCTGATCTTCTTCTTCTTGTTGTTGTTGTTTCATCCATCGATGGCATCCCTCCCAACACAGGTTCCTCTATTGCTTCTTCCTCCATGAGTTGGATTGTGGTCTCTTTCATTGAAGTGATATTCTTACTGGTCATGATATTATTGTTGTTGTTGTTGTTGTTACGAAATTGACATGTTGTTGTTATTGTTGTTGCATTTGCAATTGCAATTGCAGATGGTTGTGCCAGATTCGTAATCACGGTGTTACCAGGTGGATTATTAGTAGTAACTGTAAGGTTGTTTGTTGTGGAAGTACTACCGGTAGTCGTAATAATGGTAGTAGCGTTATTGTTATTGTTGTTATTGTTGTTGTTGTTGTTGTTGTTGTTACCTCCTCCTTTGACAATAGAACTACTACAGGGTGAAACTCGTTTGGAAGAAGTTGCCGGTATCGTCAAGACCATGGTTCACCTTTATTACTGTTAATAACTGTAGAGTACGACGAACTATGCTGGAAATGTTATGAGATAGCTGTTGTTGATTGATGAGATTGATCTCGATCGATCGTTTTTTTTTCAACTCTCGGTCATCATCATTTTTTACTCTACCGTCGTCGTATCATATTTATTTATAGAAGGAAATGTTGGGAAAATTTTTGGACCGCGCTCCTTAACCCCTAACCTTTTCCTCCCTCTGCAACGGACGTCGTAGACTCTACGTCTTAACAGTAACAAAAATAGATTTTTTTTCTCATCACGTCAACAACACATCACAGTCAATCGATAAATCGATTAAACAACCCCCCGTCTCACTTCAATCGATTATCCTCACATTTGGCTCACTTCAATCGATTACCCTCACTTCGCTGCTGCCCTCCTCCCTCTACCATGCCCGATCACGCAGACGAAGACTCGAACTTTGATGCCGAAGAGGCCGTCCGTGTAATTCGGACAAACACAATCTCAAAAAAGTCACGGGATGTATACGACGGTTCTATCGCTCAAATGCTAAAATGGTTTTATGACAACAAACGACATCTCCTTACAGAGCACTGCATTCAATATGGAATAACTTAAGGGTTCGCCAAGGCAGACATTCGTCGATTCCTAGCAGATGCACCCAGCAATGCCCCTGTCAAATTCGAGGACTTCAACGTTCAAGACTTCATGGAGTGGATTGTCTCCGTAAGAAAAGAAGATGGCAGTACACCAACTTATTCGACATATAACTGTCGTCGTGCAGGGCTTTTCAATCTATTTCGAGATTACAAACAAGACATCGCCCCATTGCAATAGGAACTGAAGACTCACTTTCGAGGACTACAGCGAACAAAGACACAAGCATTGGCCAATGGCGAAGGAAGAGTGAAGATTGGCAAAGATGCGTTGGAATCTGCCTTGTGTTTACTATTGATGAAAAGTGCAAGGCCGGACTATGTGTTTTCACACTGCTTCATGAGGTATTGCTGGAATCTTATGTGATGCGGTGCCCCAAATTCAAAAAGTAGCACCGGAAGTAATTCGGGGAGTGATTGACGAGATCGAGAAACGAGCGATGACGGCTGGAACAGTTACCAGAGATGGCTTGGAAGCTATGATTAACGGTTGCTTGGAGAATTCGGCTCTCTATCAATTAGTTCTGACACTTAAGAACTCTCCCACTCCTGCCATTCAACAGGAAGAAACTTTGACAGGTGATGAAGCAGGAACGATGACGCCTATGTGGGGTTCGCATATATGGGGCGGACGCATACATCCTGTACCGCAAGATTTTACCTTTCCAAATAGTTGTTCTCAAATAGCCTGGCAATACTGGATGTGTGGGGATCGCCAAAAGCGGTATCCTCCTTTGCGAAATTTGTCAAGGGATGACATGCCAAGTACAAATATGCGGAAGCGTTTATCAGATTTGCGATAATTGATGCAATTGGTCGAGAAGAGGGTTAGGGAAAATGGATCGCAAACCCGTCTATTGAACAGGCGAATGAAATGTTTGAGGTAGGGAAAGATGTATTAGACATTTCAGACGTTTCCGATAAGGGCAGAAAGAGGCGAGGGCTGCAAATGAAATGGACTTCTATGGTTACCCAGGTTCGAAACAAGAGGAAAAGCCACAGGACTTCGTAAATACGTAGTACTTGACTTTGTCAAGAAGTACTTTTATTTTAGTTAGTCGTAATACGTACGTAATATTAATAATACTTACCAAACAAATAAAAAACTCATACTTATTCATTGGACCATGTTTATTTAAGACACGATCATTATTTTGGGCGTATCAGCCCCAAGAATTCGAGCTAACTTCTTAATCTTCAACCACACATTAAATGACATTAAAAAACCAGTTCGCCTCTTTTTTCGTTAGTTCAGTTTCTTGGGACAAGACGCCCAATAAGGTGCGCGTTTTTTACCGCGCGCGCCTAAGTATTACAGAGAATTACTGTTAATTTTATTACCATCATCATGAATTATTTACAGTTACTTCGTAGGCCATTTACAGTTATGACAAGACACCTACGACCTACGACGTATCATACTTTGTCGAACGTTCGCGTTATTTACTGTTATTAACACGGAGGAAATCTGCAGAAGGAGCATAAATAACTATTAGACTGAAAAAAAATAGAGTTTCACACAAAAATACAATAAAAAAGAGACTACAAAAATACATAACATTTTTTAGGAAGAAAGAACCAGTAGCAATCGAGAATGTGGAGATGGCTACCACATACAACATGCACGACAAACAAAGGTACGGTAGTACCTTGTTACTATGATACGAGTGTGGTAATACGGTACTATCGTACAGGTACTCTTTTTACGGTACGCTACAAGAGGTATGATAGTATTACGGTAGAGAGACTACCGTACAGGTACATTCCGTACCTAAGTTCTAACCTACGACGGTATCGGTATTTGACCACCGGTAGGTATCTACCGTACTCTGAGTATGAATAATGAGATCAAATTAACTGTAATGTAGAGATGATGATCATACTAACAGTAAGTACCTACACTGATACTACAGTAAGTCGTGCTCGTATCATAGTGTATGTGGTAAATAATTGACTGTGATTCCAATCCAAAGTCCTTCAATCCAATCCGACTATCATACCGGTAGTAGAGTAGAGTCTACTTCAAAGTCAAGTTGTTTCTGTTTTTACAAAAATAAAATTGTTTTTCAACCTATTGCCGCACACGCCACAGCAACAACAACAACAACAACTACTACTACTACTACTACCTTTTCAGGATACCGAAGGTACACTCAGCATCTTTCCTCATTGACTACTACCGTAGTTCAGCTCTCTTGTCGATACCCTGACTGTATTAGACAAAGGGATTTGCTGTGGTAGTAGCTGCAATCTTGCTCACCCTAGCTGAATACTCCATAAAATAATTGATTGATAATGACGGATATCATCGGACTACAGTACTTCTTTATTCGCGATGATGAATGTGCACAAGTGCATAATCTAAACAAACATGCAATCTTCGTAGCATGGACAACGACTTCGTTAGATCGCAGCATGGGATTGCCTACTGCCGTTGTTGGTGCTGCCTACCGTACTCTGAGTATGAATAATGAGATCAAATTAACTGTAATGTAGAGATGATGATCATACTAACAGTAAGTACCTACACTGATACTACAGTAAGTCGTGCTCGTATCATAGTGTATGTGGTAAATAATTGACTGTGATTCCAATCCAAAGTCCTTCAATCCAATCCGACTATCATACCGGTAGTAGAGTAGAGTCTACTTCAAAGTCAAGTTGTTTCTGTTTTTACAAAAATAAAATTGTTTTTCAACCTATTGCCGCACACGCCACAGCAACAACAACAACAACAACTACTACTACTACTACTACTACCTTTTCAGGATACCGAAGGTACACTCAGCATCTTTCCTCATTGACTACTACCGTAGTTCAGCTCTCTTGTCGATACCCTGACTGTATTAGACAAAGGGATTTGCTGTGGTAGTAGCTGCAATCTTGCTCACCCTAGCTGAATACTCCATAAAATAATTGATTGATAATGACGGATATCATCGGACTACAGTACTTCTTTATTCGCGATGATGAATGTGCACAAGTGCATAATCTAAACAAACATGCAATCTTCGTAGCATGGACAACGACTTCGTTAGATCGCAGCATGGGATTGCCTACTGCCGTTGTTGGTGCTGCCACGGAATGTATTCCGGGCTAACTTCCGAAAACCACCACCAAAGCTTCTTCCGCTCCGGACCGATTCATTGCTGCTTCGGCCATGGCCGGAAGAATCACTATTGCGGAAGGTGGATACTCCATTGTGGCGGTTCTCAATACTTTCACCGGACTCCACCCATTTTATATCTCCATCTCCACTCGCAAATCCATTGTCAAAAACATCGTCGTCAAAGCTCTCGGGAGGAAATCCTTGAGTCTGCGGAAATCCTTGAGGCGAGTGCGAATTCACACTTTGTGAAGAATGGAAGGCATTGTTGGCAACTGAGGAGTGACGTACAGCATCCTCATCATGACTAGACCCGGAAAAGAACGGATGCTCCAAGACTTGACGCATGGAAGAGACGCGTTTCTTCGGGTCTTGGTGTAATACTCGCTTCAATAAGTCTCGAGCCAAATTGTTGTCGGGAATATGCTTCAGCGCTTTTCTCATTTGTGTTTCATCCCACATGCCTATTTTGCTGACTTCGGTTGAACTCATGGAACGCTTTCCTCGGCAAGCATATGGACCAAGCGGCAAACCAGCCAAAGCTTCATAGAGAACAACTCCATACGCCCAAATATCGTACGTAGGATGAGCAGGAATTGACACTACGCTGGCGGAAAAGCTCCTTTTTGCCATTGGAGCTCCCCGTTTCTGCTCTACCATAATTGCTTCCGGAGGATGGTAGAAACCACGAGATGGATCGGTAGGACGACCGAGTGGAATACTTCCACCCACACCGAGGAGCTTCCATCGACTACCGAACTTGCCAATATTATGCGTCCCAAAATCACCATGAATAATGCCGTGTTCGTGCAAATGTAACAAAGAGATTCCGATTCGCTTGAGGGCTTTCTCGGGAAAGGGTTTGCCTTGCTTTCGCATATCCAACATCATGTTCTCCGCCGTTGTATCGGCCCCTTCCATGGTGATACAGTATCCTGGCTCAGCCATAGCCTCCGAGTATGCAGCATGCTGTACAGTGTGATGGACACTAATAATGGCAGGGACATAATGCCGAGATAAATGGAAATCCTTTCGGATCTTCAACTCGCGCTCCACAATCTCAGATCGTGACGTCAACTTGGCAATAACTTGTTGCCCTTTCTCTCGTCGGATAAGACGAAGCTTGTCTTCAATGCTTTGCTGCGATCGATTTGTAAGGGCAGTTCGTGCGCTGTGTTTTGACACACCGGATACAATCGAAGCATCGTCGAATTCTTCCACATAGTCATCGCCCGTGTCATTCTTTTCTTCGTGTAAAACCGTGAAGGATCCATTCGACTGTGCAGGTGGATCGTATCGGAGTGCATAAAATATTTGCGTGTCGCTAACAGGATTTGTATATGCAGGGCGTTGGTTGACAACTTCCAATGTGTTGAAGAGACGAAGCATCACTCGCATTTCATGTTTACAGACGGGAGTGGATGCAGCAAGAGCGATCTTGCCATCTGGACCTTCAATATGGGCGAGGGCGAGGACTTGAGGTTGGGTGCAAGCTTGCAGTACCTTTGTGACAACTTGGTGATACATATCTTCTGTATTCGCAACAACGTGGTTCCATGAGTAGTGATGTGGGACAAGCTGAGCCCGAACCTTCTCTTTCATATCAATGGGCATATCTCGCTTCAACAAAGTATGAACGATGAAATGAGAGTGTTCGTGCTCGGTAGCAACTTGGATAGGAAGAAGATTAGTCTTCTTGTCAACCTGTGTAGCAAGTTCGGGAGCATGATTTAGTAAGCCCATAATAGTTCGATCATCTGCGTTGTGCTGAAAGGCCAAGTGCAAGGGACTGTGCCCGTCTCCGTTCAAGATTCCTGCTGCGTCCGGATATTGCATAAGCACGGCGTTCGTGACAGTGGAGCTGCATTGGCACTTGATGGCAATGGCTAGGGGAAGATCACCATTCATGTCAGTTCTTGTGACGGCCCCTGAAAAGCACGTGAGTAAGGTTTTGACAACGACTGGATCTACAACTTCGCCGCAATGAAGCAACAGGTGGAGTGGCAAGTCTCCGTTTTCGTCGGCGCGTTTGGCCGAAGCAAAGTTTTCGGCAAGTAGGGCGGTGATAACTCCGATGGAAGCATGATTGCGACAAGCAATGTGAAGTGGAAGTCCACCGCCCGAATTGTGAGGCGGGCGATAAACCATGGTGTAAGCACCTTCAGGAGACTTAGCAAGGAGGAATTTGATAGCATCAACGGCATCATAGTTAGCAGCAACATGAATTGGCAATCTTCCCATTTTATCTGTGTCATTGATTCCCTCTTTATAGGCGCTGTAGATAATTTCGAGGGCTGGAAGGTTATCATGAGCCGCGGCATGATGGATAGGAAGCGCACCCATGTTGTCTCTGTGGATAAGAGCCTTTGGATACAAGACCAAAACCATATCTATGAGGAGAGTCCAGGCCCCGGCATGTCGAGCAATCTTGTGGAGAGCGAGTTCACCACTTCTCCCGTCGGGACATTCAGCAAGTTCGGGATTCTTGTCCAGAATATTCTCCACCATAGCCCAATTTTCTTGTTGGATCTCATGAAAGAGATCTTCCAATCCAGCCGAATCGTGCTTGACAACTTCGCGTGGTTGAACAGGAGTAATTTGTCGCTCTCGAACTACAGGGGGTGGAGGCCCTGCTGGGGACGGTGAGGGAGCAATAATCGGCTCTGGTTTTCGAAGAGAATGAGGAGTTGGTTGCTTGATAGGAGAAGGGGAACGTATGGCTACGGGAGGAGGCATTGGTGGAGGCGGCTCTTGTTGAGGCACATTCTTCTGGTATCTCCAGAACCGTTGAATGATCATGGCAGCAGTTCTGCGAGCCAGCTGAAGTTCAAAAACATACATTCGAGACACAAACAGTCTCCATGCACATTGGATTGTGACAGCGGCTTTGAAGACACGTGCATCGTTGACTCGACGAGAAGATATCTTCATTCGAATAAAGCATTGGATGATGATGGCTGCGTACTTCATGTCTAGGTACCAGTTCCGCATCATTCGGCCACGAACCATCTTTTGTATGGAAGCAGCAGCATTGAAGAATTTTTCAGAGCGCATGCCTTCGATTCGATCAAAGGCTTCGCGGCGGAGAAACACCTTGGTCCGGCCAAGCTGAAGTCCGGCAACGGCACAACGTGATGGAAAATCCAATGCCAAAAACTCTTCCTTTGTTTCAGGGCGGACGACCCGATGATTTTCTCTGTCCTTTCGTTTTTGTTTCGCTGTGACTGGCTGCTTTCGTTGGAATTCAGGAGTCATCATTGACGATTCAACAACAAGCGACTTTCCGTTGTTTTGGGGTTTCTTGTTTCCCAAGTGCAACTTCCCAATGGCCGAGGGATGAGGCGTTGTCTCAACGGTTGCAAAATTGGCATGTGATTCACGTCGCTTACGTTCAAGTTCGAGCTGGGCTTGCATCAATTCATGATCCAGTTTCCACAAATCGAATGCCATTTTCGCGATTAGTTTCTTTAATTCGGCATCCTTGTCAACGTCTCGAGCACCAGGCGAAAAGAGCGGGGACATGGGGGAGTTATCTCTTCTGTCGCCCAGAATATAGTACCTTGCAGTAAAGATATCATGCGGATAACGTGTCGGATAACCAGCTCGGCTAACACGGACTGCTTCTAACACACCTCCACATCGAAGTTGTTCGACAATATTTTTCGGCTCAAAGTAATCCGGGGCAAGTTCATCGTTGGGCTTCAAACAGCGAATGTAGTGAGGAATGGTAGTTTCAATTCTAGAACGCAATGTACGAAGCTGGGCTGAGAATTGGAAGCTGACCGATTTGGTGGCAACGGTTCCACGTCCTGCTCGATCTTCTGCTCGAATAAATCTGTTGATGTCGAGCAGCAACTCAAAGTCGGATGACTTGATCAATTCGGACGCAGCCGATGGCAATTGATCCTTGTTCTTTTCCAACCATCCTTCGGTATTGTATTCGACCAAGCCAGCATAGTGTTCGATGGAAAAGACATAGTCCACCCGTTGTGCGGACGTTGCACTGAATCTTGGATGACGATCGCAACGGGCATACAAATAACGGGTGAACTTGTTATCCGTACTTTTGGGTAATATGCACTGCTCGTCCAATAGTGCCATGATACCTGTATGTTTCATATCGATCAAATCCAGTACGTCTTGATTGTCGGGGAAGGAGATGAACTTCCACATGATGCCTTCTTTTTCATACTCTTGCTGCTCCAGTTTAAAAACATATCGATTGAACTGCTGTTGCAATGCTTCGTTGGTATAGTTGATGCACAATTGCTCGAATGAGTTGTACTCGAACGTTTCAAAACCAAAGATATCAAGAACACCGATCGATGCTCCCAGAGAGTCGTTTCCGTTGCTGGGTTGGGACGATCCTTGGATACTAGCATTGACTTTTTCAACAACAAAATCAAACGCTGCACCATATACCGCCTTGATGAGTGCCTCGCATGCCTTTCCAGATTCTTCAATGGTCAGAAGCTTTTGTACGGTTTCACCTGCCGCAATGATCGACCTCTTGGTCAATGCCGTGGCCAATCCATCGAAGGTTATTCCAAGAAGGGCAGAACACGCAAGAGCAGACTTTGTTTTGTCAAGTTTGCAGGACTCTCCGTCTTCGCTAGGAGTAAAACTCATATTTCCTGCAAACAGAATGGCCGAAACCAAACGCATCAGTGAATGGATAGTTTCATGTGTGAAACCAATCGTAATCTGAAACGAAAGATAGAAGGGAAAACGAATGAGATGGCATGAATTAAAGATGAATGATGATAGTTGGGAACATGCAACAACTGACATACCATTGCATCCAACATATCCAAGTGCATTTCTTCGTCTCGGACTCCATCCCGTCGATCGTAGGTGCCGGTATCACTCAACAAACGAAAGTCACGGCATGTCTTGTTGGATAAGAAAAAGTCCTGCCGTTCTCGTGCAGTTGCAGCCTTTAAGAATTGGTAGAAAACGTGGTAGTTGCGTTCGCCAGGACCTGGGTGGATAAGACGTACTTTCTCCAAGAGATAGGTTTCTATGCTTGCTCCGACTAGTTTTCCTTTCTTGGTAAATGTAATATCGATGAACTTTCCAAAACGGGAAGAATTATCATTGCGGATGGTTCTTGCATTTCCGAATGCTTCCAGAATGGGATTGGATTGCAAAACTTGCTGTTCGATGGATACATCGTCGTTGGCGTTGGCGGGTGCGTTGTTTCTGGAACTGTTGGATTCCTCCTCGGACAATTTTTTGCTCAACATGGCAAAGTAGTTCAAGACGATCTTGGTGGTGACGGTCTTTCCTGCTCCAGATTCACCAGATACAAGAATAGATTGGTTGGTAGGTGTTCCGTGTCCTTCCAGATCAGCAATCCTTGACTCTCCTCTATTGAGTTGCTTTCGAGGCTTGTTTGTGAGGGCAATATTTTCGAGTCCTCGAAGCATCTGTCGATAGGCATCATCGGCTGTCTGATAGACATGAGGAGGCAGTCTTTTCTTTCCTGCATTCCCAGCCATGGAGGATGCCGAAATTCGTTTCTTGTTCTTGCCAAAGGGAGTGGTGAACTTGGAGGGAGAAAGTTCGCCTCCATCCATGGATGGATTGAGGGAGTTTTCTCCTTGCAAGCGATAGTTTTCCATGGTTTCTGGACGGTACAGTTCCTTCATTGGCTTGAAAGGATTGACGGCAATCAAGATAGGCCCTGTACTTGTATAAATGATATCGGCATCGTACCTCAAGCGTAAGGCATGAAGAATTGCCGGTTCGTGCAAGTGTGTGAGTTCAATCAAATCGTCTACACCACCAATGATTGAATTATGAATGATTGTGGAAGGACTTGCCAAGACACCGGCTTCTGGATCTTCTCCGGCCGACTGGAAACTAGATGGCAAGTTTCGTAACTTGATATCTTCATGATCCGCACTCTTTAATGATTCTGGATCGACTTGAATGACGACTGAAAAGTCTTCTTCTTCGGCAAAGTAATGTTGGATCTTATCATTGGGTGTCCCCCCGATTCCTTCGGGAGTCCGATCGTTCACTAATGTCAAATTGAATAGTTCAACGCCGTCATTCTTGACATCTTCCTTTCGAACAATGACGGCCGGAACCCAACCCCAATGGCTCGATTCTCTTCGCAACCAAACTTTCTGATTGACTTCCATCTTCTTCTTCTTCTTCTCGTTGTAAAGGTGATGTTACTACTGTAGCAGCTACTGTTGCAGCTACGTACTCCTACCCTTACACTCCTTCTTCTCAAGATGATACTGCAAGATGGTGATACTGATGTCGTCCAAATGAAAATGAGAATTGATTCATTCACCGCAAATCAGCCACAACGACTACTCTACTACTGCTATAAAAATACTACTCTTTTAGAGTCTTGTTCTTCTCGTCTACTGTTGTTGCCGGTAATAATCACAATATATAATATAACAGCAACAAGAAGGAGGAGGAGGATGCTGTTGGAACCTCTACTACCCTCGCTAGCTAGCTACCGGTAATGCAGGTAGTAGAACCGACGTTAGAATTTGATTCGTTTGGTACTGTAGTATATGTACGACGTACCTGTTGGACGCGTCTTGGCTGTTGATGCCAAAACCACACCAAACCGACACGGGCCCACAACAACAATCACTCCTACAATTTCTATCTTTCAACTACACGCAGTAAAATAAAATAGCCGACTCTTTCTCTCTGTTCGTTACAGGTCGGCGTTGTAAAAAGCCGTCACAAGCCGCACCATGTGGTCGCGAAGTCCTATCTATCGTTCTTCAACAATTGCACTGGATCGTGCGGAACATTTCTTTCTCTACGTGTCTGAATATGTATATAAAATTTCAAAACCGAACGGTTGAGACTACGTCCTACGTGAGACCAAACAACCACAGGAAGAAGTGGAGGAGGGAGTAGTGATTGATGAAATTTACTGTTAAATGAAATCGAATCGAGTCGTTTCCGTCCTCTCTCTCTCACATTGTCATACCTACCTGCAGTACGATAGTACTACGGAGTACGGAGTACTACGGAGTACCGGTACATACGGTACGTAATATACCACAGTACGTTAATTCCTTGATACTACTTCGTACTACTACGCGGAGTAGCTACGGTAGTAGAGAACAGGAGAGACAACAGCTTATTAGGTATCAACTTGGATGGTCTATCTCCCGGGGAATGCTATCGAACTTGCTACAAATTATAACAATGATAGTATTATGATTTATCTATTTTACATTCTCTAACGTTTCGTTCAATCTTTTCGTAGACGAAGAAAGGGTTGTTGATTGCCATTCCAAAAGAGGTCCGTCGTTTCAGATCCCCCCAAGACAAACAGAACAAATTGGACCATACCATTGTCATAAGAAAAAGTCCTTTCCTTTCATAGTACAATATTTATATTGAATAATATACTACCTCGGATGGTTTCGGCCACCAAATGCTCCTCTCAGAGGACTTATGAAACGATGAACAGGTCCGAGGGACTGCTGCTGCAATACAGGAAGAATTGGTGCATTGTAACACCACGGCCATCGTGGTTCTGACAAAATCCAAAAAACTTGAAAAAAGTGGCATCGACGATCATTCGTCGAGAATCCATCAGAATTGGATCCGTTGAGCAAGTTTGGTCTTTTTGTGACTTTACTCAGACATGGTTGACATGTGGCAGCAAATTTCGGGTAGAACACACATGGGGAGGAGCATTGAAGCGACTGTTCATCGAATCCAATATATATATATATATATATATATATATATATATATATACGTCGTAGGTTGAGATGATTTGCCAGTATGGTCCCAAAAAATAAACAATGAAACAACTTTTACCGATTCGAAACAACCCGTACTCCTTTCGGTACCATGATACCAATTTCCTCGGCAGTATCCATTTTTGGGACTGCTTCATCCATTTTTGGGGCTGCTTCCGTCACATTTCCGGCCATTATCAATGGTTTTGGGGTCACATCTCGTAGATGCCAGTGGATAACATCCATCCGAGTGGAATTATGCATCATCGTCCCTGTTGAATACTTCGGAGTATTACGTTTCCGTACACTGCAACAAGACGGTTGTTGTTTGTACAGGAAATTATCTTTGTTTTGGTAGTGGGACCGTAATGACAACAGAACTTAGCTTTGGCAACATTCACCCTCGGAAAGTGTCTGCTTGCGGCTTCGATCGTTTATCGGGAATCCATCAGAATTGGATCGGTTGAGTACGTCGTATGTTGGTCCTTTCTGACTTTACTGAGTTATGTTTGCGTGACAGCAATTTCCGGGTAGCGCACAACACGGGGAGGAGCATTGAAGCGACTGTTCATCCAATCCGATCCGATCCAACTGATTTGGGGGGTCAATCTCGTAGCTCTGCCGGAGGAAAGCAATCCACCGAATTGGGGTGATTTGCTACATTAGTATATTCGTTGTTTCTGTGACTTAACTAAGAAATGTTCGACGTGGTAGCGGTTTGCTTCCTATTGAAGCGACAGTTCATCGAATCCATTCCAATCAAACTGGATGTACAGATTTGCCATTATGGTCCCAAGGAATGTTGAACGAAACAAGCGATTGTTAAGTCCAAACACCTCGAGCTTCCTGTACCATGGAACATTGTAAGCATTGCATTGGCAGATTGTTGCTATCACATTCCCGCCATTATCAATGGTTTTGGGATCACATCTCGTAGCTGCCAGCGGGTGACATCCATCAGAGTGGGATGATTTATCACCGTCCCTGTAGAATATTACGTTTCCGTACACTCCATGAAGACGGTTGTTGTTGTTTGTACGGGCAATCATCCTTGATTTGGTCCTGGCACCGTAATGACAACGCAACTATGTTTTGGCAACATTCACATTTCGAAAGTGTCGGTTTGCGGCTTCGATCGTTTATGGAATTGGATCTTTCCGGGCAAAACACGACACGAGTGTATTGAAGCGACTGTTTATCCAATCCAATATATGGGTTGAACCGATTTGCCAGTATGGTCCCAAGAAATGAAGAATGAAACAACTTTTACCGATTCGAAACAACCCGTACTCTTTTCGGTACCATGATACATTGTAAGCATTGTATTGGTTTCATTGACAGATTGTTGAAATTTCCTCGGCAGGATCCATTTTTGGGGCTGCTTCCGTCACATTGCCGTCATTTTCAACGGTTTTGGGGTCACATCTCGTAGCTGCCAGTGGATCACATCCGGTAAGACACGACACGAGTGTATTGAAGCGACTGTTTATCCAATCCAATATATGGGTTGAACCGATTTGCCAGTATGGTCCCAAGAAATGAAGAATGAAACAACTTTTACCGATTCGAAACAACCCGTACTCTTTTCGGTACCATGATACATTGTAAGCATTGTATTGGTTTCATTGACAGATTGTTGAAATTTCCTCGGCAGGATCCATTTTTGGGGCTGCGTCTATCACATTCCAGCGATTTTCAACGGTTTTGAGGTCACATCTCGTAGTTGCCAGTGGATCATATCGGGCAAAACACGACACGGGTGTATTGAAGCGACTGTTTATCCAATCCAATATATGGGTTGAACCGATTTGCCTGTATGGTCCCAAGAAATGAAGGATGAAACAACTTTTACCGATTTGAAGCAACACGTACTCTTTTCGGTACCATGATACATTGAAAGCATTGCATTGGTTTTAATGTCAGATTGTTGGAATTTCCTCCGCAGTGTCCATTTTTGGGGCTGCTTCCGTCACATTTCCGGCCATTATCAGCGGTGGATCTGTTGAGTACGTCGTATGTTGGTCTTTTGTGACTTAATAGAGAAATGTTTGACGTGGCAGCGATTTCCGAGCAGGACACGACACTGGGAGGAGCATTGAAGCGACTGTTGATCCAATCCAACTGGTTTGGGGTGTCTATCTCGCAGCTCTGCCGGTGGAAAGCATCCACCGAATTGGGGGTGATTTGCATCAGTATATGTTATATTCGTTGTTTCTGTGACTCTGCAACGAAATTTTTGAGGAGGCAGCAGTTTCATATTGAAGCGACTGTTCATCCAATCCATTCCAATCCAATTGGTTGTACAGATTTGCCATCCATCATGGTCCCAAGGAATGTTGCATGAAACAGGGATTGTTAAGTCCAAACACCTCGGGCTTCATGTACCACGGAACATTGTAAGCATTGAATTGATTTCCTTGGCAGATCGTTGAAATTTCCTTGGCAGTGTCCATTTTTGGACTGCTTCTACCACATTCCCGCCATTATCAACTGTTTGGATAGCCACTCTCGTAGCTGCCGGTGGATAACATCCGTCAGAGTGTGGTGGTTTATCACCGTCCCTGTTCAATATTTTGTTTCCGTACACTCCAAGAAGACGGTTGTTGGTTTGTACAAGCAATCGTCCTTGTTTTGGTCGTGGGACCGTCATGACAAAACAGCTTATTTTTGGCAAATTTCACATTTCGAAAGTGTCGGCTTGCGGCTCCGATCGTTTATCGAGAATCCATCAGAATTGGATCTGTTGAGTACGTCGTAATGTTGGTTTTTTGTGACTTGAGAGAGATTTCCGGGCAGGACACGACACGGGGAGGAGCATTGAAGCGACTGTTGATCGAAACCAATCCAATTCAATCCAATTGGTTATACGGATTTGTCATAATGGTTCCAAGGAATTGATGCATGAAACAAACTCGGGATCTTCCGGTATCATGCTACATGGGTTTGGGAAATAATTTCCTCGGGCAATGTCCATTATTTTGGCGTGGCTCTATCGCATTCCCGCCAACTATCAACGGTTTGGGAGGGTTCAATCTCGCGTAGCTGTCAGTGGGAATATACACCGAAATTGGGATGATTTGTCGCTGCAAGAGCAAAAAAAGATCGTTCGAAGATTCGGTAGAATATCAACCATTTCAATCCATGTCTGGATGCATTTCATTCATGGTATAAATTTTCATTGATCGAGTCGTTTCGTATGACACCATTTCCGACGGCCGAGAAAATGCATTGTAGCAACTACTTCCACACACCTAGAATCCAATATTCCTTTATTCATCTTTCTGTCGAATCATTGGGGTTATTGATATTGTTGGGTGTGATATACCACCAATTTTGATGTTTTTTCGACACATTATCATAGCATCATCTGTGCAATGTGTACGTAGTACCGCTTCCCCATTGAAAATGGACCTGGGATATGGAAGCAGATCTGGTTTGTGATTCTCTTGTTGTATCAGTCATCAGTCATAGGGATTGCATTGTCACGACTGGATGAAGTAGTCGCTTTCAATTCCCGTTGGGTAGTTTGTTCTTTGTGTTTTCATGAATGTATGTTGTTTTCCTGTATTTTCTCTCCACTTTTGGCAGTACCGTTTCGTGACATCCACTGTCGAATGTACCCAATACCCATCGCTCGGTCGGATCCGACCATCAGCAGCAAGTCCTCCAAACATCTATGATAACATCTCCACACCACAAAAAAAAGGCCGAAGATCATGGTCACTTTTTATGGCAAGGAATCAACATTGCAGATTGTTGGTTGTTGTTGTTTGGGGGGGGGGAAAGAAGAGAAAAAAATCCAAAAATCTGATGCCAACGCTTTCGCGACTAATCCACGAGGATCGCATCACATCAGAATCTTTTACCTATCGTTCATACCCATGAGGGTAGCTTGAATGTAGGACGTAGTATAACAATATTACGTAGTATAAGATTATTGCACCCCCCTTCTCATCTTCACCCCTCACATCACACTGATAGTGTGAGCGCTGCGTCCACCACCACCTTCCACTCGATTCTGTGATGATGTGATGATGATGTGATGATCCGTCCAAATCCGTTCGAGACTCGAGACCACACGACCACAACCACCTTGGGATGGATCACCATAAACAATGATGATGACTGTGAATACAAACACACTTCTACTACCTTATTAAGTATCACATCACAGTACTATAATACTATATACAACAACAACAAACAACAACAACAACAACAACAACAATGGATTTGCTGGGTGGTTACGATTCGAATGCATCATCGTCAGATGACATCCCACCAAATAACAAAGACATCAACGATACTAACAACGACACGACTGGCGCTCAGACAACCACAACTACAACAACAACCACAACAACAACGTTACAACCACATGTCCAACGTCCGGATCGACGATATTTACAAGCCGCTCCGTCCATTTCTATAATGACCAAACGGAAACATGGGCACGAATTGATCGTTCGGACCGATCCTACTTCCATGGCAATAGTGACGGAACCTCTCCAGGGACCACAAGCATTGGATCCGAGTGCACAAACATTTGCTATCACAGGACAGACACAACACAACATTCCATTCGATGAAGCAGCCTTTAAGAAACAACGGACAAGGTATCAACGGGAAGGTAAGGCAGAGGCACCCAGTGGAATCGATGGAACCGTCACGGACCACCACCACCACCAACAGCAGCAACAACAAAAAGCGGTGGTGGTCCGAACCACCTTGGGATATACGGCGGATCGATTGAAACACTTTGAAAAGAAAGAAGAGGAACGAAGGAACCGTCCCACGTTCCTTGAAAAAGGAGAAAAGGAACCGTTGGTATATGGGTCCGATGACGAAGCTGTTTATGGTGTATGGGCACCACCCTCCAAGGAAGAAACATGGTACGCCGAAAATAATCTTACCGCCATACAAAAGGGTGGATTGGAATCTTTGGAACCGGAACAATTGGCCGAACGGGAATATATCAAGGAACGAGATCGATTGATGGGTGTCAAGGAAGACGAAAAGGAAGAAATGTCGGCATTCGAACGACTTATGGAACGAAAAATGGCACACCTACTTCCACCTAAAATGTCAGGAGATTCATCCGACCAACCCATGGAACCAAAAACGACCTTTCATGGTAAGGCCGAAACAGATTACAAGGGACAAAGTTGGATGGCACCTCCGTCGGGAATGGCGTCGATCGCATCTGGACCACCTTTGGAAATGGACCATCACAAATGTTATGTACCCAAAAAGTGTGTTCATCGATTCACTGGACACAACAAGGGAGTCCATCGGATACGTCTCTTTCCCAATACGGGACATTTGTTGCTCAGTGCCGGATTGGATGGAAAATGCAAAGTCTGGTCGACGGTCGACAAAACGGTTCTGCGTACCTATGAGGGACACAGAGCGGCCGTTCGGGATGTACAATTCAATCACGATGGCAGTAAATTCGTTTCGGCGTCCTTTGATCGATATTTACGGTTGTGGGATACCGAAAGTGGACAAGTCCTACAGACCTTTTGTAACAAGAAGGTACCCTACTGCGTGGAATTTTATCCTCACGATGACAACTTTTTCGCCGTCGGCTATAGCGACAACAAAATTGTTACCTACGACGCCACCACCGGAGATATCACCCAAGAATACAACCATCACTTGGGTCCTGTCAATTCCATCGTGTTTGTCGACGACAACGGAACTACCAAAATGGTATCGTCCAGCGACGACAAGAAAGGTATGTTTCATTTACAGTTAATTTTTTTAATCATTTGTGCAACTACTCGCAGTGCCTTCATGACACCTTCACTCCAACTTTTTCTCCCGTTTCTTGTTGCAGTTTTGGTTTGGGAATGGGATATTGGTGTACCGGTAAAGTATATATCCGACCCAACGATGCATTCCATGCCCTGCTTGGTAATGCATCCATCACATCAATACTTTATCGGACAGTCGCTTGACAATGTAAGTCCATTATCAGAAAACTCTACCATATAAGAATTGGTTGATTGATTTCGTCTTGTCAAATATATTTTATTACAATGCCGCTCAAACAATTCGGTCTGGTTGCACTTTTTCCCTCCCCGTCTGTCTTGCGAGTTTACAGAATATATGTGTCTTTCAAGCCGGAAATCGATTTGCGATGCAAAAAAAGAAAAAGTTTAGTGGCCATCAGGTGGCTGGATACGCGTGTGAACCATGTTTCAGTCCAGATGGACAATTCCTCGTGAGCGGGGATGGCAAGGGCAAGTTATTGGTCTGGGAATGGAAACGAAGCAAGATTCTTCAAAAGTACAAGGCGCATGATAACGGCCCCGCTATCGCGTGCGTATGGCATCCTCTGGAACCATCAACACTATTTACCTGCGGATGGGATGGCGTCATCAAGATGTGGCAATAGCTACCGGTAGTGACTACGGTCGGTACTCTACTGTAGCTACCTAGCTAGACTACCGGTACCATACTATACCTATTACTAATATTTTTTACTACGTATCATCTATTTTCGGCATGTAATCCCCTGGAACCATCCACCATTAATACTATTTATTACCTCCGGATGGATGACGTAATCAAGATGAGGCAATAGCTATCGACTCACTGTCAGTATCTTACGTACTCCGAGTAGTAAACTGTTAATGCCGGATAAGTTTCATAATTTGGAACTGCTCTATTCTCCAGTTGACGTTTATAACAAGCTATAAATAGAATAGATATCAACCAATACCCAGCCCTCAGCTCTCTTCAGTAGGCGTTGTTGGCGTTTACTCAAGCAATTAACAATATATATATAAAAGTAAAAAAAAAGATACGGAGTCTATTTCCAACGCATCCAATCAGCCGTTTGGGCGGGAGTTCAGCAACCTCAACCTTAACAATCTTGTCCAATCGTTAGTCCATAGGAATAACGGCATTTCAACCGCAAAAATGAGATCTAAGGATTTAGTTTTTCCGATCAGTTTAAAGCTTTTCGAAATTTGAGACCTTGTCTTCTTGCTTTTTTCACTTCTTTTTGTTGTGGTTGTACGTTGTACTACTACTAGCCAGTTGCTGAACTGGCAGTTCAACAGAAGTACAGTTCTCGAGGAACATCAACTTGGCCGCCTATCCATGACTTCCATACTTCGTTACCCCTTTACTACTTCATCTTATCGTCTTTGTCATTCCACTTCGACGTTGGGCTGAATGGGGGACACTGTTGTCAAGCCGCCGCCGCAACCATTGGGAAAGCAGCAGGTTGCTCCATCACTGCCTTTTCTTCTTCATCGTCGTCTCTTTTGAAGGCCTTTCGGGGAATGGCAGATGGCGGTGCAAGGATCAATAGCATCATCAGCAACAACAGCAACAGTGAAAACACCGAACCTTCATTACGTAGTAGCATGAACTTTCAAGACGATAGGGACTCTGAGAGAAATAGTTCTTCCTCCCGAGGAAATCCCAACATTAGCAATCAATACACTCCTGTCCCATTTTCTCCCTTAGAATCTCAAGCGACGGTAGAGAAATCAACATTCACCTTTGATGATATTCTGTTGCATGCTCCATCTCCCCTTGGAGAAGATACCAAGCATGCAAAAGATGAAGATGACAAGACATCCCGAATTGAAGCTCTCATCACCAAAGAGATCGAGGCACTTTCGGATAGGGAACGTCAGCAGGTGGAAAACGATATCAAGGGTCAGAGTCTATCACCTTCATCCAAACTTACAGCACTTGGTTTGCCATCTGTACCTTCATTGTCACAACATCAGGCGATCATGGATGGAGAATTGCATAAACTCTTTCACATGCACCCTGCTTATCAAGAACTTATCCCATCATTGGAGTACGACTATGTCAAGGATCCACAATTGCGTTTGAAAATGCTAGTGGCGGAGAATTACAACTCTGTTCAAGCTGCTTTACGACTAGCCAAGTTTCTGTTGTTGCTCAAGGAAACCTTTGGACCATTCCTCTTGGCACGCCCGATTCAACTAGTGGATTTGACGGCTGAAGAACGACAGCTGCAACGAAGAGGTCTGCAGCAACTTTTCAGGTTTCGGGATCATGTGGGTCGTAGGATTGTTGCATGCTTTGATTCACACTATCCACCGACAACATCCATCCACTCACAGGTAAGTCTTTGTGCAACGCGGACAGACGCACTTTCTTTTTGTACTTGTACTTGAGTATGTGTTCTTAACGTAATGCCTGCTGTTCTCGGTACATTGGACAGTTGCGAGTGGCACTGTATCTCATTCAAGCGGCAGCTGACGATGAGGTAACTCAGAAGCATGGGATTGTCTTACTCTTCATGCTTCTCAAAGAACTTCCAATGCACTTGTCAAGCGGGACGGCAAATGCGCGAGAAACATCCTCAGCATCCCGTTGGGGGACCATGGCAGCCATATTAAATCGAATCTTTGATTGTGCTCCTATCCGTATTGGGGCCATGCACATTTGCTCGTTAAGCGACCATGACACGGAGGAGGCCAAGAGAGATCTTGTCAACGGCTTTAGTCCGAAAGAGCGGGTGAGGTGCAAATTTCATATCGGTACGTGCGCATCAGGCTGGACATCGAATCCATTAATTGATTGACTGTCTTTGCTCACCTTTTTGATGACCTGATGACGTAGGCTCCTCGATGGAAATTTCAATGGGACTTAATTCGTATGGAATTCCTACCGACCGGTTGCCGTTGAAATACGACGGTACGGTTAAAGTAGATGATCATTTGCAATGGATCGCAGTTCGGGAGGCAAAAGAGGACGCCTTTCGCCAAGGAAGAGTATTCGAGGCGGTGGAGTGTCCCATGAATATGGATATTTTGGCGGGGAGGGGTCAACTCGTCAGAAGCCACCCTGGAAATGTATCATTTCGCCAAGACTTTATTCAAGCTCGTTCGGCTAAGTATAACGCTGCTCATAGTCGAGACGAGAAGAATGAAATTGCTTCGGATATCTTGAACGATATTGCCGCAGAATCACGGCGCTTCTTGAAACAACACCCAAGTGGATATTGGACTGAACTGGAACAGAAGGTAGCGAAGGAAAAAGTCATGATGGCATTTCGTGAATACCGCAAGTCGCAAAAGCTGGAATCTAGCCAAAGTAGTGTTCCCTCTGCCGCTCCACAACTTCCTTCACATCTTATGCAGATGCCTTCGCCCATGCCTTCTCCCATGCCATCACCGATGCCAATGGCGATTCTCAGCCCGTATCCCTACCCACACCAGCACCATTATGCTCCCTATGCGCCCTATCCTCCATACCTTTCGAGCCCACATTTTCCGACTAGCTCGCAATTCCCGACTAGATCGAATTCGTCACGCGATAGTCCTCCCTCGGACGGACCGGATCGTAAAAGATACAAAACGGGACATGAATGAGCCATTGCCAAAAGATCAATAGCCAGCCCTCTATATATATGGATTAAAAAGTGAAGCGAGTAAAATAACACAATGTTCGGAACTAATTTTGAACGCATGTTTTAGAAGAAACACAACCCACAGCATCCAATATCGCTGGCGTTCTGACAAAGACATGAATAATTCGTGACAGTTGCCACATATTGTATGCAGTTTAACCAATTGGTTTCTGTAACGTTTCAATGTGCTTCCACCAAAGACGCAACCAATAGAGAAACACTGTAGAAGCCTTTAAAGAATCTTCAAAAGCTCAAAGACCATAAACCGAGCGCGAAGGACGAGCAATCATCATTCACAGCTAGCAAAGGAAGCGTAAGTGAAAATTTAAGATTCGGTCCTGAGAGAAGAAGTGCAGAAACAGCAGTAGTTGGCTCCCATGCTGTTTTTTCATCATCATCTCTTTCAACCTTCTTGCACAAGATATTATTCCATTAACATGCCTGGGACTGCCGACAAACTGATGCCCGCGATGGTTTCCCGGTATCGATGTCATCAATACGACTACAGTTACGATGTACCTATCTACCTACCTAGTACCGTAGTAGATATGCTGTCCCAGTTTCTCCCAAACGATGGTACTTACAGTTAACAGTCAAGAGCATGTTTCATCATCATCATCATCATTAATAAAGTTGATGAATGCTACGCGGAGTAATCTACTAACTGTAAAAACAACAATTTTTGACAACGGATGAACCAATCGATCAATTTTACTGTTAATTAAGAGTAAAATGTTAAGATTTAACCTTTCTCTCGAATCCCCAAGTCTCGTTGTCGTTATTTGCTGTGAAGGGCTTTCCACTGCGCTTTAACAGTAAACAGCTTTAGGGGCAGTTGTGGCTTTTACGTAGTATAACGTTGATGATCCCGCTTGTTGTTGTTCGTTCAATTCGGCACGAAAAAGAAAAACAGACGACCTTCCGTGCAAAACTTGAGGGCACTGCACCTATCACTGTTTGGTAGCCATGCATTTGACCACAGCCAGGAATGCTGCTAGCATCCGTCTTGACCATCCTCGTCTCGTGTATTATTTGAAGAATTTTGATTACCCCCTGACTTACTCTGAATGTCGCCGTCGCCTCTGCTATTCCGGTCGTTACTTCCAATTGCACTAGAAATAATGTTGGGGCTGCTGGTGCGAGCCAGGGTTTCCATCAGGCTGAACAGTTGTTGGTTCATGGCCAATGTCATTCCAACTTGCGGTTGTGTACTAGTAAAACTGGGAAAAGGCGACGATACAGCAGCATGCGGCATTAAAAGAGAGCTCATGGATTGAGCCAGAAGGTGTTGTTGTTGCTGCTGCTGTTGGATCAATGCAAGAACCGCCATAGTTAAATTCGCTTGTAAGGCTGGATTGATGGCGAATCCCCCGCCGCCTACATTAGGGGTTAGCAACGATGAAAAGAATGGATTCAAAATCTGTTGTTGAGTCAGTGGCGGGGACATTGGATGGAATTGCAATCGCTGTTGTTGTTGTTGTTGATGTTGTTGTTGTTGAGATGCTACCAAAGCAGCAATTGCAGTCAGTAGTGGATTGTACACTTGGTCAGATTTGGGGAGGGGATTGTTTTGTTGTTGGACATTCGATGACCCTGCTATCGATCCAACATTCGAAATTTGTTGTTCCGACAGATGTTGGCTGTGAAGGTGCAAAGCCGACCCTTGTTGCGGGTAGGACTGGTTCTGTCCTCCGATGAGAGAAGCTATAGCGCTAGGTAGATGAGAGATGACTGCAGGATTCGATTGTATCAGTGCAGCCAAAAGACTCGACGACTGATCTATCCAATGTTGTGGATGGGAATTTGACAAGTGTGATAGAGCATTTTGGGATAGTGGTTCGGAGGAAGCCACGGTTTGCATCGGTATGGATTCTCTGACAGCAGATTTTCCGTCCCTTTCTGCGTCCCCAGGCTCGAGCTTCGACGAAGCCATTCCACTCCCGGAGCTTGACATGGATGTGATCGATCTACTGGCAGACATTCTGATTCGGCCTTTGCTTCTAAAAACATGAGAAACTTTGTTGTATGCTGCCGAGTCATTTACCAACTCAAATAGAGAGCTCTTTTCTCGATTGACAGAACGTGGTTTGGAGTCGGCCGACGGTGCAGTGTCACCAGAGGAATTCATTTGGACAAACCGGCCACCAATTTCTCGAATCTCGGTCATAACCCGATGGACCAATCTCCCCTTCTCCTTTTTTGAAGCCTTATTGTATTGAGCACGATATGAATCAACAAGATGGTGTAATCTTAAATTCCCTTGAAAGCCTACCGTTGCAAGAATAGAGAGAAGAGGCATCGTTGGTTAAGTATTGTACATGTTGTGAACATGCAGTTTGCTTTGTCGCCCGGTTTCGTTTCGACTTACTGTCAGGTTGGAATCCCCGTCCACAGACAACATCGACATTGGTGAGTCGTATCGGTATTTCTGTGTCGTTGTTTGCAGGTGGAGGAATTGTCCTATAGCGACCCTCTGACTGGAGTAACTCTTCCTGCAGAAAATGACCCGATCTGTTATTACAGTCATCGACTTCATCTGCGACCCCAGTTCCCTCATCCGGATCAACATCCGTGTCACTTGACGAGGACGAGGACGATGAATACCTCCTTGTTGCTCTCTTTTTGTCTTCCATCTTTGAGAGGGCTCCTTTTTATTTGAAATCAATGAGTAGGAAAAACGGATATGAAGGAAGAAACACACATTATTGAGGGGACAATTGAAACGGCCTCGAGAAGAGATTTCATTTTTAAGTGTCTCTAGTAGGTTTCTCTCTGGGTTACAACAAACTCTATTGGAATAAAGTCTACAAAGAGATTCAACAAAAGACGACCACCACTCCACCACTAGTAGAGTAGTCTCTTGCATAAGCAATCACAATTGATGTCCGATTGACTCTAGCGATACAAACTAACGCTCCAATTTTGGGCGGGCTGGCGATTCAAAAAGCGGACAACAACATCGATGTATTAGCGGCCGTCCCTGTCTCTCCATCCATCAGAAGTGTTCCGACTGACAATTCCTTTTAATACAAACATTCAAACATCGGATACTCACAAATTGTCGTCTGAAAACGTCCGGCACTCCCCTCTCCCGAAAACAAAGCTGTTTCAAGTGCCAATCAGGGAGTGCACGGGACTTGTTGTGTCGTTACTACTACGGTAGAGCGGCTTTTGTAAGATTCTCGCGGAAGGTATACCAAAAGGAACCTCGTTATTTCTTTGATGCTGAAGTTATAAAGTTGTTGTCTCGTAAAGATTAATTGCATATAGGACAAGGAAAAGGCCCTGGTATTAAGCAGCGTCCTTTTATATTCCTGTTTCAAACAACAACGAAAAATCATAGGTATATGTTAGGAAGGTGGAACGCCCTGTGTGGTAAATATTCTCACACAAAAAAAATTGCAAGAGCAAGCGGGCGCCTGACAACAACGGTGCGTGAAAGTGTCTCCAATCGTTGTGTCGGCGTATGATAGTAGGCATTACGCAACCACCCCGAAAGTTTGACGTCAGACTTGATCATTTAAGGGGCCAGATGACGTCGGAAGATCATATAATTGTGAAAATTGAATTCTGTCGCAATTGTCGCGTTGCTGAAGTAATCGTGATGCAAGTGGAACAAAGAGAACATCGAACGCAAATCCCCTTTTAAGGAGGATCCCCCTTTTCTCAATAGTTAATAGTTCTCAACAGAAATATGAATGGGGAATTGCATCCCCTTCTATCAAATGGGGATGTTCTCTGAACACCAACGTCATTTTCGGTCAGTGAAACTGGATTGCAATTCCTCGAAGCACAAAAACACCTACATCATCCAGTTCCATTTAATGGTTTTGAACAACTTGTCATCCTCGTCACTCCTTTTTAGAAGTTTACAATCATCATCGTTGACAGGACTTCCTTTTCCTTCTTTTCTGATTGTTCAGAGAGACTACGCAAGTGCAACATGGAACAAGTGATGCCTTGTTCTGGAGATGCTGCATCGCCGTCAGACAGCTTTGTAGTTCACATTGGTTTTTCGATTGAAAGTTGTAACATCAGTGACGTTGGAACCAACGGATCTCGATTCTTGTCGACACGGACACACAAGCGATTGCGTTGTTCCAAAAAAAAACTCTTTCTGGAAGAATCAACATGTCCACGAAGTAGGCCACGACTTTCCGAGCTAAAAGGAACTCCACATTTCCACAAGAGGCCTGTTCGCAACTTCAGCCACTTGACACTTCTTCTGGCTACATTCACGGCAGACTTACCACCGTAGTGTCACAGGAGAAAATTTTTTCAAGATATACTAACTTGACCGCTATGGCGGGTTGGAAGCAAAGCTTCTATTACAGCAGAGACCAGCGGCGGTTGTGCTCTCATTGGTATTTGAACAATCCCAAAAGAGGGAACCGACTAGCACAAGGCATGACGACGACACTATCTTCGTTGGCTCCTCGATGATCTGAGCACCATCGCGGCAGCAAAAACCAACCCTCAATGTGGTCTTCCAACTGCTGCAGCTACCTTTTGACAAATACTGGATGACAACGTCCTGCATGGACTTTTTCGACACGGTAGAACAGGACTGCACACCGCCAACATTATTGGCCAATAATGTCAAAAGTCCCTGGTTCGGTCGGATGTGCAGATGGAAATGTATCCATCACGTCAATTCCGTGATTGTATCGATCGCCAGCAATGCTTAAATCGGTCGGCTGGCCAAAAGTTTTGCAGACAAAGCTGTCTTTCCAGTGAAACGAAACGAGGACCGGCGACCTTTAACGGCATATTTTCGATTTGTCAAGTTGATTCTGGTACAAAAGAAGTGATCCATGTCTTCCCCATCGGATTCTTGGTAAATGGCGTTGTGTAGTGGCAGCTGGTCGTCTCTTGTTACTGTTGATCAACGATAGTACCTCAGAACGGATGCGGCAGATCACTATCAGGCTGTTCTTGATTGAACACTTTTGGTTCTTGACGCGTTTTCTCTTGGACTTTGTCGCTGCTCTGTGGGTATTGCGAGGTTGCAAGTGTTTCTGAGTAAAATCATCACCCATCACCCAACATTGCCCACAGCATTGAAAGTTAGAGTGTGAATCAGCAAGGAAAAGCAATCCAATGGCGAAGTCAACTTCACCAACACCATCCGATCGTCTGTAAAGCTTCCATCTGTCTTTCAGGACTGCCTTTCTCCAAAAACGTCGCTCAAAACAGGGAGAATTCTAACGTGGAATTATGAACACAAAAGATGGTCGTGTTTTGATCTTGGAATTGGGGAACAAAAACTTGTGTATAAGTCTGCGACAAACGGCAGATGTTTGACTGTAAAGAACATATCTCAATCTTTCTTGTCGGTGATGCTGTCAAGTCATCAATGCTATGCATCGTCACGAGCGAATGGCTTGAATACCTTCCGACGAAAGAAAGAAAAACCCGAAAAACACAGACACCTTTCAAGCCGCTTAATCGAAGAAAACATGATATTGAAAGTGATGGAATGTTGCCTTTGATACCGGAGCACTATCAGATACAACAGACTACACGCGTACAAACATACACAGCAAAAGCGATAGTGGGTATTTTCTTTTTCTTTCTCTCACACCGTGACTTGATCTCCTTCGGCAACCCTCCGAATCGACAATAATTTCTCCTGTCCCGTCCATTTTTCATTGCTCAGCTACAATACGAATGCTTTTTCTGGCCGGGAAGACGAGCTAACAATTAAGTATCAGAGGAACTGAAGGACTTTCTTTTCAGAGTTGCCATGCAAACCGTGTACAGCAAATATTCATCCATTTTGACCGCGTCCCTTGCTTCTTGGTACCCACCATCTCTGTCTTACATGGCTGCCGTTAGTGCCCAGTTTCCCCCCATGAAACGAGTTGATTTTTTTTCTCCATTTACTCTGTTGAATTACTACCACGTAGATTTGGACCCAGGTGTTTTTTGAGCCTGCTCAAAGCAATTGCGTCATCTATTACGCATGAGCCTTTCAATTAACACGAATTTAGGAGAACAGCTGTATTTTGCGGCTGATGTATTTTGATATTAATGTCGAACGTCATTCGAGACCCATAAATCACGAACCGTTATTTACAATACTTATTAATCTTTAAAGTTGGAGCTACAGTAGTTCGCGTCAAATCCACCCTTCCAATCACTCACAGTCACCACCGTATGTAGCCGTGTGCTCATTTTTGCGTGCGCGCGCCAGTAAGACATTCCTTTTCCATTGCCTCCGAGGTATGATACGTGCGAGGAATTTTACTGTCGTAGACTTAAGGTACTCGGAGTGTATCATACTGTCGCACACGTTGTAAAGTTCTTACGCTCGATGTTTCTTACCTACTTTGAATTGAGTGGCAAACGTCAGTAAAAAAAAATAACAATAAAAAATAATGTTGTGACGAAGACAAAACAATGAAGCCATGCAGCATCCATCTCGTCGGATGGCATAGAATACTACTGTAGTCTAGTAGTATTACTAATTTTTTGTATCCATTAAACTCACAAGAGGATACCAAACAAAAACGACGACGACGACGCCTTGTAATTTTACTACGTGGTAGTATTCATTCACCATAACCAAAATGACATTACTGCTGCGTTCCGTCTTTCACATGCTGTTATTGTGGATGGCCATTTCCAGCCATTTCTTGACTGATGCCTTTTCGACATTCCCCAACAGTAATATCAATAGCAGAGCCCATGCATTGTCTGCTTCTTCATCATCTTCATCTACGACAAAAAGTAGCAAGAATCAACTGCAATATTTGGAAGCAATTTTGTGGGATATGGATGGCGTATTGGCCGATACCGAACGCGATGCGCACCGTCCCGCCTTTAACCAAGTCTTTCAGCAAGAAGGTTTGGATACGGAATGGACCGAAGAACGGTATGGGAAATTACTGGAAGTGGGCGGCGGAAAGGAACGCATGACGGCCCATTGGAACGAAGTTGGGTGGCCGGCCGCATTGCAATCCATGACTGACGATCAGAGACAAGTCAAAGTGAAAGAATTGCATTTGCGAAAGACGGATGTATTCATGGGATTGATCAATCAGGGCGACGTGCCGTTGCGACCAGGTGTGATACGAGTCATTGATAGCGCAATAGAGGCTGGACTCACATTGGCCGTTTGTTCGACATCCAATGAATTGGCCGTGCGGAATCTCGTCCAAAGTAAGCCAATCGTCTGAGTGGACTGATAGCCCAAACGAACGATGTCCGTTTCTCACTTGTATCAACCTTTTTTGCACCACCAAAAAACAGCACTAATGGGCCCAGAACGGGCGGCCAAATTTTCCATTTTCGCCGGAGACATGGTTGCCAAGAAAAAGCCTGCACCCGATGTATACCTCATGGCAGTAGAACAGTTAGGTCTTGACAAATCAAGGTGTGTAATTGTGGAAGATTCAGCCATCGGGTTGGGAGCCGCCAAGGCGGCAGGTATTACCTGCATTGTCACAAAAAGTAGTTACACAGCAGGAGAAGATTTTACTGGTGCCGACAAAATTGTAGAGGAACTGGGCGATGATCCTGCAACTGGGGTGACTTTGGAAACACTCGACGGCTTATTGATTGCCAAGAATAATTCGTAGTTTCGATACGGTGTTGTAATAATGACAAATCAAAGTCGAAGAAAAATCTCATGTATCGTTTTCGTTTCGACAAGACGTCACTTGCACTCGTATGGAATCATCGATTGCACCGATATCTTTGATAGTTTCCCCATTGTATTGCTTGTTGACGACCCACTTGCGTTGATTAACCTGTATTGCAATAACTTTCGGTTCACTTGTGGGATTACTTTTGGCAAAAAGTATGGATGTGTTGTCTCTCTCGTGCACGGGGACGTCTTGGCCACGTAAGAATTGGCGTATCTTGACGGGGGAGTTTCTCCATGGGGGTACTAATGTCAGAGACTTGGCACGATCATCTCCCGGTTCGTTGTTTGAAGTAGCTTCTGCTAGTGTCGTTGAGTAAAAGGATAGGTCTCCGTGGACCATGCCGCGAGACAAAAACACGTCCACTGAATCCAGGTTACTCGAAACAGTTGTTGCTGTTGTTGTATCTGGTGCGACCGTCCACTTCCAAGCATTTTCTTTCCGTTTTCCTTTCAAATACCCAATTGACTCTGAAAACGAGGAACATTCGACTCGCAGTGTCTCACCTTGCCTCACTAGGCTATAGTTTCCGCCCAATTCCAGTTCCCATTGTTTTCGATCTGGGTACTGTTGTAGCTGCTTCATGACTCGTTGTAATGTTTCGTAGGGAATCATGACGTCTGTGTCAGAGTCATCCTGCCCAAATCTGCGCAAGGCTTTCATTTGTTGTGTCATCCATCGAAGCAACGCTTGAGAATAGACCAAGGTGGATGAAGCATCCAACTGCTTCTCTGGAATTCTCCAAAATCCGCCATCGCAAATGGCATCGGGCTGGTTCCGTTGCACGTATTCTTCGATGCGAATAGACATGTCAGTCGATAGTTCTTGGCTTTGTCGCAACAAGTTGGACAATCGCTTGTCCAAGAAGGCTCCATCGGTCATTTCTAGCAACAAGGGGATGAGTTCACTGCGCACACGATTTCGTAGGTACTTGTTGGATGCATTCGAGACATCTTCTCTCCATATCAAGCCTCGCTGTAGTAAATAATCCACCAAATCTTGTTTGGACAAGTCCAAGAACGGTCGGACCAGATAAATTGAGGATTGTTGGTGCGACGGTACATTGTCACTCGTTGCTGCCGTCGTCAAGACTGTTACCGGTTCCATTCCTTTCCAATTCAATAGATGCACACCCCTTAAAAGTTTGAGGAGTGCGGATTCATAATGGTCGTCTCGATGATGGGCAGTCAAAATCATACCCAAACTGGCAGTAGGAGGGTCGACTTTTGTTTGTGCAAACTCGAGCAATTTGGTCCGACGCCATTGTCGCGCCTTGTCTTGAGAAAAAGTATCGTCGGAAACAGTATCAGTTTGCTTAGTATCTGCATCCTTCCAATCTTCCATGTGAAAGGTGTCAATGAGGGTTGTCGTTCCATTTTGTTGTTGTTGTTGTTGCTGCTGCTGCTGATTGTAGTGTTGCACCAGACTTTTGACAAACTGATAATCCAAATCTGCATCAATTGGGCGTTGTCGATGATGGAAATGGACCACGTGGACGTGTAGTATAGGTGTGGAGGAAGGGACATGTGGTCGTCTTTGCAGCAAGGACGGCATGGCTTGTTTCCACTCCATACACGCATGGAGCAATGCGACGGAATCACAACCGCCACTGACGGAAACCACCAAATGCAAATGAACGGCCTTCGTAGGTGAATGTGGTTGAAGATTGGCGGATTGTTTCGACAGTAATTCCATGACGTGAGTCTGAAGCGACATTGCCAATGGTGACAATGTCGTAAACCTATGCTGTTCTTCATCCGATCTCCTTTTGCCATTCCTTGTTGACAGATTCAGCATCCGATCCGTGAATCTAGTGCCGTTACGAGTACAGAACTGGGTGCTGTTGTTGCCGAAATATGCACGGTCAGCGCTTTCAATCCCGTCATCAATAGAGGATTGGATCTTTGACACAGAAGAACCTTCTTTGCTGGCAAAATTTCGATCAACAATAATGGAGGTTCTGATCCAAGTCGGGATATTCTGCCGAAGATCTTTCGTCGATAAAAAGGCATGACCAAAAAATCTTTTCATGGACGGACAGTGAATCGACACGAGTGACATGGTAACAAGAATAGAAAACACACACTCGAGCTTGAAGCGTCGGTGATGAATCTTGCAACAACGACCAAGACGGCAACCACGGCAGTAACGAGTCTTCATTCGAATATAAAAATATGTTGGAAATGTTTATCCTTGCTTTACCACGGTTTTAAACTGACCGATTCCCGTCACGTTTCTTAGCTATCTTTCATCCACTGTTGAAAGAATATCGATCGTCATGACAAAACAACAATAACGTTGAGTATGGATCTGTTATCAGGTGTGATAGAGAGGATACGTCATAGAGTGTGAAGGAGTGAAAAAGAACAAGGAGGAGACGAGATAGTGTCATGCAAGATGAGCACTTGTGGCTTGTTATCATACCTTGCGGGTGTTCTGTTTCATCTCTATTGTGTCGATGATTCATCTCCACACATCACTGTAACCTTAATGGTTCCAGTATTCTGTTCTTCAAATTTTACTGGGATATGTGCCATCTAACTGTAGTAACTGTAAGTGTAAGCACAAAAAAGCTATCATCCGAAAGTTAGCTCACTTACAGTTAATAATACAGTTATGATACGTTCCCCTCTCTATCACAGGTAGTTAGGGGACAGGCCAAATCATGCAGCAGCTTCCCATCTACCGGTACTCACAGTATTCTTCTGTTGCCCAGCCACCACTTCACAACTCGAAAGGCAGAAAACCTCATGAATGAATGAGGAAAAGTCCTCCGAACCAGTGCCGAGGCCTGACGACAAGACAATGAAATACTTATAAGAGAGCAATTGACAGTGAGTTATGATGCCATTTCTTCTGCAGTCTACCACAACTGTATCAGGAATCATTTATGCAGCTGGTAGTTTCATAGTCAATCATGAGATTTTTCATTATATTATTATTTGATTTACTTGTAATCAACCAGCATACCGGTATCTACTCTACCTAGCTAGTACTATTACGCTTGATTCACCGTACCGGTTACGACGTACTTCCGACTTCGAAGCAGGCCTCTTTACTTACGTGTATTTCCGTATTTACCGTAAATATTTATTTTCGTGACACTTTTGAAAGTTATTTTCGTACTATTTACGTTTCATGCATTATCAACCATTTTTGGGTGTATTTTACTCTTCAAACAACTTGCGCAATCTCCCAAACTGCTTGCAATGAAGAATTGCCTCCAAGGAAAAGTCAGTTGGAGAGTGCGAGTTGGGATCCTTTGTCCAGTTGATGATTGAAAAATCTGATTCAACACTAGCCGTCCCAGGCATAACACTTGCAATGCCCCCGCAATAGTTTCTTAAAGAATCATAGTCACGTCCTCTCAATGGGCTACAGCAATTTTCAAATGTTGATAGATTAGAACTGGCTTGTTCGTTCAATAGAATTGTTGCCAGTCCCTTCTCTTCCCGCACTGCTATTCTTAGATTCCGGAACTGCTGATCAATTTGTTCAATTTCCTCATCATTAAAGCATTGCCGGAGTCGACGTCGCTGATGCTGCAATGATGCGGTGAACAAGCGTGTATCCATAGAACACAAATCAAGTGGGCAAATGGAGGGGAGTTGATCACTAGCCTTGTTCACTGAATTGCGCTCAGCAACAATTTTTGAAACTCCGACCACAATTTCCAAATGAGAAATTCGCAACAGTAGAAGCAATCTGATCAACCTCAGAAATAGCGTTGGCATCGGTACTATTCTTCAATTCGTCCATTTCTGATTCAACGAAGCCACCAACTTCATCAATTCACTGGAATATCTCCTTCCGTTCAACACAATAATCCTGTAGAATCCATCCATGGGATGGATCGTCTTCTAGAGCTTTAACAAATTCCAACTTTTTTCTGCTGTCAAGCAGTGTAGCTCTTGACGTTGCTCTTGAACAAGGGCGTTGAATCCTTGAATTGAAAGAAATGTTTTCTCAATTAGTTCAACAAGAGGTTGAATGATCAATACAACAAGCCACCATTCTCTGGCAGGTGTGCAACTTGGCTTCCTTTCAGCAAAGTGCTCCCGTAGTCTTATACGCTTATTCTTCAACCATTCTCAGGAGCTTTCCCATGGAGATCCAACGGGTGCATACAAAAGTTGGACACACAGATTTCATTTCACGCTGGAGATTTGCTGGCGACGCAAATGGCAAGTTATTCCGGTGATCGTGTTTAGGAATCTGTCACTGCAAAGTCGGTTGAAGGCTTTCTTGACAACTAGGTGATTCTTGAGATGATTACTGAAATTGTCAGATGGCCATGGACTTGTAAAATACTTTATTTTCGTTGTTCGTTTCCGCTTCCTTGTTTGACAGCAAATATCATCACCATCATCACCATCATCACGACCACAGTGTTTGCAAAACAAACACAACACACATGTGACCTTGCTAGTACCAACATCACGCGTAGAAAAATCCAAACCAAACTTCACAATCCATTATTCGTTGAATTCCACTGGCTTTCGTGCCAGAATATACTGTGTATATTCCCTGACGCCGCCTCAGCTTCGTCGCTGCCGAAGCAGACCGACTAATAACAAGAGTCGCTGCCGAAGCAGACCGACTAATAACAAGAGTCGCTGCCGAAGCAGACCGACTGTGCCGCTGCCGAAGCAGACCGACTAATAACAAGAGTCGCTGCCGAAGCAGACCGACTAATAACAAGAGTCGCTGCCGAAGCAGACCGACTAGTAACAAGAGTCGCTGCCGAAGCAGACCGACTAATAACAAGAGTCGCTGCCGAAGCAGACCGACTAATAACAAGAGTCGCTGCCGAAGCAGACCGACTGTGCCGCTGCCGAAGCAGACCGACTAATAACAAGAGTCGCTGCCGAAGCAGACCGACTAATAACAAGAGTCGCTGCCGAAGCAGACCGACTAGTAACAAGAGTCGCTGCCGAAGCAGACCGACTAATAACAAGATCATTGTGACCGTATCCTGCTTTGAAAACTTCGAATCTCCATTGCTACGTTGTAGCGATGGGGATTGCAGTGTTGCAGGAATTGTGTGCTTGGGTGTGTGTGTGATGCCTGCAACTCTGGTCTTGTGTCTGTCCTCCGTCCGACTACCGCTCGAATCCCGATCTCAAACACTAGTCCAACGGCGGACAAACTCGAGCATGCAGGCAACAACAATAGGGTGCACTTCTATTGCCTGCACGCCTTGGCTTGTCATAGCTTGTTGCGGCTGTCCAATGATTGTTGTTCTTGTCGTTGTGGTGATCTTCTGGCTGGTTGATGGACAGACTGTCCTTATTTTCGTGAAAGTTAACAGTACATACGGATTTTTATGTTACGAAATTAAAGAGGCCTGCTTTCGGAGTGTTGATGACTCTGAGTTTGACAGTTTGCCGAAAACAAGCCTATCTCTCTGGAGAGAGGGTTAGGGTTGGCTACCGGCATCATTCCGGTACCGGCAGTCGGATTCCGTCAATAGCTCCTCTCCTCTCATCTGCGACAAAAAAACGGAGAATATTCTGCGGAACCAGTAACAAGAAGACGATATCCTCAAGGGAACTGGTTCTTAACGATGTTTTCTGATTTCTTACAGATGGCAAACGACATAGAATATTAAATAAAATAGAATCCGCCATTCAGATCAGAATACTACAGAAGTCACTTTTTACTCCGAGAACATTCGAACAGTCATTTTTTTACAGTTAATCTTTTACTGATTACAGTTATTAGTAAAAGTAGAAGTACGTAAAGGTACGGTCACGAACTTTCCAAACTTCGCACATTCTCTGGATCTGCCATCTGCTTCAAAGAGACAATATCCTCCTTGAAATATGCCCATGACTGGTAGAAAAGAAAGTTCTCAATCGTTTTCTTCATTCGCTTGGAAAGGCGGCATGATTCATAAGTATACTCTGTGTCTCTTCTCGCCAAAGTGACGCACTCCATTTCTCATTGCCTTTCGTCAGTGTAAAAGAGAACAGAAAGCACAATGGCGGTATTGACTGTGAACGCAAAAGAATAATACACCTCGGAATCCCGTAATAGGAAATATTTTCCGGTATACTCTACTTAGAAACCGCTGACTGGAGAAACCCAATTACTGGTAAGGACCAAACTCATTCCCAGAGTTTCATTTCTTTGCGAATCTTCATCGTGATGCCCTTTCATCTTTTCGCTTATTCTTCAACTTTAACTTCAAGAGAATTGTCAAGTCCAACGTAAGCGTCTGATGTCCACAACATGACCGATAATTTACAGTTATCATAGATGGATTCGAATGAGAACCAGGTTGGTAGCGGAAGGTTGATTGACTGTGAAAATGTCAATATACATGAAGGAAGTGTATACAAGACCGAAAAAAAAAGTCGAGATTTCGACGTTCGAGCCAGGCGTTGAGAAGCGGTTCTTCTCCAGCGGTACTCTGAATGAATGCGTCTAACTGTTAAAGAGAGAGAATCTACGCCGGAAATTTTCAGACGAATCCTTCCAAAACAAAAGAGGGCCTTTTTTTCTCTTTAAAACATCACCCGTCAATAGAGAACAAACACACTACTACTACGATTTTTTACATCACTCGTATTGATTGCGTACAATTCACAGTCAATAGAGAATGTAAACTCATCGAACAATTTTACAAGTGCTATCGGGTACTCCGAGTACGTGGTAACCGAGTACGCGTAGAAAAAACCGAAGAAAGATAGAATTGATAGTATTTTGCGTTGTTGTTATTGTTTGCTTAAAGAAAGGAGGTAGCACCAACAGCTCCCTTCTAATAAAGGAACCATCATTTTCTTCTCTGCTACTACAAACTGCAATACCTCCATTGAATCTGCCATTCTCCGCGAACGAAGCTGGAGTGGAAGCTTCTGCTGCTGCTGGTACAAATTCACATGAACCCATCACCTCAACATCAACAATCCCTTGTTCTTTCCATTAGCAAGAAGAACGAAACTCGGAAACATTCAATGGATGAAATTCAGCCTAACGCCCAAAAAAACGGCCATGACGGCAATCTTGACGTTGCTCCTACAGAAGAAGATGATGACCACGACAGTTCTTCGACGCCCTCTCTAGTAACTGTTCCCACCGCTTTGGGTGGAAGACCTCGTTCGGTTCAGTTTCCTTGGAAATTGCATCGGCTCCTCGAATACTGTCATGGCGAAGGATTGGAAGATGTCGTGTCTTGGGACTCCGCCGGAAAGTCCTTTCAAATCCACAGCAAGGCGCGATTTGAGACCGAGATTATGCCTCGGTTCTTTGATACCAACAAGTTCAAATCTTTTCAACGATCGCTCAATCTGTGGGGATTCTATGTTCGCAATCGCGGCTGCAACAAATCCGTTTCTGCCGATGGTGCTACCGTTGATGGCAGTGAGGCCGATTGCAACAGCAACAGCATGAACACGAGTACTCAACCCAATCAAGAACAAGGAGGAGAGTGTTATCATCCTCACTTTGTTCGTGGCCAACCGGATCTCTGTCACCAGATGCTTCGAATAAAGAAAAAGACCACCAAGACTCGGACTTCACGCCCGAAAAGTCACGTCAGTGATACTGGAGTGAACAAGACCAAGAAAGTTGTCACCCCAACAACCACCAGCGACTTGAATTCCAAAGAGGACATTGGAAAGATTCTGATGGACGGCTCCTCCAGAACCACTGGACCCGTGCCAACGAATCCTTTTCGTTCCCCTGTCGTCTCTTCCTTGGGAGGACCCGTCTCGCGATCGACGACAGTTGTTGGTGAGGGTGATTTGTTTTCATCCTTGATTCCCGGCATGTTTCCTGGACAGGCCAGGAATCCGTCCGCTCTAATGGCCAATATGAATCCTCCAAGCATGCCCTCGAGTCGAACAGGACCAAGTGACAGTATTCATTCTCCCGCCATCAATATGGCGCTATTTGACTTGCTGCTCAAAAACAGAAACGTTCTAAACCAGTCGCAGTCTTCGTTGCTGGCTCAAACTCTTGCCGGCGACCAATTCCGAGCGCGAATGATGGCGAATATTGCCACATCCCCCACTTTGGTGGGATCGTCTGGTGGTACCGCATCGATGTGGAACTCGATCGCACCGTCCAATCTCTCCACTTTGGCTGCTCTTGCAGGGCAATCCGGTGGTAGCAATATGGGCTATGATTTCAACAACTTCAGGTCCATGGTGGAGCTGTCTCATGGCACCTTTCCTCCCAGCCACCGGTCTCTTCTCATTGGATACTTGGCGCAACAAATGAACCATTAGAAAAATCTAGGTTTCTTTTGTGTGTGCGTGTGTGTGTACATGCATGCCCTACGACGAAGTCTTGTCGAATCGTCGTTCGGATGGCACCACACATTCATACACCTTGTTTTCGTTCTTCTCACGTAAACAAAAAGTTTTGTACAGTTTTGTGTTTCGTTACTGTCACGACCACAAAGAACACTATACGTCGTACACAATTCCACACTAAAAAATGGCAACAACATAATATTATCATCAATCATCACATTCATCATTTTTCTATCCAATCCCAGAGCAAGATCATTAACACTGCGAACAACGAGAGTTAACTAACTGAAAGTCCTTGCCGCCCCGGAGTCGTATTTACTACCTGTACGTGCTTTTACTGTTAGTTCGAGTACGGTAGTTTACAGTTAACGTTCGTACGACGTATGATACTACTCCGGAGTACGTAGTAAGTACCGGTAGTTGTCTTGAGGTACCTACCGTACTATCATAGGTATTACGACTACCGTACCTAGGTACGGCGTATGGTACCGGTAGTAACTGTAAAGAAGATACCGGTACTGTCGTATGTTGAATGTCGTATGATACGTACTAGCAGTACCTATATTTGTTATCATATGATACTACAGTACTTTCATAGGATCTATTATTATTTATTTATTTTTATATATATATTATATATATATTATATTTGTTGGATTCCATCATCATTTGAATGGAATCCCTCTCGTGACTGAAGGTGTACGACATCACCCATCATCGACGACGACACAATCTTTTTACAGTAATAAAAATCAATCATCATCTCATTTTAAAGATAATAACGTGCACTTTCCACCTTCAACCTACCATGGCAACCAAAAAAAAAGTGATCCACATTATTTCCACTCTGGTACTACCTTTGTTTCGATACACTTTCATCTCTTCGTCTTCTAGCTAGTGTGTTGCCGTCACTGTGGAGTCACACCATTGCATTGTATCCTTGAAGCAATAACATGTCCTGGCAGCGATGCACGAGACAAGGGGGATCCGTCTTTCGATCTTGTAGTTGGATGAGGAAAAAGAAACAGTATTTTCCACGTCTGCGGCCAACAACAACAACTGCAACCGCTTCTTCTACGTTGAAACGTCACCTTTCTTTCGCAAATGCAGAGTCCGAAACATCCAACAGCCTTTCTGATGCTGACCCTTTGTTGCGACAAAATGTTGTGATTGATCGAAGTGGAATCCCCGATCATATGAAGGATCTTGTCAATGTGCGTAATAGATGAATGACAAATGACATGATTGCTTTCTACGAACTTAAAAAGTCGTTATTCCACAGGATCATTGATTCTTCCTGACATTATTTATTTTTGTTTGTTTGTTTTATGTGTTGGATTTCCTCTCTTTCCTTCTTGTTTCGTTTCCAGCGTTATGTTGCCAAATCTCCAACAAAATATTCGTTGCAAGAACTGATGCGGACCGGTCGAAGAGAGGACGATAACGATACGTCGTTTCTTGGCAAAAGTACTATTGGAAACAATCACTCGGTTCCCCCCAAACACCAATCTGCTCTGCTTCAATACCGTGGTCGTTTGGGACAACGTCTTGAATCAGAACGGACCCTGATGCAATATGCGAGTATGCTACAGAAGGAACTGCCTATACGATTGGCCCATCGGATTGACGATCTCGACAATATACCGGGATTGCGAGATATGCCATCCATCCAATCCGTCAAACAACTCTACTTGGAAAGTTTGGATGCCATTGTCAATGCACCTCCACCCGGAACAGATCGACGGGCCGAACAACAATTTGCCAAGTTGTTGGACACTCTGTATAGGAAGCATAGCAGCGTCTTGTTGCAAATGGCCAAGGGGGCACAAGAATTTCGAAGTGCTCTCAAACAAGGGATGATCGAGTGGCAGGAAACTGCCAAAGAAGACGACAATCTCGACCAAAACAACAACATTGGAAACAACAATCCATGGCGGTTCTCTCAGCAGGATCAATGTCAAATATTTTTGGATCGATTCTATACGTCTCGTGTGGGAATACGGGTCTTGGCGGGACAATACTTGGCATTGCGAGAACAATTGTTACAGGGGGTCGGTCCACCGGGAGATTATGTGGGCATGATTTGCAAACGAACGTCACCGCATCAGATTGTACAAGCGGCCGTACAAGATGCAACACGACTCTGTGTGGAAGAGTACGGATGCGCACCGACGGTAACCATTTCGGGACGACTAGATTTGACATTTTGCTACATTCCGACCCATTTGGTACGTCAAGGAGGAATTATTCCTTCATGGGAGTTTCTTAATCCCGACCACTCTGACGATATCGCTCTCTCTCTCTCTCTTTTTCTCTCTCCCTCTCCACCCCCATTGTAGCATTACATTTTAATGGAGCTTCTGAAAAATTCCATGAAAGCTACCATGGATTTTCACATTCAAAATCATACATCCGAAGAGGACGAGTCTTGGACACATCAAGAGTCGTTTGAATCGTTGCAATCTCCCTTGTCCAAGTATCAACGCGTTAAAAGCGGCGGAGAACTGTATCTTCCTCAGACCAACGTTGTTCCGAGTCCGGATAAGATTCCACCTGTTACTGTTATTATTGCCGACTCCCCCAACAATGAAGATGTTATTATCAAGGTACTGTTATACCGGAAATCGAGGACATTTCATCTAGTTATTTTGGCTACTGCTTCATTGTTATTTCGATTCTCACAACGATGTTGCTCTTTTTCATCGTCAAGGTCATGGATGAAGGAGGAGGCATTCCAAGATCCCGACTCGACCAAATATGGTCCTACTTGTACACTACGGCCAAAAATAAAGTGCAAGAGATGGTGCTACAGTTACCACAAGCCAATGGTTCCAACACACAATCTGATTGCGATTACGACGAATCGTCTCAAAAAGATGTTGCATCGGCAGCCGCAGCATTGGCAAAGTCACCCATATTAGCTGGACTTGGGTTTGGTCTACCAATGAGTCGTGCGTTTGCTAGGTATTTCGGCGGGGATCTGGACATTATCAGCCTGGAAGGTTACGGTACAGATGGTGCGTACGATTTTGGTATTTCTGTACTGTTGTTGGTTTGTTTGTACTGACATGCTTTTGGTGTGTTTGTGTCGCAGCCTATGTGTACGTTCGAAGATTGGAAGAAGGGTCCCGGTCTACCAACAGCATCTGATTAAGTTACATCGTAAGTTCTATCGTGAGATACGCATCTACTTCTTTTTGCGTGCCACGAGATTTTGATAGAGCTACCTACGTAAGTCCTCCGAAAAAGCCATAGAAATAGAACACCCCAAAAGCAATTCTCTCGGGGTATACTTAGTATAAAACATAGAAAATATTGTTACAAACTACCATGATTCACTCTCCTTTTTACACAAAAATGAATGGAAAAATGGCAGAGCGCCACTTCAAAACCACCATGTCGATCATCGCTTTTGAAATGGCACCGTGACGATCTGTCACAGCATTGCATGGGACGTACAGAATGGAGAATAAGATCGATAATGCAGTCCGTAGTTATCGAGCGACGTCTATCGAGAAGTCGCGCCCTTGAAGAAACCCAGAAGTCGATTTCAATCAATACGTTGTGGGAGCTTCAAATTTGGCGCGGAAGTGAAATTGGGGAAGGCCCCACTTCAGGATCAGATCTCGTCCAAATCAAAACTTCTTCCCTGATGAGAAAAAGCTGCAACGAACAACTGTGCACTGGTGAATTACTCCACCAAACGTATTTGCCATCGTCACGATGCAAATCTTCACCACAAAATCGTTCGAAAGATATTCCACGGACACGAAGGGTTGTGGACTACGAAGATGGTATTGGTTCCAATTATCTAATGGAAAATCTATTTTAAGGCCATACCAACTACCAGCTGTGCAATCTTCGTCGATGAGCCATGATAGAAAATCTATTTTAAGACTATATCAACTACCAGCTACGATCAATTCCGCATCTGAGAAGTGGGCTCACCCACCACTCAGGATTGGAAAGGCAAAAAACCACAAGAATGAGGAAAAGACCAAACCAGTGAGTGTCAGATATGGCGTGGTCTTCCAAAAACTTCGCTCGGAAGGCAGCAATTATCCACATTGGGTGTGTTGATAGCTTTTACCTGTTGCAACCCAATAGAGCGGATTTTACGTGGAAAAGAAGCCTTCCATGCCAAGCACCAGTAATCTTTCCAATGAAATAGTACCGTCCATTTGCACTTGACACTCGGTTGAGTTATGATGCCATTTCTTCCATAGAAATGTCAGTGCCCATCACAACTCTATCAGGAATCATGCATTAAGCATTCTTCCTCCTCTCCCTTTGCCCCTTTCCGACGAAATAAGAGAAACACAATCTTTCCGGTCGGCCACCGGTTCTGCATGATCCCATGCACAAGACAGCAGTAGTTTGTACTACCGATGGGACGATGTCTTAACCTCTTCCGTTGCACTAATAGGTCATCTGTGGATTATTAGTTCCCCGGGCTCTGACAAAGATGGGTTAAGCCCCATTCCCACGACAAGATCAGGGGGGTCTTGGTTCCAATTCAAAATGACTGGGTGCAAATCTGTTGTCGAACGCAGAAGCCACGATCAAACACGACCCATTCAATAGATCAAATCGGTTGGCTGGAATAGGTGCGTGCACATAATTTTATGTTCTATTCATCTAGCTAGAGTTTTGCTCATCAGCAAAGATAGTGGCGGACCCTATCGTTTACAGTTAGCAGAAACTCCAAAAATTGAACATACAAGTTACGCCGTGATGTCTTTCATGTGCTACGATTGTAACATTCGCGGTCGGAAGGCAGAAATACTTGAACTAACTGTAAAAAAAGCGTCGTCTTGTGCGTGTCCCCCCCCCTTACATTGTCCGCTTCTGTGTTCCGCCATTTTATTTCATTTTGTCGAAGGACTAACAAAGCATTCAAACATTATCGCACTTTAAATACTGCCACCATGATCCGTTGCAATGGAGTCAACAAAGAGAATAGTATTTCTCGTCCACTACCCATCCCCTCTTTCGGCAAGATCCGATCCATATTAACCATCAAGCCAACACTTAGCGGAAACTCTGAGGACTTCCTGAAAAGATATTTAGCAAATTGCGCTGAGAAAAAAAGCGACGACGGAGGCGAAGATGCCTTCGTCCAAATGGTGGACGATACTCCACAGAGTCATCCTTCCCACGTTCCTGACCCAACAACGTTGCAGGGAATCCGCCCCGAAGACGTCCTTGAGGTCCTGTTCGATACCATCCCTTTGACTTTCGAAAAGATCTTTTGCAACAACGAGCATTCAACGTCGTTGGATGGCGCTTTCTGGAGCGACTGTACCTTAACAACACGCCAACAAACTCAATGCCAGGAAGAATACATTCGCACAGCATCATCCCTTCCAACGCCACTGCGACTGTGGGAAGTTGAGAACTCGTTCAATCTCCATCAAGGTATTTCATCTCGTCGATTACTTGATAAGGATTCCGTGTCGGGGAGGGATATGGGCCACCGCAGCAATGATTGAATCGTCATCATTCATACAAAAGCTATCTTCTGCTAGAATGAACTATCGTAATTCTATTTTCTATTTTTTGAACCCGAATTTACGAACAGCGTTTATATCTACATCATCGTCAATAAAACGGTAGCCACCGTCGTCGTCGTGATCATTACTAGTGCACTTTCCTTCCTTGCATAATCAGTGTTGGAGGATGCAGGGGAACTGAAAAATGCCGGAAGGGACGAATCAGGTGCGTTTGACGCATTCTCAACTATCCCAGGAACATCCACGGGCACCAAATTTATGATGGGGGCACTGGTCGATGTCACGGGAGCAACCACAGGAGCCGCTACAGGAGTCGTGACAGGAGCCGTGACAGGTCCGTCAACAGCTGTGGTGGGGATATCATTATCAGCGGCCACGGTTGTTGTTGTTGACGAAGCCACAGGTGCCTCGGATGGAAGAATGGTAGGAATAACCGGTGGAGCCTCAGGAGCGGATGCCGGGGATACCACCGGCGCTGGAAATGGAGCGGCTGTAGGAGCCACTTCCACACCAGAATCTGCATCGCAACAACCCAAAACAACTCCATCTGCTGTGGGACAACATAAGCCTGGCAGCTCCAGAGCAAGACATTGGGTATGGGCTCCACAGCTAGCTGGGTCTAGTGGTGAAGGTGCTGCCGTTTGCAATGTAGGAATGGTCCAGTCCATTTCAGCAAAAGAGTACGTAACGCCATCGCTGCATGTAAATTCCAATTCTTGAAAGTGCTCCTTCAGCGTCAAATTGGAATACAAAATACCAAACGTTCCTTCAACGGTGTTATTCGGATCCTGTAATTGTCGCCAATCATTGTTTATACCCGTGAACCAAAATGTATCCCATCCCTTCTCGACGACCAACAAACAGTAGCAGTCGGCAAAATATTGGGCTTGATTGGCGGGGCTAGCGACACCGACCCCTTGGATGAAACCACCATCAGGCCACCCCGTTTCTCCCAAAATAAACGGCTTTTCGTTGGCTCCACTCAGCGAAAGCAAAAATTCTATATCCTCCTCCAATTGATCAGCAGCTTGGTCGATCGGTATGGCTTCCCAGAATGGAAACGTATTGGTATATGTCACGTTGACCGCTTGTCGTAATTTGGCCTTTCCGACATATTCAGGAGCAATATCGACAATTGAAACTGGCTTGTTTTGAGCCGATGGATGCCGTTGCATGACTTCATACGCTTGATTCATGTAAACGATGAGTTCATCGACAGTGGCATCTTTTCGATAAATGGCTTCACTGCCAACTGTAACTCCCAAGACCAAATCGGCATACTGATCAAACTTTTCCAAGGCGACATCTAGTTCATCTAGTTCTTCTGAGAACCTTTCGGCATGATCCGGACCAACCCACAATCCCAGATAGACTTGCATATCCAATGCATTGGCAGCAGTCAAGACCATGTCACCTTGCCCACAATCTTTCATGGAAAGCAATCGAATCTTGTTTGTCATCTTTTTGATCATGGTCAAATCTTGAATGACTCGTTCGTAGCTTTTACATTTGTTCCAATCCCAATCTGGTCCCTGTCGTGTGTTATAATTCAAGCCGTACAACTGAATTGGAGCGGCATTGGACAAAGTGGGAAAGAGAAGAAGCAACCAGTAGTGCACAGGAAATAACACAGATACTGTCCTCCAGATGGAAGACAACAAGAGGCGTGATTCTTTCATCATAGCGGTAGTAGAAAGGAAAAAGCTTGTGCGTTGTTTGGAAGTGGAGATAATTACTGTGATTGTTGTGTCATCCGAAGGAATGTACGACTGGTGATAATGAGCTTGATGGGTTCCGACAGTTGGTTTCTTTTCTATGTTGCACAGGTCTAAACAAGATGACGTCTGATGCAGAAGTTGGGATACAGCAAAAAATGAAGAACATGATTTTTGGCAACACAAGAGATAGGCACGAATAACTCTACAAGTATGAATCGGTCGGAACGGAGTCTCATTATCACATAAAAACTCCAGTCGTTCGTAGAAGGAAATGCTCGTACGATTGTATCATACAGGTGTCGACGAACGGAATGGCTTTGCCGTCGCTTGCGCCGACCGACAACTCCGTGAGTATGAACCAATAACTGCTGCAAGGATTTCAAGAAGAATTTTCGAACTACCGGTAGAACCAATGATAGAGGGATCAAGAAAATTGAAGCTAAAATGAAAAAGTTCTACTTGACATCACATCAAGGATGCACCAACCAAAAGCTTTCATCCTGACTGTAACCTGCCTGGCCGCCATCCATGCCATAGCATCCCAGCAGTTGAGTAAAGAAGACAATAATATCATCAGTTTGTGTTTGCAATTATGCTGATACAAAAGTTGATCCCGGGCTGTGCCTTATACTAGAAACTACATGTAAGTAGTTGGCTTTCCCGTCCACACCCTCTAGAAGCTACGCAATGCAAGGTGTACTCGTAAAAGAAAGCCGCACGCCATTTTAAAATTTCAACCTTCTGTAAGAGGAGTAAATTCCCTTTCGCCTAGTGATGGATGAGAAGAAGGTGTGCGCAAGGATGCTTTTTGTTAGCAACAGAGGCGGAGTAATGCTTATGTAGCAGGTAATTTAGGGCTTGGTAGCTGGGTTCCTAGCAATTAAAAGGAGGATTTGGTCCATCTGATTGCAAGTTTCTTGGGTGTACTATCCCTGTCAGAAACAAAGCAAAAGAAATTAGTTTTTCATTTGGTCTTTCCACCATTCGTCCTAATATGTCATAATCATCTGGAATAATGAATCTGCTTCTAACGGCATCCACGTAAGATATTCTCAACAGTGCCTTCAACAGCACATTCTTGTTGGAATTTCGGACAAGATCACGTTCATTTGAAAACATCAGAAGCAACCAACCGGGTGGAGGAACATTTACCAATTCCTTTTTTACATGAGCAGAGCACAATCCATCAATAACAATTGCACATGCTTGACTGGTGAGTCCCATAATATGCTACATTTGAAGTTTTATCAGTGTAGAGAGACAATTTTAAAAGCAAATTATCTTCAAAGCCACCAAAGCGACAGTGGCCATTCTTGTTATGACTGCTGCATTGTTTACATTTTTCTTCGCATTTGAAGGCTCCAGATTGTCATCGCAACAATCCAAAACGATTCCGTCTGCCGTAGGACAACATAAACCTGGCAGCTCTAGGGCAAGACATTCGGAATGAACCGAGCAACTAGCTGTATCTGAAGGTTCTGCCGTTTGCAATGTAGGTATGGTCCAATCCATTTCAGCAAAAGAGTACGTAACGCCATCGCTGCATGTAAATTCCAATTCTTGAAAGTGCTCCTTCAGCGTCAAGTTGGAATACAAAATACCAAACGTTCCTTCAACGGTGTTATTCGGATCCTGTAATTGTCGCCAATCATTGTTTATACCCGTGAACCAAAATGTATCCCATCCCTTCTCGACGACCAACAAACAGTAACAGTCGGCAAAATATTGGGCTTGATTTGCTGGGCTAGCGACTCCGACCCCTTGAATGAAACCACCATCGGGCCATCCCGTTTCCCCAAAAATGAAGGGCTTTTCGTTGGCTCCACTCAACGAAAGCAAAAATTCTACATCCTTCTCCAATTCTCGCGCAGCTTGGTCGATCGGCGTGGCTTCCCAAAATGGAAAGGTGTTTGTATACGTGACGTTGACCGCTTGTCTTAATTTTTCCTGGGCGACATATTCAGGAGCAATATCGACAATGGAAACTGGCTTGTTTTGAGCCGATGGGTGTCGTTGCATGACTTCATACGCTTGATTCATGTAAACGATGAGTTCATCGACAGTGGCATCTTTTCGATAAATGGCTTCACTGCCAACTGTAACTCCCAAGACCAAATCGGGATACTGGTCAAACTTTTTCAAGACGACATCAAGTTCATCGAGTTCTTCTGAGAACTTCTCAGTATGATCTGGACCGACCCACAATCCCAGATAGACTTGCATATCAAGTGCATTGGCAGCAGTCAAGACCATGTCACCTTGCCCACAATCGGTCATGGAAAGCAATCGAATCTTGTTTGTCATCTTTTGGATCATGGTCAAATCTTGAATGATTCGTTCGTAACTTTTACATTTGTCCCAATCCCAATCCGGTCCCTGTCGTGTGTTATAATTCAAGCCGTACAACTGAATTGGAGCGGCATTTGATACGGTAGGGAAGAGAAAAAGAAACCAGCAGTACATTGGAAATACTGTAATCCAAGTAGAAGACAACAAGAGGCAGCATGATTGTCTTGTCATGGCGGTAGAAAATGTAATGAAAGCACAGCTGATTGCGTTGTTACTGTAACTCTTCGTTGTGCGGAGACGGAGCTACAAGTTGTTCGAATAATACTTCGAAGAATATTATTATAAGATGTGTTCCAGTCAGTGATGATGATCGGCGGATCACGAAAGCCTTCATTTTCTTTCTTTCCTGCACAAGTTCCAACAAGATTGATGATTATTCGTGACGGAAAGGCAAGGTCATACGAAGTATGGTACCTCGTAGAGTACCGCTGGTATGTTAGTCTACCAAGTGGTACCGTAATCGTACAAAAGTACGTCGTTATAAGCAACTTGAAACTGGCACGAGGCAAAAGAATCTACCGTAGTACAATCGGAGTTTCCACAAAACAGATTTCTTATTATTTAACAACACTTTAATGTCGTCAGAAGGTTTGCCGTCACTTCAAGGTACTCCGAGTGTAAAATAACATACGTAGTACAAGATTGATCGAATATCCCACGGGGTCTCATACAATTTTTTATCCCGTGATTTATTTTTTACTGTTTCCTGTTTCAAGACGGAAGTTGAAGTCAACTTGGCTCTCACAGCAAAGAAGTTTCCAACTCACAGTCAGCCGAAATATAAAGTCCTTGTTTAACTGTTCATACTAATAGTAGAACATCTGTTTCAAAGACTATACCAACTACCAGCTGCCATCGATTCCGCATCTGAGAAATTGGCTCACCCGCCTGGTTCCCACGGGCGCGGGGCAAATCATGTAACAGCTTTCCATCCGCTCAGTACTCTGTTGCCCTCCACTCAGAGCTACTGGAAAGGCAAACGTCCTACTGGATTGCTTGCTTGCTTGTACATTCCTTCCAAAGAAGCAAAAGTGTCTGACATAGGCATGGAAGTACTCATGGATCGACTGGGGATCAATTAGATAGCCGTTGCACTATTTTGTGAATTCTCTTGGCTTGCCATTCATTTGTCTATGACATTCTGGTATGCAAATTCAATATGATGTTCCTGTCAGGCATGTATCGCCGTAGAATGCGCCGTCAGATTTATTGACAATGGTCATCTATTTTCCTCGTGGAGTTCCAACGCTTTCTGATAACATAGTTTGTACTGTTATCACAAAATTCCATAGCGTTTCATCCCTCTGTAGGACGACGTTGATAGACTTTAACAAAACCCGGTCCCCAAGTCATTTGAATCGGTACTTCACTTTCGATCCATGTGGCCTTGTTCTCTGCAAATGCGCCTAGACGATTCAATGCGGCCACCACTTGAAGAGACGGCCTTTGTAGCAATTTGTACTGCAATTCCAGCAGTAGGTGCTCGGGAAAGCAAAGCGAGCTCATGTAGACATGGGTTATGGGATCTTTGGACAAGTTAAAGTATTCGACAGCATCGCCATTGATGAGCTCGATGGTCTTGAATGTGTAAGAAAACGAAATTGTCGAGTTCTCGGAATTGATTATTGTGATGTTGTCTCCATTTGGTTGGTCGTGTGGGATGTTATGTTCTTCAATGGGATCTACCACTTCTTCCCCACTAAGCAGGTCCTTAAGCGCGCCCCGTAATGCTCGGACACCAATGTCGTGTCTTTGTTGGGACAATTCGACACCTACAACCTTTAGGGTATTGTTGAATAACGGTGCCATTGAAAGATCCAAATAAAGCTGCGTGATGAGACGTCCCACTCCCGACCCCACGTCAACAAAGACGGTATTGTTCTTTTCTCGCAAGTAACTTGTTGAAATATTCATTGCGTGAGTCAATTGTCGGCATCCCAACGATGTGACCTCTCCATAGGCCAGTGCTTTGTTATTGACTGTGATATTAGACAATCCAAAGAATCCGTCGTTTGGTTTCCAGTGCTTTTTCAAAATTTTATCGACACGTTGATGATGGGAAGCATCACTTTTTGATATAGTGGATGGTAGCAAATCAGCTATGTGGGTTGTGTCTCTCATTGTATGGTATCCATGAGAGACCAAACATTGAAAAGATGTCAGAGGATCGCATGATGGTTGTTCTTGTTCTTCCTGTAGTACAGGTGCAGCCGCTGCGACGTACAAACCGATTAGGCTCATTGCAGAAAAAAATCGCCGGCAATTCTTTTTGCATCTCATTTCGTGTAGACAGATTCGAAGATCTTACAACAACATTTTGAAAACAATAACTACTGTCACTGCAGCAAGGAGGACGACGGAAAGAAAGTGTGCATCGGATTTGTGGACAAATCGACGACACCTTCAACCTGTTGCCCCCTTGAGATGCATTTCCACGTGGCAACTCCTCGAAGAAAACAAAAAAACGTTTGTCATCTGTCCCATTATTCGTCTTTTTCTCCCCAACAAGAATTGAAACGATTCCCCAAGAGTGAAAAAAGAGTTTACAGTGGTTTTCATTGTGCAAAATAGCCCTCAAGAAATGAAATCTCGTTCGTACGTCGTAAGACAGTCTCCTATCCTCGTGAATCGGGAGTATGATACTGACTGCGAAAATCATACTAGCCATACACTGTAGCACAGACGAAGTCATCATTAGTATTCTTCGTAGAATCGATCTCCGATTTCTTGTTTACTCGAAAGATTACAATCGTAAATTCGCAAACTACTATGATTGTTATTTTATTCTATCGATCTCCGATTTCTTGTTAGCTCTACACAATTGACATTTGTAGATTAACAAATTTCTCGGAGTACATACGACGTTGATAGTTGCGCCATTTTGGTCCCTTGGGTGAAACTCACTGTCAGTAAAGATCGTCAGGGTGGGAGCACTCATCGTCGGGATGGGGGCAAACCTGCAAGCTTTTATGCAAGAAGCGGCCGATAGTACCGGTTTCATCTATCAGCCACGACCGGCAGCGAGTTCTCAGCAGCTCTTTCCAGCTATGGATTGCAATTTTTTGGAGATGGATGCTGTTGGTGTGACATTGAAGGAGGTGGATGTGAACACCTTCCCCTTCAACAAGGTTGTTCAGATTTTTCGAAGAGTTGAGCAATCATTACTACAATTTAAGCAGCAAAAGAGCAACTTTGAAACTATTCGCCTTGATGGTCATCTTTTGGCATGGCATTAAAAAAGTAGAATTGGTTTCCAACAATTAGTCTTCCGTGATATTCATCTTGACTCCCTCTAGTGTTCCATCCTTGCTAGTGTCGCGATTCACGCACTTTCTATACAAGCCTACAAAGGTTTCAATAGCTTCGGGTGACGTTAACGAATCCAGTCGGTCCATGTCGTCGCCTGACAATTCAAAGTCAAAGACTTGTGCATTTTCTTCCATCCGTTCCTTCTTCACTGACTTGGGGACATAAACGAATCCCTTTTGGACGCACCATCGGCCAAGAATTTGGGCAGGAGTCTTGTTCTTGGCGGAAGCGATTTCCTTGAGAGTGGGATGGTCAAAGGCCTTGCCATCCCGCAAGCTTCGATAGGATTGTAACACCACACCATCGTCTTGAAATTTTTGGATTGTGTTTTTGCGATACAAGAAGGGGTTGATTTCGATTTGATTGACACATGGCAATTGTGACACACCAGCCTCTTTCAGTTCGAGATAATCTTCCCAGGCATAGTTGGAAACGCCAATGCCCTTGATTTTTCCTTGTTCTTGTAGGGTTTCCAACGTCTTGTATGCTTCGACGTGTTTTCCAGGAACCGGCCAATGGATCAAGTACAAATCGATGTAATCAGTACCCAAATCGGAAAGTGTCTTGTCGAGTTGGGCGGAAATGGCCACGGGACCTTGTTCAATGGTGGTGGTCCATACTTTGCTACACAGAAATAACTCGTTTCGTGGGATGCCAGAGGCGGCAATGGCCTTACCGACTTGTTCCTCATTGCCATAGAATTCCGCACATTCCAAAAATCGATATCCTACTTGGAGAGCGTCTTGGACACACTCTTGGGCGGTTCGCTCGACGTGATCTTGCGTTCCAGCAACGGCAGCCGAAGCACTGGCAGGAATGAACCCCACCTTGTACGTTCCAAAACCAATGACGGGATGTTGCATACCATTGCGCAATGGAAGAGTCGGTGGATTGGTCAAGGTAGGGGTAGATGACGGCGACGACGAAGCAGAGGCGGACATGGTCATGGAACGAAGCGATGGTGACGTAGATTGTTTGTGATAAGAAAATGCAGTAGTAGTCTTTTGAAAGGCGAAGGATAAGTGTCGTGATGATGTGACAGCGCTTGAAGCAAAAAAGACTAACCGCATGAGTTTCATGTCCAAAATGAAGGAAGCGAAAAGTGGATTGTAAACTTTTAGTTGACTAATCACAGAATATGAACCAAGCGACAGTGTATCAGCCTTTGCTGTATCAACAGTACAGCGAAACACAGAGTATAATATTATGATTTCGATAGCTGTCAACAAGAAAAATCAATTGTATAAGAGCCTGATAGAAACAACCGATCAATGGAGATTAATGTAACCTCAAACCAACACGGCCATGGCACTTGAAATTGCCCATTGTAAGTAAATCTTCTCGTCAACATGTTGTTGTAACATTTGCACTAACGCACCTTACAGCTTTTCCAAGAATAATTGATAGGAACGCATACAGAAGGAGCAACAGTCGCTAAACAAGAAAGGAACATCTGTTGGATCTTGCGATCTTGCCATTGGTCTTGATGATGACGTACTACGAACTACAACGTACTGGAGTACGGTAGGAGTACCGGTAGATGCCTACGACGTATTCTGCCTACCGGTAGGTACCATTCGTATACCGGTAGAAGGACGAGCGCCGATGACTACCGTGGTTCCGCGCCAACTTTCTGTAGGTAGGTAGCTACCGGTAGTAGAGAGTCTAAATGTCTACTCCTTCCACTTTCTGACATAGCTAGCTAGCACTCTACAATTAGTATTACTCCGCCGGCGGAAACAAATAATCTCTAATTTTCTAATGATGGTCTATTGAGGGATAATAAGCGATACTACCTCACAGAACCCTCTTACTGTGAAGATTTCATTGGGGATTTTCCTTATTTGCATCGACTTCACTTGGTGATGTCATTGTCGTTGTTGTAGATGATGATGATGTTTGGTCATGTGTTAGTACAAGAGGAAATGCCAGTTCTCCGGCCCAATACTTGTGGGTGGGTTTGTTTTTCTGAAGCATCCGTCCACCAAACCAATTGCCATACAATCCCTTATTTTCTACCGTTCGTATCAGTTTGGCCGGAATATTATCCGCTTGATTATCGTCTCCCCGACACAGCGGTAATGTATGTATGGTCAACATGCCATACAAATTTCCAAAAACGACATCGGTTAATAATCGATCACCCACCATGCACAAGGACGCGGCATCGTCCATTTGAAAATGGGACAATACTTCTTGCAATCCCCCCGGTTTCTTTTCTTCGTGTCGAATGACGGCAATTCCCAATGCCGTTTCGATTTGTTGCGCATCCTTGTACTCGGGATCGTCCCGTGTTCCGGCACTGTTGCTCATAATGGCGACGTTTTCCACCCCAAACACACGTTTGGCATGTTCCAATCCCGACACGGCCAAGGGATGTAGGTCCATCGCATACGGCGCCGTCAATGTATTGTCTTTATCAAAGATAACGGCACGGATCCCGGCATGTTCCTTCATGGCTTCGTAATTGATCTCTGAAATGTTGTCCACCGAAACGTGTGGCACCATCAAGGAAGGTCGTCGAATCACGGACGCCAACGTCACGAGCGCTTTGGTGTTGAGGGATTGGACCATTGTTATTCTTTCTGCAAATGAATGATAATGAAGTGTAATAAAGTGGATAAACTGATTGATATTATATAGTACGAAGCACTCGTTATTATGAAGCGGCGTTGTGCTGTGTTGAGTGCTGTTGAAACGACGATGATGATGTTGGATTTGGATTTGTTGATTTTCAGAAAATTGCGAATTGTTTCCAACTTCGAGTTAACTGTAAATGTACCTGGTACAGGCTCAGGCAGATAGTCTACCGTAGTGTCACGACTTTGGCTAATACCTGTACAGGTACCTCTACCGTACTACATCCACGTGGAACAAACTACCGGTATGGTACCTACCGTATCAACTACCGGTACTACTGTATCAGGTACTGACTGTGAATATACCGTACCGTAGTCGTACCGTTATTCGAATAACAAACTCATCATAACTTGCCATCAAGATCTCTGATTACTTAATTATTACTACCTACTCTAGAGAGGCAGTATCATTTACTCCGGAGTAGCTACTACATCATAATCACAAAGAATATTATTATAATGACTGAATTGGAAGATGCTTCGTATTTCACAATTGCACGGTGGCAAATTTCGCTTGTGGTGGTGTGCTCTTCAGCAAGCACCAACGACACAAAGTTCTAAAAAAAACATCGTGGTATATCTACTCTACAACGAAACTGTAGTTCAATGGAATCATTGTATGACCACCGGACAAGTATGTTGTGTCAAATTTGTTGTGGCACCTTGTCTACAACACACATCTCGCAAAGCAACAACTACTGTCTTTCCACAATGGACCATTCCAAAAATTGACCAGTAGATTGTGCTTCCGAAATGATGGACTCGCCATAATTTGTAATTTTTCGAACGTCATTATTACTCTTTATCCGTGTGAAAAACAGTCTTTTCGGTACATTTAGTCAGAGCCTTGACAAAGGCATCACACGCCAAGGGATTGGCATTGTTGTTGTTGTTGGAAGATTGTTGAGTGTAACACGCCACAATATCCAATCGTTCTTGTCCACAGTATGTCATGGGTGCCATAACCTTGTGTCTGCCACCAAGATATTGTTGTTCCAATCGTTCTATATCGTATTCGACAGCATTGGCCGTATCGGTGAACTTGTCTTCCAATCCCTCCAACGTCGCGTCTAATTTCGCTTGCACTTTTTGATTTTGTTGTCGAAATGCCGTCAATTTCTGTTCGAGCTGTGCACGTTGTTCCAACGACGATTCCAAAATTTGCGCCCTACGTTCTCCAATCGCCTCGATTTGTTTGCCAAATAATTTGATGATTTGTTCGTTGTGAAATTCTTGTGCGAGTTGTTGTTGCATCTTGGCCGACAAGGAAAAGACACTTTCGTGTTCCGCTTCGGCACCCGTCGCTTCGATGGGTTGACTGGCCGAACCGCCCATGATTCTAGACTGTTATACAATAAAAAGAACAAACAACAAAATGTAGAAATCGAAGGAAAGAAGAAGACGGGGGATTCCAAAAAATGAAGAAAACAATCGATGGGTTGAGAGACAAGAAATTCATGATCACACACAAGAGGGTACCGGTTTTCGAACTTTCCAGAAACAAGACAGAACGGTCATTGGATTGAGAGCCAACATATCACCTGTTCCATCTTGGAGCTCTCTCATGAAAGAGACGAAAGATACAGTGTCAAGTGATACTCTCGAACATTCGTGAGTGAGACACGAGGCACGTCCGTCCTCACTTCTTCTCCTCATTGACTGTGAACACCATTTCAGAAAGAAGAAGGAGAAAAAAGGCCGTTCTCGTGACGATATGACCTACCTTATCGTTTCGTTACGAACTTTGAAAGCTACTACTGCAAGTCTTTACCAGGAAACAGCCGTGGGCTCGATCTACTAACTGTAAGTCGTATGCAGGCACGCCAACACACACTGAAGCAATCAGATGAAGATAATCCTGTATCAATGTGTTCGGTGTTATGTTGCGCTTTTGTTTCGCTGTCAATTTTCAGTCACGAACTATCGTGATACTCTTACCGTACCGTAGTACCGTACGTACTCGGAGTAGTTGTATCATACCTAACTGTAAAGAACCAAAAATGTTACTGGCACGCTCTACCTAGCTAGTAGAGGTAGCTCTTAGAGCTACGGTGGCGAGTACATAGTAGTTTGCAAATTCGAACACATTGGCTTAGCTAGAATACTTATTCCCTCTCTGGTTCATGGCTCAAACAATATCAAGAACAACGGTGGGTAATATTTGGCGATACGGCGTCTAAATTGATAGAAAACGTATCTAGTAGAGAGGGTAAGATAAAGCCACTGAACTGAAAGAAAACATGTGTTTTGAACAAACGGTCCGCGGAAACGGCTGATCAGGGTGGGAGGCAGAGGACCGCTTCCCAAAATGACGGGCCTTTCAATGTTAACCCCCTCCCAAAAAAAATAATAAAATCAGATCTGATCAAAAGTTGGACTCCCAATGGGCTCTTCGTGCGTCCCCCCCCCCCCCCTCCCCACAAACTAGGCCAACTAGGCCATGGTCTGCCGTAAGTCGCATGAAGCAGACGGAGTGGTTATGAGAACTTCATCACGTCGCTGTAGAACAACTTGATGCGTGCTGAGCAGCGGTGGCATTGAAAATTTGTGATTTTTGGCAGGCTTTTTTTTTGCGAGGAATTTTGCGGACGCTGAAGGTTGTTGACTTGACAAAAAAAGGGACGAAGGCGACATTTTCTGGACTGGTCCAAATTGACGATTTGACTGTGACCCAAGTCGACAAGTTGAGCGACTCTTGACCGGGAAAAACCATTCTGCTCGTCCCACTTTTCTTCCTCGAGTCAGTCTTGATACAACTCGATCGCTGTCGAAGGATTCTGTGAGATGATATGTGGTTTTCCAAAGCCACAACGGTATACCTTCGGTTTTGTTTGTGATTTGGAACATTTCTTTCTTTCCCCATTCGATAAATTTTCTATTCGATACGTCCGTCCAAACGACGAACCTTGTCCTCTTTGTTCTCTCTTTGGTTTCGCAACAGTTCTCCTTTCCTGCTCTTTGTTTTGTTTTGTTTTTTGTTTGTTCAGTATCATCATTTATCATATTGTTGTTGTCGTTGTCGTAGGAGGAGCAGCAACAACAACAATCGTCGAGTTGGTCTTGTCTTTGGGGAGACGGTAGGCACATACCAAAGCGATGAATTGTAATATGGCAGCAAAGAAGAACATGCTTCCTTGTGTCATCATCGTCGACGTCGACGTCGTCGTCGTCCTCATCATCCATCGTACATGTGGTGAATTGGCGACGGAATCGACGAGTCGCATCGATACGGGTCCGATTCCAGCCGATATCGCTTGGATCGAAAACAACGCACCTTGGATCCGTCCCTGTTCATACCGTTGTACGTTGTTGGCCTTGATGGCGGAAATGGTCGGAAAGGCCATACCGGATAACGCACCGATACAAACGGCAAAATACATGTCGTTCCGATTCCGTGACAGTCCGTACAGGACGTTGGACACGACTGCCGCAACGAAGGATAGTATCAATACCCATCGTTCTCCGACGATGTGATTGAGTGGCCGTAACACGACGGCTTGTGCGACGACGGCACTGCCACCGACCAGTAGGAACATGATGGCAATATCGGTCGGTCGAAATTGTAACACGGCATTGACGTAATACAACAACAGGGTCTGATCCCCCGACGTGGCCATACCACTGAAAAACGCCAACGTTGCCAACGTCCGTAACAGACCGTTCCGGTTGACGATCCCCAACTCTCGTATCGGTCGAAAAAGGATTGTTGTAATGGTTGGTAGTAGCAGTAATAGCTTGTTGTTGTTTTTGTTGTCGTTGTTGTTGGGTAGTACATGTTGTTGTTGTTGTAACTTTTTTTGTCGTGCCTGTCGGGATGCTTCGTACGATACTGTTTCTGGAATGTACAATAAGGCACAACATAACCCAAAAAGTTGCAATATACATGACAAGATCACGACTCGGACGTGATGATCATGATCGTTATTATTAGACGACAACAACCGTACGGCGGCCATGGTCGGTCCGAGACATAATCCCGACCAGAATCCTGCCATGACGAGACCCACGCCCGCCGCACGTTGATGATGATCGGGCAACGTGTCTGCCACGATACTGAGTGTAACGACCATCCAATGGACGAACCCGTTCGATGGTTTGGCAGCGTAGTAATACAGTTTGGGTGACAGGTTGGGTCGTAGTACGGTCCATAGTAACGTGACTGGACCGAGTAGACTCAACGAGATCCCCACAATGAGGAAGGGTCGTCGTCCATGTATATCACTCATCGATCCGACCATACTGGAAAAGAGTAGAGTCAAAATGTTGGATATGAGTTCCGATATAGCCGCAGCCGTTTGTGCATCCCTGGAGGCTTGGACACAAACGTCAATAGTATTGGTATTGTTGTTTTTGTTGTTGTTTGTATTGTTGTTGTTGTTATTAATGTACCGACAAATAGTATCATTCGTAATAGTAGGAGTGGTAGTAGTATCATTGTCGTCGTCGTCGTCGTTGTTGTTGTTTATTGTTGTAACAGAATAATGAGATTCCTGGATGATTCTTTGTTGTTGTTGTTGTTGTTGTTCCTTGTGTTGTTGTTGTTGTTGTTGATAGTGTTGTTGTGCAAATCGATTCGTCATGATGGTGGGTACAATTCCAATAGTGGAACCCATGGACATGGCCAAGAAAAAGGTCATTCCAATGAGTGGCAGGAGTTTGGGGAATATAGCAGTAGCAGTACTACTAGTACTAGTACTAGTACTAGTACTAGTACTAGTAGTAGTAGTACCATCTTGGATGTTGGTAGAAGTAAAAGTAGTAGTTGTATTGATACGTTTGTCATTCAGAATTATGTCATCATCATCATGGTGTTGGGACGCTTGGAAACTCCTGACACTACTGTAACCATTATATGCACATGTTTCAAGAATGCCTTGATCTTCTTCTCCTTTTTGTTGTTGCTGCTGCTGCAAGAGACCATCATGTTCCGATGATCCCATCTTGATGACAAGAGATGCTACTACTATCTCACAGTGAGTATCATCAGATTGACTGTGAGAGGATGAATTGATGACTGTGAAGATGGGGATGATGTTGGAAAGAAAAACAAATAATATACTCGAAGTATTATTATATAGTCTACTTCGGGTAAATATAAAGTATAATAGTAAGACGTAACTGTATCATAACCGTCCAGTTTAACTGTGTATAAAATAGAACAACGCCAACTGTCCGGAATCATTATCAGCTGTTTTCGTCATTGCCACGTGGCATGTACGTCTGTCGCCCGTTTCGAACACCTAATCGCTACCGGTATGATAGTACGGTACTTGACATGGAACGTCCGTCCGATGATGATGATGATGGTTGATGGTTGATGATGATGGTTGATGATGATGTGATGTTGTGGCGGAAAATGATCTTCTCTATCCACAAAGAAAGGCGCCGCTCTTTCTCTCTTTCCCTTTCCCTTTCTCTCTCTCTCTCTGTCTCTCTCTCTCTTTATACTGCATCTGGTGTGCGTTTTCCGGGAAACCATCATCATGCTATCGTCGTCTCCAGTTTTTTTGTTGGCAACACCATTGGCAGCGAATACTTGCAGTGATGATGAAAGTCAAAGTGACAACAACAACAACAACAACAACAATAAAAACAATTGGATCTGTAATGAAAGTGACAACAATGACTGGCAGTCCAGAGAGGACGATACGACAGATACAACAGATTCTACTGCCGAATCTGTATATGTATCGGTGAAGGAAAATAATAAGGATGATGATGACGATGAATCGATACTACATTCACCGATAATACCGGTAGTAGCATCATCGTATCTCAAACAACAGCAGCAGCAACGGCCACAGCAGCAGCAACGACGTCAATCCAACAGATACAACAACAACAATATCAACAGCAATATCAATTCCATTCATCAGAAACTGTCCGTTTTATACTTTCTTTGGGTCTATTCAGCATTCAGATTGTCCTTTTCGTATGGACTTGTTGTTACTACATCCACTACCACTACCACTAGATCTTCAACTACATCTTCCACTACATCTTCTGTCAACATTGGACGATGGAACCAACAACAACAACAACAACAACAACAAAGGAGGAGGAGGTCAACAACAGGGTTCCAACATACTACTACTACTGCTGCTACAGCTACAGTCCGTCTTACCTTATTCCCAACCCAAACAGGAATGACGACAACATCCCTCACACGTATACAACAACAACAACAACAACAACATCATATCCATGCCTACTCTTCTCCTCTCTTTGTCAACCCTACCATATACAAAACCAACAATCAACAACAACAACAAAATCATCGACGTTCTTCTTCTTATTCGTCGACGGCACTCAACATGGTCCTGACGACACCGGAATCGATCATCGAACAGGCATCGACGATTAATCTGTTGGACGATCTGATCGACGAGAGTGTCCGGACCAGTGCACGACGGCCCATCATGATGCAGTTCGATCCGTCCAGCGGTTGGATTTGGAGACGTTGGACCGGAACCATCTTTTCCGAAACGTGGACCTCTTGTGTTCGGAATATGGTCTACGCTCTCGCCGTGTTTGTCATTCAACGGACCTATCCCTGCATCAATCAGAATTTGTCCGGATTTGGTACGTTATGGGGACAGTTACTCTCCGTAACGACCTTCACGTTGACATTCTTTGTCAACCAGTCCTATTCGTTATGGCGGAAATGTATGGAACTGAGTCGTCGATTGCAGGGACGGTTGCATGACATCAACATGAACTTGGCGTCTCATGCGGCACGTAAACTTCCTACCAATCCTACCGAAAAGTCGACGTATACGGCTTCGTCGCGACAGATTTTGGAACTCATGAGTCGGTACGTACGATTGTTCAACTTGTTAACGTACGCATCCTTTACACGGTCCCATCGTCCCATATTGACCCCACGTGGGATGAGACGACTCGTCGAACGGGGATTGATGACGGCGACGGAACGGGAAGTCCTCGTCGATGCGGCCATACCTGCCACGCAACGACATAGCGTCGTCCTCATGTGGATGATCCGATTGTTCATCGAAGGACGAGAATCGGGTCATATCCAAGGTGGGGCAGGCTTCGAGGCAGAGACCATGAACAAGTTTCATATCATTCGGAGTCAATACGGTGCCATCGGTGACGAATTACAGGGACGAATGCCGTTGGCGTACGCACATATCGTCCAAGTTTTGGTCGATTTGATTTTATGGATGTTCCCCATCATGGCATTCTCCACGGGAATGTCGCCGTTGTTGGTCGTCGTCGGGACCGGATTACTTACCATCAGTTATCAAGGTCTGTTCGACCTTGCCAAACAATTTTTGGATCCGTACGACAACGAAAATTACGGCCGCGGGGAAGATCCACTCTGTGTCGATACCTTGATTGCCGAAACCAACGCCGGGTCTGTCCGATGGCTCTACGGATTCGAGGAATTGCCCTATTCCGCCCAACGGGTCCGGGACGGAGAAATGTACGATTATCTCCTCCCCGTACGAGGATACTCCGTAGAAGAATTGACCCAAATGGAAGAAGAACGTATCGAACGTGAAAAACAATTGGAGGAACAACGAAAGCGAGAAGAAGAAGAAGAGGCGGCAGCGGCGGCAGCGGCAGCAGCAGCTGAAGAAGAAGAAAAAGAAGAAAAAGAACGGTTGCGACAAGAAACAGAAAATACTGCCGAACAACAGGAATTGATTTCTGACGTCGGCGAGGAAATGATCAAAGACGAAAGTAAAGTATCAACGATACCAGAATTGATTGATGATGTGCAGAATTCTGTCGAGTCGGTGGCCATTATATCGCCAGACAGTGGAAATACCACCCAACCAAAAGAACGGCGAAAGAAAAGTAATAAGAGTCTACTAGATGTAGACCCATCTGGAAACAACACTGCCTCGGTGGTCCAACAATCCACCACACCTCCTGTGGATGTCGTTTTGACTCCAAACAACATTACTGCAGCAATAAAGGATCAAGATACGAATAAAACGGCATCCAAGGTAACAACGGTAGAACAGTCGACGACTCGGGTTGTTCACAAGGTGACTACCCTCAAAACGGGAAAGCCCGTCACATTTGTTCCACCCGACAAGCTCAAACCTGTTGTGGAAGAGCCGGTACCATCTAATATGCAAACTACCAATTACCTTGCAACGCTGTCACAAGAAAAACAAAAGAAAAGAAAGTCGTCCAGAAAATCTATATCCTCTGTCGACGAGAATGTACTAGCTTCGGATGTTGTGACAAAAACATCAACGTCATCATCATCGCCGCTGCTGCTGCTTGACGATTTGTCATGGTTCAACGAAACCAATCCAGATGGACAAGAACCAAAGCTGCCAAGTGAAACAGTTGCCGATCAAGATTTGCTGCTACAGCGTGAAGAGGGAGAAGATGACATCATCGAAACAAAGATCATGTCTTTGGAGGAATACCAAAACCGAATGAAAGAAGTCGACCAGGGTACGTTTGAGATTTTGAGTGCCATACTCGACGTGAACGGAAACGAAAAGCTGTACACGGTAACGGAACGAAAGAAAACGACGAAACCCGCCATTAAAGAAGGGGATGTTGAAGCAGAACCTCAAACAAAAGTGACAATGACTTTGGAAGATTACAACAGAGAAGTAGAGGAGATTCTCACGAAAGCAGAAGAAGAGCTGAGAGAGACCGAGGCTATCTTGCTGTCTAAGCCAGGAACAGATCCATTGGGATGGGACTATGACGATGAAAAACTTGTTCCAATGTCGGAGGAGGATGATGAAGTGGCAGAAGACATAGTGGCCGATGCCGGTGTCGTGGCTAGTCAAGATTCAATCGCCAGTGTTGATTCGACTGTTTCAGACATGGATATCGATGACGATGGTGAACAGGAAGCATTTGCTGTGGAAATAGAAACGAGCTTGGTGGGACAATCCAACATACCTACAAATGGAGACACTGAAATCTCCGTTGCTTCGAACGAAGAATCACGACAAACACAGGATGCGTCGCAAGCAAATGAAGATTGTGACACCGAATGCCTCGAGGAAGTAGCCATTCTCCAGTCCAAACCGGGTGATGATCCTGTGGGATGGGATTACGACAAGGATCAATTGGCGCCTATGGAAAACAGGACCAAGATCGAATCATTAGCGATGGAAGAAGAACCAGAAAATGGAAGGGCTGAGCACAATATCGGTGGAGAGAAAGCTGCTGCTGCCACTGAGGACGTTGCGAGCGATTCAAAAGACAAAGAAGAAAGTAACGATGATACTGTCAAAGGTAGCGACATCATCCAACCCATATTTTTGCAGGCAGAGTTAGATGAATCAGACTCATTTTTCAGTGATGACATACGGAAAAATCCGTGAAGGGCATTCCCTCTCAGGAACGGAATACCGTGATTTCTTTCTTCTAGCTAGATTACGAAAAACGATGGATCTGTCAAAACAAATCCGTCCGTCAACCGTCCGATCGCCAAATCCTTCATGATTGGAAACACGCCAAAGGAAATTCAATTTCGACAACGAATTGGGTATCTAAACCCAAGCAAGTACACAGAGGCTCTTTCAAGTCCTTCTGCCTAGATTGCACAAATCTTGTCTCTATGGACTCCAAACAACAAGAAAAGCTCAAGAAAAAAATAACGGAAATTAGTAAAGAAAAAGTGCAAATGTCGTCAAGCAAGCCACCGATAATTACTACATAGTAATTTTCAGTCGTCTACTCATTAAAGGTTCTGTATAAACATTGATACGGTCGTCATACCCTCATGACTAGCACGTGGGCTCCACCGGCTGCTAAAAGTATTCGCTGTGATCCATTGGCAGTGTAAGTCGATGGACTGACCAGTCGCGACAAGCCTGGAACTTGGACGGGGAGAAAAATGTCGTCTTCGTCGGTCGCATCTTTCTTTTTCGGACCAATACCCAAATTGCCATGTTCGTTCCATCCCACACTGTAAATGCTGTAGTCTTCCTTGGAGTCAGTCGTCGATTGAACTAAAAAGTAGGTCGAGTCGGATGCACACGAGATTGACACAACTCGTCGTTCGATTCCTCCGGAATCGCCATTCGATGTAAGGAACGTATCGATGCGTTGAGGTGTAGAAATAATACTTTTTTCGTGCGTTCCAAGTTGACCCTTGTCGCTACGTCCCCAACCAAAGACGGAATGAGATACGGACGACGAATCGGCAATAGATTGGATTTCCACACGGGCAACTAAATGGGACCACCCACTCGTTAGTTCGACGCAACGATGTACAAAGGCGGAATCGTCTCTAAGTAACGAGTGGTCCTTTCCCAATGGCCCGTCTACCAATTCTGGTACTGGAGTTTGCACCGACTTTTGGCTCGATGAAGCGTTTCCATTCAACATTTCCTCACGAAGAGCTCTACCCAATTGTCCGAATTTGTTCTCTCCCATGGTCCAGATCCGTCCTCGATCGTCCAACATGGCCGTATGATGACGACCACAGACTGCAGACACGAATTTGCAATCCGACGGTTTCCATTTATTTTGTTCCTGCTGTAATAAGCATTGTCCTTTCTTTCCGCTTCCAAATGTCACCAGTTCACCTTCTGTCGTAATGGCAGCGGAATGAAAAAGTCCCGCCGCAACGGCCAAGAATCGATCGTTGGATGAAACAATGGTTGGGATGGTTGGTACGGACACGTTGGTATTACCTTGTACAGTAACAACTTGCCGTCCGGTTACTTGCCCGTGAGAGTCATCTCCAAAGGCGTACAACCGTCCCGTATCCTTTTCAATGATCAATGTGTGGGAAAATCCCAGTGCGACCGAGTCTACCAGAATGGACAGGGGTCTCAAAAGTGGAGTTGGAATACAGTCGCCGCTGCCGTCGTCATCGCCATTGATGATGGACAGGAGGTGACTGTGTTGTATGTTGCCACATTGTCCATGTTCGTTCCATCCCCATAGATACAACTTATCGTCTTTGGTTAACAATGCCGAATGTCCACCACCACAATACAGTTGCTTCGGTGCTGACACGATGGTGGTTGTGTCGTTGGCGGTGTCGTCCTTGATACAAGCGACGAAGCTTTCTGTCAAGGTTGGAAAATCTTGATCCTCTTTGTAATAATTGATAAGCTGGCCATGTTGATTCGATCCGGCACCACAGAAAAAGTACAGATGAGAATGACGTCCCAAAGCAGTGGCCGTTTCCGTCAGAGCAAAGGTATCATCACTGTCGTCATACTTGTTATCCTTGTTTTTCTTGTTGTTGTGGTTTTCATTTCGTAGCTCTCGTTCTCGTTTGGCTTGTTGAAGGAATTCGTAGAGTTGTCGCAAATAAACCAAGTTGGGTCCACTGGGACCGTTCGATACAGCCATTACGGCGGAAGCATACCGTAGATCGTTGGCCAACTTGGAAGAAAAGGCAGGATTGTCCAAAGTTCCACGATACAACAGTGCGTGTACGGTTTGTTTCGAATCGTCTTCCACAACCTTCAGGATTTCACGGGCATACCCACCCTTTTCTCGAAAATCCAATTCCTCCAGGCATTGTTCTACCAATTCGGGTGGTACCGTGTATATCATACCCTCCACAAACGGTGTGGATGACGATGATGGTAGTGACGATGTCGATTGGAATGTTGTGGTAGATGGTTGTCCCCGACCAATGTTCCGTAGTTCATTTTGGTTCAAGAGTGTACAGACAACCCCAGGAAAACTAGGAACGCCCCGATGATCGGTCGATCGTTGTCCCCATATTCGACGATACTGCGGTGCGTGTCCCTTGCATGCTTGTACCGAGGCATGTCCCAATGCCGTATCGGGACTTCCTGGATTCCAACAAAGGGATCCATACCCAAACACACGGAGGACACCACCCGCTTGTTGAATCATGTCCTGTACTTGTTGGTTGGTTGCGCCTGGCACGACCCCTCCAATATAAATTTGTTGTTCGGGACACCAGACCGGGCCATTGCTGGAAGATGATGACGATGACGACGACGAAGAAGAAGCGGGAGTATCGTTGTTACCGTTGGATACTTGTTGTTGTTGCTGCTGCTGCTGCTGCTGTGGTGGCGGTTGATCACTGTTAGAAACTTGGTAAGTCGATTGTTGCTGTTGTTGTTTAGTGGATAGATCGCCATTGCGACGATCCAATGGTGTTGTTTCTTTTTTGGTATGTCCATTTGTGACTGTGTGATGTTCTTGTTTATTGTTATCGTTATCGTTATTGTTGTTGTTTTCGTTGTTGTTTTCGTTGTTATTTTTATTTTGGACCTTGTCATAGGCATCAGCCTCTTCTTTAGTGACTACGCCCAAATGTGGATGATAGACGAGCCATCCCGGTGGATAGTCCTCCTCGTGCAAAAAGGCCGGTTCGATGGGATTGGTCCAAGAGGATGTTGTGGTCGAAGAGGACGTTGTGGTGGTTGCAATTGTCTTTTCTCCTCCACCGGTACCGTGTCGATGACAAATGTGGTCGTGATCATGATTGACATTATTAATAATAATATCATCATCATCATCATCATCATTTACCTCTTGAACAATCATATTTTGTTGGTATTCAGTGTGTGACCCGGTCAACGAATTGGAGGTTGGATGGTTGGGTACTAAAATGACTAACGGAGGAGGCGGTTCGTTGGTGAGAGTGGTAACTCCACCAGTGAATTGTCCAAAGAATCCAGCAAAGGTACTAGTAGCTCCTCCTCCTGCTGTAGAAAGCATACCATTTTCACCAGTGGTTCCTATAGGAATCCGACGTTGTTGATTCTTCCCATTGTTTCGATTATTATTGTTGTTGTTCTGTTGGTCTTGGTGATACGGTTGTTGTTGTTGTTGTTGATACGGACGATGATTTGGATTGGGTGTAGTAGTTGTCGCCATACCCATGACACCCAATCCCCATTGACGATTGTTTTGATTTTCCATTCCCAATGAATGCTGGATACTTCGTAGTATTTCCAGTGTCATTTGATAATAGGCTCGTAGTATATCCATGATACAAAAGATACCATCCATCAGGGATGGTAGTATTCCATCCTGTTTTATCTTGTACCAGACAGCCCACAAAATGGACTGCCATTGAAAGGCACATACAATGATCAATGCCAAAACGATACCCCAATTGGAGGTGGAGGAGGAAGACGATGATGATGACTGGGATGATGTAGCAACAGCAATATTATTGTTTCCATGGTGGATAATATTATTACTGCTGCTATGTCCACCAAAGAAGGTACGGTAAAGTCCCATCCACAGTCGAGATGAAAACGAATAATCGTGGTGATAATTGTTGTTCCAGTAATTATACGATTCCTCTTGTTGTTGTTGTTGTTGTCTCCATGGTGGCATAGTATTGACTGTGACAACATCATCTTGATTATTATGAGTTGTAAAATCATCATAACTGTACGTATCGTGATGATGATTCGATCGTGAATATTGAGAATAATATAATACATTCTCATTGTCCTCTGGAAGAATATTATCATCGTAAAGGTCGTTGTAATAGTAATCCTGTTGAAGTGGTATTCGTTGTTGTCCTACATCGTCTTCTTGTTGTGGATTTTGTTGTCGTTGTCGTTGTTGCTGAAGATACTCCTTCATGGTGGTCAATAACAAAGAGGAGAGCCAAGAAGAGAAAGAGAAGAGGAACGTTCTGGATGAAAGAAAGGAAAGCTTTTTGAAAGAAAAATGCAAGAACAAGAAGGCCGAGACACAACATCCATCACAACTTTAAAATCATGAAAATGAAGAGAATTGATGTTGTTGTTGTTGTTGTGTTTGTGGTTGTGTGTTTGTGTGTTGTGTTCCCTTGTATTCGTTCCAAGAGGGGGGTGAAATTGATGGACTCCCTTCCCCTTTACTTTCGTTGAAAGAAAACGATTACTATGTACCTACCCTCGTACGGTAGTATCGTATGTGTACGACAAATTATTTATAAAAGGAAATTGATATTATTTGTACCATCTGAAAAATAACATTCCAATATATTTTTATTAAGTACTGTAGTACTTACAGTTAGTACGAAGTATCATACATACATTTCATAGCGATCGAAGAACGTTTTTGTCGATACCAATGTAGCAATGTAGTAGTCATCTTTTCAAGTGTGACGATGTCGAAGAAAAAACGACTGTTCCCCGGCATTGGGGCAAAATATACTATTCTTACTCGGTTCATGAAGCCTAGTAGAGGCTTGCCAAAGGGAAAAGACCACCGAAGAATCGTTGTTTTGAAAGAATTTTTCTATGAGGGTCATCGATTGTGCTTCCGCTTCAATCTTGATTGAGACGACCAACAGAAAATTTACTATTCAAATGCTCGAAATGTTCGGATTGACAGTGAAGGGGGCATTGATGACTTCTTCTTTGAAGCTGACAAAAAGAATAGACGTGATGGCGATGCCATTGATAAGGCCAAAGCAACAATGTCAAAGAAAAAGGAAGCCAGCTATCAAATGGAAGCACAGCAGGGCTCGGCAACTGCTCTACCAAGACATCATGGATAATAAAGTACCCTTGGATCCAAAGGACAGCTCGTCGCTCAGTCTTGAAGATATCTTTTCTATGCACGTGGAGTACGCTGAGTATGACTTTAGGTTATTTCATGGAAGATTGAAATCGCTCCGACAGACTATTTGTGCTATGAATACACGATTGGAGATAGATCGACGTGCGTACGAGAACTATGTTTCAAGCCACCCAGTCTCTTTATATTCCCATGGAGGATACATCCAGTGGCAAGGCCAAAGGATAATTTTGGTAATGATATTTGGGCTATAACAGTCGATGGAGTTCACTGTTGGATTCAAGAGCCATCACCAGGAATTCTCCAAAGTTACGAGCTACTTCTCTCACAAATACAACCATGCTGTACTTGTTACGAGCTTGGAATATCTATAGGCTCGAATCGACTTGTGTGGATGAACGGTCCATTTCCTGCGGGCAAGAGCGATCTGAAGATTTTTAAGGAGGATGGGTTGAAGGCTATGATCACTGCTAAGAAAAAGATGTGCATTGCTGATGGAGGTATGCTGGATCAGACCATATCCACCACTGCAGCACGCCCAGTATACACGACAGTCGTCCAGTTAGACAGTTCAAAGCAAGGGCGCTCAAGAGACACGAGAAGTTCAAAGAATTTTCATTCTGTTGACTGCCGATTCCGACATTCAATAGACAAGTTCAAGTCAGCCTTTGGAGCCATCTGCGTCATCTGCCAGTACCAAATCGAAACTGATAAGCCACTGTACCATGTTCTCGTTGAAGATGTATTGCTAGAAGATGAACTAGAATAATGGCTAACGTCCAATAAAGTAGTAGGGCGTTTAGGGTGTGAACAAGACTGAATGCATAATTTGAATCACTATTCTTAACCCTATCATCCATAGTGGGGGAAGATTTCCCCCGTTTGGGAAGTTACTTGCGTGTTTGCGGATATTGAGATTTCCGATTAACCTGTTTGCGGATCGTTTGCGGATATAAGGTTATTGGAATAACCTGTTTGCGGATATTTGAATTTTGTTTGCGGATATTGCCCTCAGACGAAAAAAAATTTGAGACGTGGATGTCTTAACGAACGTTTCATTAGGGGTTCCTTTGCATTCCATCATTAGTGTTAAGGCTCGGTCAACGGAAGCGTGGTATTTAATCGAAACATGAATCTGAAGACCATTGGACCATTAGAGTTCTTTTGGGTTCTGTTCTTAGGGGTAAGGATTTTAAAAACTAACGCACGGGCCTGTCAGTGCAAAAATCCAAGTAAATGAAAACGCCAACAAAAAAATGATATTTATCCCCACTGACAATTAATTTTTGTTTGGCGAGATTGTTAACACAATGGCCTTGCTTGTTGCTCTTTGGTAAAATACGTAGTGCTTTACTAGTACTGTCATGCATGATTCCAAACATTTCGAGGGATTTTAGCCTCTCTATCTTTCATTTACTCGGAGTACAGTCGTCTTCTTCTAGACTAGACTACCCTCCGTAGCTACTAGGTGTGCTTCTACCTACAGTCGTCGTGCTCGAAAAGTAAGTAGGCAGTAGTGTAATACGGAGAAGGATGGCTGACAAGGAGTACCATGAAAACGCCAACAAAAAATGAAATCTATCTCCCTACTGACAACTAATTTTGTTTGGCGAGATTGTCAAGTCTTACGTCCATCAACAGGATGGCCTAGATTGTTGCTCTTTGGTAAAATACGTAGTGCTTTACTAGTAGTACATGATTCCAAACGTTCCGAGGGTTTTTAGCCTCCATCTTTCATTTACTCGGAGTACAGTCGTAGTCCACCTAGACTACCCAATGATGGTTATTCACACTCCCTATCAAGTAAATAAACGACAGCATGCTAATGAAATGTCTGTGATTGGAGCTTGGCATGAGACCGTCAACAAAAGGCTAACTGTAAAGAACACTGCAGACACAATAATATTGTTCATCATTTCCATCATTGTTATGGAACAGATTAATGACACCACTTCATGATCCTTTTGCTTTTAGTTCCTAAACTATCAGATTATATAGGACAATGATTCAAACTAAAACTATATTGGACAGGACACTCAAATAAAATAACTTTCACAACTTATGTGTATTTCCTGCATTCCCCTGTATCGACAACAACATTTTGGTATTTTGTATTTGGGTGTATCTCGTGTAGACTGTATTTCATTACATAACTAACTGTAAAAGAAATTAATTATTATACACAAAAAAGAAGAAGAAAACGTCTTTCTTCTTTTGATTCACAACAAGGATGTAGTCGGAATATTGCGTAGTTTTGCCTCCATCGGTGTTTCTTCGTAGTCATCCAACAAGGAATTGGGTCAACAACGACTTCTCCCAACTAGCTAGCTAGGCTAGCTAGCTACTATCTAGGGTAGTAGTTGTAGTATTTACAGTTACATGTATTCATCCATGTCATCTATTCCATCGATGATTTGAGGTAGCTCGATTTGCACATCCTCGACATCCAAGCTCGCGGCGGAACTTCCCTTCCCCAAAATCCTGGCAAGCTGCATTTCCAATTCGAGAGCGACTTGCTTCGCTAACGGGCGATCGGAGGGTCTGTGCCTCCAGCAACTTTGAAGTGCTTGGATAATCGCATTCAGTGCTGGATCATTCGGTTCTGTGTATCGAGCAGGTATTGGTGGACGTTTGCCGTTAATGAGCCGATACGAAAGCTCTCGGCGCATATGTCGTTTCCCCCACATCCACTCATTCGTCAACATTAGGAACAAGGCGGTTCCAAGCATAAAGACATCTGCAGGACCATAGGAGAATTCTTGGTACTTATCTCTTGGATTGGCAAAGTAGTAGTATCGCAGAGATTCGGGCGAACGACACAAGTGGGGTTTCATACCCGGCGGTTCCCAGCATGCGTAGAAATCGGAGCTTAACACGCTTCGCGATATGACTTTTCCATGGTTGAAATCATTCAATTGAAACCTGCCATCATAAAACACAAACTGGTCCACATCGAGGTCGTTGTGTGCAAAAAAAGGCAAATAATCTGAGGTACTACGGTGGCCGGCGGCCTTGGCATCAGCAGAACTGGTAGGAAGAGGGACGCCATGCAAATCTGCAATCGCATTCGCCATATGAATGGCCACCCTCAACTTGTTCACGGGAGAAAGTTCTTCTCCGCCCGCTCGTACTGACGTGACGTAATCGTACATTGTGCCCTCGGACGCTTTCGGGAACACACCGCTGATCCCGCAATATCCGTGAACCGGCAGGATGTACCGCGAGCCTGTGTTATGTCCAGCGACGATGGCATCCTTGGCTCGTCCTTTCATTTCTCTGTGCCTAACTTGGTATTCGAACATGTTGGTTTTGAGAATCAATGCTTCATTGACAGAAGCAATGGTTCCGTCCTCTCCTGGACCGAATTGAAATACGACACTGACACTTCCTTCCCCCAAGAGCTCTAGTTGTTGTAGCGGTGATTCATGCAAGACGTTACAGACAGGTTGCGGACTCTTCTGCCAGTCGGCCATGGGAACACAACCCTCATTCTTTTGCAAGGATGGCTCAAAGTCCGCCGAGCGTAACGGACGATTGTCCTCGGAATCATCGGAAAAATAATAATCGTCTGACGCGTCAAGTACGAATACGCCCTGCCACGGCCGCTCCGTTTGTCGCAAGGATGGATCAAAAAGGCTGCTGCTGGTCACAGTCCTTGACCTTTCCCTTGTTGCCGTATACGTAACAACCGTTCCCAATTCATTGTCCAATGCAATAGTTCGGGGATGGTGAGAGTGCGACTTGACCGTAATCCAACGCTTGGAAATATTATTTTCATACAATACTGATTTGTCGATTTGCTGGTCATTTGTCGATTGTAGTATCTCAAGTTTCGCTTCAATCAATGCCAAGTTCCTCCCTATTCTCACGTACGGAGTAGTAACAAAGAAGGAATAATAGCGCCAACACTGGAACTACCGTCTTGGAGCTCACTAGCCGTCGTCGGGCTAGAAACAGTTTTTCATATCCTAGACAGGAGTGTTCGCGAAGTTTCCTTGTATATTGATGACGCTGCTGTTGATTGTCATCCTAATGTAGAAGTGAGTTGTGGTGTGCTTTAACTTGCATTAGAGACTACTACCTTTCCTCTTCTTCATGAAAAAAAAACAGGATGGCGGTGAGTTGAAATTTTATGGGAACCGGAGGTGTGATCTTGATCGGAATGTCGGGAACATCTCGAGAGAGACAGAAGAACTAACCTAAAGTTAATTAACTGTAACTTCTATTAATATCAAACTGTACATTAACTGTAATTTTGATGACTCTCCCTCCCACATTGTGAAATCTACCGTAGAGAGCTACTACGGTAGCTACAGGTAGTAGCTAGCGAAGGCATCCATGATCCCTCCACAAAAAATGTTCCCTTACAATTAACATTGGACACGAGGACACGAGCCATCGAATCAATCGTTACACTGAAACGTATATTGTTTACTTAGTGTTAACTGTAAATCAACGGGCAACTTGAATTTACTGTTATTGCTTCGATTCGGAAAATTGTTTTCTTCGAGCAAGTAAAATAAAAATCACCGAATACTGGACTCCCACACTCTGTCGTCCTACTGTACTATCCGTGGTATGTTCGAAGCGAATTGCCGGGAACGGCAGAGTACATACTGTCCATGGTCCATCATTCACAGTCAGCACTCACTGTCAACACGGAGGCACGAAGGTATGATAATAAGGGGATATCACCCCCGATATTTGGCTCGAGGACAACTTTTCCGGTACAGATTTTACGTGCCGTACGCGGCAATATTGTCTTGGACAACTCCCGTTCGATACGACGCAAACGCGATCACATATCAAGCGTGCCAGCCCGCCCGGTTCGGCACCCCTCCGCATGATGACAACAAAATCTGTTAGGCTTGGGGTTGAAACGACAACAACAACACCAGCAACATCGGCAGTCGGCAGTATCAGCAACTACGGAAAAAATGGAAAGGTAGTCAAAAATTACTACTGGTAGTTAATCGATAACAATCACACCGCCGTCGTAGAAGAGGAAGATTACCAACTCATGCTGGTTTAGTTCTCGATCCTTGATGGTGGCAACGGATACGGTGAACGGCAATTCTCTGAACGACATCAACGGAGGAAAGCTATCAATGTTCAAAGCAGACTTCAAAGATTCGGTCATCTAATATCCACTAAATTATGAATGCTCTTGTGAACCACCATCCACAGCAATAGGATTTCGGTTTCTCTGTTGCTTAGACAGGATACCTCGAGCTTGGAGTACCAAAACAAGGAGGGAAGGTGTACCTTTTGCGTCATTTATGTAGAAACAATTGTATTGCTGAAGAATACTGTCCTTGCTTTCTCCTTTTCCAATTCGGTCCAGTATTGACTGACAAATGCGTTGGACACGGGAAAAGAGGGTCTTTTGGGCGCCTGTATATCTTCTCCTCCATTGCGACTTGTATCGTCTATTCAATTCTGCAATACCACCTGCAATTGGGATGTTGTAGTAGTTACCGGTTCCGTTCCACTCATCAAACATTTCCATAACCGAGACATACTCACCACGGAGTGGATGGTTGTAGCCAGGATATGGTAATACAGATTGGGTAGTTTGGGGGGGATCAGGTGACGTTACAACACTTGGAGAATGCACTTCTGCGGGGCCGCCATTGTGTACAGGTAACTGTTGTAGCCTAACATTGGCGTAGCCTGCAGCAGCATTCCACATCCCCACGAAAATATTTTGGTAGAGATGATTACTGGAGAGAAAAAGTTGACGGAGATCATCCATGCGTTCATCAATACGTTGTATTGCGTACTGCTGATTTTGGTGCAATTGTTGCTGTACTTGTTGAAGGGTATCAAACCGTGCATTCAGTCCAGGAAGTACAGTTTCCAGAGATGCATTGTATGGACTTGTTGCGTGAGTCAATGAAGCACGCATAAGTTCAACATAGGACTGGAATTCATTGGACTGGAACACTTCCACGCTGGAAAAGAGAGGATGGTGGATGCGATTGGGGTGTTCAACAAAGATGACAGCGGCATCTTGAATAACAACCTCACTCAGGACCTTCATGAAATGTAGAAATCTGGTTGCTGTGACCTTATCGTCTTCTGGTGAAATCTCAGATAGTCCAGTAAAAGCCTGGAAAGTGTCACTCAAACAAGGGAATACTTTCTCCGTCAATGATGTAGGGGGTATGACTGCAACTCTGGGATTATAATGCAGTCCGTCAGCTTCACGAAATCCGGCCTTCTGTCGAATAATCTTCATGGGAAGCTTATTCGAGTATGCCTTCTCGTTCTGTTTGGGATCCCAGTTGCCAAGTGTCCGTCTAAGGTTGTCATCGTCTTCCATGATTTCTGATTCCTTGTTACCAAGGACACGGCCAATGTGCACAAAGTGCCTAGTAGTAATACCTAGTGATTTGCACACTTTCTTGATCGCTTTGGCGTAGGACTTGTCAGATATTCGTTGGGTATGATTCAGTGGGGACCCTCGCCGGGAGTCACTGGCAATTAACAGTTTCGTATCAAACCATGACTTGTTATCCAAAAAGTCAGGAGGATTATCCCACTCACCAGTATAGTGGAAACGGTACATGAGATAGAAACCAAGAGCACCAATGGAGCACAGGTTCACATTTTTGTGTCTGGCCACCCTTCCATACAGCTTGAGGTCTTTGTTGGTCTTTCCAGTGGCCATCTGTAGAATCATTACAGTTACAGGGTGAGGATCCCGGGTTCTCTGAACAGTGGCATGAAGCAGGTCCGACAGTTCTGCCATGTAGACCGATTCTCCACGTAGGATACCGCCTGTAGTGAAGAGGAATGTGAAACGATTTCGGAGGCTTGAAAGGATCGACCTACTGTCGGAAACGCACCCCATTTGAAAGAGAGCATTTTCGATTTGGTCAATGTGATCAAGCGCGCCATATGGCGACATTTCGTGGTCGACTTTTTCATCATAGTTTGCCCTCTTAACGCGCTGTTTCCGACCTTTTACGACCTTGATCAGCTTCTCACATTTGGCCAACCAAACATGATCCTGCCATGAACAGTTGTTTATGTTGTCATCACGTTGATCAGCATGAAACTTTTGAAGAGCTGCCTTGTAGCTCATTATCGACTCCAAACCAAGACAGACCTTGGGATCATCCACTCTCTGGTCCGGGGTCAGAGACGAATATTTGCTGTGGATGGCAATATAATCATCATGGTTGAAACGTGGAATTTTAGCACCTCGTGACGCAGGCGCTTTCTTCTCTCGGAAACACTGGTAGAACATGAATGGGTATATCTTTTCATGTGTGACAGTATACCTGCGTTCAGGACCTAGACCAGAAAACACGACGTCGCAATACGCCTTGAATTCCTCCACCCTTGGTTCGTATGATCTTGCGGTATTCGCTCTCATATTTTCATTGTAGAGCTGATTGACGATCTCTGCTTGTCGAAATCGGGCAACCTCTCCAAACGTCTGCAAAGTGCTTGGATCGATGATGCCTTGATTGTTAGATGAGTTGTTTGGAGACATGTTGGTGCTTGATGACATGCTGACAGGAAGGCAGGAGTTAAAAATGACATCGTCAATGGCTTGAAAGGATTGTAAATGAATGATGAGAACGACGGTAGTTACTGACACTGCGTGACATTTGTGACTGTGAATGTGGTGACAGTAAACTGGCAAGTGTGAAAGTGTGAGAAAATCAGATACGGTAAAATATTTTTTAAACTTCTTCACAGTGAGAGGTATGTAGCAGTTATGATACTCGTACGATACGAAGTACGAAATGATGCATGTTGTAGCAAAGCGTCATCGCACCTAAATGAACTGTTCGCTTTAAAATTGTCTGGATGATATCGTTAAATGATTTTATTAAGAGGCGCCACCACATGGTAGAATAAATTTTGTTTATCGGTACCAATAAATGCATTTTACTTAATGGTCGATTGTCTGGGAGACCCTCCTGTTCCGATTTGTCTCGTTTTATTTTGTTGTCCCAGCCAAATTGGGTATGGGATAATATTGACTATTGATACTTGTGAATGCCGCAGAGGAGGGTGCGAATTTGATGGACTCCCCTCCCCTTTCGTTGAAAGAATACGATTACGACTCTATGTGTCATACCATACCTCTAACTGTAAGTACCTACCTTTACCCTACTACCAGTACGGTAGTACTACTACGGATATTGTCGGTGCGACGTACCGGTAGGTGAGTAAACGTACGAACTACGGTACGAGTCCTTTCATAGCTAGTAGTACAACGTTCAACTGATGATGTTATGATGACAGTGAGAAAGAATCCATCCTACCGAGGTGTCGTTTTTTGGTCCCAAAGTGTGCTGAAGCTATGATAGCTAACTCTAGCTAGTAGAGGATCTAGGAGGACTCCCCAATGCCAAATAACAACAACAACCCTCTTTCCACATCTTATATAATCGAAAAAGACTGCATGATGGCCATCATGATTGCCCATCATGATTGTTGTTGACTGACTGACTGACTGAACAAACAGATAACATTTGGTACTTTGGTGTATCTCGTGTAGACTACCTGTGTATTATTACATAACTGAAAAGAAATTAATTACAATAGAGAAGAAAAACGTAATTCTTCTTCTTTTGATTCACAACGATGACGACGATGTTGGAATGTTGCGTAGCTTTGCCTCCATGGGTGTTTCTTCGTAGTCATCCAACAAGGAATTGGGTCGTTCTGACGATGCAACTACGATCTCTCCCAACATGTTGTTGTTAGTGTTGACAGCAGCTGGTGGCGTTCCAAACCAGTGTCGGTGTCGATGTCGATCTTGATGTTGTATCGGCGCAGCATGTTGTGGTGGTACTAGTACTGCATTGTCGTTGTTGGCATCTTTGTCATCAGATGATGAACCGCCAACACTACTACTACTACCACCACCACCCAACATGCCACTCACACCGTTCTTCAATGCGGTAAGTAAGAGGGACGGTGATTCGATCAATCCAAAGATTGACGATGATACACTCCGTGACAACGACGACGATCCTCCTCCTGGTGGTGATGGTATCGTCGGATCTCTAGCTGTATCTGCAGTAGGAGCAGCAAGAGCAACAGTAGCAGCTGCACCAGTTGTTGTAGTTGTAGTAGTATGTACATCCGAAACAGGACTCACTTGTTGACTTGACTCGTTCGTCGTATTGGTATTGCTTCGAAGATACCATGATGACAACCAATCGGATATTTGCGACGATAATGCCATGATGGGTTGTGGCGGTGGTGTAGGAACAGGATCCTCCCCACCTTCTACCACATCGTCGTCGCCGTAATAGTGGTAGTAGTAGTTGTGGTTATCGTAATGGTTGTCGTCATCACTGCGGTGGTTGTCATGATTCTCGTCCGCCAATCCAGTGGTCTTGGTCTTGGTGGTGGCGGCTGCGACGGTTGTTGTTGCTGTCGTAACATCCATTTGTTCGTTTTCGTGACGTAATGGAAGGGGAGAAGACGTTGCGTCTTTAGAATCGATATCAATATCGATATCGTTATCCAACGGTAAGGGATCCATGATGGTTTCATCATAGTCGTGATGGCGATGGTTGTTCTTGTTGTTGTCGCCCGGAAGATACTGTTCTTGCTGAATGGGCATTCGACCCATGACAGCTCCAGGATCAGTGTTGTTGTTATTGTTATTGTTACGATATTGTTGTTGATGTTGTTGTTGTTGTTGTGGTACACTTCGCGAAAAGTGAAACATCCCCGATGATGGACGTTGTTGTCCCTTCCCACGGGACGATGATGACGTTGACGTTGTTGATGATGATACCTCCTTGTCGTCGTGTGAAAAAGTCGTTGTTGGTGTTGGTGTTGTTGGTGTTGTCGTCGTCCCAAAGAAGCCCGTTGATCCCAAGAACCGAAACAATGTGGATTGACGACTTCCCAATGATTCCATGGGCAATGGTGTGACATCAGTCATCATCATGTCTTCGTCATGGTCGTTGTCGACCTCCACTTTCTCCTCACCATCATCGTCATTTTTGCCCTGCCGGTGCGACAACTTTTGTCGTTTGTTAGTATGATTATCATTATCATTGTTGTTGTTGTTGCTGCTGCTGCTGCTGCTGTTCATTTCTTTGATTTGTTGTAGCTGTTGTTGCACTCTATGTTCCAGTTGTTGTTGTCGTGCCACCATGACCAAGGGTGACATGACGGGTGGAAACAACCCATTGAAGTTGGTAGGAAGAGGTGTCCCACGACTCCACCACGATGGCTTTACAAAGCTGGAGGCAACAGTCGTCTTGCGCTTTTTGTTATTATTATTATTATTATTGTTGCTGCTGTTGTTGTTTCCATCTACTATAGTGGAAGAAGAAGAAGAAGAACCAAACGACTTGTTCATGGTATGTTGTTGTTGGGACGATGTTCCTGTCGGTGGTGGTTGTTGTTGTTGTTGTTGTTCTGATTGTTGTCGTTGTTGCTGTCGTGCCATGATTGCTTCGGCTTCTCCCTTGAATCCAGCATTGATCAAGGTAGCTCGAGTCAATGGCAACAGGGTGGGTCCCGATACGGTACAACGACTTTTCCGAATGTTGGTAGCCATCGATATGGCTGCTGCATCCACGATACCGTTTGTGGGAATCGTAGGAGACTCAACACAAGAAGTATCCTTAGCAGGAGTCGTAGTAGTAGTAGGTTTTGCAGTAGTCGTGGCAGTGTAGGAGAAGGACGTTGGAGTTCCATCCACGGTCGGATCCTTTTCTCGTAAGGCCTGTGACGTCTTTTCGACGGCACGTTTGTAATCGATCTGTATCCAAACGTCTTTATCTTTTTCGATCCGTTCCAGGAACCGTCCCGGTGGGGATTGTTGATGGACGGCCTGTACGATCGCCTTCGCGACGAGAAGTTTGGTATGTTTCGGACATCGTCGATACAACGGACGGTTGGATCGTATCAATCGACGGAACCATTCGTTCCCCGGATGACTGTTGGTCAACCCACCACGACCACACAACACATCCTGTTAAAATATAAACATGCATATATAAATATATATTTGTATGCAAATATATAAACATACATATATGAAAGCAAACAGTTTTTGAAAGAGAGAAAGATTTGATTTTGAGGAATGATGTTTTTTTTTGTTTTGATGATGAGAAGCATGCCTTTTTTGGATCGTTTCTGTTTGTGTTTTTTTTTGGAACTTACATTATCGTGAGGGTGAGGGATGGGAGACGTATCAATGAGGTATTCTGGTGGTTGATTCTTTTTGGAACCTGTCTTTTTGGGCATGATGGACAAAGTATTGAGAGAGAGAGAGAGAGAAAAAGCACGATGGTGTTGTTATGTTATCGTCAATGTATGTATGTCTGTATGTATGTACCAGGAGGTGTGTTTGTTTGTTTGAACAATTTAGTACTGCGGCTCTTGGTGTTGTACTGAATATAGAAGAACGGAATGTCGAAAGCTTCCTGTAATAATTCACAGGGATTTTATCCAGTAGAAGAGGAAGGAGAGAAATCACGAACGACGTCGTTTTCAGTAATAATAATCATAAAGGAATGGATCGGGACGAAAACAGCGTCCCAACAACAACAACAACAAAAAAAAAAAAACACAACAAGAACAGTATCGTCCAAAATGACGGATGAGATAAGGAACACACCTTCTTTCTATTTGCTATCTTCACCCTTGCTTGCTTCAAAAATGGAGATGTACACAAGTACTACTATTTGTGTTTTTGTGCAAACACCCCGGACGAGACGAAGTCAATCTTGTTGTTTGACCAAGACCGACCTTTCCAGTCGCAGATGTATGCTGTATCGAACGCAATGCTGGTATGAGGATATCGTCGTAGACGGTAGGGTACAGGTACGGTAGACTACCGTACAATACGGTACTACCGGTACCTACTACCGTAGTATTTTACTACCGTGGTAGTGCAGCGTTTGGAAGTACGGAGTAGAAGTAGTGTTGAGAATATGAGAATATGATGCTTGGAAAAAGAACCTACTTTTTCTTATCTACCACGTATTATTACTACTCCGAGTACGATATCGCTGGAATGTCGTGTCCACCTTCGCTTGAGTCATGAAAAAGAGGAAGGTGGACAATAAATATTATCTGTGAGCAATAAATATTTCATTTATTTATTGATGACCAAAATGGTGCCTGCGACTTCGGTAAGTATCATACGTACCGGTATAATGATAGAGTACGTACCGATATATAGTACCTAGAATATATGATACGAGAGTACCTACCTACCGTAATGACTCCATCGAACAAGGACTACCTTTAACTCTAATGACATGAATTCGATCGAGTTCCACGTTTTAGTCCAGAACAAAAATATCTATCCTCGATCGGATTATTATTACTACGGAGTACGTCGTACAGTAAAACGTAAGCGACTATCATAGAGGTGTTTAAGGGGTACGAGAGGGGGGGGGGCATTGAATTATTATTAACTCTAAATGTCAGTGACTCTCCTCTTTCCTTTCTTCTCTGGCTTGCTTCCACGCGTCCTTGTGATTCGTTGTGACAGGAGGACGGATACTGGCCCAGTAGTATCATACTTTTGATGATCGATGCTACTTCAACTTCCCATCAATCTTCCAAGATATCGAACCGACGAAGACATCGAAAGAGACGAAACGAGACGAGACGAGACCAACACTACTCTACTAGTAGACTAGTCTACCTACTACTGTCAGTAAATTGACATCCACAAACAGACACGTCGAAAGAGTGATCTGTTATCATTCTGTTGTTATTTGTCATACTCGCTATCCATTTTTTCAAAGAAGGCTTTCCTCTTTTTTTTGTTTTATCCTCTTGTGTTGCGATTCTCTACGACGACGACAAGCATTTAAAAAAAAAAAAAAAATGACTGGATTTTCCATGACACGAGCAACAGCAGCGGTATCATCATGTTCTTCGTTTGGCACCATTGTTCTGGCAATGATCCTTCTTCTGTCATCATCCCTGGTGCACAATACGAATGCCTTCCAAACGGGGGGACGGAATATTGCTGTCAAACATACCACACAACAATATCCACAATTCAAACAACATCAACAATTCAAACATCAACAATCGTATTCTTCCCTCCAAACTGATTTGAAAATACTGATCGATCCCAATGATCCCATGATGATCACACACATTTCGAATGGTATTTCTAATCCTCCAGAAACATCATCATTGGATGTCATTATCTTACAAACCCAATGGCTCTTGTCGGATGCTGCTGCTGCTGCTGCTGCTGCCAAATCTGATAACGGATGGTGGAGTGCCTATCTCAACATCTTCAAGACGGCACTCACATTCGTACACAATACCATTGATGGACCACTTCGTTCGGTCGGTGTCACACAAACCTGGGGACCATCCATTGCACTATTTACCGCTGGTACGTTCCAAAACACACACACACACAACAAAACAAAAAAGAAAAACAATCATGACAACCAATCATCACAAACAATCATCACAAACTGCTGATTTTGGATGTTACTGATTGTACGTCCGGTCACTCTTTTCTTTCCTTCTCTCTCTCTCACACACACACAATATTCTCTCTTTTTTTTCCTATATTCTTTTCTTCTTCTTCTTCTTCTTCTTCTTCTTCTTTTTGTGTTCCAGGTGTCCGATCTCTTCTCATTCCCTTGTCGTTACAACAATCCAAGTCGTCCGAATACCTCAAGGCACTCAAACCGTACATGGCCGAAATCAAGGAAAAATTCAAGGACAGTCCGGACGCACAGAATCGTGCCATCGGAAAACTGTACGAGGATGCCAATCAAAATCCGTTGTCGGGATGTTTGGTCAGTTTGGCACAAATTCCCATCTTTTTGGGTCTGTATCGTGGCGTACGATTGTTGGCCTTGGATGGACAACTCGATGAACCCTTTCTGTGGATCCCCTCCCTGGAGGGACCCGTCACGGCAGCGTCCGATTATCGTGGTATGGATTGGTTGACACAGGGTTGGCAAACCATCGATGGGACCTTGACACCATCGATGGGATGGGAAACGACGTTGGCCTTTTGTATCATGCCCGTCATTTTGGTGTTGGGACAATCCCTCACCATGAGCGTATTGTCCCCGCCCGTCGACGAAAATGCGTCCGACGAGGAACGGGAACAGATGGAAAAGACGCAGGGGATACTCAAGTTTTTACCCCTCATGATTGGGTTCTTTTCTCTTCAAGTTCCCGCCGGGTTGACGATATACTGGTTCACGTCGAACATTTTTTCTTTGACGCAATCCCTCGCGGTACGCAAGTATTACGAACTGTATCCACCCAAGATCGAACTGCCAGATTATTGGGACTCCCTCGACAACCTCGAGGCCATGTCGGTCGAAGAAAAGAAAAAGGCGGCAGCCGCCGGAATCGCCGTCGGACCCAAATTTGAAGATCTGGTCACCAATTCCAGATTCCATACCATCGTGGAACGGAAACCGTTGCGATTGGAAAGTCCCGCATGGAAACGTCTGGTGGAACAAGAAGAACAAACATCGGGTCGAAAAGTCGACGACATTCCCATGGAATTCCAATCGTGGGTGGCAGCAACAGCAAGTGCCAATGGGGAAAACCATGGAGTAGCCGCATCAACCACCACAACGACAGCCCAACAGGAAGCCGCCGCCGTATCACAACCATAGTCGCCATAGACCCAACGGTAGTACTTTATTTATTAATTAAAAAAAGACCAAATGATAGTTAAAACAACACATTACATTACATTGCACTTTGTTCGACACATTCCTCTGTTGTTGATTACATTCATCATCCATTTTAATTATAAATTCATCGTATTGGTTTTTCCATATCCCTCGAGATATGCTATCGAGAGGGGTTAACGGTCGTTTTCACTAACCCTTTCGATTGATTTTTGGAACGAATATGCTACTTCAGTTAGTTATATCTGATGTCCTATAAACGGCCAAATTCCAAAATCAATTTCAGAAATATCTGTACAGTACATCCAATTCAATGTATATATATATATAAATGAAGACTTCTGTTGTTTCCCACCCTTTTGGAAGGGTTACGGTTGTTATTATTTAGTGTAGTTATGATTTTGATTCACTAACGGCATTCCGAATGGCTTCTAAATTGGTACAAAGATCTTGTACGATCCGTCGTTCTACGAGCTGTACAGGCAAATACGCTCGAGGACTGATTTCTACTGCATACGTCAATCGCATGGCCTGTTTCCCCGGAGGAGAACAACCAGGTAAGGGTTGCATCCTCCACACTCCTTGATACAATCGGAATTCGCCATCATCATTGGGGATACTTTGCATAGAAATGTCACGTGTGGGTAAACTCGACAAGGCAAAGGGCCGTGGGAAGCGATACCGTCTGAGTTGGATTTTCGGATATTCCTTGGCCCGATCGTCTCGCGATTTCCCCTCCCACATGTCATCGGTAAAGTGAGCAAAGTCGGGTAGACCCTGCGGCCATTCTCGTACCTCCAAGGTCGTCTTGGCGGAAAACCGGATCCCCGCTACCTTGGCTCCACCGACTTGTCGTAACAATGCTCCCTTCATTTGTTGTGCGATTTGTTTGCATTGGACTTCTTCCGGTGCAGATCCGTCGTAGGTGATCTCACCCGATGCAGATCCATCGTACAGTTCCAAGACTTCATTGACGACGAGGTTCGGGACGACATTTTGAAGTTCTCCATAATCGGTCAAGACCTTATAAGACCAACAAAAAAAAGAGTAGGAAAGCGACTAAGTGACTGGACAAAAATCACAGAAAACAAGAATTGTACACATCAACACGATGTTTTCTGAAACGCACCTTCCAGACATCGTCAACACTGGCCAAAATATCAATTCCAGCAAAGATCCGTCTCGAATTTTCCGGTGCTTTTTCCACTCTCACTACCGGTTCTCCCGGTACCAAACAAGAATCAGGATCCAAAAACGGTGGAGCCATTTCACTGGAACTGTAATCAACATCTTCAAAGGTCAGTGTGGAAACATCCACATTGGCGTTGACGGCATTGCTATACAATTCGGCCATGACTTGACGCTGGGCTTGCTGTTCGACCTGTGCAACGGTAGTGGCAGCTGCTTCCGCTTGAGCCATGGCGGCCATTTGTAATGCTTGAATGGCCTCGTAGGACTGTTGTTTGGCTTGTTGGAGAGACATTCGAGCATTTTGAAGCGACAGTTCCATTTGATCAAGAGAGGCTTCCACAGGAGCAAACGCTTCGTCGATAATGTCTTCTATCATCATGGGATCCATGTTGTTGCTGTTGTTGCTGTTGATCAATGCCTCTACTCGATTGGCCTCTTCATTTATCTTTTTATTGTTGTTTCGACGAAAGGTAGCGTTGATGACAGAGTCTTCGACTTGTTCTACAGCAGCCAAACTGGCTTCCTGAAGGATAGCAGCAATAGCGGATGGCATGGGAACGGTTGTGGCCAAGGAAAGTGGTCTTAACAGCATCCGTTTGGCAAGTTGTTTGACACGTTGTCGGACGGGTCTTGTTCCGGTGGATGTGGATGAATCCGAGATGCCATCTGTGGACGAATTTGTTTCGTTGGAATCTTCGTTGACATGGTCGTGATCGTTGTTTTCTGAAACATATCGTTGTGTTCTTTGGATGTCAGAAGAAGGACACTGTTCTATTTTTGCCAATGATGATGATGTTGGAAGAACAAAGCTCATGGAATATGGAAGAGCTGTAAAGCATCCAATTCCAACAATGAGGCTGCTTGCTGTTGTTAGAAACCGTCTCGTTCGTAGCTGTCGTCGTCTCGTGACTCGCCGTTGAACTGCCATATCAACCTTGTTGTCTTCGGTAGATTGCGATATCATGATGTTGTTCTAGTTTCAACGTAGCGATAGTTGGATGATAATATCTAACACCTCCAACCCACAATTTTTCCCGTCTTTGATGGGTCTGTTGGTAGTCGGTAGTCCAATCGCGGAAAGATAAGATGAGTCACGCAACAATACTGTTGAAATACTACTACGATCTAGTAGTGTATCTCAACCGAAGATGATGTTGCTTATTTTGTGTCGGAGGTGGCATCCACACTGGTGGCATCCACTCTGTGTCCACAGGATTCAGGATCCAGGATCCACCAGACGTATCATACGTCGTACTCATTATTGTTACCTACTGTCGTATGCATACATCATACCTGTGGGTATGACTCATTGGACTTGAACAAAAACTACTAAAGTACAAACCTACCGTCCTATTATCGTTATATATTATATATACACATAATACTCTCGTCTCATCAGATCTTTTCAAATCTCCCCAAAACATCAAACTGACTATGGCACCATATCTTCGAATGGCATCAAATTCTACCTACGAGCTCTATGCCATTCTTCACAACAACAACAGAAGAATAACGAAGAAAAATATGAGAACCCTTGTTTCAATGTCATAGCACTTGTTTCTTCTTTATTTTGAAAAATTGTAGTGGCCTGGCACACCGGAGAATAAAAACAAGAGAAGAACAGGTCCAGGACGCCTGCAAACAATGAAAAAGGAGCACTACTGGTAGTGCAGCAACGACAAAAAGGCAACCTTCAAGATTTATCCAACACAATACGTGCAATATAATGACCACATCGACAGCTACCTTCAAACAAATCCAGGCCGCAAGTGGCTTGTTCATGGCCATTTTTGTGACGATGCATCTTGTCAATCACTACTTTCTCAATAGCAGTTACGAAAGGGCACATTCTATCATGACTTTATTGCGCCAAGTATATCAGAATCCTGTCTTTGAGGTACTGTTTTACGTAGCCATGATGACACATTTCTTTGCCAACTATCATACGTTTCAAAGTCGATCCAAAGTGACGAAACTACATGACAAAAAGAAAAACGACAATCAGAGCAGCAGCATCACGATCGGCAGTAACAACAAGAACAAGAAGAAACAAGTAACGACAAAAGATCATCATAATATTGTGGACTACGAACTCAAGGGTCATCGATATGCTGGATATACCTTGTCCCTCTTGGTAGTTGCACACGTCCTAGCGGTTCGTCTTGTACCGTTGGTCTATTTTGACAATGCTCAAGACTTTGACTACTCCTTTGCGGCAATGGCCATTGTCCTGTTCCCGTACCAGTTCTTTACTATCTATTACATACTGCTAGGAATGGCTGGAGGATGGCATTTGATTTATGGTGTACGATCGGCAATCGCAACTCTTCGAGGCAGATCGGTACAAGGTACGACGTTTCCCATGCCCCTCAAGGCATTCGCCTCGATTAGTCATATACTACTCATTTCTGCCGTACTGGCATTGGCAAAATACGCCACGACGACTACGGAATGGAGTGAACAGCAAGAGAAGTTGCATCGAACATTCTTTCAACTCCTACGAATTCAGGTGCAATGAACTGGACAAATTGAAATGCGTGCATATATCGAATCAACATTCATAACAATTTTTGATAGTTCTTACATACACTCAGCACATCGTAGTTATTAAAAAAAACGTCTACTTTAAGGCTATATCAACTACCATCTGCCATCAATTCCGCATCTAAGAAGTTGGATGAGTGTCAGATAGCGTGGTCTTCCAAAACAATGAGAAAAGTGTCCACGGTTTCAAGTCTACGACTAACTCGAGAGATCATTTTCTGGGTCTACTATTTTCTCCCTCCTTGGTTGGCGAAAACTTACAGTTAGTCCGTGTTGTTCATCAGGGTATGATAGCATTTGTCACTTTTTTCGAAGCTACGACTTATACATAGGGAAGAACAAGCATTTTTTCTAATTTCTCTCCACATTCATTTTTTAAGTGCAAAAAATCTTTTCTCATTTCTCAATTTCATAGAAAATGTCCTCCAACAAATACCGGTGTTTGAGTTGGCAATGACACCAATCATCGTCGATTCACAAATGACTGGAGCAAAGTCGTTGTCCTTCCGCATTCCTTCCAGGCTGAAATAGCGATTGCGCTGCTGTCCCGCAAAAAAAAGATCAGGACAATCCACGCCATCCTCATCCGACTTTCACCATGTTTTTGTTCGATAGCATGGAATGTCTCATTTGTACAGAGACTTTTTCGAACGATGATTTTGTATGTCGCCTAAATTGTTGCTCCAACGAAGGCGGTCATTTGTATCATTCGGAATGAATGAATGAATGAATGGTGGAGGAAAAATCCTTCCTGTCCACTGTGTCGACAAGATTTCAGCAACAACATTGCCATCGTCCTACATAGGAAACGCAAGCTATTTGCTGTACTATCGACGAACAATTGCTCCCAACAAAAGCATTCTCCTTGAACCCAACTTCAATCTCATCTTACGACGCGTCTTGAGAGCACGAATCGAACATACCAATCTAGCATGAAGAAACATACCCACTAAAATCGGTTCTCCTCCTAGTCGCCGATACCATTTCCCTTCTTGGACGGAACTTGCTTCGACCGAATGGGGCCTAGACGATGTGGAGGAGTATTTTCGAACTGTGAATGCTTGTACGAAAAATAGAGCGAACGGACCAAATGAGACATGTCGTTAGCTACTAACGTTACAAACCCCCTAGACTGCTAAAACGGAATGAATAGTTTTTCACTCTCGAAGTACTCCACTCATCCATGGTGGCAAGTTATCATCTGCTGCATCAACGAAGAGAATCACGGTGAGGAAAACATTGAAAGCAACCATGATATTTTTATGATTGTTACACGTCGTCATGAGACGGAATGTCGATGTGGGAGACTAAAATCAAATCGTGTCTCTAGCTGTTCTTATATTGGTTTGCGGCCCTCCCGAGGATGCGTTGCCCATTGAGTTTATGGTGGAATATGCGCGTGTCCAAGTTTTTTTTCGAATCGCTACCACGGAGTTTTCGAGTTTTCCCTTCCGTTTCCTTTTCTTCTCGAGATCCGTCCGACTTTGCCATTTTGAATTGCATTCAACAACCCATTTGGATCTTTGATGTGGTCCGACGGAGTATGTTTTGGGCGAATCCGGCCGCTCTGGAATTGTGGAATGCACCCACTTTAGAGAGTCTGTTGCAACGGAGCTTCAAGGACATGTCCGAAAGTACAAAATTGCGTCTCGATGCACACATGGAGGCTCTATTACGGAATCGATCCGTGACGGAACGATGGACGTTTTACCCTCAAAATCAGAAAGCGGTGGTGGTCGATTGTACCTTTTCGGGAATTACGGTGGAAGAGGGACGACTCGTCATGCTGGTCCAAGGCCAGCGACAACAAGTCGAACAATCCTCTCAACAACAGGAAGCACTTCGGGCCATGGAAATGATTCGTCACTTGCCATTGGGGGTCTGTTGGATGGACTTACAGGGTAATATTCTGGATCAAAATCCGGACAGTATGGCCGTCTTTGGAAAGGAAGCCACCAGTAGCAATGTCACTACAGAATCCTCGACTTCCTCCTTTGTCAATCGGTTTGCTGATCCCCAAATAGGACACAGCGTACTGCAACAAGCTATCCAAGGAGAAGAGGATGATACTGTTTCCATAGCAGCCGAACAAATGAATGTCCTGGGACAAACCCAATGGTCCTCCATTCGAATTCGAAAGACACGCGATCCTGTCACCTCTAACCCCGTATTGCTTTGCACCACCAACGACATCACCGACATTATTCAAAAAAAGGAAAAGGACATATGGAACAAACAGAGACGACAACACCAGCAGCAGCAGAGACAGCAATCTCTGGATAGAGATGTCGCCGGGTACCAAAACAACATCCATTGCAGCAACGACGACATGTCTAAACTAGGATTGCTCGGAGACATGGCCAATGCCATGCGAAAACCGTTACAGCATGTACTCAATGTCGTTGAATTACTCAACAAGCAGCGAAAGCAGCAATTGGAAATCACAGATGACTGTATTTCTCTCCTGTTACAATCGGCAACGTTGCTCATGACGATTATTGACAATGTCGCTGCTACCGTCACTCCTACAAAACCTATTCGGAAAGAAGTAGTGGATAATGGTCTCGATTGCAACCAAAAAGATATTGTGGAGGAAGATCCAGCAGGTGCCACTGCTGCTTCCACTACTACCGCGTTGGAAACGACAGAAGCCAAGCAACAACAACGACATTTGTTGCGAGTACCAACATCCAACACAACGACCCATTTTGCTCCCATTGACATTCCGCAAGTTGTGGGTCGTGCCGTCCAAGACGTTCATCCCCAAGCTCAAGCCAAAGGATTGTTGCTGCGTATTCACAGCTATTCTAAATCCATTAGACAGAATGGGACGTACCAATTGTTGTCGGGCGATGTTACCAAATTGCATCTTGTTTTGAAAGAACTCTTGTCCAATGCCATTCAACATACCTCCAATCCGGGTACTGTCGTCGTGTCCATCAAGCGAGTATCTCAGTCTCACCGCAATAATGGCGACACCCGTTGGAAGGAGGACGAGGATCGTCACAACGAAACCACGACGAAGCATCCTTCACCACCACGGAACTACACCTACTCGCACATTCGATTCGAAATCCAAGATACTGGAATGGATTTGGATCAGCAAGAACAATGTTTGAAACTATTTCAAAACGACGAATCTGACAATATTGCAACTAATGATCTATTAACTCTGCCACTACTACCACCCGCAGAAGAATCGACAGTAGCCAACACCAGCAATACCAACACTTCCGTAGAAGATGTAACTACAGTCAACAACGAAAGTGACGAAACGAAACAATCCGATTCCATTCCAACAAATAACGAGGACGAGGACAGGGACAATTATCGGCAGAAGGAAAATTTGTCTCCTTCTGGATTGAAACGCTGTAAAACGTTGGTCGATGCTCTGGGTGGTACAATAGGCGTCATGTCACAACCTGGAGAGGGATCCTTGTTTTGGTTGGAAGTTCCCTTTGTGAAACGTAACATTCGAAGTAGTAGTTGTAGTCGTCGTCGTCGTTCCAGAAGCGCTTCCAGGTGTCTACGACGGCGCAAGCGACGAAACCCTTATCCCACGGACGGAACAGGACCAGCATCGGACTCGAATGACAACAACTTGGGCGTTGTAACGTCCATGCCACTTGAAACGGTGTTGGATGTGGAAGGCGATGGTGGATTACACATTCTGTTGGTCGACGATCAAGACGTGTCGGGAAGCAATGTCATGAAGGCATTGCTGGAAGACTGTGGCCATACCGTCACGATTGTTTCAAGTGGCGACGAAATGATTGCTTCCATCGTTGATGGAGACTATGATGTGGTACTATTGGAAACAGAACTCGGTAGCTTTGCGAGTGTCCATAGTCGCTTCGATGCGATATCAGCCACACGGCATTTGCGAAAAAATTTGGGATACAGCACCGAAACACTTCCCATTGTTGCCTTGACAGCGGCGGTCCCTCGACCGGACTATTTTGAGTTGGGATTGAACGATTGGCTGACGAAACCAGTCTTGGTCAAGGATATTCAACAGGCCATTACTAATGCCATTTGTAATTTGGGATGCAGCATTGGCGGTGGTGCAAGCAGTATGGGAAGTCTTCCTAGCAACGACGAATCAACAATTTGTAGCTCTTCCAGTCTTTATGAGTCATTCTGGGAGGCCACACAATTGGGAGAAGACAGAACATCACCGAATCGTGACAACAACAACAACAACAACAACGAGACTCTCACACGATCCACTTCCAACCAGTCATTGGCCAAGTGCAAAGGATCGGTGGATACGTTGCCCGTCATGCCAAAACGCAGATCGTTAGCGTCGATCCACTCCCTACCATCAGATCATATCCATCAAGCGGCAGTGAATGGTACTATGATGGAAGAAACGGTATCGTAAAAAATACAACATGGGAGGACCAAAGCATGGAGGACAACGTTTCTTTTTTGTCTACGACGTACTTCGAGTACGGTACGCATAATAACAGTGGCAGACTCGTTCGACTTCAAAAGCCAATAGGACCGATTAGATGATAGATACCGGTACTACCGGACTAACATACCGGTACCGTACTTCGTACGAGTAGGTATCATACCGGTATTACTATAACGGTTTCACTGAATGGGGTACGTCAGAGAGTCCAGAGCGTACGACTAACGCTGCAGCTTCAATCGACTCGACCACGTATCTTATCGTAGGATCATTCACTTCATCTCAATCAATCAATCATGATGCAAACTCTCACAGTCAGTCATGTCCTGTGTGATGTTCTCATCACTTCCGACACCAACATGTCTCGTCGACACAAAACACCTGACAAGACAAGACCACAACAGCAACATCACTTCCATCACATACGACTAGTACTTTTCCTCTGTTGTCTCTTCTCTACTCACAAAAACCAAAAGAAATAGGACAGGAACAGAAACAACTTCTCAAAAATATTCTTTTCTCCTGTCTACGATCAACAAAAATCTTTATCTTGTGTCTTCGTTTTTCCAAGAAGGGATCATTCATTTTAGTGTATATTGTTGAGAAAAACAACAATAATGAGCCTTCTGCATCGAAGACGGAGACAAAGAAACACGTCAACGACGATGACGACGAGCCTTCTTTGTACTCTTTTATTCTTCCTGCTCGACAACTTCCATCAATCGTTAATCATGGGATTTTCACCGTTGCCATTCTCAACTACAACACTATCGCACCCATCATCATCATCATCATCATTGTCTGACCGATGGATGGATTCGGATCGATGGATTCTTTCTGGTCCACGATCGATGACAGCTTTGTCCGCCGTAAATAAGAAGAGCCAACAAAAACAAAAACAATCACGTCCACCACCAAATGTTCCTAACATGGCAGATTTTGAATACCAAGAATTATCCATTCAATTAAAGGCCATGAAGGAGCAAGATGTCAGGTACACTCAATTACAAGCGGACAAACGGCTGGAACTCGAAGGATATATCACCCGTATTGTGGAACGACGTCCGTCCATTGTGCCAATGAATCGTTTGGCAGAGGTTCTCCCTCAAACGTCTTGGCACTTGGCCTTTTCGACAGAACCCATCATGAACGATGCTTTACCTAAGGATGCTACCATCACGCTGGATTTTGTCAACGAAGAACAGGTCAACTATGCCTTGGAATTCGCCAAGACGTTGGGATTGAAAAAATTGACGGCACAGAGCTCTTTTCAAGTTGACAAGGCCACCGGTGGTGTGAATATTCAATACCAAACCATCACTACCGACGTGTTTGGGTTGAAAAATCTTGGAGTAGGTGCCTTTGGACTGTTACAGGGAAGAGGAACGAACATTGCCACGGCCTATTTCGATGGACGGATGTGGATCGAACAATGTACAGACAAGAATATCGGAAGCAACAATTCTTATTATTACAATGTCTATGTACGAAATGAACAGGTTGACAGCAACCAAAAAAATTAGGCTTGTCGAAACGACGATGACGACAAGACAAGTAAAATTAGAAGTAAGAAAAGGAACCCAAGGAGCTTTTATCGTTTTTTATACGTTGGAGAAGCAAGGTTATTCATCCATCGTGTGAAAAATGGTCCCATCCCCTCGATTCCCAGCCGAGTCGTCGATTATCTTGGATCAATTGTGATTAACCCAAATCCCTTTGTTTAAAACATCATCCAAGAATCTATTTGCGCATCTCCATTCTAGTATTCATGTATCTCTGATTTTGTTTTTGTCATCGCTGCCCCTCTCCCCCATTTTGGACTAATTGGCATCACGACCAGTCCATATTGACTACCTTGTCAGTTGGTACTACGTACTACAGTATTGCAAGCGATTGGAAATATATCACACGAAATTGCGTACAAGCAGCAGCTAGCTAGGTGCCGTATCTCCAAATTTGGCTCTTATTAATATCGACTGCTGCATCATACCAAACACAGTTCCAGCAGCTATTTTGGATGTATCTGCTACGTTGATAGGATTTTTCCTATCGCTTTTGTGAATAGGACGTACTGACAGTAACTACGGTGCGCAGACCAGAATTAGCAGTTAACTGTAAGTAACGTAAATTGTATGGCAGAGCACGGGCTGCGATCATACGACGTATTTTTGTTCGTGGCAGGAAAGATTCAAGATTCTGTCGATGGTGCGCCATAAAAAAATTTCAAATGCGAGAATCAAAACGAAGTGTCCCTCGTTAGAGGGATTGACTGTGAATCATAACATAACACACTACTACTGTTGTACTTGTTGCTGTTGTTGCTGCTGGTCCAGTTGTTTTCGATGACATCTTTTTAAAAATGAAAGTTAGAGAGTTGGTGAAAGAAACAAAAGTATCGCCACGGCGACGTTGTGGTGGTGGCAACGTCACAGAAGTTCCCTTCATGTCGTTTCCAGAAGGTGCCCATGTGGCGCCGTCTTTCGCATCCATTGCCTCTTTGTCCTCATCCCTTATTTCATCAAAGCCATTGCTTCCAAACCGGTCATCTTCGCTCCGGGGAATCGTTGGGATGGTCATGTTGATCGGAATGATCCAAATCGTTTGGGTATTCCACACGACCAACATCATTCAAACTCAAAGTGAAGCATTCCATGTTGCAACTGACTCGATGATCTATAACATACCTTCCAGAAATATGCAACACCAATCTACGACTATTATTCTGCCTCAGAATCGGAGCGTGACGATATCTACACTGTCAAAGGAAAAGAGTAGAACCACTCACAAGAACAGTAGCGTTATGACATCTGCAATGGCAAAGAAGAATCAAAAGCTTGGTGGTAATCACAGAAAGGGGGCAAAGAACAAGAAGAATCGTCGTAATCACAAAATGGGGGCAAAGCAAAATCATCATGATCATCCTGTCCAACATCGATGCGCCATTAACATGTTCGGATTGCCACGTTCCTTTCGAGATCATGTCTTGCCGAGTCTAGTTGAGAACGTTATCAAAGTCAATGCTCGACATGATTGTGACTACTTTGTCCATTACTACAACAAGACGGAAGAATCCTCGAGTCGTTCTGGTATCGGGGGATCCATTGATCCCAACGATGTACTGTTACTCCGACAAGCGGTACATCAAGTCTACCAATCCATGAACACAACCTCGTATCTTCCTCGTGTCCATTTCGTATCGGATACCGACGACGATTTTTATCAAGCACGAAACGACACCATCTTTTTTATTGACGAAATGCCAAAGCGTCACAATCTAACCGAAAATCCGTACTACACCACTCGATCCGGATACGACCACAATACCCTCATCAACATATTGAAAATGTGGCATTCGCAAACCAAAGTATTCCAACTAATGGAAGCGACTGGAAAGAAAGCAACAACAGCACGTACTTCTAAAACGTCCAAATCATCGTCCCCGTACTATACAAGAGTGGCCATGTTACGGATTGATGTCATTTACATGACACCCATTGATGTCTTTCGCGTACCGAACGATCTGGCACCCAAACGGTATGACATCTTCAACACCGATCTGGGCGCTTCCTGGTACCATCCCCTCGAAGGACCTATCAATCGGTCTGACTATTACTTTCAAGACGACAAAAACACTCATGTGGTCATTCCTGGTTTTGCGTCTCACCCGATCAACGATCGAATGATCATTGGTCCGTACAAGGCTGTCAAAATGTGGGCCACAGAACGATGGAATCTTCATCCACATTACATTACACTCATACAAAAAAGACACTACCTGAAACGGTTCGGACTGCACGATGAACGTTTTCTATCGCACTTGTTGATGCCTCTCATGAGGAGAAAGTTCAAAGTTCCTATAATGGTTGATCGGAATTTGTACTTTTTACGTGTACGGGCCGATGGATCCATTTGGATCTTGGACAGTCCCTTTCGAAATCCACGATGGCGAGAACCAAAACTCTTGCAAAAACTCTTAAATCGAACCTGTTCCTCGTTTCGTACCAAAGTCAAGTTTTCCCCCTGGCAGGCCAAATGTACCACCGATGGACCAACCAAGGATGAGGAGGATGACAACAAGATGGACAATAAGAAGAAGAAAACAACAAAGAAGAAAATGAAGGAGACGAAAAGGAATGAAAAAAAGACGGGAAAGAAAATGAAGATTGGTTGATATTCGGCTTGAGTTGATAGAAGGAAACGGTATTTCATTTCCTGTGCGATCTAGATTCCTAAATCAACGTTGTAGAGTGCCCGACTGTTCTGAATGGCCGTTTCTATTTTTAATCGGGTTCAACTACTAATGTCTTTGTCCCGATGGGCATGGGCTTCGATTTTCCATCACTTGTTGCATTGTTCTATAATGCGCTTCGATCAAGAGAGCCCATGGTTTCCGAATTGGACCTTACGTTAGTGTAAAATCATTTTTCGTATGCTCCTTGGCGAAGCCCCAACACCTTCAGAAGCATGTATAAAGAGTGAATAATTCTTCGAGTGCCGACGTAGAAATCTGCAATCCAGCCCACAGTAAGAGCGCACCTCCTTTAAATCGGCATTGGATGAAGGACAATGATTTACCCTTTAAAAAATGTGGAACCTTTTTTGGAGTCAATGTATGTTAGAATCACTTGATAGAATGACATTTTGTTCCATGAAGGATGACTGCCTCGAAATCAGCTTTTATAATTTCCGCCGGAGCGAGTCAACACACAAGACTGAAGACGTTTAGTATTACCAATCTTCTAAGCTATTACGTCGTAGAGAAAAGATCCAACATTTTAATTACAATAAACGCAGTGAAGATCTCGTCTGCACAAAACGTACGACTAGTATTTTTATTGCGGATCACCGTAACGAAGTTTTGTTCCATGGAGGATAACTGCCTCCAAATCAGCTTCTATGCTTTCCGCCGGAAACAGGGAGGCACCACAAACGACGTGATTCTCTGTCAAGGACTTTGAGTACTGCGATCAGTAGCAATCTTCTACAGCAGCACATCGCTGAAAGAAAGAGATCTCTACTCCTTATTTTACTATTGAAAGATAGACGCAATATTGCTGGAAATGACATAGCTATTATTTAAAGATCTCGTCTTATGAATCTCTCGTTTCTCCTTACAGGACAAAACGTAGAACGAGTTGACATGATTTTTTACTTCCAGATGAGTTATCTTGGTTAGGAGACTCACAACTTTCGTAGTTTCGAAACTGAACGTATCTTACAGAATTTCCGGTACATCCTAATATATTACTCCAAAAAAATCATCCATTTCGACATGGTTTAAGAAATGATAGTCTAAACTCCTCCATGATTCAGGGCTCGGCCTTGGCCGTCAGACAATGTGGCCTTCCGTTTCGACACAAATAGCAGTCGTCTGCACGACGCAGATACAAGGGAAGATCAACAGCAAATCAACAGTGCGGCACCATTTTGTGACGTTGAACTTAACATTGGATCCGACGGTCGCTGGTTTTTAATGCCGCCATTGGCATTGTCCATAAAGATTTGGATTAGATGACAATTCGTCTGCCATGGGTCAAAAGCAATGGAATTTTGTGCATGTGCCAAAGACAGCTTCCATTGATTCTGTTTCAGAAACTTGGCTAACTACCATGGCCTCAAAGTTGGTGGGTCAAGTCCACGCAACAATTTTCCTTCCGTTTGTTCTGAGAGAAGAAGTTCTACGGAGGAAGATATAAGATACTGCATGGTCTTCTAAAAACAAAGCAGCAAGAATACTGCATACTACATAATGGCTACATCGACTACCAGCTACAACCGATTCTGTATTCGAGAAGTTGGCCCAATACATACATTATCACTTCTACTGATGGAACGAAAAATGTATACGTGTAGTACTGAGTAATGCTGAAAGTGGTGTGAACACACTGGGAAATTTGGTTGCAGATAAAAATAGTTCCTGTCGTAGCGCTCTAATCCACCTTGATCCCTACCCACGCAAATCCCAAGCCTCCCATTTACAGTTAATAGTCCAAATGGTATCATTGGCTTTTCCTATGTCTTTAGGTCTTTATGCTATGTACATGAATATTTCAGTAATGAAACATACACTGGAAACCTCCACGTAATTCTCTTTGGTAAGGAAGTTGTCCGCTAGCTAGCAATGGACACCCCGGCTGGCTCCCGTGTTCGCTTCGAGTGGCTTTCTAAAAAATTCCAATAAACAGCTACCGTAAGTGAATTCTCATGTCAGTAGAATTTTTTACTTCGTAAAAATAATATTATAATACTCCGTAGTAATAGATTCAATCTCCATCTAAAACTTTTTGCAAGGTTTTGAAATTTTTAATGGCGCATCAGTTGTCCGATCATCTACAATCGAGAGTCAACCGGTACTCAATACCTTTTTACGTGTGAACTGGCCCATTGATGCCAGTCCAAGTTTACTTCGCCCTACAGTATATTTTTTAGCTCGTCCTGCACAAATGAGAGATGGCACCATTACACACTACCCGTAGTCTGCTGCCTTAGTAGTTTTGTTGTTGTTTTAGATGATATCTCTTTTAAAAATGAAAGCAAGAGAGTTGGTGAAAGAAATCAGATTATCGCCACGGCGACGGTGTGGTGGTGGTGGAAATGTCATGGAAATTCCAATCACTTCGTTTCCGGAAGTTACCAATTTGGCACCGTCTTTCGGGCCTATTATTTCTTTGTCCTCCTCACCTTTATCATCAAAGCTGATGCTTGCAAACCGGTCATCGTCGCTCCGGGGAATTGTCGGGGTTGTCATGTTGATTGGAATGATCCAAATCGTCTGGGTATTCCATACGACCAACATCCTTCAAGCCAAAAGTGAAGCATTCCATGTTGCAACTGACTCGATGATTTATAACATACCTTCCAGAAACATGGAACTCCAATCTACGACCAGTACTACGGACCAGAAACGAAACGTCACGACATCGTCAATGGAAAAGAACAAACAAAAACATCGTGATAATCACAAAAAGGGAGGAAAGAACAAGAATCGTGGGCGTCCTATCCAACATCGATGCGCGATTAACATGTTCGGATTGCCACGATCTTTTCGTGACCACGTCTTACCGAGTCTTGTCGAAAATGTTATCAAAGTCAATGTCCGACATGATTGTGACTACTTTATCCATTACTACAACAAGACAGAGGAATCCTCGAGTCGTTCTGGTATCGGCGGATCCATTGATCCCAACCATGTACTGTTACTCCGACAAGCCGTATATCAAGTCTACCAATCCATGAACATATCTTCGTACCTTCCTCGTGTCGAATTTGTTTCAGATACCGATGACGATTTTTACCTTGCACGAAACGACACTATCTATTTCATTGATGAAATGCCAAAACGTTACAATTTGACCGAAAATCCGTACTACACCACTCGATCCGGATACGACCACAATACCCTCATCAACATCTTGAAAATGTGGCATTCGCAAACAAAGGTTTTCCAACTAATGGAAGCGACAGGGAAAAAAGCAGCACATAATTCACAAACGTCCAAATCATCGTCCCCGTACTATACAAGAGTGGCCATGTTACGGATTGATGTCATTTACATGACACCCATTGATGTCTTTCGCGTACCGAACGATCTGGCACCCAAACGGTATGACATCTTCAACACCGATCTGGGCGCTTCGTGGCATAATCCCCTCGAAGGACCTATCAGTCGGTCGGACTATTACTTTCAAGACGACCAAAATATTCATGTGGTCATTCCTGGTTTTGCGTCTCACCCTATCAACGATCGAATGATCATTGGTCCGTACAAGGCTGTCAAACTGTGGGCCACGGAACGATGGAATCTACATCCACAGTACATTCAACAACTAAAAAGAAGGCCCTTCCTAAGAGCGTATGGACTGCACGATGAACGTTTGCTCTCGCACTTGTTGATGCCTCTCATGAGGAAGCAATACAACGTTCCTATTATGGTTGATCGGAATTTGTACTTTTTACGTGTACGGGCCGACGGATCCATTTGGATCTTGGACAGTCCCTTTCGAAATCCACGATGGCGAGAACCAAAACTCTTGCAAAAACTCTTAAATCGAACCTGTTCCTCGTTTCGTACCAAAGTCAAGTTTTCCCCCTGGCAGGCCAAATGTACCACCGATGGACCAACCAAGGATGAGGATGACAACAAGATGGACAAGAACAAGAATAAATCAACAAAGGATACAAAGAAGAAGCAAACGAAGAATAAGAAGAACTTGAAAAGGGATGCAATTGGTTGATAGAAGGAAAACGGAATTTCATGTCATGGTCGATCTGGAATTGTGGTCGTAGAGTGTCCGACTGTTCAGATGGGCCGTTTCTATTTGTATCATAACTGGGCTCTTACTTTTAATATCTTTGCTTCGACGGGCGTGGGTTCTGAATTTCCCATCCCGTGTAGCAATCTTCTATAATGTTATTGGACCAAGAGAACCGACAACACGGTGTTCCGGATTGAACCTCGTTTATCAACCTAAATTTCATCCTTACCAGAAAAAGGTAATGACGGTTTTCCTGATTCCCAATGAAATGAAAACAGTATTGATGTACAAACAAAAACGGACTTGTCTATCGTTGTATATCGTGCATGGTTTTTGTTCTCTTTCCCCCCGTTTTGGTTTCTTTCGCATACCTCTGCTGTTTTTTTTGTCAAGGATGGTTGTTGTTATTGCTGTTGTTGTTCTTGTAATAGACGTAGATACCACATATCATGATGGAAAATCCTGCCAAAATGATGAGAGAATGTGGCATGGTCCATGGTTCACCCAGATCATGATTTCCTACAACGGCATGATGATAGAGGATCAATCCGACCATCCACACTGTGAATGTACGACAATTTTTCCACATGTTACGTGTCATACTGCTCGTGGCGTTCGTCGTGAGTATGTTACAGATCCCGGTGGCAGTAAATATGAGTGTCAAAAAGGCCAAGTAGAAGAATTCCCAACCGGACGTCGGTTGTTGTTGTTGTTGTTGTTGAAAGCTGCTCGGTGATGATACTGTCGATAAAGATGATACCGAGTAATTGTTGTTGTTGTTGTTGATTGCTGTTGATGATGATGATGACGATACTGGTAGTATCCAAAATCTCCAAAGGACGTAGATTGGAATACCGAGTAATAATCCAATCAACCCTTCCATACCCAATAAAAGCATGGGTGGGAATTGTGATTCTTGCAAGAAGAGTTCTTCCGCCATGTCTTGCAATACCGCCGTGACACATTGAGCAATAATGAGGAGTGTCCCGACAATATAATCATGTTGATATTGATATTGTTGATATTGATTTTGTTGTTGTTGGGACAATGCGTCATTCGTATCTATTGTTGTTTCTGTTTCTGTTTCTGTTTCTTCGTCATCGATATCGATGATGACGGTATCGTCGTCGTCGTCGTCTTTGTCTTTGGTTCGTGATGCAATTTCGACGATGAGTAATCCGATGGCGACAATGAACACACCCATCCATCGATGTTTGGATATAGTTCGTTTCCGTACGATTCTTGCTACTACGGTACTGAGAATCAATTCCAATCCAGCCATGAGCATTTCGACGACGGACGCCGCCTGATATTGAAAGGCCGCCCATTTACTCATGGCGTTGAGCAGATTGAATATACCCGGAATGAGTGGTTGTACCTGCCAGGGAATGGTATGTACCCACCGGACGGCACGATGCGATTCTTCCGACAAACCCGTTTGCGAACCCTGTCGTTGAAGGAGTATAGATGGACGACGATGGGTTGATGGAGGATTGTCGTTGTCGTTGCCGTTGACGTTGTTGTTGTGTGTGTATTCCTTTTCAAGTTCTAGTGGAGTAAGGAATGAATCTGAAGTGGACCCTTCGATGGAGGGACGCTTTGTTTGTCTATCATCCTCCCAATAGTCTTCGTTGGTGTTGTCTCGTATTATTGGTTCCTTGATGGAGGTTGTATCTGTTGTTGTTGTATCTGTTGTTGTTGTATCTGTTGTTGTATCTGTTATAATAGTATCGTCCTCTTGACACTGACCGGTCATAACTGGTTGGTAATAGTCTTTGGAAACTGGAACAAGGAAACAGAAACGACTGTAGCAATGTACGAGTAAGGACAACGTCTGTCCGATCAGATACAAGAGTGTAATGAATATAGGATGATCGAATCCGATTTGATACAATAGTTTCACTCCCACCGTTCGTATCGTTCCAGTGACGATCATCCCCAATAGGATCGACGATGTTCGTAACGAGTACATCTGTCTTGTTGTCTCTTTTTTTTGTAAATAAGAAAGGATAGAAAGAAGACAGTACAGTACAGTACAGTAATGTTGTTGTCGTTGGGATGGAAGACACACTCTATCTCATATTTGGCGCTTGACGCTTGGATGTTGGATGCTAGGTTCTCCGTGTCGTGTATGTCGGTGGTACTTTTTTGCCTTGCTACCTTCCAAACTTCACTGTATAGAATCGTCGTCAATCTCTTGGTTCGTCACTGCAACATGTATGTCTTTGTTGTGTGGTAGCTCTAGCTAGCTAGCTTGGGAGGGAGGGAGAGAGAGAGAATAAGTCGAAGTTTGATTTACAATTGGTGGTGTTTTTTTGACATGGTCGGTTGAAGAGTTGAAGAGTGGAAGTTTCATCATTTCAGTCACCATGTATGTACCTACCTACCTACCTACCTATCTACCTACGTACGTAAGGTAGATATTCTTGTATACTACTGTACGACATCATACCGTACCGGTATCATAAGACAGTAAGAATAATAAGTACGTAGTTAAAAGTAAGAGAGTGACTGTTATTCAGTGTTGAGATGATGACGTCCGCATGAAACGCCTCTCTCCGCTCTCCGCAGCCTTTTGAAACAACAAACAAAACACTCGCGTCGTAGGTATGCACACCAAGAACAACAACGACAGCAACAATCTAACCGTAGTAGTCTACCGGTACTCTAGCTAGCTAGAGCAGGGAGTGTATCATTCACAGTCAAGCACTCCGAGAGAAGATTGGTGTTCTGTGACTACTATTTCTGTAACATACCACCGGTACTTCGTACTACAGTATCACAGTCAGTACAATCATTACACAGATTCTACAACAACGGTCACAACTACCTCCAACCCGACCTACCTTTCAAATAATAAACTACGGTACTCATCATGTCCAATCCAAATAATAGTAATACAACTACAAGTACAACTCCCAAGCCTTTTGATTGGCTTCATGGAGGGCTCTTTTTTGGTGGTGGTAATAATAACAACAGTAATAATAACAACCAGAAGGACGATGGGATTGACCGTATCGATTCCGAAAAAGATGTCAATGCATTGCTCGATGGAATCAATGACAACTTACAAGCGACGCTTGTATTGACTGTGAATACAGAAGTAGTAACAACAACAACAACAACAACAGAAACGAGTGTCGCAACTGCTTCCAATGCCAACAACACATCATCTTCTACTATTACAACATCGCCGTCCGAATTTTTGGCAGCCCGACTTGCACGATTGAGATTTCTACTCTACGATGAACGTCGTATGACATCCACCTCCTCCTCCTCCTCCTCACAACCAAACTATTACAACGATAACAATCCTTTTTCACTTGGTCGGGTTACCATCCCTTCTGTCGCTCTTTCAACGGTACAAGGATTGGCGAGCGCTCATCATGCGACGCTCATTCCACAGTTGGTACGACATCTGGCAGTGTTACCCTTTGAAAGTCGAAAACACGTCGCTGCAATCTTTAACTATTTACTCGTCTGTGGACTCGATGGAACCGATCGAGAATTGTACATTCCCATCATGAACGCCTTTCGAGATTATGTCGGTATCCATTTTGACGATATTCTACAACCGACCTTACTAGGATATCAAAACAGTCACGACGGATCGACCTTGACGGATGTCGTGTTGCATTGTGGATCGATGTACCGGTCCTGTTTTCGACATGTGACCTTGTATCGGGAGTTGGTTACGACCACGGACCGTGTCCGACGGTACATTTTCCCGTTTTTGGAGGTTTATGCGACGCTCCCCAACTTTGATGTGTCGAGTGATGCCATGGAAAACGTAAAGGCCGTCATGACGGCCGGGTGTGACGGATCGGACAACGAAAACGACGATGATGCCGCCACGCAGCAAGAACTCTCCGAACTATCCGCCGCCTTTTTGACGCGCGATTACGAAGCGGTATGGGACGAACGGTTCAACCCCAACTTGCTCTCACCGGACACCAATTACATGACCAAACGTGTCGCGTTACAAATCTTGTCCACGGTACTCTTGACGCGATCCAACTACGCCGTCATGATCCGGTACGTCAATTCTCGTGCCAACCTCATCGTCGTCATGAAGTTGTTACGGGACACGTCTCCCCACATTACTTTGGATGCCTTCCACGTGTTCAAGGTATTCGTGGCCAACCCGAACAAACTCCCCGAGGTGGAAAAGATCTTGAGCGACAATTCACAAAAACTATGTTCGTACCTCGAAACGCTCCATCAAGACAAGGAACCGACCGATCCACAATTTGCCGAAGAAAAAAAGTTGATCATTGCCACCATTCGCAACTTATAAACACTACACATTACATTATAATTAAAATTATTATCGCATAAAAGAACGTACGTCACAATCAAAACACAAACAAACAACTTCAAACACACAACGCCTTCAAAGTACTCTCAGGAGTATTTGAGTGGTGTCTCGGCGGGCACGGTACGATATATCCCACAAACTACGGAATTGACACAACAACGGACTCGCATTCACTGCTGCCAACAGAGGAAGAAAAAGCGAGCTAATAAAAATTAAAAGAGGAGTGCAACAAAAGAATGCCCTGAAATACCAACAAGACTGTCGCTGATGACTGAGGGAAAAATATTACCGTACGTAATACCTGTTACCGGTACCGGAAACTGGTGGTAGTGTCTACCTCAAAGAACCGCTACAGTAGTTTAACTGGAGAAACTATAATATTGTGATCTATTTAGCAGCAGGGAAAAGTGTATTCTTTTGCTTCCCAAAAAGACATTTACTCTGAGTAATAAGTGAGAGGAACACACTACTAGCTAGTGCTACTTATAGTACTATGTGTTGAAGAATTAGTATTCATTTGCACTTTATTTAATGCTTCTCATGCTTCCCAAAAGGACATTTAATAACTGTGAGAGGAATACACTACCGGTAGTAATGGTGTTTACTATGTGTTGAAGAATTATTATTCAAACTACCATCAGGGGTAGGCTTGGTGCTTCCTCTTTTTTTGTTAGTTTGGACACGGCCTTCCGGAACCCTAAAAACGACGTGACTTGTATTAGAGGTTGTCCAAACCTTTGGTGACTACTTTAGTAGTAGAGTCTATCGTAGAGAATTGTAAGTTTAAATCGTGATCTGTTGTTTAGCAGCAAGAAAAAGGGTTTTTTTGATTCCCATAAAGACATTTTACAGTTAGTATCCACTCGGAGTAGTTGAAGAATTATTATTCACAGTCACTTACACTTTGTTTAACGCTTTCTTCCGTGTCGATCTAAACACATAAGAAACCTACCATCACGGAGATTTATGAACAAACCATCAAATGGTGTTTTATCATTTATTTGAAATTATTACTGTTAGCAATGCGCTAACAGAAAAATTCGTTCCCGGGTATTGTACAGTGCTCTACTCGATCATTTTTATCTTTAGGATCGTCATCATGGCTATTGACAGTGAATCGGTTCCCGAGTATCGATCCTCAAATTGTCAAGGCTATCCTTCTCACTTATTACGTCGGCATAATATTGAAAAAACAGCTTTCCCAATGCATTTAGCGATTGGAATGTGATACATGCCGTTTCAAAAAGAAAGACGAAATCCCAACCGTAAGGTATAACAAAAGGAAGACAAAGGCTATTGGAATCGATCGCTGTGTGTTCTTATCTCATGAATGCTGTAGGCTATTGGAATCGATTCACGTGTGTCGAATTCATTCTTTTCACTTTCGTCGGAGTCTCGGGAAACGACAACATGTCTCTGCAGTATTGAAGAGCGTTGCAATTTAGCACAGAGAAAGGAAATGCAAACAACTGAAACGAAAGTGAATGTTGTTGTTATTTTCTTGTCGTTCCTTTGCTTTACTTGTCTTCACATAATTTTCTTCTTCCATCAGATCAAATTGCTTGGTAAAGAAAAAAATAGAAGGGATTTGTTGAAATCAATCTCCTCTTTATCATTATTGATACGTTGCGTCACACTTGAGCCACTCCGCATATTTAAAAAGTTTTGAAATCATGACTTTCAATTCGGATATCAAGCCTCTTATGACCTACGGTTCTACGTTGAAAACCCACCACTCGTCGCTCTTCGTCTTCCTTTTTCTTTGCCTCTTCATTTGCATAGATCCGACCAACGCCGTCTATTGGAATAAAGAGCTGTCTAATGACTCAACTTCCTTCTTGCGAAAAGCAGAGGCAGCTTTCCATTCGGAGATGAAGTCGTCACGATTCCTTGCCGGGAGTCAATGTGACTGTGACTCGTCTGAAGTTTTGTCTTGGAAATGCGGAAATACAGTCTACTATTGTCCTGGTTTCAACAAAGATGACATTTGTGTCAAGTCTTTGAACTCTAAACCTGAAAGGGTAGAATTGACTGAGGATGAGTGCGACGATTTGCAGAGTGGGCAAATTGGTTCTCCTTGTCCGATAGGATCTGTATCCCACTGGGTTTGCTATCCGCCAAATGCACCGGGAGGAATCAAGTTCGATGGATCCTGTGACCCATGTGTTCCAACTCCACCCCCAGTTCCAGCTCCCACAGCATCTCCCACGGCATCCCCAACTGCCTCTCCCACCGCCTCTCCCACGGCATCCCCAACTGCATCTCCCACGGCATCCCCAACGGCATCCCCAACGGCATCCCCAACGGCATCCCCAACGGCATCTCCCACCGCCTCTCCAACAGCTTCCCCAACTGCCTCTCCTACTGCTTCCCCAACGGCATCTCCCACCGCTTCTCCCACGGCATCCCCAACTGCCTCTCCTACTGCTTCCCCAACGGCATCTCCCACCGCCTCTCCAACAGCTTCCCCAACTGCCTCTCCCACCGCTTCCCCAACGGCATCTCCCACAGCATCCCCAACTGCCTCTCCGACAGCCTCTCCCACTGCCTCTCCCACGGCATCCCCAACGGCATCTCCTACTGCTTCTCCGACAGCATCTCCCACTGCCTCACCTACGGCATCCCCAACGGCATCTCCCACCACCTCTCCCACTCCTTTTTGTAATTGTGAGAACGAAGAAGCCTCTGCTTGGAAATGTGGGTCATTTCTTTACTACTGTCCAGGCGTTGATACCGTTTGCAGAACCTCGTTGTCATCGGATGTAACTTTGGTTCTATTGACCGAGGAACAGTGTGAGGAACAGAGAGAGAAGGCAATCGATGATGATTGTATCGACGTTGGTAATCCTGACGTGCCCGTACGAGGATTATCTCACAAGGTGTGTTATCCCTCTGGTTTTTCGAGCGACGTCGGGACGAAATTTGATGACGAATGTGACGTCTGCGAACTTGTTTCTATCACTGCTACACGCCCCCCCCGCGAAACCACCCGTCCACGCGGCCCCAATACCCGTGAGTAATTTTTCGTTGTTCTCGAGGGTGCCCCCCCCCCCCCCCCCCCAGACGTTTAAATAAAAAGATTCGGGCAGGATGATATACTTCTGAGAACGAGACGTTGTATGCCGCGGTTGTCGTTGTTGTTGTTGTCATCCCGTCAGAAAATGATACATATCTTGAATTGGCAGGAAGAAAACATAAAATGGTATACTGTCAATATGCTTCAGTTGGATGGAAACGAGAAAGAGGAAAAATCGGAAGTAGACGAATAGGTGACTGCTACTGTCAATAATTCTTTAGTTTAGTTAGACTTGCGAAAAAATGGTGATTCGTAGTACTACGTAATATATTTTATGTAGTATTAATATAATAATATTTTTATAATAATACACCCTTTATTACTATCATACGTACTACCGTAGGTACTCGGAATTTTCTGCAATGGGACTACCGTATCACCGGTAGCTATCATACGCAGGAACATGCGGGCATTCATCTTAAATAAAAAACCTAACCTCAACCCTAACTGACTACAATATTTTTTGACTATCCCTAATGGTTCACTCGTTTAGAATCGAATGAAAAAAAAATCCCACGATCGAAAATTCAGACGATGACGAAAAAAATTCAGCAGATGACGAAAAATCATCGTCTGAATTTTTTTCGTCAATATATTCGGGGATCCACTTCAGAAGGGGGATCAGCCCAGCTTACGAAAAATTCGGAGCAACTGCGTTTTTCACATGATATGTTGTGTACGACGTGTACAACTACCAAGGAAATGTCCATCCTAATCGAAGTCCAACGTTTGATCGAAGCAATGGTCTTTGAATAGGAAGCAACTACCAACGGAGTCAACTTTGCCCTCCAGCGTGAGCAGTTTGAGTCATCTTCGGTTCGAAGAATGTTCTTGTTGTTATTTGTTTCGGTTTCGAATAGCGCTTTCCCCCAATCCACTGCTCATTTGCAAGGTTCGAAGTCGAGACAGCACATCTTCCTCGCCGCTAATGGCCCATGATCGTCTTCTGTTAGCCATTGTGAAAGTCTTTGTGTGGTTTCATAGAACTCTCAACACGACGGTCAACGAGTAACCAGTACTACGACGATCAAAATATTGTATTACGCGTGGTTAATGCTTGTAGTACTAGCTAGTGTGACTTTGATAAAAGGGGAACAAAAGAGGGGGTGAAATCGTGTCCCAAAAAATTTTCGTCATCGTCTGATGTTTTTTCGTCATCGTCTGAATTTTCTTCGTCATCATCTGAATTTTTTTCGTCGTCATCTGAAAAAAAATCGAAAATTAGAAATCTATTAGGGTTTTAAAAGCCTAATTCTGTCCGGTGAAGCGGTACTGAAATATTCATTTCTAATATTTTTCAGACGAATCCCCGCATGTTCCAGTACCGTATCCAGATCGCTTAAAGAGTACCTGGTATGATACGTAGTACGACATATGGCACGAAATCACTACTGCGTCTAACGGGTACAAACACCCATCTATGGTCTGGTAGCATAACGAAAGTAGATACGATCGTATAAAAGACTCGGTCGACCTTCTGGTGGTTCATGTTGCAGTCTGCCGTGCGTTGTACCTGGCACGACTACGGTAACGTAACGCGCTACCGCGTAGTACTTCGAGGGTATGATAGAAAACTATCGTACAGGTATCATACATACGGAGTACCTTTTCAACTTCTGCTCACGAGCGAGGTGAAGTACGATACGTAGTAGAAACGACAACTAGCTACGGTAGTAGACGAATAGAATAGGTATCGTAGAGCGTAAAAGCGGCATGAAATAATAGCCTATTTTTGAGCATGTCTGGTAGAAACGACAACTACTAGAGGTAGCTACGGTAGTAGACGAATAGAATACGTTAGTAGAGGTATCGTAGAGCGTCCTCTCTATTCTCTTTCCACTCCGGTACGTAGTATAATACTACAGTACCACAACAACAACAACAACAACAACAACCACGACGACTGCAATCAATCATCCCACTACGGATCTGACTTTCACAAACAACAACAGTGTACAAATAATATAATTACCATACAGTAGTAGTATTTAAAGCGGCACTACGTATTCATCACAGTCAGCATGTCCAGCTCTCGCAATACTTCTGCGGCGACGCATCAACACCAAGAAGAAGAACAAGAACAAGAACAAGAATCATCATCTACTGTTGGTGTCACGGGTCGTGATTCGTTTTCTCCGTTATTCGGAGTACGTTCTTTGGCACCGTCTTCTTCTGCTGGTCCTACAACTACTACAACTGCTCCTGCCTCCGTCGTGGGGTCTGCGTCTACCATGACGACGGCATCAGCAACAACGACGACGACGACAACCGAAACATCTGTCATCATCGTACCTACCGCAACGACTACCACGAACAACAACAATGAAGTTTTACGATTGACCTTACAACCACGGGCCAATGTCACGTGGTACGTACGACACTAACTGTACTCTACGTATTACGTATGTTATGATAAACAAAATACAACAGAGACATTGTCGAATTCGGAATACGACAATACGAAAAGAGACTACCAAAAAAAAACAAATTCGAATGGGATTGGATTGGATTGGATTGGATTGGATTGGATTGGATTGCATTGCATTGTGCTTTGGATGATTCTTTTTTGTGTTCATTTTTTTTTCTGGTTGGACAGTTGGTTTGTATTGTTGTATCCTTTCCGGTATTCTCAATCGTATTTGTTTCTTTCGTTTCTCTCTCTCTTTCTTTTTGGTAACCATATTTATAGGGACTCGAGCGTAGTGGACAATGAAGGGTTGGGACGAAAATCGAGCAAACGATGTTGTATCTTTCACAAGCAACGTGCCTTTGGAGAATCATCGACCGATTCTTCGGATTATGACGACGACGACGACGACGACGACGACAATAAGGACGGAAAAAAGAAGATTGCTAGAAGAAAGAAAAAAGGAAGCAACAACAAAACCAAGAAGACGCCGGATCATTTGCGATTTCATGCCTAAAAGGAGAGGAGTGAGAGTTTGTTTTTATCACCTAGAGTAAGAGGACCGTTTGTAAAATGATTCGTTGTATGATACCAGCCTACGACTGCGTAGTGCTACTGTTTACTGTTAATACGAGTAGACAAGAGACTTTCAACTTGGTGGTGGTACCTCTCTAGCTAGCTAGCTAGCTAGCTAGTAGTTCGAGGTAATACGAGACAGCAGTGTACGAATTTGTGATATTAATATAGGTATATGACGTAATATACATAATATTATGATACATACCCTCTCATCAAGACTTGACTACCGGTAGCTGGAGGGACCGTTGGAATTTTTTTTCGTCGGCGTCATCTTTCATCATCATCATGATGATGGATGAGAAATATGAAGAAGCAGATGGTTGGTTGGACATAATATTATCGTCGTCGTCGTCTTCTTCGTTCGTCTTCGCTCACATCCTACGACTTGTGTAGGAATCCACTCCGACTGACCCATCGTTTCTGGTTTTCTTTTACTGTACAACAATATTATAAATTATCGTCATCACATTGTCAAAATCGTGTGGCAGACATGGAAAGAAGGTAGCTTTCCGTTACGTCGTTGCTTCTTGACAAACATTCCGTACTACTACTGCAATAATGAAACGAAAAAGAAGAAGAAGAAGCGAAAATCATCGGGAGATCATGACAATGATACGGTTGATGACGATAACGCAACTGTTTTTCCTTTTGGATCAATGTCAAATGACTCTACTGGTCGACGCCCATTCTCCTCCCAACAATGATGATCCAAACAGTAGTACTCATCTGTATAGAAGGAACCACGTCCCTTCCATCGTCTCACCGTCTGATGTTGCTCTGTCTTTGAAAAAGAATACGAACGAGAGTCGTACGTCGACTACGTCTACTGTCGATAGAAAATCGTCGTCTGCTGCCATTCTTCAATTGACGGAAACAGAAACTTGGAACAAGACCCAAAATGCATGGACGGCTCCAAACAACAACAACCACAACCTCAACAATCGATGGACCAACGAAAGGGGTGAACCATCCGTATCACCAATGGAATTACAACCACCCGAGGGATGGGACTTTGCGGGAGATTGGAAAATTGTTGTCCAACAAACGAATAGTCATCATGATCATCAACGTTCACAAACAAGTGGTACTAGTAGTGGTACTAGTACTTCCGATGCCATGGGATGGGAATATACCTTTCAATATTTGAAACCACCCACACGAAGACGGATTTGGTTGCGGAGTTTACAACCAAAAGTCAACACTACAACAAAAACAACAAAAACAACAACCAGGATTCCTTTGACGAAACGTTTCTCTTCTCCATCATCCTTACAATCAACATCACTACCATCATCTACCACAACAACAACAACACGTGTCGTTGTATCGACACGACGTATATGGCAACGCATCAAAGACGATTGGAATTTCAAGGGGTATGGTATGAGTGTATACAAATCATTCCTCGTTCCTGCCAGTTGCGGCGTCGGAATACGATTGCCACTCACGGCACATTGGGAATACTTTGATTCACGACCGTATTTACCATCGGTCACGTGTGGTACCGCTTTGTTCTTTCCTTGGACGATTTTGGGATTTGTTGCAGCCAGTGTCAATGTGGAATGGATCAAATGGGTATTACAAAGTATCCTTCTATTGATCCCACGGTTACTCGTGTATGGTTTGTACAAGGTGGTATTGCCGTTATTGCGACTAATGGCGACAGTCCTATTATATCCGATCCGACACCATCTTCCAACGGTTCCTACACATCATGGTCTCAACAACAAGGGTTTTTGGATCGTTGATCCACCACGGTACAATTCGGAAATTTCCGAACGGATAGGAATTTCTATCTCGTATCGATGGTCCCAAAAACGTGGATACGAATTCCGATGTAGTTATTCTCATTCCTACCTTCCCACAGTTTCTGTGTATCAACAAGTAATAACACAGACACAACAAAAAGTACAGAATGTTTGGAAAAGAACGACACAATCAATACTACCCATGAAATCCAAACGCAAATCTCTACACGAATCGCTACAACAATTCACTGACGATGGTATCTACAACAACAACAACAACAACAACAACAAAAACAATACTACCATCTATGATGATGATACTACTGATGAAGATAATCCCATTCTTGTATCGTCGTCGTCGTCGTCATCATCGTCATCGTCATCATCAACATCATCAGTATCAACGAAAAAGGACTGGTGGCGGAAACACTTTGCTCGGTTGGGGGTCAGTACGGGATATCCCATTCCCAGTCCACCTCATTTTTCCTGTTCGGCCATTCTCAGTTTGAGTGGACTGTACTTTAATAAAAACAAACAACAACAACAACAACAACAACAACAAAGCAGCGGTATGTTGGCAACAACAACCACCACAACACCAACATCAAGTTCTGTCACTCGAAACAGCAACACTACTAGGAGTAGTAATCGTGGCAGTAATAATGCCATCACCATGGACGGAACCACTACCAGACTGGATACGAATCAATCGAATGGAAACAAGAAGAACGACCAAATACCATCTAACGATGATGATACCGATCGGAAGAAGAAGGACTTGGACTTGCCATCCTCCAAATCATTGTTGACAATGAAGGGAGGCACCACCACCACCACCACGTGATGATAGTGTTGTTGGTAGTAGTAGCTTCCTGCTGCCGTAGAGCATCAATTTTTGAACAACACCAAAATAAGGACTTTTCTCATACCGGTACTCTCCTATTAGAAAGTACCAGTCGATTCGATTCTTATTGGTAGAACAATGAAACGACAGTACTCTTGTAAAGCTAAAGTAGTAATAAGAGGATGATAATACTATTTTACAACGACGTTTATAATAGAGAGAGTAGACTTCAGCTCCCTATTAGCTAGCTAGAGAGAGAGTAGGTACCGGTATGATACTTATTATTATAGTTGTATTTTTTCGGCTACTACTAGTAGACAAGGTACTACCGTACTATTTCCATCGAACAAGCCAACGTACGAACGTGCGACGTAGCAACCAACCAACCAACTAACCCACCCTAAAATAATAACAGGCCGATTCGGTCATTCTACTAGAAAATTCACAGTTGATAGGTATATTTGCAAACTCTAACGTTTCAAAATATTGGCAAGAGTGGATTTCTTTTTCTCTCTTTCTCTTCTGGCCAATTCAAATGTTCATCAATTATAATATTATCTTTAATCTGTTTCCGATAACGATCGAGTAGTAGTTCTTCAAAGAAAGGGAATAGTCACAAGAAGAACGAAGAATTATTTGATGGGTTTTTGGTTCGGGCGGGGGGTGGGGGCAACCACTGGTTGAGGTGATGGGATTGGAACTAGATCACAGACATCACATTCTCCATCAAATTTTGTAGAAAGGTCGGACCCAGAGGGGTAGCACACCTTGTGGGATAATCCTCTCACGGGGATTCCGGAAACAGCGATACAACCATCATCGATTTTCTTCTGTCTATGTGACTCGCACTGATCTGTGTTGAGAGGAACCAAAGTAACATCCGATGTCAATGACTGCTGGCAAAGGGTGGTAACCTCGTCTTTGCAGTAGTAAAGAAATGGCCCACATTTCCAAGAGGAGGCTTCTTCGTTCTCACAATTACAAAAAGGAGTGGGCGAAGCAGTTGGGGATGCCGTAGGGGAAGCTGTTGGAGAGGCGGTGGGAGATGCCGTTGGGGATGCTGTGGGAGATGCAGTGGGAGATGCCGTTGGGGATGTTGTAGGAGAGGCGGTGGGAGAGGCGGTAGGGGAAGCTGTTGGAGAGGCGGTGGGAGATGCCGTTGGGGAGGCAGTAGGAGAGGCTGTTGGGGAAGCTGTTGGAGAGGCGGTGGGAGATGCCGTTGGGAATGCTGTAGGAGAGGCGGTGGGAGAAGCTGTTGGGGATGCTGTTGGAGAGGCGGTGGGAGATGCCGTTGGGGAAGCTGTTGGAGAGGCGGTGGGAGATGCCGTTGGGGAAGCAGTAGGAGAGGCAGTTGGGGAAGCTGTTGGGGAAGCAGTAGGAGAGGCAGTTGGGGAAGCTGTTGGAGAGGCGGTGGGAGATGCCGTTGGGGATGCCGTGGGAGAGGCAGTGGGAGAAACTGTTGGGGATGCTGTAGGAGATACCGTCGGGGATGCTGTAGGAGAGGCGGTGGGAGATGCCGTTGGAGAAGCAGTAGGATTGGCAGTTGGGGAAGCTGTTGGAGAGGCTGTGGGAGAAGCCGTAGGAGAGACAGTGGGAGAAGCCGTTAAAGACTTTGTCGGCGAGCTTGTGGGAGCTGGGGTGCGATCGCAAGCGTCACACCCATTTTGATCGAACTTGATTCCTCCTGGTGCATCTGGCGGATAGCAAGCCCAGTGGGATACAGATCCTGTCGGACATTTAGTGCCTAGTCCCCCCGCCTGCAACTTTGCGCAATCGTTGGCGCTCAATTGGACCTTATCAGTTCCTTGATTCAAAGACTTTACGCATATATTATTTTCATTGAAACCAGGACAATAGTAGACCGTATTTCCACATTTAAACGACAAAATTTCCGACGGAGCACATTCACATTGTGCAGGGGTGAGGAATCGTGGGAATGTGATTTCGGAATGGTGTTGTTGTTCAATATCGATTTTGTTGTTTTGGTTGTCATTTCGAACGACTGGAACAGAATCCTCTTGGAAGGCGACCTCTTCTTTTCGCAAGAAGGAAGGTGGTTTGTCATTACGCTGCTGTTGCTTATTCCAAAAGATGGCATTGGTCGGATCGATGCAAATGAAGAGGCAAAGACAAAGGAGAAGAAAGAGCGAAGTGTGATGGTTCTTCAACATAGAACCACGGATCACTGGAGGCTTCCTATCCGAATTGAAAGTCATGATGTAGCTCAGTGTGACGAAATCTATCAACAAACGACAAGAGGAAATTTGGTTTCAACAATGATTCCTTTTTCTTTTTACCATGCAGTTTGGACTGATGGGAGGGGAAAAATTATGAGAAAACAACTGACTGTAGAAGTGAAGCAACCGAACGAAAAGAACATCATAACATCCTTTGTTTTCATCATCAGTTGTTTGCATTTCCTCTCTGTCCAAGTTTTTTACACAGTAGTAATATTACGCTTTTTCATCATCCATCCTGCAGGGAGTGAAGATCTTTGTCGTTTTCCGAAAACTCCGACGAAAGTGAAACGAAATCGACACCCGTGAATCGATTCAACTATGATATTATATATTCTAATAGCCTTTGACGTGTGTATTATATAGAACTGTGAGATTGTTATTTCGGCTTTCTGTTTTTGAAATAGGGATGACACGGGAGACGTGAGTTGTCAGGACGCCGAGAAAAGCTAGGACAATGTGTGGATAGATACTCGGGAATGTATTCATAATAGAGAGTGAAATATATCCTTTGATTTTTTTTAATACCTTCATTCCTTCATTAATTGTAGGATTAAACAGCCTTGTACATCACTCGTGAACCAATTAAGGGCCTTGCTAAGTTCAAATGTTTAACATTTCTCTGTTCTGGCTTCCTTATACCTCGAGAATTAATATTTGTAAACAGCCATGATGGTCACGGATGCAAGTTCGCTCGTAGCTGAACATTTTTTGTACCACTGGGACTCGAATAGGTTAAAGTGGTGTTTTATGCTGTGCAGTACTATTATAGTGGTTGTTTTTTATTTTTTTATTTTTCCGAGTAGTATTCGATGTATTCGATGTGACTGTGAATTTTTTTGGCAAATGTAATACCGGTTGTACAACGTAGTAGGTACGAGTGGTATATCACAACATTATTCTCTTTGTTATGGCGAAGCAAAACAAATAAGAAAGTACTTCAAGTAAGAACTATCCTTTTATGTACTACGAATGTCAAGAATAATATCACAAACTGACTCGTAATCATGATTCCGGATTAAAGGCTAGCTAGCTACCGGTAGCTACCTAGCTACGGTAGCTACGGTAGTCGCTGGCCCAGAATATCCCTTTCGAACTTCTGTGTTCATGTTTCAAGTTTCACTGGTACTGGACACGAAAATATCATTATTTTTTTCTTACACATTTGAACGTGGAAAGTTGGAAACAGGGAGAAATTTCTAATAGAGTCAGTGTAATATCAGTTGTGACGAATACTAATAAATACTAATAAATCACGTACTGTTAATAGATGATTAAAGGGTATCATTCTTTTGTTGTGCCGATGTCGACAGTTAATTAGTGTATTATTTAAGGGTATTGTTTGCTCTCTACCGGTAGTACCCTACTATTATTAGCTAGAGAACCTACCACTCGTACTACTTACATTCTTACATTTACGACGTACTTACAGTTAGTACAGTTAGTGCAGAATAGCTTCGTACTCCGAGTATGTTCATTCATACGAACACGTATGAAACGTAGAACTAGAAAACGTATCCTCACGGTACTGTAGTACTACGGTACGTACGAACAGTACTGTTTCAATGACTTCCACGTGGAATCTTATCCAATGACGGAACGACGTTCGCAACCATCGATCATGGTGGACCATTGAGGCTTGACAAATTGCTGGTCTCTCATCATGATTGTCTCATCCGTCCATCTTTTGATCTTGGGCGTAGACGACAAATAATCGTCCTGTCTTGTTGTGTCTGGAATCTATCAAAGCTACTACCTACTCGGAGTATTAGTAGACCTTCTAATAATAGTCCTACACTTTTATCAACAAGAGTATACCCCCCCAAAAAGAAGAATTCACGACAACAACGAATCAAATACTACTACTACTACTACTATAACGACAGTACTATACAAGAACTGAACACAGGGTAAGGAAACGGATACGTCGGGTAGTTCTGTGTTCTGGTGACAGACATGACACTTCATTTGGTATGAAAGGATTCGATCTCCTTAGCTACTCTCTAGTAGAAAAATTTCCATCTCTATCTCTCTAAAATATGCTATGATGGAGATTGACAATGAATGAAAATGGTGTTTACGTTGTCTGTCTTTTTTCTGTTTTGTCGTCCGGTAAATCTTTTTTTTCTTCTTTAACTCATATTTCTTTCCTCTCGTTTCTACAGACGGATTGAAATTGTTAAAAAGTGATATTATATACTTCGAGTATATTACAGTGTAGTTTGTATCATGAGTGACAACAACAACAACAACAACAACTATTCCACAAACAGAAATAATCATAATGGTGGAAGAGGACGAGGAGGACCTCCACCACAACCTCCATCACAAGTTGGAGGAGGCAATCCGTATGTCATGCCTCCCAACGCCGGTCGTGGTAATATGGGAGCTTGGCAACCGACAGCTCCGACCTCTTTGCAAATGGCGGCAAACACAGCGCAAGGAGTACAACAACAGCCACCTCAACAACAACAACCAACGCCACAATACGCTCCTCAACAACAACAACAACAACAACAACAACAACCACAAGGATATCCTACTGGAATGAACCCATACGCTACCTACAATCCCTATGCTGCTGCCTCGTATGGAATGATGGGCAATCCTAATGTTCCTCATCAACGGGGTGGATGGACACCATCGTATCCTACAGGTGCCGGTGGAAATCCTTATGCCGCGACACAAGGAATGTATTACAATCCAGCTGCTGCTGGTGCTGGTGCTGCTGCCGCCGGTGGTCCAGGTGGTGTACGACCTGGTGCTGCTGGTGGAACGACCATCCCGGGACAACCTGGTGTCGCTTCTACGGTACAACCTCCAGCTCCTCGTGTTCGAAAGGCATTGGTCATTACGGTACGTATGATACCAACTGTTGAATAGAGGAAAGTCGTTGGACATTCTTTATGTTTTTCGTCGTTGTACTGATACAAAATACACAATACAATTTCAAATATACACTCACACACAAAAAAACACTTTCTTTTCCCTTCTTTTTTTTTAAAAAAACAGGACAAGTCTGGTAAGCCGATTGAATTGCCAAATTCGAAACCGGGTACGTCTGCCACTACAGCAGTAGCAGCCACTACAGCGACGACGACGACGACGTCACCACCAGCCGCCAAACCACCATCATCGGATGCGGGCGAAAAATTAAAACAAGCGGCGTTGGCCGCCATTCAGGCAAAGGACGAAAAGAAGAAACGAGAACAAGAAGAAAAGGATGAAGCTGCCGCCAAGAAACAACTTGAACAACAACAAAAGGAAGAGGAAGAAGAAAAAACAGCAGCAGCAGCTGCGGCAGCAGAAGCAGCAGCAAAGGCCAAACAAGAAAAAGAGGATGCAGATGCTAAAAAGGCAGCTGCCGCCGCTGCTGCTGCCGCGGCGAAACCAGCTCCAAAGTCCTCCTTGGCATCTCTCTTGTCAAAACAAGAAGAAAAGGAGGAAGATGACTTGTCCATGGCCATGGCGGCTACCTCCATTTCAGCAGAAACTACTGCTGCCACAACTGCACCGACGACGGTATCGGAAGAATCGGCTCCCGAACCAACTCCTGTGCTTACACCCACCAATGGCGGACCGAGACGATTCGTCTTTTCGAAAAATGAACTCTTGCGTTTGAAAGAATTACCCGTTTGTACACAACGTCCGGCCGATTTGCCAGAATTCGTCATTACTCGAGAACCATCCAAACGTCCCGGTGGCGATGACAGTCGCCGTGACCGTCGTGGATCGCAGCCACGAGGCGGTGGTGGCGGTGGCGGCGGCGGTGGTGACTGGCAACGTGGCGCGGCTCCTCCCAATCGCAACCGATCTCAACAACAATCGACGCAACGAGGTACCAACAATGAAGATGCTCCCTGGAGTCGTGGACAAGCACCTCCACCACGGGCTCCTGTATCCGGTGGACGAGGCGGTGGTGGACGTGGAGGTGGACGTGGTGGTCGTGGAGGCCAACAGCAACAACAGGGCCCCTTCTTTGATGGACCTGTCGCACCTCTCGTCAAATCGAAGGACGGATGGCGTCCACGAAAGGATAAATCGGAATTTGTCGTCGCGGAAAAGAAGGTCAAGGGTATCTTGAACAAAATGACCAAGGAGAAGTTTGATCGGTTGTCGGCACAGATGGCAGAAATTCCAATCACCTCCCATGGTATTTTGAAAATGCTCATTGAAAATGTAAGTTTTTACGGTCGACGACATTTTTCGAAAGAACATACCGGAAGAGGAAATAATTTATTCCGGAACCAACACTCACTCACACGAAATGATCCTCACACAAAATGATCCTCCTACCCTGTACCATACCAGGTCTATGAAAAGGCGATTGACGAACCAACCTTTGGTGACATGTACGGTGATTTGTGTGTCAAACTTTCTCAAAATGTCCAAAGTACGTCGTTCGTTAAGATTATCGAATCCGACGAGGAACCACCCACCGACGATGGTGAACCAGCCCCTCCCTCTACGAGTGGCGAGGCAGCAAGCTCCTATTCGGTCTATCGTTGGTCGAACGATGTCAACACAAGCGATTCGGAAATTCTTGGTCCATACTCATCGCCGGAGGAATGTCTGGAGACTGCACTGTCCTCCGAAGAACAACCACCACCCATCCAACGTGGCGATTTGGAACTGGAACTGGTCAAGTTACAAATCAAGAACGGTGTATTCATCAAAATCATGAAGAAAAAGACCAAGAAGGATGATGGCGAAGCCGAAGATGGACAGGTAGAGGAAGCGGAGGAGTATTACACGGTATTCTTCCCAGTAGCTGACCACGAAGAGTGTGGCCAACAACTCTCCAAGATCTTTTTGACCGACCGAGAGTGCATGTCGGACGCTAACAAGTCCAATTCATTCAAGCGATTGCTCTTGAACAAGTGCGAGGACGAATTCAACAAGCAGGATATTTACGTGGACTGGAAGAAGGAAAAGGCCGAATACGAACAGAAGAAGGGTACGATGAGTCCTTCGGAACAAGCCGAAACGGAAGAAGAACTCGACTTTCGCCGTATCAAAATCAAGAAGCAGATGCTTGGAAATATCAAGTTTATTGGTCAGCTTTACAAGAAGAATCTACTGAAAGAGAAGATTATGCGTTTCTGTATCGGTTCTTTGCTCAAGTTGGAAACCAAGGAACCTAGTGCCAAGCTTCCAAAGTACTTTGACACTGGTGACATGGATATGGACGAAGAAGATCACGAAGCCATTTGCAGTATGTTTACCACGATTGGAAAGACCATCGACCGCCCACCAGCTGCCGACTACATGAAGGTATGCTTTGACAAGATCAAGAGGATGAGTACGGACAAGTCGTTGCCGAGTCGATCTCGGTTCATGTACAAAGATCTTCTCGAGTTGCGCGAAAACAACTGGACGCCCCGTCGGGAAGAAGCCAAGGCCAAGACATTGGAGGAGATTCGTCAGGACTTTGAACGAGATGAGGCCCGCCAAGCGCAGCAATCGGCCCAGCTGAATCAAAGCTATCGCGGAGGTGGAGGCAGTTCGGGTGACTATCGCAACCAAAGTCGACAGCAGCAGAGTTACAACACCAGCGGCCGTCCTCGTCAACCTGGCCGTTCTTCTGTGCAGACGGACGACGATGGCTTTACGACGGTTGGTGGTGCCACTGGAGGACCTGTCAAGCCTCGTGGCGGTTTCTCGTTGTCACAAGCTGCCTCGTCGTCACCGTCCAAGATTCTTCAGAAACCCAAACAAGGATTTACTGCCCTGGCGGATGATGGTAAGGCGCGTCCTGCTCCGTTGGATAACGACAAGTTTGAGCGGCGTGTGAAGGTGATTTTATCCGAATACATGCAAGACCCAACCAATACCAAGGAACTATTCCTTGCCGTGGACGAATTGACTGGTACAGACAATTATGGCACCATGTTGGTAGCGAAATGTGCAGATAATATCATTGATTGCAAGGACAGTGAGCGCAAGGCTACCTACGAAATGTTGGGTATCCTCGTCGAACAGAAAAAGTTGACCCCAAATGATGTCAAGGCTGGATTGGTCGACATGATTGAATTTATCGACGCCTATGAATCCGATGCTCCTCGTGCCTTTGAGTATTTGGGCGACTTCCTTGCGACCATGATTCGGACCGGAGCCATCAACGTATCTTGGGTCGGAGAACAAGCCGAAAAATCCAAGGCGAGCAAGGATTCTAATCCAGAGAAGATCATCCGAGCCCTCATTAGCTCCATCAAGAATGACAAGCGAGGTGGTCCGGAAGCCGTAAAGGCAGCCTTTGGTCCGCATCAAAAGGCGATGGAGTCATTGTTGGGAAGCAGCACTTGGATCGAGATTAAAAAGCAAGTTTGAACAATGAATGGAAACGAAGACGCAGTGCATGCCGATCATGCCGATTACTTTTAGTTAGATACATTTATTTTGCTCACAATGGAAAGTGAAATGATCGGAGTAGATCCAAAATGAATGTAAGATGACCCGATAAGATCCGAAATAATTGTTACGTACATCCACAAACAAAATCTCGTATCTACTCCCCGCAGTATGTGCTTGGATTCGATTTCCTCTGCTACTCTCTCTCTCTCTCTCTCTCTCTCTACGATAGTTGAGTAGATACCAATTCACCTCACTGTATACGTATTGACTGTGAAGTATTATTGGAGTGCTACGAGTCGTAGGAGTAGATAGACGAGAGGCAACCTTCTTTGAGTCGTCCGTTCTTCTGTCCCGCAAATTATTTGAACTTCGAACACCAACCAACAGTTCTCATTTCATTGCAACCACCACCATTCACTACTACTGTCTCTACCGTGCATTCCAAAACACTCACCAGCTAAAAGATCTTCCAAAAAGAATCACAACGAAACTCTATCATACTTTACATCTTCTTCTACAATTCATTTCATTTTTATTTTTCATAGTTCCACTTTCCACTACCACAACCATGACATCATCTACATCTACATCAACCACTGACACAAGAAACACAACACCCTTCTTTGTCAAATTGGAAGCACGTTGCAAGGACATTCAATCATTATTATGTGTCGGTCTCGATCCTCATTTCACGGAACTTCAATTACCTGCAACCGCTACATTGGAACAACAATGTGATGCAGCCTTTTCCTTTTGCAAGACTATTATTGATGCGACTCAACAATATTCTGCATGTTACAAGCCCAACGCTGCCTTTTTTGAAGCCTTGGGCGATCACGGAATGATAACACTGAAACGAGTTTTACAAGAAATTCCGCCCGAAATTCCCGTCTTGTTGGATGTCAAACGAGGGGATATTGGAACCACGGCGGCCGCCTATGCTCAAGCAGCATTTCAGCACTTGCCAAATGTAGATGCTGTGACATTATCTCCACTTATGGGATGGGATTCCATTGCTCCCTTTGTGACAGGTAAGTTAACTGATTGTTTATATTGTTTTTCCTGTCATGCTGTTCATTACGGACATACATTATATACACATCAAAGCTAATACACACACGTCTACATTGTGTTCTTTTGTTTTTCTGTTCCTCTTTGTATAAAAGAACAATACAGTCACAAGGGTGCCTTTTTACTGTGCAAAACGTCCAATCCTGGATCCAACGATTTGTTGGCATTGAATTTGTCCACCAACGAAACCTTGTTTGAACGGATTGCCGCCTTGTCGCAACAATGGAGCGTTCAGCATGGTGCATCATTGGGATTGGTGGTCGGTGCGACCGATGCGTCCGCTTTGAAAAAGGCACGAACGGCTGCATCCAACGCATGGATATTGGCACCAGGAGTGGGTGCTCAAGGTGGAGATCTGGAGGCTGCACTGGAGGCTGGTTTGAATGCGGAGGGTAGTGGTATGTTGATTCCTGTCTCACGAGGAATCAGTCAAGCCGAACGTCCCGGAGTAGCCGCCAAGGAACTTGTTGACGCGATCAATGCCGTGCGGGACAAGATTGTGGCCGGTAACAACAACAACAACAACAACAACAACAACAACAAGACGTACGACGTTGACATGGCAGCAACATCCTCTACCACTTCGTCCTCCTCTTCATCATCATCTTCAATTCAACCGTACCAAATGGAATTTTTGGAATTCAGTTTGGAAGTGGGTGTGTTGAAATTTGGTTCGTTTACATTGAAAAGTGGACGAATATCGCCGTACTTTTTCAATGCGGGTTTGTTTGCTACGGGTGCGGCATTATTTCAACTTGGCAATGCCTATGCGGCTGCTATCATGGCGTCAACCGAACTGTAAGTGCTGTGAAGAAACACCCAACGAAAGAAACTATCGATGTTGTTGTTGTTGTTGTTGCTGCTGCTGCTACTACTACTACTGCACAGAGTGGATGCCTGTCTTTTATGTATTGGGAATGACGAACAATGTAGCTTGGTCCGTGTTATTGATCCGCCCCCGCGTGAGTGGCGATGAACTCAACTTTTTCATTTCTAAGCATTCGGACCCAATGGACAGATGGAAACCAAAAAGCATGCGCATGTCCTGTTTTTGTTGTTGTCGTCGTCGTGTCAGTCAGTCAATCAGTCAGATATTCAGTCAGTTTTGTCCAATACGTTTCATGTACAATCATACATTTCATACATCACCACCATCAAATTTCGGTTGGTGCGGTGCCAATGTCGTCAGTGACGAATTATTTTGGTCTTCTTTCACCTAATTGCTTCTTCCCTTATTTTGGGGGGAGAAGGAAATGCCGGTCAACACCCAAATTCGCTGATTCGATAGATTTCCGAGACGACATATGGCTTGCCGTTGTGATGGTGATTGGACAATGAGTGTGAAGAAGTGACTGAACTGAGGTTGACTGGACTGGACGCGACTGTGGTGTATTTTTGTATCATTCCATTGGAACCACAATTAAAAAATCTTACCAGCATCTCTTTCGTTTTTGTTTTTTCTTCTTTTGCACAGAGTCGATTCCAACAGCAGCAGTACTCCCAAATTTGACGTTCTGTTTGGCCCTGCCTACAAGGGTATACCATTGGGTGCCGTTGTGAGTGCCGCATTGTACAGTCAATTTGGTATCAACGTCGGATACGCGTATAACCGAAAGGAAGCAAAGGATCATGGGGAAGGTGGTACATTGGTGGGAGCGTCCTTAACCGGTCAACGTGTGTTGGTGGTCGACGATGTCATAACGGCCGGTACGGCCATTCGTGAATCGTACGATTTATTGCAAGGTGTCGGTGCGACGATGGTGGGCGTAGTGATCGCGTTGGACCGAGCCGAAAAACGATCGTTGGACGATCCAGTGTCGGCCGTACAGGCAGTACAACGGGATTTGGGTGTATCGGTCGTTTCGATTGTGAATTTGCCACAATTACAAACGTTTTTGGAACAATATCCACATCTTGTTTCCGGAAGCGATGAAACTACGTTGGAAAGTGTCAAGGACCATCGAGCCAAGTACGGTGTTTGAAGAATAAGAAGAGAAACAAACAATGATGATGCTCGAACGTGTGGTAGTATTTATTTTGTATGTATAAATATTGACTGTGAGTCTCTAAACTACAGCTATTATAGTGTATATTCGTAAATTATTAATGATATTTCATTACTGTCGTAGTTCCTGTGTTATTGTTACTATCATACGAGTCCTGCAGAAGAACGGAAGAAGGGACAGTATTTCGACTGTTTGACATGTTTTGTCTTTCTAGTAGAGCGAGACCCTTGGAAACCATGCAAGAGACACTACCTTGCCAGTAGGAGGTGCCTGTTCACTACCTAATAATTTTCTCCTTGAGAGCTGTAATCAACGATTTCACGCTTCTTGCTGTTTCATCTCTGCCAGCTGGTACATCAAACAATTGAATAAGCTCTTTGCACAATGGGCTCAACCAACCATTCGTGAGAGACCCAACTGGGGTTTGTCGTAGGAAAAGTCTCGTCTCCTTGCTGGCCGACAAAAGGAAAAGTCAAAACTTACAATTGTGAATTTCCTGTGTCATTCCGACTGCGTTACCGTGATGACGATTCTCCATGATGACAGCAACCGCCTTTTCCACACAGAGTCAATGATGTAAATTGAGGATGGAAAGCTTATTCTTCATCAAAACATTTCCTCACTGGTCATACTCTTGAATATGTCCTCGGATTTGGAATTTGGAGCCAACTGACTGGTGTGAGTATCGCAGTATCGCACCTCATCCATGGACTTCATTGTGGTGGGAGGCTGTGTAACCAATTTGTTGCGTATGTTTAGCTCATGCCCCATTCACTGTCAATTCAGAAGGGTCGTAAAACCACCGGATACCACGAATATGAACAGTCCAAAAAAATCGAATATCAACCGAATGATGGTGTGTGCGAAGAACGATTCCAAAATTTGTCCCCAAACTTCCAGCAGGCAACATGGCAAATATGCTTGTTGCAAGAAATTCCAAGGAAATTCTCCATTCCTTTCATATATTCACAGCAGCTGCATTTCATCTTGTTATGTTCATCAATGGACACGGTCCTTAGTACACGTTGAAAGACCGGCAGCAGACGCCCCAAACGTACGGAAATCCACCATTTTGGTGGAAAAATGCAACTCTCCGACGCAACAAGAATGGCCAAATCGGTTTGCTGCGATGTATAATGGACAGGGCCATGGCAGCAGAATAGATTTGCGATGTATAACGACAAGCAATGGTCGGTGGCAATGGCGGCCGAGTCGCAATGGAAATGGCAACGGAAATAGCAATACTAGTATATCATACCAGCTCTCTCTTTATAAATAATATATATATATATTATATGGCAAAATATGATGATGACTGTGAAACAGAATCGATTTGCGTGTATTTGACTGTGAATGTCGATTTGGAGAGTCGGCAGGGCAAGCCGGCAGCAGTTCGACTCGATTTTACTTTGTGCTACTCCGAGCACGGGTACGTAGCATACCTCCATTGTTTGACCGTTCCGTATGCATCAGGCGGCTATTTCCAATTCTACCCGATGTTGACTGGCCCACCCATAACTGTTAAGTAAATGTACATTGATTATCTTTCCACATTCATTCCCGAAGAAATCCAACCTTCATGTCCGTTATGACCTTCTTTATTCGCCACCGAAAATGTCCCATGATGTCTGCTACCGTATGTGTTTTCGTTACGATTGGTATGATACGTACGACCGTCCATGATTGGTACGTAGCCCTATGATAGTCTACCGGTACCGGTATGATACCTATTATCATACGACTTACAGTTAGTAATACAGTAGCCACTTCTTTCTGGCTCTCTCGACCGTGTGCAACAAGGTGTATTGGAAGATACTCGTACGACGTTTTTTTGGCACGGACAAGGATCGGATCTGATCGAGATATCGAGATCATCTCAGGGAATCATCTGTCTACCCAGTAGTGTATTACTTATACTACTGTCTCTTTTATCATCACGTCTACTACAACCGGTAGAATGATGCCATCGCTCCTCCAACGCGGTAACAAAGTTGTTGTGATGGCATCACAGCAGCAACAACAACAACAACAAATGCTGTTGTTGTCGTCCAGATGTCAAGGAGGAGGAGGAGGAAGAAGAAGAAGACTGTATCATTCTGCCGTCGCGACGGTAATACAGATACAACAACGTAGAATGATGGAACAGTGTTCCTCAAGGATGAGATTGTTCCACAGCACCACTACAACTACTACCCATTCATCATCATCATCATCATCAATATCATCCACGGATTCTTCTTCTTTGTTGCCACATCTTCGTGTTCAGGAAGAAGTTCAACAGGCATTGTCGGAAAAGAAACCGATCGTGGCATTGGAATCGACGATTGTGGCGCATGGGATGCCATATCCACAAAATTGGGAATTGGCTCAGGATGTGGAATCCATACTACGGAAGGAAGGTGTTACACCGGCAACGATTGCGATACAAAATGGAATTCCCTGTGTCGGATTGGACCCTAACGAATTGCACGATTTGGCATTGTCGGGAAAGGAAGGACGTGCCACGAAATGTTCCACAAGAGATTTACCATTGTATATGACACAACAACAACAACAACAACAACAACTGCAAGACGACCAATCAATTACCAACTCCAATATAACATATTGGGGTGCAACGACAGTAGCATCAACGATGCGATTGGCTCATCTTGCTGGCATTGTTACCTTTGTTACGGGCGGGATTGGTGGTGTTCATCGTCACGGTGAAGTTACCATGGATGTCAGTGCGGATTTGATGGAATTGTCACGTACACCCGTCATTGTCGTGAGTGCCGGTATCAAATCCATTTTGGACATTCCTCGAACCTTGGAAGTATTGGAAACGTACAGTGTCCCGACCATGTCATGGCAAACGAATGATTTTCCCGCCTTTTTCTCTCCCACATCCGGCGTGAAGAGTCCTGCACGAGTCGATACTCCACAACAAGTGGCACATGCCTTTTCTATTTCTCAACAACTCTTACGACTCTCTACTGGAATGTTAGTTGCAATACCCAATCCAGATCCTGCCAATGGACGGATCGTGGAAGATGCGATTCAACAGGCCGTACAAGAAGCCGACACTCAAAATATTCATGGGAATGATGTGACACCGTACATTTTGAGACGAGTGGCCGAAACGACACAAGGAATATCGTTGAAAAGTAACATGGCATTGGTCCGACACAACGCTGCCATCGGTGCAGCCATTGCCAAGGCCATTGCCCAACAATAACAGCAGCAGGACAGCGACAGCGACGTCAGTGAGCAATTCATCATCCAAAACGGTAGTGGTGGTGGTAGGAGTAGCAGTGAGGCCGACAGATAAACAGACAGATGAGTGAAAAAGTACCGGTAGGTGACAAGATTTCATATACTACTACTGTATAATACGTCGGACGTAGCATTACATATATATTCTATTCGAATGGCTTTGGATCATGTACATACAATGTTGAATATTCCAGTCAGAGGAAGAAGAAAAAAAAAATATCCATCGTCAAAACTTGCCGAGTGAATGACTTCAGGCGGTGAGGGATAATTGGTTGATGCTTTTGTTGTTGTTGTTGTTGTTGTTTATCGTTGGTAGCGGTGAGGAATCATTACAATATATGATAGGTCCGACTCGCCATTTCCTCTTTCACGAGGACGGACGGGATCCGTCCAGTGCTAGCGCTATGGAATAGCTACATCTCCATCAACAGTGTATTATTACTGTTATTATAATAATATTAATACTAAAATGGTATCTACTACTCTTTGTAGGTGTACCTACGGTAAACTACCGTATTACGGTACCAAACGACCGCAACGACGAGTAGTCTACGCTCTACTACTAGAGAATACGACTCTACTCTACCGTAGCTACCGGTAGCTAGCTAGAGTAGTAATTCCGTAAAATTTGTACTTCGAAGTAAAAGCTTTGTACGATTGTTTTGAGCAATAGTATTTGTTTGCCTAATAACAAGACGTTGTCGACGACAGTGAGAACGAAAGAGAGAAGTTCTGAAAACATCCACCATGAGTCTCATTTTTGGAATTGGATGCTTTACATCTCTCTTCTATATGCCATGAGCTTTATATTCTACGCATCTACCTAGAGTTGTGATGTGTGATGCGATCAAGTTGTCATCGCCTTTCTGCAATACTCTACCGTAGTGTAGTGCTGTAGTGTTTAGCATTACCACTACCAGTGTGTGCCTTGTCAGTGACCGGTCGATCATCCGACCGAATTTTACAATACTTTTATATTACGCAGTATTACACGTTCTACTCGAATAGGGTGTTACATTTTATGTTGCATAAAACTTTCATTTGTATATTGAGTTTTACGATACTCTCAAGGCATCCAACTTGGTGTCCAAGTCGTCTTCCTTGACAAACACCAATACATGTTTGCCACTTTCTTCTAAAGGATCGTTTCGTCGTCGTGGTCGTTCTTTCGATAGTGGTTGTTTCGACGATTGTCGTTGTTGTCGTTGTCCAAATTTGTTGTTGACACTGGAGTCTTCCATTCCTGTGGTAGTAGTTGTTGTCGTGTCGGGTACCACCAATATCAGTACCTTTTCGGTGATGAGTTGGATTTGTAAATCGATCCGTCGGATGTTGTCGGCCGTACCGGCCATGATTTCCTTTCCCGTTCCGTCCACCATGCTGTCCATGACAATTTGGACTAAACCGTCATTTTTGGAAGCATCGTCACTGATACGTCCCTGTAAGGTATTCTTGACATTGGGAAAGGGTCCCAACAATCGAATCACTTCGAGGAGTTCGATCCGATTGTTACCCTTGGCAATGAAAAACACTTCTTGCAATCTTGCCAATGGGACCTTGTGCAAGCCGGTACCGACATGACATATGGCATCATCACTACCGACCCATGCCAAACGAAAATTGGATGATCGAGAGGAACCAAACAATTGTTTGAACGACACTGTGGATGGTACCAACAAGAGTTCCTGAACGACGTTAAGAATATCGTCCAATTGACCCGATTGTTCCTCCAAAACTTGTTCCAATTTGGGTATCAAAATGTCCAATTGTGCATTGGCAGTTGCCAGTTGTTGTTGTCGCATCGATGGAGTGGTGGTAGTTGATTTCATTGTTCCTCCTTTTCCTTTTTGTCGTCCTCCTTTCTTGGATGTGGAATCATCAATGCTTCTTGTTGCTGTTGACATGTCTGAATCGTCAACGACGACAGATTCGACAAACTCTTGAAATGAAACGACCGTCGAGTCATCCTCATCGTCATTATCATCTTTTCCACTGTTGACGACCGTAGAATCCATCTGTTGTTGTTGTTGCTTCTGCTGCTGGGAGGCCATCCATTTGGCCAAATCGGGGGATATGGCTGCCGACGAAGCTGAAGAAGAAGAAGTAGCATTGGATTTTGTCGTCTTTTTGATACTACTACTGTTCCTCCGTTTGTTGTTATTGGTTGTGGTGGTAATCATGCCATCTTCCATGGCAATTTCTTTGCCCAATTGTCCTCGTTTCATTTTCTTTCCTGCAAATAAGACTGTTGACGGTTTTGTTTTTGTTGTTGTTGATGATGATGATGTTGACGACTGGGCTGTTCGTAAAAACGGATGATTGTACGGAACAGGAATCATAAGGGCATGACTGACAGTGGTACTTAATAATAACAACAATGACCACCCCATCGACAAGAAAAACAACCGGAATCGGTTGGAGGATGATACTGGAAACAGATACCCCATGATTGTTGATCTTGTCGTGTCGTTAATAGGGTTGAGATGATACGGTAATACTGAAAATAACAAGAATCGAGCCTTTTATTGTTCGTGTATCCAAAGGAACAAAGTCCACAGAAATATCAAATTCACTTCTGGTAGATTTTCAACAATGAATCAAAACACAGAAAACTTCATGAACATGTGCAGATAACAATGTTGTGTCCAGGATGTGACGAAGATGAACCTGTGAATGAAGGAAGAGAGGATGAATGATGTAAAACGTGTGATGGTGAATGTTGTTGACAAAAGAAGTGGTGGGAGATGATGACTGTGAATGATGTTGATGATGCGATCCTATGACGTCATTGGTTGACGCAACTGGTACGATAGTACTGGTAGTGAAGGGATACTGCCAACGTTCGGTATCTACCATACAGGTATCATACCTCTCTACCGGTAGTAGGTATCGGTGTACCATACGTTTTAGTAGAGATGGTACGATATTTTCGTGAAGTCTACAACATGGTACCGGTAATTCACGTCGTACCGGCAACAACATGCAGCTGTTCTCGTAGAAATTACAGGTACCGTAAGTCGTATATCATACCTGTACGTCGTAAACTGTAAAGAAAATAGAGTACCTGGTACTACTCTACGGTAGAGAGGTATCTTACGGTACCGGTACTTCCGGTACCCTACTACCGAACGACGACGTTGACTAGAAATTCCGTTGTAGAACTGCAAGGACTCACTGTCAACAAGGTTCCGGGGAACGTGCAGTAGTCTACCCAGTAGTAGTTCTGCATCCTGTATCGATTCTTCTACTACTTTCCAAAGGACGAGTTATGAATGTTATAACGCCACAATGCAGCTGTTCTCGTAGAAATTACAGGTACCGTAAGTCGTATATCATACCTGTACGTCGTAAACTGTAAAGAAAATAGAGTACCTGGTACTACTCTACGGTAGAGAGGTACGGTATCTTACGGTACCGGTACTTCCGGTACCCTACTACCGAACATCCTGTATCGATTCTTCTACTACTTTCCAAAGGACGAGTTATGAATGTTATAACGCCACAATGCTGTTACTGAGCATCCTGCGTTTGTTGCCGTTACAATGATGACTAACAGAACGACTCTTGGCAGATGCGACACCAGCGGACAATACTGCGAATTCAACGACAACCAGACGGTAAAGAATGGTCATCATGATACTATCAAGGAGCAACTTCCAGCGTTGTTCACAGGCTATGGATATCGTTCTCCTAGGAAGGATGTTTTTTCCATTTTTGTGTTGGAATCGATAGCCTACTTGCTGTTGTTGATAATTTTGGTGACCTACGGCCTCGGTGGCGTCAACGATGTTATCTGGTATTTTGTCATGTTGTTGCTGTTTACAACAATACATGGATATTGCTTGTTCCTAAAAAGTGAAAGGTCGAACCGACTGTTAGGATTTGTCATGACACAAGTGCTGGCTACTATCATGTTCTCGGAGGACCGACCGCCACTCATGTTTACTAGATTGTTAATCGCCACGTGGACCTTGCAAACAGCGGCACTCTATCTTGATTGGAACGTCTATTTCTCGATTCGGGATGAATTGAAAGCAATGGAAGCGAAACTACGTCAACTTGATGTGGTTGTTCCTTCCGAGGAATACACTGAATCGATGAAAAGGGAACAAGAAGAACAACAAATGGAACAAATGAAGTGGTTGGAGCGCGAGAGGAGAGGATTGTCCCGGCATATGCTGTCCTTGATCGGCAGTTTCGCAATATCTCTTGGTGCCGTGATTGTTGTTGTTACCAAATAAAATCGATTCGTTGCTGCTACGCGTATTTTCACTCGGGGGCCTGAGGAATAAAGAATCCTCCATGGTTGGTTGATCTATCTGAAGAAAGATACCGTTGGTTTTCCTGAGATTCATGATGGTCATACTTGCCAAGTATGTATTCCTTGACGGCCGATCACAGGAATGCCCAGGGAATGATATTGACCCAATACAACCAAACTCTGTGGGGTGAGACTTGTTTGAGCATGAGAACGATGATCAGATTTACAAACTACGCTGAGAGACGTGCACCATTGTCTCGTTTTTTTATGCCGCCCCAAAAGAACGATCACAGAATGAATTTCGTTGAAACGTAAGCAGGCCAGTTGGTGATTGACATGAAATCGACGTATCATAGCCTCTATAAGGGAGAATAGTATCTAAGCGAGGATTACCTACTACGAGGGTAGATGTTACGATTCATACGAAACTTACTGTTAATAAGCAGGCCAGTTGGTGATTGAAATCGACGTCGCGTCCATACAGGGGAGAATAGTATCCAAGCGACGAATACCTACTACGAGTAGATGTCTGGATTCATACTTTACAGTTAGATTCGGAATTTGGAATGCGAGTATTATAGTTTAATCATTCACAAGGGCTGTGAAGAAATTACGTTTTGAGGATCATTGATGGATTTTCTTTTGTTGCAAGGTACCTCGCTGACATCGAGTCCAATGAGAGCAACAACAATATCTTGGATTTTTCTTTCAGGGGCGAGGATTGTAAAACTCATGAAGAAGTTATGGTATAGGAACAATTATACTGTCCTAATACAGACTTGCTTAACATACGGATAAAAAGATCAAAGTATGACTAAATTCCAAATAGATGATCCCAAGCGATTATCCATTGTTCAAATCCAGGCAGCTAGACAAACCAACCAATAACAATACCAAAGAGCAGAGAGAACATCGTGCTGAAACTTAACCCAACAACTTGCGACCATGTTTGGCAAAACTTGGCATACCGCCAACAACATGCTGCATGGAAAGTGGAGCTGTTCGACTGTTGCCAAGACAAGGGTTAGGGTCACGCCACCTTAGTAGGCAGCACCTTAGTAGGCGTTGACGTATTCAAAGACCTTCAGAAACTTCTATAGACCGTTTCGCAACCGATGCCTCTTCATGGCTGTGGAATTCACGAGTGTTTCCAACGAAAGCTTGAAACTATGATACCTTGGTCCCGTCATTCATTGTCACATCACTCCACAAGAACGGACAGTCTACAGAGTGGATTTTGTTTACATCAGCACAATGGTCCTTCCCCACAGATCCCCAACTCCAACTTTGGAGACAACCACCACCACAGTGAGAACATCCTCCACATCAAACAACCCGACCACCACAGAAGCTCGACCTCACTGTCAATAAAACCGACAGACATACACACACACACAAACGCATAAATAAGCACGTTCTCATCTCACATGCCTTCCTCTCCAACCAGATGAACTTTTCCTCCTCAGGTAGGAGGAGTCAACTTCTTAAATACGGAACTACTGGTAGTTAGTAGTTGGTATAGCCATGAAATAGATTTTAATATATGTGTTTACATTACACGTCGTGATGGTCGCTGGGGTATCAGTTCCTCAGTCTACATTGGTGTTATCCGAAACGAGCGACCATGGAGTGAACTTGTTTACATATTGGTCGCGGTTGAATTTCCTACACTAGACAAACGAAAGTGTGAACATAGTTTTACACTATGGTTCAGCCAAAAAATTCATTGGTGTCGGTTAGCAAAGTCATCCAAAAAGAGCGAACATAGCGAGAGAATTTGTTTACATAATGGTCGCGTTTAAATTTCCCTGCCAAGACAATGAAAGAATGAGTTTTTTGTTTGCGGGACGGTTCAGCCAAAAACCACGAGGGTAACGTTTTTCACAGTCAGTGTCATCCGAAAGAAGGACGAGAGATTATTTTTTCTATACAAACCTCGACAATAACGTTACAGATTGCATAATCTCTGTATCCATTCGAGAAAGTATTGATCCAAATTTGCCAAAAGAAGGTGCAGCTCGACATCAGATAACGATTCGATCCACAGGGTTGGGGAATTCATCCCTAAAGCGTGTAAAAGTACCGTGACGGGGTGGGAATAACTTTTTTAACTGTAAGTATTCTTTCTATGCAAGCCTCGACAATAACGTTACAGATTGTATAATTATATAATCTGTATCCATTCAAGAAAGGATTGATCCAAATTTGCCAATCGAAGCTCTAGATCGACATCAGATAACGATTCTATCCACAATGGCTGGGGAATTCATCCCTCTATAACGCGTGTAAAAATACCGTGACGGGGTGGGAACTCACTTCGTCACGATTTTTGGTATGGTACAAGCCTCGATAATAACGTTACCGATTTTTATAATCTGTGTATCCATTCCATAGTAGAGATTTGATCTATCTTATTTTGTCCAAGAACGGTGCACCAGATCGACGTCAGATGTCGACTCGATCCGCAGGGCTGGGTAATTCATTCCCAAAACGCGTGTAAAAATACCTTACTGTACTACGGTACTCTACTACCTACCTAGTAGAGTAACTTAACTACCTACCGGTAGTTTCCTTTCCGATGTGATTCTCGAACTCCGAACACGATCACCATCATGTTGCAAAACAACAACAACAACAACAACAACCACTTCACTACTTTGGCACTACTGCTACTTCTATCGTACTACGTTGGTACTGTTACTTCTATGCCATTCTTGTTATCCCCAACGAACGCTATAGCAGTGATACTCACAGCACTAGCAGTAGTAGTATCAGCAGTAGTATCAGTATTAGTAGTCGAAGCTTCCAACAACAACAACAACAACAACAACAATGATGATGACTGTTCTACTACCGATGTTCCTATTCTTGACGACGAAGAACTCCAAAACGAAATCCGACGACTGATACAACGTGGTGATGGAACGACGGCTCGATGGAAGGCGTTACAAGCGTTGTTACTGTTTCATGACAGTACCCATTTTTCATCGTCATCGTCATCATCATCTAATAGCATTGTTCGAAAGGAACTGTCAATGACGTATACAAGTGCCTTTGACGAGTACTGTAATACTACTACTAATGACAACAATCATTATTGTCGGAAGGGTTTATCATCATCATCAATACCTTCTTTCAATACTGCTACTACTGCTACTACTACATTGAAACGTAATGTTGCCAAGAAAGATCCAACAGGTTGTGTACGACAACCGCAACATTTTTCCACGGACAAAACGGCGTACAACTTTGATCCGAACAGTCTATGGGATGATCGTTGTTCTTTGTTGCCACGAACCGCCAAACTCAACAAGCTTGAAAAAGGAGAAAAACAATCCATCGTGGAAATCTTCGATTCACTGTCGGTCGTCTCCGCTACAACAACAACTACACAGTCTTTCAATGATACTGATACTACTAATCTGCTGCATGATGATGATGGTGCTTGTGGTGGTTGTTACTGCTCCTGTGAGTTTGGTCCCCATTCTTCATGGACGTATTTACGACTTCCGGCATTGTACGAACCGGCCATTATACTTCGTATTCCCTTTCACGATGAAGATGACATTAATGATGACGACAATGATCATCACGATTATCATCACAGCTTATCCACACAGTGTTCCAATCCCACAGCATCATCATCATTAGCATCGTCGTCAAGATCTAGTACCATGACTCTGGAATTGGAACAAGAAGGATATTTGCGATTGTTTGACGTGGCGGGTATTTTATGGCCCAGCGGATATTTGCTCAGTCTATGCATGGGAAATCTATTGCAGTGCATGCCGGAACTACGTCCGTTGTTGCTCCAAAAAAACAAGTACAGAAACAACGACGACAACGACGATAGGTCACAACGACGACCACCGTTGGCATTGGAACTAGGAACGGGTATCGGTGCACCGAGTATAGCATTGGCCAAGAGTCTGCAACGGCTCTTGCCTCAACAACAATTTCAAAACCGTAGTTGTTCCGACGGCTGTCGTCGTGGCACAACAACAGCGACGTCCACACAACCATCGATACAACCGGAAACGTTGGTGGTGGCCACGGACGTTGCACCACATGCTTTGGCGTTGACCATGGACAACGCGTATTTCAATCGTGCGACGCCAACTTTGACGGTACAATGGATGGATCATTTCAACATGTCTTCCGTAAAGGCAATCCGACGACATTATTTCGGTGATCCCAACGAGAATAATGAAAATAATGATGATGGTGGTGGTGGTGGTGGATTCGAGTTGATCATCGGAAGTTCCTTACAGGATTTGTTTCAAGACACGAACAACTCGACGAGTGCCTTGTGGACTGTCATTGATGCGTTATTGGTCGATGACGGTGATGATGATGACGATGATGATAGTTCCCAACCACGACATGGCACGGTCGTTTTGGTACATACCACTGCTACTACATCGGAATCACAACAACAACAACTTCAACAGCCGGACCGGTTGTTTCGGTTGGTACGTCGTATCTCGGGATCCCATCCCATGTTCGGACGTATGACATCACGGTGGAGTGACGACGATTCCGACTTTGAACTATGTATCTATCAACGAACGAACGAGAAAGAAAAGTGACAATCATAAAGCGCACATCATACTCGGAGTAGTTGAACAGAGATACGACTCATGGTAGTCACTTCACTACCTACCGGTAGATAGATAGAGTAGATACGATATCTACGATACTTACGATAGTACCTAGAGGTAGAGACGTTGCGGCCGAACACCATTATTTTGTACTCCGAGTATGATAGTAGTTATGAAATACGGGACTTTTTAACGGAGGCTATTTGTGGTGGGGGTTTGGGGGGGAGGCAGATGATGCGATAGGCTAAAATCGCCTTTTCCCCTTATTATTATGATGACTCAGCAAGCCTGGGTTTGGCTTACATCCTCCCTTGACAGTCGTCCTCCCGTTGTTTCACAACACGAAACACGTTTATCCATATTATATATATTTCCCTTTCTTCACATCAACTACTACTACTGATCGTGCTGCACCAACAGCAGCAATAACAACAACAACAACAACAACCGTGCTGCTCACTATCAACAACAACAATACCGTACGTATACCCGAATACAATCTGCCCAATCTTGCCACCACCATGGTTTGGAATACCTTGAAGAATGCGATTGGACTTGGCGGGGAACCAACGTTGGACGATGACGATGGTCAACCCACTCGGTTGCCACAATACTTTCCTGTCGAACCGAAGGGATGCGAAAAACATTCGCAGAATCTGTTTCAATGTCTCGCCAACGAGGCAACGGCCAAGGCACGAGACATGGAACGCGTGGGATACCACCGACCGTACTTTCACGACGTGACACCCGTACCGACCGATCCCAAAGCCGCCGAAGCGGTAGCGGCCGATCCGACCAATCCGGACTATCCCAAACCAAACGACAATCCGCTCGATGAATGTAAGAAACTCATTGCGTATTACAAACACTGTTGTGATCGAAAACTCAAACTGAAGAAGAATTGGATCCTAACCGAATCGGTACGAGTACAAGAGGAATACAGATACCAAGGACCCGAAAAAGACAATGTAACAGCAGCAACAGCAGCAACGACAGCGAGTAACAAGTAGTACCAAAAAAAAACAGGACAAACCAGTCGGGACAGACAGCAATTGTCAAAGGTGTCAGAGTCCGTAAAACATAGCAGCAATCATTTTTTTTAAATATATACACTTTGTACTTTTTTGTTTGTTTGTGCCGATCTGGCGGATGGAACAAGGAAGAAAAAGTCAACGGCATTTCGGAGTGTATCTGGTCGGTAGAGCTCTTGTTATTTCTTCTTCTTCTTCTTTTGTGGAACATCAATCCTTGATGCAATAGAGCTCTCAAAGCCATAGCTGCTCGTTCCCTCCGAAAGTCGTCGAGTTCGTGTCCGTTATCAGCTTCTTCCTCATTCAAAGTCATTGACAACAACAAAACTCACCCACAACCTTCTTCCCATCATTCTTCTATAGTCATTGTTACCATCGGTACTATCATTCAACGTCACAATGTCATGCACGCTGGTTGATTGTCGATAATATGGTTTACCTGATTCTGCTCATCTCAACTTGGTTTTGTTTCTGCTCTTTTTTGTCTTCAGTCTAGTAGCTTGGTTTTTATATACATGGTATGTACTTCTTTTTTTTTCTGTCTTTCTGTCTTTTGTTTGTATGTACACGAATTTCTTCCCTCGTTCCAATGTTTTCTCATATGGCAACTTGAAGGGAAAAAAATAACGAGGCTGGTTTACCCAATCCTGCCGGGGAAAAAACAAATGCTCGTTTGGATTTATATACAGAGGCTATCCAAGAAAACGTTGTGCGAGAGTCAACCAACACAATGGACATCCATGAGATAGGAAACGAAAAAAAAAGTATTGTATCGTACAGGAAAATTCCAATCGTACCTTTCCAATGCCCCGATCCGAAAAATTTACAGGAGAGATATTGTAGTGGTAGCATGAGTCGTTCCCTTTCTTCATTCTATCACATGACTGCCACCCCATTGTCCACGTACCATTTTTTGCTGGTTACTATAATACTAGTCATCGTAATACTCTTCAAAGCATTGATCTTGACAGTAGCCACATTCACTTTCTCCACAAAATTTACATAAGGTTATCTCCGAACACCTGATAGTGTTCCAAAAAAGTAGATTGCAAGAAGGGATGTGAACACGTTGTATGTTGGTACGATTTTTTTTTTGGGCTTCGAGTCACTTACGCTGCGCAGTAGGCATCTTCACATGTTCGACATTTGTTCAGGCATCCACGACACCGGTGTCGCGGATGCATCGTTGCGTCTGGATTAGCGGTCGCCGATGTGTCCTCGCCTACTGGTTGAGGGATAACACCATCTTGCTCCGAGGTCTTTGGAGAAAGCTGCGGGTCTGGTGGTGGCGACGGCTGCTTTTGGTGGGAGATGGAGTCTTGCAAATGCTGTAACAACATAGTATATGGGCCAACACTCTCTAGTTGTTGAAAATCATCGGCACAAACGATATTAACACACATTTGCCCATCAAAGGCGCAGTGGCCTTCTTCGCATGCAGTAATGCCGCAACCGACACATCGTTCGGTACATTCAGGGCCTGGTGGTGATGTTAGGTGTGGCAAAATGAAAACATGAAAGGAATCGTTCAGAAGAATGATGAAGTGACACTTCAAGCGACTACCGCAGATTCCTTACACGTTCGTTGACCCTTGCAGCAATAGCATCCTCCGACTTTTAGAGGCATTGTCGTTTCGTCATCATCACCATTGTTTTCGTCAGTGATGTCCATTTGCGTGGAAGAGCTGCCGGTAGTGGAGGTCAACGCCAACACGACCGAAAATATTGGTCGTTGGCAATACTCGCATGCCCAACCTGAACGAAGAAAGCAAACAAAAAATGATGGAATCGTCAGGGTTGGTAGCGAGGCAACAGCATATCTCTTCCCCTAAACTTGCAACAGGTGCACACCTTGCCATTCATTTTGTATCTTTTGTTGCAATATTTGACACGTGTTGCTGAGATACAAGACGTCCATGGAAGAACAAAAGTTTGCAATCTTTTCCAAAATCAAAACTGGTAAGTTCCCATCTTGAATCATGGACACAAAGGGTGAATCATCCTGTCGAAGCCGCGACGTTGGTTGATTCTGTTGCTCTGACGAAGATGTTTGGCTGGTATCACTTCCACCGCCAAGGTTGCTTCGACTGTCACTGGTGCTGCTACTACTCCCTCCTTCACGACGTAAATGCTGTTCCATCAAACTCGAGGTGAGCGTCTCGTCACTGCTCGTATCAATGTTCATATTTACGTAGTGGCTTTTGTTGACGGCATGGTGTGTTTGTTCTGTTGCTGGATGTTATATGATTAGTTTGGGTTGACGGTATCGCGTCGTCGTGGTATTTTGGAAGATTGGTTTTTCCATTTTTTTCCAGAAAGAGATATTGGGCCCGTGTGATGCTTGCTTGGAGGGTGTTGTGAGAGATAGTGAGAGAAATGATGATGATGATGTCTTTTTTGACGCGATCCGTCTTCGTTTGTTACTTATTGGTTTTGATCTACCTGTTAGAACTGTCTACAAGGTCTCTAATTAATTTATCCAGACGGGCAGCAGCTGCTTTATCGAAATTCTAAATAATTGAACGCTGCTGCTCGACGTAGACATTCTCACAATGACGTACCAAAGCGTCAATTGTAGGGAATCACTTTCTCACCAACAAAAATGATCGCTGTAGCAAAATCCACCTCGTCGTAGTGGTACGGTAGGTACTCTCTATAGTACCGTAGGTAGAGTAGTACAGGAACTCTCTCTAACGGTAGTACCGTAGGTAGAGTAGTACCGGTAGACTGTCGTATCATACATGGTAGTAGTATGTGAATCGAAGTGCTGGTGTGCGCAAGCAACGGTCGTGTTCCACTGCTGCTCCTGTATCCCTCTTCTGATGCAACAGAGACAACATATTACCTATGTTTCTACGTAGAAGTATTTTCTATGAATCCACTATTGAGACGACTTCAGTGCGAAGCGATCTCAAATGCATTGGTAACTGAAAGTATTATACTGTTAAAAATTTGTAATCTGTATGAAAACGTAATAGGACACTGCTCTTACTTGTACCGTTGTATCTACTTGTTCAAGCCCATCCAATCCCTTGTTGGATGCCACTTGTTTCCGAGAAAAGTACTGCAGTGTCTTCCGATAGTCTTCCGATAGACGGAAACGAAACAGTCCGACCGAGGTATGAAAAATTGAAAAAGCAAAATAACCACAAGAGAAGTATCCCCAGGAAAACCCCGTTTGTTTGAAACCCCGTCTTAAAGAGAGCCATGGTCAAGCTACCCGTCACATAATGATGTCATATTACTTTTGTTTCAAGGCAACGGCCAAAGCAATTGCTTCCGAAAGCAGACTGCTTTGTCCGGCGACTGCATCGGAAAGACATGAAGATGATTGCATTCGGTCTAGCAACGCTTGCTCTCGTATCCGACGCATCAAAAGATCATGTTGAGTCTCATTCGCTACTGAAGCAGTCGTTGCAGCGTTGTTCGATGGTGGCTCGTTTTGCTGCGATGCTGCCAGTAAGAGCGACAGTGGGACATCATTTTTATGGGACTGTTGCTGCCGTAGAAGGTCATCAAGCAAGGTATTGGTGGACAACATAGACGCCAAATCTTGAAAAGAAGAGGAGGCGGCTGTTACCGGAACTTGCAGCCCCAAGACAGTTGGAGTAGAAGAAGCTGACAAAGATGGGGATGCGATACTCCCGCTTGAAAGGGACCTCAGCATTGCCAACGAATCATTCGTCATGCTAGACAATGAAGAAAGCAAAGGATTTGTCAGTCTTGAAAGTACATCACAACCAGTGTGCTTCATGATGTGCTGTGACAACAACTCCGAATGGAACTGCTTCGGAGATTCTGCCGCTACCGCTGCTTGCATTTGTATCGTCTTCAGTACAGAAGATGCATCGAAGATGGCACGGCAATTGTCCTTCCATATTGACGAGCCGGCGTCGACACCAGAACTGCTTCGCACTTGTGCAATGTGACCCCTGGAAGCTACCAGCTCTTTTGCTCCCCTGGCCGACCTTTCTAGCTCTGAATGCAAGACTCGTTTCTGATGACGAAAGGATTGTTTGGTTTTTTCCAAGGCCACTTGTCTTGGCACAATCACATACCAATTGGAAGACGATACCATCTTTTCGTCGACAGTAGACATGGCTTGATTCGCCTTCTCTCCCAAATAGGCAACAATCTCTACCTTGGAAGCCTTGCGAACAAACTGTCCACCACGTTCGTGGACAATCGACAAGACAGTGGCTGCCATAGAACTTTTGGTAGTGTTCGAAAAATTTCTTTTGATACCAGATGGTGCCAAGGACTGACGAAGAACTTGCTTCACAATAGCACGAAATCGAACATTTCCATCGTGGTCGTTAGATCCTGTTCCTCTTCCCAATAGAACATCGTCTATCGAGAGGCCTTCCTTGAGCATCATCCTTGTGATGTAAGGTAATGGTTCGTTGGTGAAGGGAACAATAAAAACCTAAAGTACAGGACAAATCCTCTACGAAACGTTTGGCTTTCTTTGCAGGAATTTGTGCCACGAATAAGAAACTTTTATCTGCTAATGCAAGGGTTCTATGCCCGCAAAAAAGTCAACAACGACGATCGCAAACAAGAGAGTCCAATGTAAATAAAAACTACTACTACAACCGTAGCAGTAGGATACACGTACGACTAGGTGGTAGAAGAGTAGTTAATCCCTTTATTGCCCTCCCGCATTTGGGGTTGTTGTCGATAGAAAACCCATTCACCATGCAGATGCATTCCTTGTTTTATTAGTTTATTTATTACAATCGATCCTTGAAACATTCGGATCAAAAATGGGAAGGCACTTCGAAGGTGTTCGTTCCTTGGAAGAACCTATTGCATTTCTCTTCCGCAAAAAGGCTCTCATTCTTCCACGAACTGAGAAAGAAGTTCAATCCTACCGGTGGTTCCTTGTTCGGTTTTTGTACTACAACTACACAAGTCTATCATCAAACGCCAACGTCACCTGGCCTTGAAACACTGTGAACAGAACTCTCTTTACATCGACACTCAGACTGACGTGGTAATCATCCCCATACGATTTCAGTGAGTCATTCGAATGCGTCATAATGATTGCTTTCTATAACAACTGACTTGAACTGTTTGCCCAAGATTATTATGTATTCTGGCTGCTCTCGTGAGAAAAAGGATAATCAACTGTTTGATTCCGAGGAGTAATTTTGTCCTTCATCATATGGCGAAGCGTTGGAATGGAGAACAGATGCCCAAGATTCTTTTTGAGAGACAAGATGGCGTTTGCGAAGAATTCTACCCAGGCAGAGTGTATCCAGTCCAATCCAACCGCGTCCTTGATAATAACACGCAGAGATTGCGTAAGTTCTTTCTTTTTTCAATCAATGTTACCGGAGACAAAATATATTTAACTTTCATTTTTGAGTATTATTGATGGTAGTTTTTTTATACACGGAAAGAGAAAAAGAATTGATTCGCTTTAATTCTTCTTCTTTCTTTGTGTGTTTGTTTGCGAGTAATCATACACGTTCTTTCCTTTGTTGGAGGGAACCGATGGTTAACTGTAAGCATCAAAATTGAAGATAGTTATCTTCTCATCTCATTGGACAGGATGCATGTAACTTTGAACAATGATAATACGTGGTATTATATTATATTGTCGAGATTACAGTACCGCAACGCTTTTAGGTATATTAGAAACGTGATCTTTCTTCACACTGGGTATGGAAGCCTACATGACATCAAGATCAAAGTCAGCGAGCATGCCATGTTTTTGTCCAGTAGATGGGACAGCTGTTACATGGAATGTGAGTTTGGAATACTGGATGACACGGTCTCGAAGCTCGAATGAAAGAGCCAACGATTCGAGAAGGGAAAAAGCCCGGAGAGGGATATGGGCGGGGGAGCATGTAGGAGCTTCATCTCATTAAAGCCTGAATTCTTTTTTTTTTCGCACTCAAACATTAATATTTTTAAACACCACCACTGAAGTCATTCTTGCATCGCACCCAAAGCCATGGTGTGCCCTGAAGTTTTGCACCATACTCGTCTCCATTCGATTCATGCAGGGTCGGGGTCTGGTGGATATGTCCTGCTACTAGGAAGAGGCAGGCTGCCGAGGCAACAAATCAGAAGAAGCGCGGATAGATGTTAGCTTCTGCGATGTGCGGTAGTACGGAGTCGTTTGTAAATGGGCTACCAACAGCTCATACGTTTGAACACACACAAACTCGAACGGCGAACATCAACATTTACAGTTAATGATATTTGCAAAATGTATAGTTTAACACGTAATAGGACGCTCTTAGTTAGTATCTGCTTGTTTAAGCCCATCCAATCCATTGTTGGATGCCTCTGTTTCTGAGCAAAGTAATGGAATGTCTTCAAATAGAGGGAAGCGATCGTCTGTTTTTATAAGGAAACAGTCCGAGCGAGGTACCAAAATTAAAAAATAAACAAGAGCCGTATCCATCACAAAACCCCGTTTGTTTGGTACTGCCTCCAACGCCATTGCCAAGCTAATGGTGTCCTTATTGCTTTTGTTGTACTGCAACGGCCAAGGCAATCGCTTCCGAAAGCAATTTGTTGTGACCAGCGGCTGCATCGGAGAGGCACGAAGGTGAATGCATTCTGTCTAGCAACGCTTGCTGCCCTACCCGACGCATCCAAAGATCATGTTGAAACTCATTTCCTACTGCAGCAGAATGAAGGACTGTTGACGTTGCAGCGTTGTTCGATGGTGGCACCTTCTGCTGTGGTGCTGCCAGTAAGAGCGACAGTGCGACATGATCTTTCTGGGACTGTTGCTGCCAGAGAAGGTCATCAAGCAAAGAATTGGTGGACAGTTTGGAAGCCAAATCTTGCAAAGTAGAGGAGACAGCTGAAACTGGAGCATTCAGCCCCAAGACTGTGGGATTGGAAGAAACTGAAGAAGAGGATGCGGTACTCCCGCTTAAAAGGGACTTCAACAGTGCCAATGAACCGTCCGTTCTGGTGGTGGATAGTGAAGGCAGAAAATGATTTGCCAGTCTTGAATCGAGGGCACAACCAGTATGTTTCATCAGATCTTGCGACGACAATGCCGATTGGAACTGCTGCTGCTTAGTTTCTGCTGCTGCTGCTGCTTGTAGTTGAACCATCTTTAGAACAGAAGATGCATCGAGATTGAAAGGACAACTGTCATTCCATGTAGAAGAGCCGGCGTTGTCGACGACAGAACTGCTTCGCACTTGGGCAATGTGGCCCCTGGAAGCTACCAGCTCTTTTGCTACGATGGAAGACCGTTCTTGCTCGGAATGCAAGACTCGTTTCTGATGACGAAAGGATTGCTTGGCCTTTTCCAAGGCAACTTGTCTTGGTACAACCACATACCAATTGGAAGACGACACCATCTTTTCGTCTGCATAAGACACAGCAGAATTTGCCTTCTCCCCCAAAAAGGCGAGAATCTCTACCTTGGAGGCCTTGCGAACGAACTGTCCACCACGGTCGTGGACAATCGATAAGACGGTAGCAGCCATTGAGCTTTTGGTACCACTCGGTATGTTAGAAGGATTTTGCTTGATGGCAGATGCCAAAGACTGACGAAGAACTTGCTTCACAATGGCACGAAAACGAATATTCCCATCGTGTTCGTTGGACCCTGTTCCTCTGCCCAACAAAACATCGTCGACCGAGAGACCTTCCTTGAGGATCATCTTGTTATAAAAAAATACACTATGATCTTGGTTCTTTGGTGACAGATTCCTTTCGTTCTCTTTTCGAAGCAAACTCGCAATTTGCTTCTGCTGCCGTTGTTGATTAGGTGATAATACACACTATGTACAGAACAAATCCGTAACGAAACGTTTTGCTTTCTTTGTTTGTGAGAGAAGAAATTTTTCGTTGCGGAGATGTGCCACTATCAAAAAGACTTTTTATCGGCTAATGCAAGTGTTTTATGCCCGGAAACGTCAACAAAGATAGCAGGCAAGAAAACAAAATGCAAGTAGACGAACTTAGGTAGATGGCTACCGGTAGATTGCTACAGTTACTTCAGAAAAGATTGGTCAATCCAAATTTCCTAATAACCTCCCGCGTTTGGGGTTGTTGTCGGTGTTATTAGCATAACGTCGTAGAGAACCCATTCACCATGCCGATGCATTTTATTTTTATTTATTAATCCTCGAAACTTTTGGATCTCAAAATGGGAAGGTCCTACTTGTCGTTCAAAGTGATGCGTTCCTTGCTGCGACTATTTATACCGATGAACATTTGGAAGATTATTTTTAGTCATTCACTTCTTCTCTCTTCTTCAAGCAAAGCCTCTCATTCTTCCGCGGACTGACAGAGAAGTTGAATCAGAGTTCCTCTTTACTACTCTATTGTTTTGTACTGCCAGTAGTTGGTTCGTTCGGTTTTAGTACCACTTGGACTTTGAGGGGAACGTCACAGCAACATTAAACAGGACTCTATCATACAGTTCTGTTACGTCGACGCTCAATCTGACGTGGAGATCATCCCCATGCGATATCAGAGATAATATTGAAGATTGAAGATGAGTGTGAGTGATTTGAATACGTCACAATGATGATTGTCTTCGTGAAATGCTGTTGAACTGGATGAAGTGGCGGTGCATCTATTGGCTTTCCACCCTTAATTAACATAAAATAGAGGAATATGCATAATTGGCAGGAATATTCGACTGTTTCGGCTGCTCTGATGAGAAATTGGTTTATCAACTCTCGAGATTCCGAGGAGCGAATTTGTCCTTCATCTTGTGGCGAAGCGTTGGAATGGAGAAAAGACGCCAAGATTCTTTTTCCATGAATGGTGTGTGCGATAGAGATTGTAAATCATCTTACATCATCTTAAATCACCTCCATTCCAACCTCGTCCACAAACGAAACGCGCAGACTTTGCGTAACTGTAAGTTGGTATGTATTTAACTTTCATTGATCGCTTTTTATCCGGGAGTACTCGCTGAAAATTCACAGTCAATAGAAAGCAATAGAATTGATTCGTCACATTCTTCTTCTTTCTTTGTGTTCCCTACCAATCATGTACGTATCATAGTACATGACATTCACAGTCACTTGCTAATTTATCTTCTCATGATTGGTCAAAGAGTGTTGAGTCCATCCATCACATACAATAAGAATGCAGGAACGTTTGCGTATTCAAAAATGCCTTCGAAGAAAGAAGAAAGACTGGTCACTGAATAGTAGCACCAATGCGTTAACTCTGGAGTAGAAAATAAAAAATCTCCCATCCATTGCTGACTGTGAGCGACCGATTCTAGCTAAAAACTTCTTGCTCCAACGTTATCGGCACACCGCATAGGAGTAATTCATGTTGACTTCTTACTGCCTGTTAGTAGACCGGAGATATTTCTTCGAAATGGATATGGACGCCTAGATGGCATCGAAATCAAAGTCATCAATCTTGCCATGTTTTGGTCCGGCAGAAATATTCCATAGATGTGGAACAGCTGTTGCATAGAATGTAAGTTTGGAATGCTGAGTGACACGGTCTCGACGCTGATGAAAGAGCAAACAACGACGCAGCCCAAAAAACCCGGAGAAGGATCTCTAGAAGGAGAATTATCTAGGCAGGAGCGTCAACTTTCGATTGCTGTAAGGTCATCAGGGTGCGGATTTTTCCTGTTTTGCTTAAACTAGGGAAGGGCAAGCTGTCGAGCCAGCAACAACTCATAAGCGCCAACAGAAGATGTTTGCTACTGCGATGCGCAGTTATACGGGGTCGTTTGTAAAATTTTTAAAAAGTCATTAGTTTAGACATACCACTCCGAAAGGCGAAGATCAAAGAGCAATCTTTGAGTAGTTGCTAATCAGTGTAATGCCTAGTTTTATTCTCACTTGCGACTACATGAAGCCTTCTTTCTTGAGCTGAGACACCCAGTTCTTCACACGATCCTCACTCAAATCGTATTGGTTGTCTTCGTCGCACATGAGACCACAAAATTTGTCTCCTCGGACGGCCTTGCTTTCGTTGTGGTTGTATCCCTCTTGACTGGTATGGCCGTACTTCATTTCGGCACCACGGGCTTGAAACAAGTCAAACAACTCTCCAGCAGCATCGCAAAAGTTGTCACCGTAGCTTTCCTGATCGCCAACTCCAAAAATGGCAACCTTCTTTCCGGTCCTGCCAACGACGAATGAGCAGAAGAGAACATGGATGGATCGTTAGTGAAAGGGAAATAAAGGACAAATGATGAAAACGCCCGTCTCGGAGAGTCTTACATGTCCAACTTAGGAAGGGTCGAATAGAGCCATTGGTCCCACTCGGTCCCGGACCGCTGTTCATCTGCACCGGTATGCCACGTGGGAGCACCAACAATGATGGCCTCGTGTTGCATGATTTCGTCGCCGCTGACGTTACCGATTTCCTCGGCTTCGACACCGACAGCAGTGGAAATGTATCCAGCTACGGTCTCGGTATTTCCCGTTGAGGTCGAGTAATACAAACCAATCGAATTGAGGGAGGTATCCATGCGGGGGAATGAAGTAGGTGCTTCAGGACGAACGGTGAATCCGTGTGCTCCGCCGGTAGCGGCGGCAAGGAAAACGATCCAAGATCTGGTAGATGGTGTGATAATCTTCATGATTCAAACAGTGCGTAAGCAAAGTGGATTGTCAACGAAAAATGGCAATTTTGGCTCCGTTCTGAGAACAAAAAATAATGTGAGCAGTTTCAAGTTGGCAGAGGAGAGGAGTGATGAGAAAAAAAAATTATATTGTAATAACGTTTTCTCAAAAATTGCGTTGGTGACGTCATTGAGTCACGAGCCGAATGCACGCCGAGAGCACGCACACAGCACCATCCTACTCGGAGTACATCCTACTGGTACTTTGGTGCGTACAATTCTCGGTAAGGTATCATACGCGCGAGCTAAAATGGGCGCATGACTACCACGAGAAGACGAATACCTCGAGCGTGCCATGCACGATTAGTGCTCGAGTCTACCATCGCTTGAACTCTTCGAATCTTTCCTTGTCCCCAACTACAAGAAGTAAACCGTTGCATCCACTATTATGACAAACACCGCATAGTTGTCTCATGTCTCTAGCTAGGGCTTGTCTCTGAAGTTAAAGCCGCAGCACAAGAGCTTGCACGCGTCTACTACTACACGTCAAAATCCGAAGGGAAAGGAGGACACCACTTGTTTCTACTCTATGAGAACACTCCTATCACTTCCATTTCCCAATCTCCTCGTGGTGCCATAAAATACTAGTCCGTATCTCGGAATTATTTTCTCATTAATCCAGGCCGAACTAAATTATGACGAGAGTAACCTTCCAAAGCAGCCGAACCATGTTGAAGCTAGTAATTACAGTATTTTTGTGGTCGTTGCAGCTAGCGATCGCTTACCACCACCAAATCCATGGAAATGCCGCTGCCCGCCGGAGACTATCCGGTACGCGGGAAGAATGGATCCAAAATTCTCTACAGTATTACCGAACCATCACTCGAGGGGCCGATAAAGTCCTGGATGACAATCCACTGTACCTCCAAAATGCCATGGAAAGTTACTTTGCTCGACAAAAGATAAAGGAGGGGAAGGCTCATCATGCCGAAACGATCTATCGGAGATTGCTGCAAGAAATGACGCTTGAAAAGTCCCACCATCATCATCATCATTCTCCTGCGGATGAAGAGAATGAATGTTGCCTCTCTTCTATTGCCGTTCCAACGTTGTTGCTTGGACTACTATTGCAACGAGAAGGACGTACAGAGGATGCTCGAACAGTGTTTGAATCGTTTGTGTACTTACTCAATAGGAGACGACGGTCGTCGTCAAAGAGGAGAAAACTTACCAAGACGGACGGGCACGATTGCTTTTCGTGTTGCTGTTGTGCTCGTGTATTTCAAGCCTTTGCATTGTTCGAAATGAAACAGGGTAACCCTCAGCGTGCCGTCAAGTTGATCCAACAGGCCATTCGGATGGATCGGACCTTACGGCCGGTGTTACGCTGGAAATTATTTCAAGATGCCATGACATCTTCGTTCGAAAAGAAGAAGACGTCGTCCTCTAGCGGTGGTGCTGCTGGCAAGATCATTCCATCGATTGTCAATTTTTGAAATATTTTTTTCATGGTAGTTATTTAGTTAGTCAGTTTGGCTTGCACCAATAACACAAGTCATGGTGGCTGCACCAACCAACAAGTCTCGTTGAACTTTCTATCTACATGGCTGATGTTGGCTATCCTGTTGAGACCAATAGAACACACACATCCATTCAAATCCAGTGAAGGGACAGATAATAAACTAACAGTGAGTTACATGGAAGATTTCTCTAGCTAGCTAGAGCAAGCATGTCGCAGGTACGATTGATACTTAGTAGAGGTGTAATTTGGAATTGCCGGTCTGAAAACCGTCCCGGGAAAAAAATAAAAAATCTTCACGAGACTATGTCTGATCCAATCCGATCGTTTATCTGATCCGATCTTAATATCCGACGATCCGATCTTATTATCCGATCCGATTCGCATGTATGTATGTTGCTATGTATCGTAACTTTGAAACATTCTTTCATCGTCGTCGAATGTTTTTTTCTCCGGATTTCTCCCATCCATCATCATGTTGGGATCACGGTTCTGTTTGATGTTTGTCTCTTGTCTCTTTCTCTCTCACTTCCATCCAAGTCGGACCCACGATGATTGCATCATTACATGTATAGCGTTGCAAACATCTTTAGTGGAAAAGTAGTTGTAGGAAAAACTTCAACAACAACAAGTGTGAAAACAAATAAAACTTCCCATTTGTCGAACAAACATAATCAGTCAGTCAACATGGTACGTTTATTCCCCCCCTCGATAGGATGACATTTATACAATGCATGGATGTATAATGATGCCAGTTTGTAATGTTTATTTTTTCTTCTAATTGGATTCCTTTTTTTCCTTCTGATACCGAATTCGAATCTTTCAATATACTATAATATATCATATGTATATATATGTATTCAGCCGAAAGCTTGTTCGGAGGCAGCGTTGTCGTTGTTGCAATGTATGGAACGAAGCGACTGTTGTGTCCAGGACAAGAAATCGGTGTACGAATGTCTCAAACAGCAAGACGACGAAGCGTGTAAAGCCCAACGGAATGCGTATTACATGTGTAAACACAGCCAATTGAACATGAGGACACGAATTCGAGGTACCAGGGCATACTAAAAACACTGCAAAAAGAGAAAGAGAGAAGAAGAAGAAGAAGAAGAAACAGGCCAACACACAAAAACCAGTCGCGTGTGAATTGTGACCATGATACGGAATCTTCCATCTCATGGTGAGAGAGAGAGAAGAGAGAGAGAGAGAGAGAGAGAGAGAGAGAGAGAGAGAGAGAGAGAGAGAGAGAGAGAGAGAGAGATTCGATACAAGTCGTAAATGTCACGATTTTCACTTTGTACCAAAAACTACACCTACACAACTCACAACAAGCTACAACAACAACCAGCAACAATCATCATCATAATATTATTTTTATTATTATTTTGATTCGGTCATCTCTCAATAGTAATAGTTGTCATAATAGTTCGATTCCTTGTTCTGATTCTTCTTTTGCAATCTAGGATAATAATATATGTTGGGATACCGTTCGACGTGTTGTTTCCATTCGTCATCGGTCAATTCATGATCCCATGGACGGCCCATTTTACCCATTTGATAATCGACGTACGCCGTTTCGATTTCATGAGGAAAGTTCATGACCATACTACCCTGCATAGAGATAGGTTCTACCGTCGATGAGGTACGTTCTGATGATGACGATGATGATGACATACTATTGTTGTTGTTGTTGTTGTTGTTGCTATTGACGAATCGTTCGTACAGAGGTTGTCCGGTGAGGACAAGTACATCGACCGTCTCACCCAATCGGGTCGGTGTGATGGTGATCGATTCGTGTATCAATTTGCAATTGCCTTGAAATTCGATGGATGGTTCTACAAAGACGGTCGAATGCAACGGAACATTTGGTTTTGTGACTGTACGTGTTACGATCCGTCCCGTACGACGATCTTGACTGGTACAGGTAGTAGTCACGTCACAGGACCCTTGTCGGATGTACAATAACAATGTATCAAAATGTGGAGGAATGGTATACGTCCAACCAACAGCAGTAGACGTTGGAGCTTGTTCTTGTTGTTCTTGTTGTTCTTCTTGTTCTTCCATACTACTACTGATGTTGTTGTTATTGGCCAGTTTTCGTTCGGTCCGTCGATTGCGAAAGGTTTTGACGGTCACATGTAAAATAGCCATGTCACTCATGATGGGTGCTGTACTTTGTTGGTTATCGTACTTGCCTGCCACAATCCGTACCGTCGATTTCGTTGTGATCGACGTCACGGCGGGTGGTTGTTGTTGTTGTCGTCGTATTTGGTTGTTGGAATCGGAGGGGGGTATTTTTGTGGCATCATCCACAACAACAGTGTTGTGGATGGTAGATTTGGTGACCACGGGCATATCGACAACAGCAGTTGTTGCATTGCTTTCCTTGTTGGTATTCGTGTCGATGCTGTTTGTACTTCTGGTTGTTGTCGATAGCAATCGTACTTGAGGTGGTGCCAATTTGTATTCGGCCGGTACATTGATCCACAATTGATACAGTTCTTGTCGTTCATGATGGGGAGAGAACATTTCTTCGTGTAACAATCCTGCTCCCGTAAATAGCCATTGGACGGGATTGTACGAATTGTTCTTGTTGTTGTTGTTGCCATTGGTAATAATGTTGTCACCATATTCTTGTTTGATTCCCATACTATCTCGATGGACGAATCCACCTTGTAAGATATACGTCATGGTGGTAAAACCACGATGAGGATGGGAAGGAAACCCTTCCGGTAAGAATTGTTTCGTCAATGTTCGTCCGATCCCGTCCCACCATGGGAATCGATGGTTGTGATGTACCAACAATAAAAAGGGTGACGTCGTAGTAGCAGTAGTAGTAGTAGTAGAATGTACCGATCGGCTATTTGTTCTTGTTGTTGTTGTTGTTCTTGTTGTTGTCTTTGTGTCGTCGATAATATTATTATTGTCATCTTGATATAATATCATGGGACAGACTCGACCACCCATCCAACATTCCAATTTGGATGCCGTTTCTCGTCCAACGAGTAATCCAAGGATGAACAACAATACTCCCGACCATACAGGCCAAACGGGAAGACGAGCGAATCGTTCCACTCGGATCTGTCGGGGTGCACGAAACATGATGGTTTTGCTATCGAAAACAGTGTCATAATTGACATTGTCATTGATAATATTGTTAGTGGACAACAAGGAAGAGACTTTCGGAGCAGAAGTAGCAGCCGTAACAGTACTTTGTTGCGGGCTTGAAGAGGATGTAGTCCTAATAGTAGTTGTTGAGGTTGTTGTTGTTGTTGACTTGGTTGATTCATAATTGGCATTTCCAAGAATATTATTTTCGTTTCTGGAAGTGGACTGTGGTGGTGGTGGTGGTGGTGAAACCTTCCATCGAATTACCGATTCTTCGTCATTGTTGTTGTTGTTGTTGTTGTTGTTGAAATCATTGTTTGTGTCATCAACATCATTGGTACTGTCATTGTCACTACTACTACCATAATAGGATGATCGTAACTGCAACTGTTGCAATGAGTGGCGGTGATGATGATGATGATGATGACAACAAATGGAAGGACTCTTTATGTTGTGTTTTCTCCAAGGAACGATGCATCCTGAATTGACAGTATGACGTCGTCGTCTCTGTTGTTGTTGTTGTCTCCATGAACGAACAGATTGATCAGTGGTACTTATTATACTACTACTAGAGATTGTCCATGCATCAACTCCAACAAGTGTATTGCTTGTAGTCGTTGCAACATGAAGGAAAAGAAAAAAACTCCATAGCATCGTCATCGTCATCGTCATCATCACCACCATCGTCATCATCAATCAAATCTATCATACACAATTATTTGTGTGAAAGTGACAAATTTGAAAATACGACGTACCTGTACTGTATGTAGCACGTCGTAGATGATACGGTAGATGATACGGTAGATTCATCACTTGTCAAAAATATCCTTCATCGCAGGTATGATAACTCTATTGTCGTAAAACTCGTACTATATGGTACTATGGTACGTAAGTACAGTACCCTAACAGTCTACCGTAATATAATAATGCGTACATACTAACCACTACGGAAGTCTACCGTACAGGTACTACCGATACTATGACTATCGGTTTCGTATGATAGTTCTTCTCGACGTACGTCATCGTCGCAATTGGATACCGTAAGATACACTACTCGTGTATTTTGTGTGGGAAAGCGCCAATGAAAGAGAGTTGATGAATGTACGACTGAGCGACTCGATTGATAAGTAAAAAGTGTACTTCGAAGGGTACTCCGGACTCCGGAAGTAGAATTGATGATGTGATCCGGGATCTCTGCTCATCACATCACTCGTTCCTTTTCCTCTCTTCAATAATCTTTGTAATTCTCTTTCTCTCTGTACTACCGGTCTATGGACGACGTCTTGCAACAATTCAATCGGAATGGGGATCGTGAAATATGGATACACACCACCACTCTATTTCCCTTCCCCTTTGTCCCACAGCGCATTCATATATTACTGTTAGTTTATTAGCGACAAGCAACATAACTGATACGATTGCTTTCGATGAAATAAATAAATAAATACGTCGACACGTATGTATGTAGCCTCCTCTCAAAAACGATACACTGTTTTATACGATCCATCCACCAGGCATACTACAAAAACGATTTCCAAAATTCGACCTGATGATGATGGTGGTGTGTGTTATTTTATTATTGCACATGTCTCATTAAAAACCAAAAAAGCAATCGACGACGACAAAGAACACATACACCAACAACAAAAAAAAAAGGATTCGTAGGAACAACTCTTAACAGCCAACTACTACAACAACAACCATGAAGATGTTTCGTGTCACAACAACAACTTCTTTCGGTTGGTCGTCGACGATGTTTGCATTGTTCTTGGCAGTGTGGTCAGCAGAAGTGCCTGCTTTTGTCACCGCCCAGCAGCAAACTTGTTTGCAAGTCGATACCGTCTCGAATTTGGATCTCGATGCCTTTATTTCCAAGCCATGGTATGGTAAGTACCAATAAGTACCAATATTATATCGTACAGCAACGGTCTCTCGCAACAAACAAAAAAAAAAAGATACGTCGTTGCATCTCATCTTGCTCTCATTATCATTTCCTCCTCATATGCAATTTTAATTTCCCCCCCCCCCCCCTGCTATTCAATACAGTCCAACAACAAGCGGAAAATTCGTACACTTCCCGTGATTTCAATCAATGCGTGACGGCACAATACGTCCGGAAGGGATACAAAACCTTTTGGGGATACGATATCGGTGTCTACAATGTGGCCCGAAATGCCAACGGCCGTACAATGGTCGGTGAATTGTGTGCCTCGGTGACCGGTAGTGGAACGTTACAAGTCGCACCATGCTTCTTGCCCAAGGCTACGGCCGGACCGTATTGGATCGTTGCCTACAAGGAAGGTGACGATGGATATGCCTTGATTTCGGGCGGACAACCCAAAAATTTGGTCACGACCGGCAATGATGTCAATACGTGTGGTCCAGATGGGAACCGTCCCTGCTGTAAGACAGGTAACGGTGTCAATAACAGCGGATTGTGGATCTTTACACGACAAAAGAATCCCTCGCGAGAGTTGGTGAATCGTGTTCGGGCCGTTGCCAAACGAAAAGGATTTGCCACGTCGGTCCTCTTCGATGTCACCCATCCATCCGATTGCGATATTTATCCCAACATTGTGAGAAATAGTGGTAGTGGTGGAGGCAATGGTGGCAATGGCCGTGGTCGTGGTTTGTTGCGAGCGAACCATTAAAAGTAAGTATTTAGCAAGGGAGTCTCTACTCTACTAGCTAGAGTAGAACAGGTCCCAGCAGCATGACGACCAGAACAACATCATATAGAATAATGCAACATATTTAGGGTTTCATAAAGACATCAAACTAATAATAATAATCATTCAAAATTTAGGGAATCTACAACGTCGTATGATACCTCACAGTCAATACGTTTAGGTATGTGGGTACGAACGGTAGTCTACCGGTGCAATCGTAGTGACTGTGATGAATCACGATCGCACATAGGCTCGTAGATACGTAGGTACCTTGCTTCCGATTGGTAGAGTACGGTAGTACCCTCCAAAAGAGAACGGTAGTTATCGTGTAGTAGAGTACCTACCGTCCCACCGTAGGCTTTGTTAATACCGGTAATGGTGTGTGGTGAGTCATGAAGCAGGATGACGTATCATAGTAGTACCGGTAGTGTGTATTAAAAAGAAATGCCGTTATTTTGGACAGACCGTTTCCGTCTGCTATGGTCGCGATTTGGAAAATCCAAAAGACATCCTCTCTTCATTGGTATCGTCGTCTCGTCGTCGATTCGGATTAGGTAGTTGCTTCTGTCTATTGTGACATTGATTGCACAACAACATTCAACAATTTATTACATCTCTATCAATCAATCTATCCTTCTCCCATATATATTATAATAATATTGCAACAATCAACATGCCTCCACAATCTTCAACAGCTGTATCATCACAGCGTCTGTTAAATGAGGAAGTGTTTCCTCCCCCAACAGCCATTCCATTGGGTGGTCCGTCGACTGCTGCTTCTGCGGCACAACAACATTCCTCACATCATCACCGTCACGGTAGGAATGATCTACTACTAGACAATGATGAACCCTTCTTTTGGAGGTTTGCTGATTTTAATGAGGTGGGAGAACGATCTCGTGATGGAAGTGTCCATGCAACCGATGAAGTCTTCAACAGTATCTCTCATTTGGCAGCATTGATTATTTCTATTTTGGGAAGCGTTTTGTTGATATCCAAAAGTTGTACATCCGGTGCTTTAGTCCCATGGAAGATTGTGGCATTTTCGATTTATGGGTTAAGTCTTTGCAATTTGTTTGCCTGTAGTGCGATGCATCATGCCATCACGACCACAAAGTATTACGAACAACTCTTCCAATTACTCGATTATTTGGCCATCTTTCCACTCATTGCGGGGACCTTTACACCACTTTGTTTGGTGTATATGCATCAATCCGTCATCGGATGGACCTTTTTGTCGGTCGTATGGACGATATCCATTCTCAGTATGGTCGGACTGTCACATCATTTTGAAAAGTGTCCCAAATGGCTCACTACCACCCTGTACATTACATTGGGTTGGTTCGGTGCCGCCTTGTCGTTGTTCTTGTATCCGACCTATCTTCCGTTGGGGGGGATTGCCATATTAGTGCTGGGTGGAATCTTTTATACCGTCGGTGGATACATCTTCACCACAGAAAAACCATCATCACATTATATTGTTCCGGGAAAGATTGGGTTTCATGAAATTTGGCATGTCCTCGTTATTTGTGGTGCTGCCACTCATTGGGCACTCATGTACATGTACGTACTACCCTACAACCCCATCGATTCTAACAACGACAACAACAAAAGATAGTTGTAACAACAATAACGCAAAAAAAAAAGTCAAATCTCTCTTTGTTTTATATGTGTCATATGTTATCGCTTGTACGTTGAAATGACTACAGACGAGGATCGATCATTTCTTTCCTCCGTACTAGCAGTGGAATTCTTATCGATCCAGTCCTTCAAACTGCCGTCGGCGTACCGAGCTCGACCATCAAACATTTCTTGATCGGCAATGTAACAATGCAACACTGTCAATATGGATAGTTCAAAGACGGACATGAACATTCCCGCTACAATGTATGACAAAATGAAAATTGTCAAGCACGGTGCCGCAAAGGAATGGAGTGACAGTCCCATATACGACGTCATGACATAGTAGGCACTGCATAAAATCATTTGAAAAAGAAGAAAGAGAAAACAAAACACCCAAATCATACACGGTGAGGACATATTGGATGTCAATCCATAGCTGCTGACTATATCGTCCGGAATACAAGTATCACTTACATTGTGGTCGTCAAGGTAGATATTACGACTTTGCCAATCCAAAGGACACCGCCACTGACCATACCCAAGGCACCAACGGTAGAGGCATTGCGAAGTATCAAAAAGAAGGCTTTCCGACCCGATTCACAAAAGGGAGTTCCAAATATGGCGCATTGGACACTATCGACGGTAAAAAGAGGACGGATACCAAGTGAGGTATGATTTGACAGACAAAGACAAATCAATGGCATATTCGTTTCGCAAATTTGTACTCACTAAGCATTCTTATTGATGAATTTCAGACATTTCTCAACACAACATAAACAACATTGGCAAAAGCAAACTGTGGAAGGGTGGATTAAAATGAAAAATCGTGAGACAATCGGTAAAAACGAAAGCAATTCGCTTAACTGTAAATACAAACAAAAACAACCATGCCGAGTTGACTTACATAGACATCGGGCAATGTTTTGGTTGGTGAGCTGTGCGACTCGTTTTTGAAAACGAGTGATAATGGCCCGGGTCAATTGTACAATGGCAACAAGGAGACTTCCATAGGCGCATGTTCCCAAATGATACCGAGAGGTCGTCAAGATTGAATTGACGACTGTACAACTGCTGACTTGTCGATCAATGGTAAAGTACCATGTCGATACGGCCATGCTGACAATCATGTTGCCAAATGCACCAATAAATCCTGCAGTCCAAAAGAAGCAAAAGAGCATGTACCAACCACAATATTCGGTAAAGTCATCGTAGGAGTATACCCGAATGGTAACTTCCAAATCACTGCCCGGAATGGGATACGTTGTCATTTCAATGTTCCCCAGGGATGCCAAATGAATACCAAACCACATCCAGACGATCCAGCTGCAGAGAAGAAAGGGGAATAGAGAAAGGGTAGAATGGTATTGTGAGAGTGGCCGGTTTTACTGAATCATTACAAACATCCGGACATCCAACTTGGTCGTCGTTACGTACAAGGCAAGGAATCCACAAATTTGTAAAAAGGGTACGAACAAGAGCATGACCATGGCATTGATTGCAGCACCACCATGTTGGACACACGTAATGGCCAATTGTATGGAGGATCGTAAACAAATGGCAAAAAGTAGCATGACCAAGGAAATTCCCATACAAATGTAACTGACATAAAAGGTATAGCTGATTTGATCGGATCGTACAGGCGGTTTGTCGAGTTGGGACCATTCGGTGGCAGTCGTATAGGCATAATATCCAACGACTGTATTGTTGACAACGCCAGTCGAATGAATTCGTTCAAAATGCAATTGTGTGTGTGATGAGAATGTTAGCGACTGTAGCATGCTTATAGTATGCCCTCCATAATAATATCCGCGTATTGCAAGACTTACATCCAAAGAGGGAAATCACGAGTGCGATACTTCCCCAGACCACACCAGTCAACAAGCATGGTATCCGTAACAAGGCCATATAAATCAAGCTAACTAATAGAGACGCCCCAAATCCAAATCCCAAGATGTACCATCGTGCCTCCCACAGGTCACCATAGAGATTGGTAAAGAATTGTTGTGATGATTCGGTGAAAAAGGACGATGCGGGCGTCCACGGAAAGGAGGAGACTGTGTCATCCCCAATATGTGCGGCCATTTGATCGTCGGCTTCCTTTGTCAGGAAACAACGTTGAAAGAGTGGATAGGTATCTCCGACGTAATAGGCCATACCGAACCCTTGGTTAATGCCAGGCGATGTCCAAGATTGTCGTGGATCGAAACTATTATTGGTATCAACGGATCCGAAACATGTTTCCATTGTACACTGGAAGTTCAAGTTCCTATTGTCATCAATAGTAGTTGTATTCGTCACCATGGATTGGTAATGAGGTGACAATTGGACAAAATCTTCACTGAGTTGAGCATCGGGTCCTTGGAATATACCTCCATACGTGACGAGTGTTTGCATATCCGTGAGGGAATCGGTTGTCTCTCCCGCCAATTGTGGACATTCGGCCGCACAGACACCACCGGTATAAAAGTTAACATACAACAAATAGGGATAGTCGACCATGTCAACACCATTGTAGTCTGTCCCACAAATATTCCCTTGATAGTCCAATGGATACAAGACGTGTCGATAATCTCCATTGTGTACGGCGTAGACTCCCAATCCCGTCATGATGATCCATGCCAACACGATAAAGAATAAGCACAAGACGTCGGTACAATACCGATCCCTGGTAGGACCATCAAAGTCTGCCGGTGCCTTCAACAACTCGTGTGCCTCTTGGTCGTCCCGACTGTCACCATTGTAATCGTCAATCGTTTCTTTATAGCGATAATGGTGGTCGTTGTGACTTGACATGCTGCTGGTAGATATATAACAGTACAATTTTATATGAAAATGGGGGAAAAAATGAATACAGAACAATGATACTGTTGCAAAGAAACAACTTGGTTTTCCGAAACCGTCTTGGTTGTACAACTCCGTCAATTGTAGATGATGATGGTGGTGTTGGTGGTGGTGTTTTGTTTTGTTCGTGGGTCTTGGTCTACTTCCGATTATTAGAGTTTGTGATTCGTGCTGTGTATCGGCTTGCGTGAGTTTAAAAATGGATCAACCGTTAATTACTGTTAATTCACAGTGTCAATGGAATTTCAAACGTCCCAGGTCCCAGCGTCCCAGCCCCCCACACCCCCAAATAGATTTTTGTTCTGGACTAGTACTATTAATACGTACAGGTACACAGTAATTCGTAACTCGATCGAATTGAAGGGTACCGTATTTTTATCTCCCTACCGTATGCGGACCGCAAGAAAATGTACCATACAACGTAGGTACTACGGTAGCTATGGTTACAACAGAAGAAGAAGAATGTTTGAAGACGATACTACGTATCAATCATAAGTACGTAGTAACAAGATTTCATTTTACTACTACACTTTACTGTTAGAATGTTATTCGTGGACGCGCCGCATTATTTCTCAAGACTTCTTGCATCGTATCAGACGGGCTCCGTTCGCACTCCCATCCTTGGAACGTTGTTATTACTTTGTTAAAGTTAAATCATCCCTAACAACAACGAAGCCGTCAAGTACACGACCGTTGCCGTAGCAACATTGTGACATCAACATCCATACTGATCTAATCTAATCGAAGCAACTGACTAGAAAGGCAAGATGGCGGAAGAAAACAACGTAGAGGAAGAAAAGACGACGACAGAACCAGAAGAAGTAATGACGATCATGTTGGAATCGCCTCCGAAAGGAATTGCAGGCAAGATGGCATTCTTGAAAAATCAGATGACAACTCTTGAGGGTCGGATTACAACTCTTGAGCATAAAATTACAAATCTTGAAGATGAGATTACAACTCATGAGAGTCACATTGTGAACGTGGAAAAACAGCTAATGGAAAAAGAAAGGGAACTTGAATCCACAAAACAATGCGGCAACAATGTTGCTATTTCGACCACAGAAAAACTCCTCGAATATATTCAAGAGAGGGAACGACTAAGGAATCAAAAAGACAACATCTTGATGCAGCAAAAAGAATTGTTTCGAGAGAAAGAAAAATTGTTTCGAGAGAAAGTGAGTGTCTTACAGCGGCAAAAAGAACTCGAGACTGGATTTTTGAGAGGCGAATATTATGCTTGTACCTCCGAGGTTTGGGAAATAGAAGAGGTCACTCGTGAAGGCAACGAGTGGCAATCGTTCGTTCGATCTATTCAAGACGACGATAAATTCGATTATCGGTATACTAAAGAGAAAAGGCAGTATCCAAAAGAGAAAAGTGATAAAGACGATACCCCTGATCCATACAATGCCACGAAAAACGGAGCCTTAAATTCGAAGTGTGCCGTTCCAAACTCTGGTACCGCATCTAATAGTTCATTTTCTCAAAACAAGAAATCTGCAAGAGATGCTGTCTGGCCAACAGACATATTTGGCAACAAGCTCGAAAAACAGGAAATTGCTCATTTGGTCCCTGCTGGAAAAGCAGTGGCGCACAAGCACTGGCTGAATGTAGCAGCTGCTGTGTTGGGTATTCCGAGTACTGCGACGGTGGATGTCAAGAAGAAGGCTGCTCGAGGGTTCATTCCAGAAGAAGAAAAGCACGCTGGAGGCACTGGAGGCACACAGTCGGAAACAGACAGTGAAAGTAAAGAAAAGAAATGTCGAAGGATGGCAGAGACGGGAGTGATACATTTTGTGACAAACAAGATAAGGTTCGCAAATCAAAAGACATGTCTTGATGGACAAACACCGACCGTGTTGATTGTGCCAGTAATGACACTCGATGGTGCCAAGAAATGGAGAGGAGAAGGTTATTCTGCCATTTGCCTTGCTGGTTATCCCAAAAATAATCCCGTAAGTGTCGTGGATCCTTCTAATGTATACGTCAATATAAAACTGGCATCAAAAAGTTTATTGGACAATACACACCCAAGAGATGCCAAACGAGAGGAGGTGGATATTGCCTGTGATTTTCTAAGGGCTGCCGTTCTTGCTCTTCATGATATGATTGCAAATCTCTCTCAAGAGGAATTGAACCTCGGCATGGTTCCAAATCGCAAAGACAATCCTCTGCAGGAAGCTTCTGAGAAAGCACGAGACCTCTTGTGCAAAGTGCCTGTGCCAGTAAAACCTCTTGGAGAAAAGCCAGCCTGCCTGATTACATTTGGAGGTCAGATGGATCTTGAGATGCATCCAGCCCCTGACCCATTGTTACTGGTACTGAAAGCAGCAAACATCTTTGGTATCATGGCAGATATGAAGATGCTTGCCAATGGGTCATCAGATGATGATTCTGACATTAGTATGGGTGACATCATGGAGGAAGAAGCATTTTTGGAGGCCAGAGAGCGAGCACTGAGACCACAGACATGGGAGGACTTGGCAAGAGGCTTGGGTCAGCCCAATGGTTATGTTGAATCAACGAATTGTTTGAAGCAAACATCGTTTTGGAGATATGGTGATTATGACTTTGGATTGGACTCCTCGCAATAGGAAACATTTGCAGGAAGTGCTCACCATAACAACTTTATCAGGAATTGTGCAAAGTCATTCTTCCTCTTCCCTCTTGGCCCTCTTCTGACTAAATAAGAGCAAAGAGATAGTACACAATCAAAATCCCAACAAAAACATGGCGCTCCCATGTCTCACTCATGGCATTGTTCCAAAAATCAAAATGGCTCGAACAACCAAGTCTTCCAACTTAGCTTTCCCAACTGCGAGAATGTTGTTGATGATACCTCGATTGTGGCAGTATGAACAATCGTTTTACTGTTAGTCCCATTCGTCGATAGTGGCAAACGCCAAAAGTCATCCAATGTTGTTGGAAATTTCGATGAGGAGATACTCGTGATAGTTGCTCTTGCATCTCTAGCTACTCCAGACGACGAAGAAACAGAAATACAATCCTGCTGCTGCTGCAGGTGGTGGATGATAATCATGATATCGAAATCGAACTAATAAAAATAATAGAACAGTCAACTAGACTTCATCTTGTACATAATGAGATTTTCACAACTTTATTCAAATATATCGGTCTGGGCCAACTATATTTGCAGTTGCAACACAATGCATCTCCAGCGAACGGATTGGGAGGGTTGTCTCTCCCGCCAATTGTACTAGACATTCGGCCGCACAGACACCACCGGTATAAAAGTTAACATACAACAAATAGGGATAGTGAGATTTTCACAACGAAATTTTAAAACTTCCCCGCTTCCATATCAAATCCCCCCCCCCAAACTGAGCCTGGTCGACTTTATCCGATCGAGTTTAGATTCTTTTGTTCTGGACTACAAATAAAACTTGTATTTCGATTGAATACTGTTAGAATAGACTACTACGTACGTCATCAACGATGCTCTCTACCTATGTATCGATCGTACGATACAACAGTAGGAAGATACAGAAATCCAAAGAATCTTCATGAATTGACCATCATCTCATACTCTAGCTAGCTACCGGTAGTAGAGATGATGATTTTTTTATTCTGCACAGTCACTTCTGTTGTATTGTTTTGATCCAAGCGCTACCACTGTAATCTTCCCCACTGCGAGGACGCAAACTAAAAGACTCTAACGATGACAAGTAATCTTAAGAATGGAAGCCACAACAACAACAATAAGAAGAATGATGACGATAGTGAGGACGAATTTTTTGGATTTCACGACAGCGACAAGAACAACAACAACCATGATGAAGTAGAAGAGGAACATGAAGAAGATCACACCAACGATCTATTCGCTAGTTCACCTTCTTCTTCTTTTAATCATAATAATGCTAACAATGATGATACGATGATTGACCGACAACGTCGTTCCAAGGAACAAGAATTACGAATGGCGGGGTATCATCAAGCCTTTGATGAATATCAAGACACGTCACTACAGGAAGGATTCGAACGGGGAGTGTATGAAACGTTTGATATTGCCATTCGGATCGGGAAACTATTGGGATATGCAACCACACAACAAATGTTAGTAATGAAGTCAACAAGTGACCAAGTCGATTCATCAAAAGTAGACGAGGCAACGACGGTTATAAGAGATTTTTTCTCCAAGCAATTTCAAAAAGAGGAAACACTACTATCTACAAACGACAGCAACAAAAACAACAGCAACAACAAAAACAACAACTGCACAGTCCAACTCGAAAGACTGGAGCAAACATTACAAGCCATTTTGAAGAAAGAGGAACTATCATCAATGGCATTGACATTGACAACCACCAATAAAAACAGTGGAAACAGTGATAACAGCATCACTCCAGGTCTAAAGAACATGGGTTTTTATTCCAAGTTCGACACGTTGCATGGCAAGGACGGTCGTAAAACATGGTACAACGATGCCACACAAGCGTATATGGACGCACGACCACGGTATCCTTCACATATGATTCGAAGAGCTCTTCAAGAGGCCAAGTTGTATCCCCCGGCGCACATTTTGGAAGTGGGATGTGGTCTGGGGACCGCCACCTTGCCCTTGGCACAATTGGGATTTACCATCACGGCCATGGATCCGGCACCTCGAAATTGTGTAGCAGCACGAGCACAATGTCAAGAATTTCGTCATCGTGTCACAATCGTCGAATCGACGTTGGAAGATTATCAACATCCCGACGGTCTGTCACCCATTTCTGCCATTCTCTGTCCGACATCCTTTCATTGGATATCGCCGGACGTCGCTTGTGAAAAGACGGCTCAATTGTTACTCCAATCCAATCCGACCGGTAGAACTGGGTGTTTGTTATTATGGTGGGCCATGCCACCTCAACCTACCTTAGAGATTTGTGATCGTCTTCAAGACGTGTACGATGCGATGGAGGAATCCAACTTGGGACGCGATATGCGACAATATTGTGACCAACATCAGATAATTGCACCTCTGGATGCCATGCGGATCCGATTGAACGAGTCGGGACAGTACCATTCGAATGACGATCCTTTGCAAATGGAGGGAATCACCTTCCGATACACACCGGAACGGTATGTGACACTATTAAGTACCTTGTCACCGTACCTTGCGTTGGAAGAGACCAAACGAAAGGTCTTGTTGGAACGACTATTGCAACGACTTCATACAATTTGTGACGAACAAGGGACGACCGAACTTTTGATGACGGGATTTTTCGGAACCCAATGTTTTTGGGTCAAGAATCAAACAAAGACAGAATCATCCGATCCATCGAATCGATCGATCGAATCGATCGATCCAAATGATGACGACTCAAAGTAAAGGGCTACAACTCTGACTGTGAATGGAAGGAATTCGACCATGATGCAAAGGTATACGTTACTATTGTGATTTCATTCGGAAAATGTTCCCAAGTACCAAGTACCTATTTGGCTGCTTTACTCTTCCATTCATCTATTAATAAATATCAAGTACTAGTATATATAAAGTGCGAAGATCAGGATCTTCTCCCCAAGCATACCATTTGGATTTGTTTTGGTTTTCCATCCATCCATCCATTCGTTGCATGGTTTATATGATGTTATTTCGTTGTTTCTTCTATGTTTTCCCTTGCCTTGACAACAACACGTTGGTATTCATCGGACGCTTCCTTGGCCAAGGCCGATACGGAACTAACGAAGGAACTGACGGATGCATAGGCCCGTTGTTTGTTGGTTGGCATTCGCAAACTGTAAATGGCACGTCGTGTAATACCACTCAGCGTCCCACTCAATGTGCCCTTGTTACTAGTACTGTCATCATCATCCACAACACCCAAGCCGTACCCGCCCAGAGACAATCCCAATCGTTCCACTATTTGTTTGCTTGTGGGATCGGTCGTGGGTGCATTGAGAATTTGAGCAACGACATTGTCCGCCGCAGACAAACCAACCCGAGCTGTATCCAACAGTGGAATGAGGATCGGTCCCAATAACGAATCGGTATCGTGCGGTCCCACGACGGCACCATTCGGCCCACCCAAATTTAACACGGTACCCAAATCTTGAAAGTGAAACGACGACTTCTTCATTTTTTTACCAACAACAACAGCACCAGTACTGTCAAGAATGGTCGTTAGAACGTTTTGAGCAACAACATCGGCTTGTTGGATTGCTGCTTGAGCCGTTTTGGGGACGTTGGGTCGGGGTGTCGGTATTATTTCAGCACAATCACCCAATGCAAAGATGGGCGGTAATGTAGATAGTACCATGGGAGCGGATGACAATGACAACTGAGTGGTATTCCATGAACATTGCAAGGTATCATCCACGGCCAATCGTCCGGAAGTTGTCATTGATAATTCTGTCAGCCCATGAGGCACAGGATCGGCCACAGTAGACCCGGCCGTCCAAAAGACAGCATCCCATTGTTCGTCATTACTGGACGTAGTATCAACTGGGTTTCCCATTAGATCACTGCGGTGAATTCGGACGAGACCCTTGTACTTTCTGCCACTTGGAATTCGTGCTCCGTCCGATTCGTTTGGTTCTATTGGTTCGATTTTATCCACGGATACCAATTCAATGGTGACGTTCAATTTGGACAAGGCTTGATCGACTAGTGATTCGGCTCGAGTTCCCTTCATGGGCGGTCCTCGTGTCAATAACGAAATGTGTGCATCGGGTAATCTTCGTGCCAAACAGGCCGCCAATTCCACACCACCATATCCACCACCGACAACGGCAACCTTTGGTTTGTGGTTCCGTCGTACTTTTTGTTCCAATTGGAATAATAGGTCCCGTGTGTCCATGGCATCTTGTTGCGTATAGAACGGTTGAGTGTAGTTGGTAGCACCCGGAACCGTTTGTAGAATGGATTGAGGCGTAGCACCCACCGAAAGTACGGCTGCCTTGTCAAAGGAAAGAAAGAGTATATCATCGGAACTGTTGGGATCACAGGGTGATAGTTGAAAGGTCGAACAGGGTTTATCCGACAATGATGATGATAGAGATGATATGGATCCACTTTCTTCTTCTTTTTCTTCTTCTTTATTGTTGGTAGTGGTGGAAGAAGAGAAACCTTTCAAAGACGCCTTGACATGTCGAATGTTGGTTCCCTCCAATAAGTCTTGATAGGTGGGACAAACCTCTCGTGTCGATGCCGTTCCCATTGTCAGATCATACAAGAGGGGTAAAAATACAAATTGATCACTGGGATCAATCAATACAATATCGAGGGATGGAATTCTTCGTTGACCCGACAACAGCAGCATTCGTTGTTGTGCTTCTTTTGCCATCCGATCCAAAGCCAACGCGGTATACAATCCACCAAATCCACCACCGACTATAGCAACATCACAACGGTCATACAACGTGGCAAGTAACAAGGTAGATGAGGATCGTGCCACTTCTTTTGTATTGGATAGTATTCTGTTTCTTCGTTGTTGCAAATGACCATTCGTCGATAAAAAGAACGGTCGGAAACTCGTCACAGTGTACAAAATATTGAACAGACAGAAAAGAAACGTTTCAAAGGTCATGCTGATGATGGTGTTGATTGTAGTAGAACTTCATACAAAATGGGTACGTGATGAGATAGAAGAAAAAAAAAGACGGAAAAACTTGAAGTAGTTGTTGTTGTTCCACCTCCGCTTGGTCGACATTGAACATGGTCGGTATTGCAGTGAATGTGATGTGAAGAAAGAAAAAAAAGATGAGTCAAGATCCGAACGAAAGAAAGACCACTACGATCGTACGACAGTATGATACGTCGTGACGATGATGGATTGATTGTGATGAGTCAGTCTTTCTCATCTTCAATCTACCGTTATGCAGACAGAGACTACGGTATGAAATAGACTACCGTACCTTCCTTTGTGGTAACTTAATTACTGTGAGTCCAACTACTGTATCATACCAGGGTACCAGGTACTTATAGTTATTAAGTCCTAGCTAGGTACCTGGTACGGTAGTACATGCGTGCTCCGTAGTACACAACGTTGATCATACTACCAATTACGTCCTAACGTAAAACCGTATGGTACTTTAAGTAGTACGAGTACGCAATCTTTCATCAAAACAGTCCACAACCGCAAATCGGACAGTTTAGTAATGACTTTGTGGGTAAGGAACTCTACTACCTCTAGCTAGTAGTTCGCTCTTCTTCTCTCTCTTTAAGATTGACTGATGCTGCTGGCAAGAATCTGAGCACGGACTTTGGCAGTTGCTTCGACCATATTTTTCAACGAATCGATCGTCTCGGGCCACGTGCGTGTTTTAAGTCCACAATCCGGATTGACGATCAATTGGTTGACCGGCAAACACGTAAAGAAGCCCTTGATTTTCGATTCCATAAAGTCAACAGTGGGAATCACAGGGGAATGAATGTCATACACACCAGGACCAAAGCCCTTGTTGTAACCGATATCTACAAAAGCCTCCAACGTGGCATTGTCGCTTCGAGAGTTTTCGATCGAATTGAAATCGGTATCCATCCGATCAATTGCTCCCATACAGTCCTTGAACTCACAGTAGCACATGTGAGTATGGATTTGTGTCTCACTCTTGGCACCGCCCGTAGCGAGACGAAACGCATCGACCGCCCAGCGTAGGTACGATTCTCGGCCTTGTTGGCGGAGAGGCATCCCTTCTCGCAACGCCGGCTCATCGACTTGAATCACACGACATCCAGCTTTTTCGAGATCCTTCACTTCTTGTCGGATGGCCAACGCCAACTGGAATGCTTGCTCCTCACGAGAAATATCGATTCGAGGGAACGACCAATTGAGAATCGTAATCGAGCCCGTCAACATTCCCTTGACAGGCTTTTCGGTCAACTCTTGAGCGACAGTAAATTCACGGACAGTCATCGGATAAGGTCGTTGAATGTCCGTCCAAATGATGGGAGGACGAACGCACCGAGATCCGAACGACTGGACCCATCCATTAGATGTGAATAGTAGACCGGTCATTTGATGGGCGAAGAACTCCACCATGTCCGTCCGCTCCGCTTCTCCATGAACAAGAATGTCCAATCCAAGTGCTTCTTGAATACCAATCGCATATGCGATCTGCTTATCGATCCCAGCTTCGTACACAGCCTTGGTGATCTTTCCGCTTCGATATTGCGAACGAAGTCTCCGGATTTCCTTGGTCTGAGGAAATGATCCGATGGTAGTCGTTGGAAGGACTGGACCACCCAATCCCTGCTTTTCATGACGCTTTTCAAACGGCTCCGATCTCACAAAGTCTTGTTCCGTCCAAAGTTTGTTGGGTTGATTGGTACTACTCGCAACAGACTTGTGGAAAACGTCCCACGTGTCAGCATGACGCTTCATCAACAACATGTCACCAGCGATGACCTGCGCGACCATTTGAATCTCTGATAGCTTTTGTTTGGCAAAGGAAAGGAGCGATGATGCAGGATGTCCCTCAAGCTCTTTTTCACAAGAAAAATCCCATGGAAGATACTGCAAAGAACCAGATGGTTGGATTCGGAACTTGACGACATGTGCCTTGAGAAAGTCCGACATCTCAATAACCTTTTCGGGCTGAATCTTCCAGACATTTCGGCTGTCAATCATCCCGACACCAAGAGTCTTGTCCTGTGGAAATCCAAACTTATGGATGAGATCCATTGTATAACCGCGAGTGAAGTCAAGGGAGATGATACCGATTTCAGCTTGCGAAATGGCCCATTGGTAGTTATCGTCACCAATATCTTCCATGAAGGAGACCAAGTTGATGACAGGGCCCTTCTTTGGAAGAATTGCTGGATATGCGATAAAAAGAAGATGGCTAATGTTCTGTTCCGCAAAAACCAACGCTGGTTCGTGGATCTGAACCTCGGCGACTCCCAATTCAGCAATCGTTGCAAGCAAATTCTTATAGTGGGGAAGAAGGGTTGTAAGGACCGATTCATCTGTTCCATGGGAAATTTTGGTGAAGAAAACCAAGGACACAGGACCAAGAACAACTGGAGTGGCAGTTTGGGCGCCTAAGTAGTCAATACCTCGCTTGATATCATTCAAGTACAACTCAAAGTTGGGTTTGATCACCGTGCTCTCGTCATATTCTGGGACCATGTAGTGGTAGTTACTCGTGATCCATTTTTTCATGCCTTGTAAAAGATTAGTGAGCGACATTGTCCAAGACAATGTGAAGAGACACAACTCAAAATGATGACTTACTCAAAGCTTCCGACCCATCCACTCCACGGGCCATGGCAAACATGCGTTTCAACCCTGCATCCATGTGTTGAAATCGGGAAGGACAAAGACCAAGGTTATCGCTCCAAGTCAGAACCATGTCATAGAGATAATGGTCGCCAACCGTGATGCGATCGATCGATGCTTCCATCTGCAACTTCCAACCATTCTTTTCGATTTCATTGGCAGTGTTGAGCAACTCGATATCGCTGATTTCACCCTTCCAGTACTTTTCGAGGCTGAACTTGAGTTCACGGTTTGGACCCATACGAGGGAAACCAAGAGTCGAGGTCGAAATGCGAGTCATCTTGAATGCAAGTTAAGAACAATGAAGGAGGGTACGTCTGTTACGTATTGTGGCTTGAAAACTGGAACTTCAGTTCTTCTTCAGATACGGATTGTGAGACAAACGAATGTATGGATTTGTTGCCCTCCGACCTTTTGCTTGTCCAAAACGAATGAACTTTTTACTTCCACCGATAGAGATCACTACTTCTCGGTAGAGACATACTTTTGAGTACGTACTCCGAACTGAGTGGTTCTGTAGGTATATTCGCGGTGCTCCTCTCACACCCGTTCTTCGTTCGGTCAGGTTGATAGGAACGTTCTTGCGAGGGACATCAAAATCATCCTCGGGTTGGCGTCGGTCATCATACTGTCGAAATGTACTTCGTAGTAGTGTCGTAGTAGAGGTACATTGAGCAAAGAAGCACTCTTCCTCCACCCAACTTCTTATATACCCGTTCTTCGTTTGTTCGGGGTTGTAAGGAACGTGATTGCAAATGGATCTGCATGAGACTGTGACATCAAATTTACAGACCTGGTGTTCGTTCGTTTTGGGGTTACGTCGCACGAGGTATTTCATACGTGGAAAATCTTTCGAACGGATCCGAATTGACTCGTTCTTCGTTCGTTTGGCGTTGTGTGGAACGTTCTTTCGAATGGACCACTTTTTCCGAATTCCACATAGTACGATTGGTACTGTCGTACCGGTTGTAGAGCACTATTGTAGGGTACGGTAGTACTGTGCGGTAGGTGTATCATACGGTAGGATTTCGAACGTATTGCAGTACCATCGAACTCTAGTAGAGTGGATAGAGAAGCGTAGGAGAGGAAATCCACATGAATGCAACCTGCCTCCAGTACAAAACTACCATGACATAGTTCAGCACATTGCAAACTTGGAAAATTACAAGTAAGTGTTTCCAACGTCGTTTAGCAGTTCCTGTAGTTGAATTGATCAAAACAAAATGAGATTGTAACAAAAGGGCTGTCCCGCATGGGGGTTATCTAAGTGCAAAGAGTGTTGTTGCAACACCCAAGGCCGCTAGTAATACAATAGAGACCATGCCATGTGCGTAGGGAATCAAATGGCCGTCGAGGGTACGTGGCAGCGACTCATACGGTGGCAACAACAATCGACCGTCCATGGAAAGCGGTTCCGTCTGCAGGACGACCCGCGCCGTCGAGTCATGTACTTGAACTCTTACTTGTCGCTTCTTCCAATCCACTTCGACCCTTCCGTAGTTGTGACCAATGTAATACTCCATCGGAGAGTGACGATGTGCCGAAAACGATTCCACCAATGGCCGACACAACTGGCCATACAGTTTCGGCTGTCCACAGTGATGCGTCAAGCCGCTGGAGGTAATTTCTATGTAACCTTCCTGACCGATGACCTCGGCATGATGTACGTCCCCACTCAAAAAGATGACCGGAGAACCCCCTCGAGAATAGTGCAAGGTCAACAAATCCCACAAACGTTTTTGTTCGGCCGGAAATTGTCCCCAACCTTCCAATGCGGGATTAGTACTCCACACTTGCACCGAACTCAAAATCAAAAATACATCGGGCGGCTGGGTATTATTGATGACGGAATAATCATTGTTGTCGATGTTGTTTGTATTGGCAACATCACTGGGAGCATTTGGAAGTAACAACTCGTTTGTCAACCAATTCCATTGTTCTTCTCCCAACATGGAATGCTTTTCACATCCCTTGCGGCCCCACAACCAAGCCCATTGATGCAGCAACAAACCACTCGTCAACCATCGTGTAATGCATGCAACCACATTGCCCAAGGGAAGCCTGCTTCGTCCCAAAGCAACACCATACCAAACCAAAAAGAGAAAAAAAATATAAAAAGAAGAAACGAGAAGATGTTAGACAGTGATTTGTTTCCATTGTTGACGATTTTCGTATAAGGGAAGGATCGCCTCATGCTTTCCGAGGGATATGAAACGTACATTAAAGCGGCGCTGGGTATGCAATGAGATTCACGAAACCACCGTGTGTCGAGCGCCAAGACACGAACACGTCCACCTTCCAAATCAACACGATGGTACATGCCGTCATGGCTCCATCGATGCGGTTGTCGTCGTCGACGTATCGGTTGGAAGTCGGATCCGTCCTTGTTGTCATCATTGGACGAACGATATTCCAGAAAATCCCACCAAACATCCCGCCGTCGCAATTTGTCCGGCGTTTGATCGCCCATATCGTTGCCACCAAAGTCATGATCGTCTGGGATGCCTGCTACTATCATTTCTGGATTCCGGTCCAAGAAGGGACGGTATCCAATTGTACGATTGGTTTGAAGATCGACCAAGCCTTGTTGGATAGACTCGACACTGTCCGGTCCCAGTTCGAACATTCCCTTTTTGGGCCCGTAAGTGGCGTCACCCAACCATAACCATGCATCGAGGGGTTTCGAGTGACCATGGACATCCTTGTCAATGACATCCCAAATAGGAGGGCTGGCAGCTTTGATGTTTTTGTGGCAGGAACCAAAACCAATACGAGTAACGTGATTGTTGGAAGAAGTGTCGTCACTATCTTTGTTGGTGATGTCATCATTGGCATAGACGGATGGCAGTGCCTGTTGCATTACAAAGAGACACAAGAGGATTCTGGAATGGTTGTTTGAACTTGTGGCTGGTGCGGTTGATATAGGTCGGCGGCAACGAAGAGTCGATGTGAGAATCGGTAGTAGTAGGATGGTAGTTGCGATCATCCACCAATCAGTAAAGTTGGAGTGTGACAACGTTGGGTCATTGTGGATCGATTCGTCACTTGCCTCACTTACATCCAACAACAATGTCATGACTTGTTCCGTTTCCATGTCCAGAGTATCGTCTTCGTCCGTGGTCACAGCTGCATGCGTCCATCGATAAACGACAAACGATAGGACCAGCATGGTGATAGTAGAATTGGTCCACCGACGGGACCACAACCGTGCACGAGTGGCAAATTGATGCACGGACATGCCCAAATCGTCTTGTGCCGAAAGAGAAAAAACTTCGTGAAGGAACTGATCCAGGACTTTGGATTTTCGGTGCATCAACAGGATGAGTCGTCGTACGATCCAAACGACGGCTGTCAAAGCCAAATGGAAGGCATAGACGATTGCGGCCATGTGGCCGTTGACAAGTGATGGTTCCACCGTATGGCTGTTGTTGTTGCTGTTGTTGGATGGTTGGTTTCCCCACAAGGCCAGGGAAAGGCCCATCCATGTGAATGCACATACGACAAGGATGGTAAGTAAATGGCCGGCAAAGAGAATAGTATAGGCCAATTTCGAACCACCCAGGTGGTATCTTGTTTGTTGTTGTTGTTGTTGGTGTTGCGTCGATTCGATACGATCCAACAGGGCGACCAATGGAACGACGAGCTGATTCCGGAATTTGAGAAGTGATTTGGTACGCTGTTCTTCGGCACCCTTGGATACGATGATACTCTTGACACGAGACTTGACATCTCGATCAATCTGTGCCTTGACATCTTGAAAGAAGTTTGGTTGTTCTCGTGCCAACTGTCGAACTTGTTGAATGGCTTCCGCAAAATTGTTACCGTTGCTATTGTTGTTGTTGTTCGGAGTAGATTTGGACGTGTTCGATGATTGTGACGATGATGGTGATGATACGTTTTGACATTGTAATCCCATTGTCGCCGATTGTTGTCGATGTTTGCGACAACCGCCATCTTGCAACAAAGCTTCGGCACGACAATTGGTATGTCCGTTACATCCTTCGCCACGATGGACGTTCATAGCACACTCGTGGCATTGCAATCCTTGATACCACAATCCTACCAGTAATCCATCACAAATATCACACTTGGTAGGTTTTTGATAGGTATGGCGCTCAAAGACGTGTGCGATGTCTTGATCGTCATCGTCCGTGTCGACACCAGCGCCAGCGCCGGTGGCGGCGGTATTGTTGATGGGTGAAATAGCAGTTCGTGCCCAACTAGAAAGTAGAGACGCTCCCAAGAAGGACGAGGTGGTGGACAACTCTGTAGATGGATCGTGGTTGGGAGATTCGTCTGTAGACTGGAGTTTTGGTGATTCCGAGTCATGGTTGTTGTTGTTATTTGCATCGTCTTGATGATGGTGGTGGACGTCGTCTGTCGATTTGTCGTTGTCTGTTTTGGCTTGTTGTAGCGTCGGAATGTTGATTTTCAGACACTGCTGGTGGTGATTGTTGGTTGTATCGACTGTCAAAGATTTTGATTCCGATTCCAATTTCTTGTCTATAACAACATCGTTGGAACGAGCTTGTAGCAATTCTGGATCATCCAAAATACCAGTTGGACTAGTCACTACTAGATGTTTCTTGAGTTGTTTGTTTTCGTTGTCATTCTTTGTTCGTTTTGGAGATAGATGAGTTGTTAAGTCTGTAAGGGACGAGTCGGAGCATGTAGAAATCGCATCTTGATCCGTCTGGATGGGTTGTTTGGTTTGTACCTCGTTTGTTGGAATACGACGATCATCGCTTTTCGACGTTTGGCCGCCTTTTACTGGTGATAATGAAAAGGGGGTCAATGTTTCGTCTTCTTGTTCATTTTCTTCGTCTGGTTGTTGTTGTTGTTGTTGTTGTTGTTGTTGTTGTTGTTGTTCTCGTTGTGATGATAGGGATTGTTGGGATTGTTTTAATGCAATTCCCGTACGGAAGTTGGCCAGTACATGAGCTGCCTTTTGTTGCCACACCGGAAGTGGTTGATGCTGTTTTGATACGCGGCCGATTTCATTCTTGTGTTCCTTGTGTTGTTGTTTGGATGATACAACAGCTGAGACAGAAACAATAGAACTCTCAATGTCTTTTTTGTGTTCGATAACTGTTGTCATGACTTTCTGATCCTCCTCCTCTTCCTCCTCCGCCTTTGTCGTCTTGTCGATGTCTATTCCATCATCATCACCATCATCGTCAACCACAATGATCGTATCACCACCTGCCAACGATTCTTGTTGGTACTGTTGGTCCTTTGTTCGAACAGACACGTCTTCTGACTCTAAGCTCGTTACTGTCAAATCAGAAATCTCTGCGACGGTGACCGTACCGCTTTCGAAACCTTCTTTGGTAGCAGCAACAACATCAGACAACACCATCGTTACACTTTCTTCTGTGACTATTGTTGTTGTGGCATCATTACTACTTATCCTTGTAGCGGGAGGAGGACCAATCGCTGTATCGTCTTTCATCATCCTATAACTTGTGTAATCGTTCGTTACCTTTGAGTAGTCACAAAAACGCTACTTGTTGTTTCTACTTGTTTACTACTACGTACTTCTGTCGGTTCGTTTTTTTTTGGTAGAGAGAGGAAAAAAGTTGGACTTCCATTCGTTCTGCTACTACCGGTACATACTGGTACTTCTACCGTGTATCCTCTACGTCGTATGTGACCGTGTCCGAAAATGAACCATCGGATCGATCAGATCCCCTCAAACGAATCAATCAGTCGTACGGGCTAAACATTACAGACGGTCAGTCTATCGTATCATACGTCGCATGATGATACCGTACTTTACTTCACAGTCAGTCTATCATACAGGCAGCTCAGCGTATCGTCATAGTGAACGGTAATAACAACAAAACAGAGTAATAGCCTACCGTAGTAGGTTTTCCGTACCAGGTATCATACCTGTATGTACACTCTCCATGAGTAGATATGCGCAAAAATAATATTTTATTTAAAGTTAATTCAAATAAATATGTACAAAATAGCATGATTTACAGTTATTACGTACGTAGTAAATAAAATTATGTCCTGTGCATTTACTGTTATTTAACAGTCGGATCATTCACGGTCAAAATACCGCTTCACATCCGACTTGGTTCACTTTCGCTGTGACAAGCCATGAACCCCATCTTCCTCCAATCGGCACAAAGGTCGACGTGGCTGGTAACTTTCGTTCGATGAACAAACCTTATACACTTCATCAAAAAGATAAAATAATATTATCTTTGGTGAACGAACCCTTCTTCTTCTTCCTCCTCCTCCTCCTCCTCTTCGATTCTGGTTCCAGAACGAACATCACAATGTTCCTACTTCGCACGCTCTCTCTCTCTCGGAGACGGTGTCTCATGTACATTCATATGTTCTTGCTTGTTCGTACTTGGCCGACGCTGACGTGTAGCCGCTGCCAACAGTAATATCGATAGTGCGACTTGCTCTTGTTCTTGCGACTGTTCCTGTCGTCGAAAGACTCGAAGCAAGGAATCGCTGGACAAGGTGGCAGATGTCACACCCGGCTGCAAAACAGGAGGCGGCGGGACAGCCTATGCGCCCAGGAGTAGCAGAAAATGCCACCGACGGAGAAGGTTATCCCAAGACAATAGGAGTGGAACAAGCTGAAGTGGGAGGAGGAGGAGGAGGAGGAGAAGAAGAAGACGAGAACTCAACACTGCCAACGAATCATTCGTCGTTCTACGCAGTGAAGAAAATGACGGATTTGTAAGTCTGGGCAGTACATCACAACCAGTATGTTTCATGATATGTTGAGACAAAAATGCCAAATGGAATTGCTGTGGGGATTCTGCTTGTATTTGAAGCATCTTTAACACAGAAGATGCATCGAGGGTGGCACGGCAACCGCCATTCCATTTAGAAGACTCGATGCCGACATCAGAAGATCTTGCCGTGGAAGTTGTACCAGCTGGAAAGCTGCTTTGAACCTGCGCCAAATAGCTCCTGGAAGCTTCCAGCTCTTTCGCCACAACGACAGACCACTCTTGCTCAGAATGCAAGACTCGTTTCTGATGACGAGAGGACTGTTTGGCCTTTTCCAAGGCAACATGTCTTGGCACAACCACATACCAATTGGAAGACGATACTTTTCATCGGCAGTGGTAGTCTCACCAGAATTTGCCTTTGGCCCTGAATAGGCGACAATCTCTGCCTTGGACGCCTTGCGAACAAACTGCCCACCACGTTCGTGGACAATCGACAAGACAGTGGCAGCCATAAAACTTTTGGTACGTGCCGCCTTCTTCGAAGGATGGAGTTTACAGTTCATGGCAGATGATGCCAAAGGACTGACGAAGAACTTGCTTCACAATGGCACGAAATCGAACATTTTCCATCGTGGTCGTTCGATCCTGTTCCCCTTCCCAATAGAACATCGTCGAGCGATAGGCCTTGCTTGAGGATCATTCCAGTGATGAAAATAACAATACTGTTTTGGTTTTTTGAAAGGCGGATTCCTGGACTGTTGTGTAAGCAAACGCCCAATTGCTTCTACTACTTCCTTTGTTACTCTGTGAATCAAGACCAACAAATACAGTACAAAGTTTTGTTTCCTTTGTGTGAGAGAAGAGCTCTTTCATTATTTCGGAAATCTATCATGCCACAAGAAACGTTCATCTGCTACTACTCAGTACTAACAATGCAAGGGTTTTTGTGCCCCAGGAAAAATTAATTTCGAAGAATTTATTCAACAAAAGCGACAATAACAAAAGGGGACGAATGTCTCATCGCAATTCCAACATCCCCTCAGATTTTGTGTTGGCAAAAATGGGAAGGTGTAGCGAAGATGGGTTCGATGTGTTCCGTTTCTTTTCCAACTTCAATAAGTTCCGAAATTCGATCATCTATCTGCAAACCAATGTTTTGTAAACTCATTCTGCCGCCAAGTTCTGCAACAACGACCACTTCAGTAACTGCCTCTCTTCTTCACAGTTCCATCTCTAAGTGGATGCCACCATTCTCCGATTGTCATTTCCGAACGATTCTTCTCATTACGACGTATCTTCTAAACCCTTGGCAATAGGGCCCATTCCAAGGGACAAAATGCTGTTAGAAATACCAGCCCACCGGCATATTGCTTCACGTGAGGAAGTGTTCAGCACTCTTCGCTTTCACGGGGACCGTTATGAGTTACTACGTATAATACATGCAGCCGAAAATAATGTCGATGCCAACTTTATGCATGACCTTTGTCACTGGAAGATCTTTGACAGGAATCCTCCATTCCAAGAGAGATTGTCAATCAGTTTGATTATCCACATGAAACGTCATCCGTGAAGTCGTCTTTTATGGGCAATGGGCTAAACTTAAAACAAAAGACAGAGGTCAATCTTCTTCAAGTAGTCTACCTACCATACTATTTTTTGTATGACTCCAACCCTACTTTCTTTTCTTGCCTCACAAAGATCGAAACGATCCCAGCTCTTGACAGCGCTTCCTGCCGTTCGGCTTTTTTGTCGTCGTTACTTTCCCTGCAGAATCTCAAATCGTCCTTGATAATAACAGTTAATATGTACTAATATATACTCCGAGTACATACCTAGAAATATGTACTACTGGTATTGATTATCTAATGATGGACTCTATTGTAATTGTAATTTAAACTAGTCCATCTCAACGACTACTAGTGGATGTAGGTTGACGCCTTCCCATCGGACTCGGTCATTATAAAAATAAATGCTGACAAAGGAATTCCCTTTGTCAACAAGAAATCAGAACGAGGTCGAATTGGCAACGAAGATTATGATGTGTGAATATGAATGAGGACACTGCGGCGCTCTTGAACTTGGGCAATGACACCAGGTGTTACTTTACAGCTTCCGCTGCTGCCAGTAAGATAAACAGTGCCACTTGTCGTTCTTGCGACTGTTTTTGTTGTTGTTGCTGCTGCTGTTTGAGAGCCCGAAGCAAGGTATTAGTGGACAATGTAGACGCCAAATCTTGTAAAGAAGTGGCGGATGCTGCTGTGCTCCAAACAGGGATGGAGACATCAGGAACCGGAGCAGACAGCCCCAACACAGTAGGAGTGGAAGTAGAAGACGTTGTAGGAGAAGAGGATGCAGTATTCCCACTGAAAAGAGACCTCAACATTGCCGACGAATCATTCGTTCCAGTGGACGGTGGTGGCAGCACAGGATTTCCAAATCTTGAAACGAGGTCCTGACCAGTATGCTTCAAGAGATGCTGGTACAACAACTTCGAATGGAACTGCTGCTCCTTTTCTTCCGCTACTTGCATTTGAACCATCTGTAGGACAGAAGATGCATTGATAGTGGCACGACAACTGTCATTCCACATTGAAGAGCCGGCATCAACACCAGAACAGCTTCGTATTTGGGCAACGTGGCTCCTGGAAGCTGCAAGCTCTTCTGACACCTTGACAGATCGCTCTTGCTCAGAATGCAAGACTCGTTTCTGATGACGAAAGGACTGTTTTGCCTTTTCCAAGGCAACATGTTTTGGCACAACCACATACCAATTGGAAGACGATGCCATCTTTTCTTCTGCGGTAGACACAGCGTGATTTGCCTTTGGCCCTGAATAGGCGACAATCTCTACCTTGGAAGCCTTGCGAACAAACTGTCCACCACGTTCGTGGACAATCGACAAGACAGTGGCGGCCATTAAACTTTTGGTAGTGTTCGAAAAATTTCTTTTGATACCAGATGGTGCCAAGGACTGACGAAGAACTTGCTTCACAATGGCACGAAATCGAACATTTCCATCGTGGTCGTTCGATCCTGTTCCCCTTCCCAATAGAACATCGTCGAGCGATAGGCCTTGCTTGAGGATCATTCCAGTGACTTAAAGTAACACTATTATCGTGGTTCTTTGGTGAAAGATTCCTTTGTGTTTCTTTATGAAAAAAAGGCATCTGCTGCTGGCGTCGTCGATCAGGGAACGAAACAAACAACAGCACAACCAAACCCCACGAAACGATCAACTTTTTTGTACCTGTTGGAGATGCACAAGCTACCTAGCTTGAGAGGTAGGTATTCGACAGCAATTAAGAAAAGCTTATGCTCTCTAATAAGTAGCTAGTAGACAGATCCAGAGAACCTTTATCCGTAGGAATTACGTAGACTGGCGTGTTGGCAAAAAATGGGAAGGTGTCCCGGGCATGCGTTCGAATGACGTGTTTTTTGTTGGCTGGTTTTGAATTCTTCTCCTGGTGATTCTTTTCGAAGTTCAAGCAGTCCCTAATTTTTATCAACCAAACGTTCTCCAACAAACATGGCGAGTACGGTAGCAGCTAGCTAGAATGAATTGTGACTGTGATAGAAGGTTCCTATGCGATATCAGGAACAAGTTCGTGTCAGAAGCACTGTTTCCTACTTAAACATCCGTTCTTCCGGCAGTAGCAGCTCTAGTAGCTAGTGGATTCGTCATTGTGACCGATGATGAAGGAAGAAGGCAGAAATTCTTCTTCAACAGAATGTTTTTGTTGTCTCGTACATAGATTAATTGTTTCGCAAGGAACACCCATCAAGTCAATTCTTAAGTAACCGTCATCAAGTGATTATTTTTCCGAGGGCAATGGGTCTTTCTTCAAGAACAGACGTGCTGTCGAAACAATTCTGCAAGTTCGTGAAAGGGAAGCGACACACGTACTACGAAACACGTAAGTTACGGTGCGACTCTAGGAATAGCTACCGTAGGTACTGAAGTATTCTTTCGGAAGACCAACTACGGTGGTCATTTCCATACGATTCTTCTCATATTACGTTGTACTAAACCCTTGACACAGGACAATTTTTGGCTGCCATCAAAACCACAGTTGACTGTGAATGCTTCATGTGAGAAATGGATTTATTGTCTTCAGACGTTCGTTCTCAAATGGAACAATGAAGAAGAGAATACTACGGAAGTAATCTTCCGTTTTATTATCAGTTCAGCACATACCATGAAACATCATCCATGAAGTCGTCTTCTATTGGGCAATGGGCTAACCTTCAACTACCGGTAGAGGTACGTCGCTACGGGATGTACTGAAGTTCGGCAAACCAACTCTAATCTAAAAGCGACTCGACAAGTCCAACAGTTACTACGTAGTAGTATTATTTACAGTTGTTATTAGAATACTGCGTAATACGTAGTGTTGTATTATATCTCCACTTTACTCGTACTTGTGAAGCGAACTTGGTCCATATTATGATCATCATCATTTCTGTTGGGGAAAATCATGACTTCCCAACCCTCCATTTTCCGTTCAGTTAGCGTATCGTGATTCACAGTCAGGACTGCTTTTCTTTTTAACTTGCCTGCTATTGCAACAACGACCGAAACGGTCCCAGCTCTTGGAAGCGTTGTCGTTCGGCTTGTTGTCGTCGTTGTTTTTCCAGTCGAATCTCCTTCAAGCGACTCGACAGGTCCACCGGCTTCACGTTGAGCACCTTGACGTTGCCGTTTCGCATCACGGTTATGGGCGTGTTTTCTCCCACGGGTGCCAGATCGATCAACTTGCGGGCATCGTCGGCGCTCTTGACCTTCCGACCGCCGATGTCCAAGATGACATCGTTCTCCTTCAATCCGCCCTGTTCGGCCGGTGTTTTGGGATACACTTTGAACACAATCGCGCCATACACTTCGGGAATCTTATTGTTGGCATTGTTTGTCTGCTGTTGCTGTTGTTGCTGTTGCACATTGGCGTTTTGTTGTTTCGCCCATTCCGGTGTGCACGTGGCCAATCCCAATCCGAGGTACCCGTGATGGATCTCCTTTCCTGCCGCCAAATCGTGCATGATATCCTGCACGCGATTGATGGGAATGGCGAACGACGTGCCTTCCATGTGGGCACGAATGGCGGCGTTGATACCGACCACCTTGCCCGTTTCGACGTCAATGAGTGGCCCTCCTGATGGGAGTGAGCGAGCGAAGGGAGTGAGTGTCAAGCGATCAGTATATATGTGATTATCAATGTCATCCATGCACTCTTTGGAAAAGGACGATGATTTCGGTAGGCTTACCAGAGTTGCCAGGATTAATCGCCGCGTCGGTTTGTATGTAATCCACCTTCTTGTGGGGGATGCCTACCATCATGGAGGACCGTTCCAAACCGGAAACGATCCCACAGGTGACGGTATTGTCCAGTCCTCCGGGACTGCCCACCGCGATGACGATCTTTCCGACGCTGAGTTGGTCGCTGTCGCCCAGTTTCGCCACGGGTAGTTTGGCCATGGACGATCCCGCATCGGGAATGATTTTCAACACGGCAATGTCCACGATTTCGTCCGTCCCCATGACTTGACAACGAAAGACACGTCCATCCGTCAATGTGACTGCGTATCAAACACAAACACAACAGAAGGATCAAGTGAGCAATTGATATTCATTAGATAGATATGTCCAGCCATGTTCCTCCCACAAAAGTAGTAGTATTGGCCAATCAAACAAACAAACAAACAAACAATCAAACAAACAAACAAACAAAAGGTAACGGCCGGGGGTGTGTTTTTGAATTCTTATAAACGTACCTTTCACGGTGGTGGCATCTTCGACGACGTGTGCGTTGGTCAGAATGAGCCCGTCGGACGAGAAGATGAGTCCCGATCCCTGTCCCTGTTGCACGTACGTGTCGTCGTCTCCCATGTTGGGCGGTGTATCCCGTAATATGTCGTTGTTGCGGTTGTCTTGTACTAACAGGTGTGTTTCGGTATCGACCCGGACAACGGACGGTCCGACATCTTCCACCACGTCCGTCACAAAGGACAACATCGCCCTTCGTTTGTCGGCAAGAGAAAAAGAGGACGGCGATGTTGCGATAGAAGACAGCGGATTGTTGGTAACGGCCGACGAGGAGGAAGATGTCTTGCTGTTACTGGTACCACTTCGTGGTACTAACGAAAAGGGTCGATTGGGTGATGACGTTGTTTTTTCTGGAATAGCATCATTTTTTGGATCTGCTTCCGCCATAGTTTTGGAGTCTGATGACGGTATTTCGTCTCCTTGCACATCGTCGTTGGGGGATACGTTGTCCGTAGTAGAACGTTCCGAACCATCATCATCGTGATGTGTTGGGTCGAATGATTCGGTTGTTGTTGTGTCAGTTGTGATGGTTTCTTCCGTTGATGGATGTATTTGCAATCGTAGGTTGTTGTTGTTGTTGTTGGGAGTCGTCGTCGATTTGTTGACGGCCATATGATACGAGATTTCATCCGTGACCAAGGGATACAATAGAATGGCCACGATCAAGGTGACGACCCGAACAGCACTGCCCAATGTGGACAACTTTTTGCTTCGTTTGATCTTCTTCTTCTTCTTGTCGTCAGGAATATTGGAATTTTTGTGGTTGGATTTGTCGGGTTGGATCTGTTTGAGTTGTTGTTGTTGTTGTTGTTGTGATGTTGGAATGTGTGTAATTTTCCGGTTGGATTTGGATGCCGTCATTGACTTTTGTGAATCGTCCGTTTTATCTGGTCGTCGAAAGAATCGCCACCACCGTCGGATCTTCCTCTTGTTATCGTCGTGAGTAGATGATGATGATTGTTGTTGTTGTTGTTGTTGTTGTTGTGAGGGTGTATTGTTGTCAATGGAATGGTACTTGTTGGCAATATCTCCCTTCAGATGATGGTCTTGTTCGGTAGAAGAAGAAGAAGAAGAGTTGCCATCGTTTTCTTCCTTTTCGTTTTCTTCATGTTCGTCTTGCCTTTTCTTTTTGTTTTTGGTGTATAATTGCGTCATGGATATGCAACTCCTATCTTTATGATTGGATACAATAGAAATAGATCTTGTAGCGGAAGGAGAGAATCGATAATAATGAATATGTCTTGTAGTTGTAGTAGTAGTAGAGAATGATCGAGGGGTTGGTTTGGTAGTTGTGACAACATCTGGTATGTATGCCATGCAATATATAGACTGTTGGACTTGTTTGGTGGTGGATGGGATGGAATCCAGCAGAAGAAACGCAACCACAACAACAACAATATAAGATAGGATGGTAGTATTGATGATGGTATCATTACGTTGTTGTTGTATCCTTCTTCTTGTTCTGGTTGTACTTGTACTACTACCGGTAGTACGTAGTGATAAGATCCTGTTTGAGGGAGAGGTTGTTGCCATTCTTATACAATTTGTCTCGGATGGATCGATTGACTGTAAGTAACAATGATCGTCGGCGGAACAACTGGATGGTGAAAGGATACAACAACAACAGCAACAACAGCTACAGGATAGGACATTACAATTACACTTAGTAGTAGTGCTACAACTACCAGTAGTAGTCGTACTAGTAGTACAGCAGTGACACATCGGAAGATTATTGTCTTCCCTTGGCAGTTTCTGTTCCTGCTGTTAATCTTCCTTGGTAACAATACTACCGTAGATACATAAAAGAACCACTGATGACGGACAGTGAAGTGAAGTGAAGTGAAGTGACATCAGATGGATCATTCTCTTCAACTCTTCACTCACAACAACAAACCGAACAACAACGTATTTTGTATTTTGACTGTTACGATGGATGCTGATTTCGTTCATGGGCACAACATTTTTTTTACATATTATATATATCCTAAGAACATAATAAACAAATACTCATACAATGTTATCATATATTCATTCACTGTCAGACGGACGACGTGAGATTGGTTTTTCGGTTGTTTGTTGTTGGGGAACTCTTAATTACTTTACTAGCTAGCATTCTTAACTACTATCATAGTAATTACTAGCACCCGACCAGGGCCAGGCCATTTTGCTTCGTTGGCGTGCTCAACTTTACGAAATGGTTATTTTACAGTTAATAACGGTTAACCACTGTTACCCACATGCAATACTTGTGCTTCCCGCCGGAAAATTTGAATCTCACCGACAACCATTTAAAATTTGTTTTAGAGTGCACGGTCACCATCAACAATGCAACATCGTATTCACAGTCATTTACAGTTAGCATTGGAACATCATCGTCTGGTTATTACTCACAGTCACAATATTTTCCCGTCTAACACACACAATGGGATCGACGTATTGAACTAGCAAGTTGTTGTAAGAGTACGTATCATGTACCATGACAATGTGCCGCTCTTTGTTGAGCTGCGTATCTGTTTTTGATAGAACAGTTCCACCCGCTATGTTGTGGCGTTGCCGTTTCTTTCTTGTCGCAACAGTGAATCGTACTACTGCCGTATTGTCGACGGTCGACTGTAGCAACCAACCATACTGTCGCAACAGCAACCATCACTTGTCGAACATGCCGACGGTGCATGGCCATTGCTGATGTAGCGATGATTTTGTGGCAAGGACTGCATGATGATGTGACATCAACGGATGATGTATTATGTCGACTGTCGCAACAATGATGTTGGTGTAATCACAGCATGTCGCGAGTGACGACCAACACAACAACAATGTTCTCTGACGGGTTTCCAGGACAGCAATAAAACCAACGTGGAAGTTTGTTGAAGCAGCAACGACATCAACAACAATGTGCTATGTTGCGACATTGCCTTTGATTTCTCACCATCCTCTTGCCTCCCCATACATCATTTGCACCTACTTGCAGGAAACCATGGATGACTCTACAGTACCATTAGTTGCCGATGGAGGACCTGCTGAGGCCGCAGGAGAGAATTGAACTTGTGTGAGAGCTACTGTGGCAAACAGGAGTGATGAGGAATGATTTCCAGCTGTTCGGAGATGCCCTATTCATTGACTATCTCGGTAGGTCTCTTAATGATAAAGGGTGGCCTATCTATACCATTGCCATGGTTAATTACGTTCCTCAGGCGTGACGAAAAGCACATGGTTTTGAAGTTCCCCGCCAAAGATGGAGCTTCATTTGTCTTCAACATCGTTGAAGTTGATCTATAGGATGAGCCTGGAAGAAAGATGACAGGATTTTGTAATGCCTACTACCCTGCGCACAAAGTTAGAACTTGGATCGAGGGAAGTTGCAGGCTTGGTACGGCAAAAGACCTTCCTTCTGCGCTTGGAGAACCTGATCCAACGATATCACAGGAAATGTATGACTTTCGAGATAGCCCTGGTGCCTCTAAAATGTAACCAAGGATTGTACACGGAATTGGATGATACTAGTGAGAATTTTTGTTATCCGCTACCACAGTACTTTTTGATTTAGTCTTGCAAAAGAAGTTTTTCTATCATCACCAACTGGTGGTAGCTTTACAATGGGGTGTAACCGATCTCTTCAGCTCCGATTCCGTGAGAATAACTCGTTCTGGGTTCTTTTCTCTCTCTTTCGTGCTGCCGTCAAAGGCTTCTCCAGCTTCTGTTGCTGTTGCTACTGCTGTTGCTGCACCTGTTGCTGTGGTGAAGAGATAGGTCGAATGGGTAGGGGGGTCGATAGGGCAAAATCGATATGATGAGGACGATGTCCTCGTATGGTTATGGTAGCAACAGTGTCTAGTGATGTCTTATAAAAACAGCATCCACTGATGATTACTACCGTATGTGGAAGTTCGTACCCTCCGGAAAACGTACCGGTAGTACTACGTAATAGATAGCGCGGTGAACGGCAGCAAACTGACTTCTTGAGCAGTCAATGGTGCGAATGGTAAAGGAAGGACAGACAAACTTTGATCAGATTATAATATTCATTGCTGTATGGAGTATTGATTTACTTAGGAAAAAGTAACGGCGTGACTAACGCTCTGTTGGCGTGCTCGATCTCTCCGATAAGCCAATCACAACAGTGCTAGTAATTACTAGAGTACTTAAGAATGCTAGTATTGTTTATTGTTGTGGTTTTGCTTCGAATCAAAACAACCGAGAGTCAATTCTCTTGGCGCCAAGAGACTCAATATCTCAGTAGTCATAAAAATGAATTTCATCAGTTATTACAATATATATATATATATATATATATCTACTATTATGTAATCGATCGTTGGTATGGTCGCAACAGCTTCCACAACAACAGAAAAAAGAGTCATATTCTCATCACATCGATCGTCATTGAAATGTTCATCATCCATGACTTCCACAAGAGAGGGGTATCAACATCGCGGACAAACCAAAAATTAATCTTCGTGATGATACTTACAGTTAATAATAACAGTGTCTATTCTACTGCGGACCTCATAGGAGGCGATGTTGGATCAAAGGCGGGGTTGTTGGCGCTCGTGTCAAGGCAAAAGCTGTGCAATGTCACAAGCGAGAGCGAAGCTGCGCGTCGATATAATGGTCAGCTCTCCAAGACCAACAAAATGGTGTTTGGGACAGTTTTATCGGTCGACACCGCCGTGAATCCTACTACCAATCGTTCCACTACTACTGTTGTTTTGCAGAATATGACTTTTGGTGGAGGTGTTACCACGAGAAAATCTCTCAACGTTCGTAGTGTTCATGCTGCCGTTGCGCCGGAGGAAGAAGAAAAAATCAGCAGCCTGCGACCGCCGAATCACCCAACGAGCCCACTGGAACCAACAATGATGACAACCCCACTGGAACCAATACTCACAATCCTTCAGTTGCTTCTCCAGGTGCAATTTTGCGGGCAATAATCAGGGAGCAGTCAATGTTTTTATCCGGTTGCTCTCATGTTGGATCCTCGTCCCGTCCGTCAAATTTGTCATGGTACCGTGTGGAGGGAAAGCGATCCTGATACATTGTTGGAGGTGGTAAATGGGTCCAGTCCCCTCATCGTTCGTGGTCAGTGCGTACTACCATTGCAGGCGAAACAATCGGACCTGGAGATGACATCCAGCAACGTCTGTCTCGTCTTGATTACTTTCTTCGGATGTTCCCGCCAATCGCAGTTGACTTTGATGCATCTGTTGAATGAACGAAGAAATTCAGATGATCAACACTCTTATGCCAGCGACGACGCACCAAGCCATGACCAAAGGGGGTGAACTACTGAAATTCTTCTGTTTGTTATTATCTTGTGTACAAAATTCGAGTTTGGCAACAGCTCTGTTCTCGAACAGCCAAATTTAAGTATATTCCTGCACCTTCGGAAAAGAAGATCAAATCTCGTGCGACTCATGCGGGTGTCTCCAAAAACAAGGTGCAGGAATACACTTAAATTTGGCTGTTCGAGACCAGAGCGATGCTCTGTTTGCCAAACTCGAATTTTGTACACAAGATAATAATAACACCGAAGAATTTCAGTTGAGGGAATTTTCGGACCTCAGCTGAGAATTTTGCCGGTAGAATAGACACTGCCGGTAGCTAGAGTAGTAGCCAGCTAGCTAGAGATAGTAGACGTTTGAGACGAAAATTCATTGTTCCTTTGATCCGTACTATGCGGCGTTCGGGACGAACGATGCATTTGAACAGTACCTACCTAGTAACAGTAAATAGCTTTGTTGAAACAAAAATATTGTTTGTTACTACTAGACGTTTGGGACGAAAGTTCATTGTTAGAATAAATAATATTGATTACTATACGGGATTTGGGACGAAAGATTCGACTGTAAGTTACCCTTATATTTATGACAGGACAACTGCACCTAACAGGAAGAAAACATTGCATTGTTACACGGCGTATGGGACGAAAAATAGACTTGAACGAACAAAAAACACTTATCATGGTGATTTCTCTTGTTATTTGTATTGGGACGAAAATTCATTGTTGCAACGATTATTGAATTGAGGTGTTCCGAACAATACGGCATTTGGGACGAAAGATGCATTTTTGGTGATGTACATCAGAATAGACCAGACCCTATGTAAAAATAATATTGTTATGACATTTTTTTTTGTGAAAATTTCTTCGTACTACACGGCATTTGGGACGAAAAACGCACTTGAACGAACTAAAAATTGTGTATCATGCTTGTTACAGATACTCTTTAGATCTAGCTAGCTAGCTACTACCGTATGAAGCAAAAAGGATGAAAGAATAGTACCTAACTGTAAGTAAATGAATTCTTTTTACTTCACGGCTTTTGGGACGACAGATCCGCTTGAACGAACAAAAAAATACATTGATCATGATCATTACTTCTTCAGTTACTCATAGACGTTTGGGACAAAAGTTAATTGTTGCAATGATTATTGATTTAAATGAACCTTACTAGACGGCATCTGTCAGAATGGAACAGATCCTACGAACGATCCACTTGAATGAATTATCAACATGTTTATCATGATGATTTCTCTTTTCGATTTTCCACCCCACGTGACAACACAATAAAAGAAGCGGGGGAAAACAAATAATCTGTACTACGTAATACGTATTATTATTTTTTCGACTTTTGGTTGTTACGACCGGACCCATTATTTGGACGGGGAGTTGGAGCAATGGCTGGTTGAATCGATGGGATCGGAACAAGGTCGCAGACTTCACAGTCTCCATCGAATTTTGTTCCAATGTTCGGCGAGCTAGAGGAGGGATAACACACCTTGTGTGACAACCCTCGCACAGGGAAATCGGGGACTTGGATACAATCATCATCGACATTCAACTCTCTCTGTTCCTTACACTGCTCCTCATCCAACGGAACCAAAATGACATCCGATTGCAAAGAATTCTTGCAAAGGGTTTCAACCTCGTCTTTACAGTAGTACAGGAATTGTCCACATTTCCAAGAAGAGGCTTCTTCATCTTCGCAATTGCAGAAAGGAGTGGGAGAGACCGTTGGAGATGCGGTCGGAGATGCAGTAGGTGAAACAGTTGGTGAGGCGGTTGGAGATGCTGTGGGAGAAGCAGTTGGGGAGGCTGTTGGTGATGCGGTCGGGGATGCAGTGGGTGAAGCAGTTGGTGAGGCGGTCGGAGATGCGGTCGGAGATTCAGTGGGTGAAGCAGTTGGCGAGGCGGTTGGAGATGCTGTTGGAGAAGCAGTTGGTGATGCTGTGGGAGAAGCTGTAGGAGATGCAGTTGGTGAGGCTGTTGGAGATGCGGTCGGAGTTGCAGTAGGTGAAACAGTTGGTGAGGCGGTTGGAGATGCTGTGGGAGAAGCAGTTGGGGAGGCTGTTGGTGATGCGGTCGGGGATGCAGTGGGTGAAGCAGTTGGTGAGGCGGTCGGAGAGGCGGTCGGAGATTCAGTGGGTGAAGCAGTTGGCGAGGCGGTTGGAGATGCTGTTGGAGATGCGGTTGGAGATGCAGTAGGTGATACAGTTGGTGAGGCGGTTGGCGAGGCGGTTGGAGATGCTGTGGGTGAAGCTGTGGGAGATGCAGTCGGAGATGCAGTTGGTGAGGCTGTTGGAGAAGCAGTTGGGGAGGCTGTGGGAGAAGCAGTTGGAGAGGCGGTTGGAGATGCTGTTGGAGAAGCAGTTGGTGATGCTGTGGGAGAAGCTGTGGGAGATGCAGTTGGTGAGGCTGTTGGAGATGCGGTCGGAGTTGCAGTAGGTGAAACAGTTGGTGAGGCGGTTGGAGATGCTGTGGGAGAAGCAGTTGGGGAGGCTGTTGGTGATGCGGTCGGGGATGCAGTGGGTGAAGCAGTTGGTGAGGCGGTCGGAGAGGCGGTCGGAGATTCAGTGGGTGAAGCAGTTGGTGAGGCGGTTGGAGATACTGTTGGAGATGCGGTCGGAGATGCAGTAGGTGAAACAGTTGGTGAGGTGGTTGGCGAGGCGGTCGGAGATGCTGTGGGTGAAGCTGTGGGAGATGCAGTCGGAGATGCAGTTGGTGAGGCTGTTGGAGAAGCAGTTGGGGAGGCTGTGGGAGAAGCAGTTGGTGATGCTGTGGGAGAAGCAGTTGGTGAGGCAGTCGGAGATGCCGTTGGTGAGGCGGTTGGAGATGCGGTCGGAGATTCAGTGGGTGAAGCAGTTGGCGAGGCGGTTGGAGAAGCTGTTGGTGATGCTGTGGGAGAAGCTGTGGGAGAGGCGGTCGGAGATGCGGTCGGAGATTCAGTAGGTGAAGCAGTTGGTGATGCGGTCGGGGATGCAGTGGGTGATGCAGTTGGTGAGGCCGTGGGAGATGCGGTCGGAGATGCGGTTGGTGAAGCAGTTGGAGAGGCGGTTGGAGATGCTGTTGGAGAAGCAGTTGGTGATGCTGTGGGAGAAGCTGTGGGAGATGCAGTTGGTGAGGCTGTTGGAGATGCGGTCGGAGATACAGTAGGTGAAACAGTTGGTGAGGCGGTTGGAGATGCTGTGGGAGTAGCAGTTGGGGAGGCTGTTGGTGATGCGGTCGGGGATGCAGTGGGTGAAGCAGTTGGTGAGGTGGTCGGAGATGCGGTCGGAGATTCAGTGTGTGAAACAGTTGGCGAGGCGGTCGGAGATGCGGTCGGAGATTCAGTAGGTGAAGCAGTTGGTGAGGCGGTTGGAGATGCTGTTGGTGATGCAGTTGGTGAGGCCGTGGGAGATGCGGTCGGAGATGCGGTTGGTGAGGCTGTTGGTGAAGCGGTAGGGGAAGCAGTGGGAGAAGCGGTCGGTGACTTCGTAGGAGAGTTTGTGGGAGCCGGAGATGGGGTGGGAACGCAAGTTTCACAGGTTCCATCGAACTTGATTCCTCCCGGTGCATCATCGTTGTAACAAACCCAGTGGGATACGGACCCTCCCTCGGGACAATTGCTACCAAGAGTCAAACCCTTTACAGTATCGCATTCTGAACCACTCAAGAGGATCACGTTGCTTCTCCTGTTCAAGGACTTTTGGCAAATATCACTTTCAGGAATCTCGTCAACACAATGGTAGATATCATTTCCACATTTCCATGTGGAGATGTCGCTCGGAACGCAACCGCATTCTACTGGGGTGAGGAGTCTTGAAGAAGTTGATGCCGCTTCACTTTCATCTTCACTGAAGTCAATCTTTTCTCTTCGCAAAAAGGAAGCCGAGTCGTCACCCTTTTGTTTGTTCCAAAAGATGGCGTTGGCCGGATCGATGCAAATGCACAGGCAAAGACAGAGGAGGAAGAGCGACGAAATGTGGGTTTGGCCTACTTTGAAACACATGATCTTGATGGATCTGAGATTGATGCTAAATGTAGTTTAACTGGGTGAGATGCAGCTAAATGATAGGGACAGGTTGATTGGCAAAAAAAATCCTTTTTTCTTTGACCAGGTAGTTTCTATTGATGGAAGATTTTTTTATGAAATTATCTGTGCTTCGAGACGACAATTCGATATTCCCTCCGTTGTTTTACATTTCCTTGTTTGGGATTTATGATAGTCTTTCAACATGTAGGATCTCGCTTTGATTGACTGTGATTTCGAGACGCAGACCAAAGTGAAAAGAAAAAGAAATGGACACACGTGAACCGATTCGAATAGCCTTCGACATTTTCTTGGACGACAATTCTAATAGCCTCTGAACTATTCTGAATATCTTTACGGTCGGCTTTTTTTGAATTAGTGTGCGCAGACGACCAGTCGCGTTAGTCCCTATTTCGATGAAAGATCCATCGGGAGATCCGTTTTTCAAGGCGCTGATAATCATCCGAAGAGAAGAAGACCCATTCAATCAGCATTTACATTTTAATATATTCTTTTTGTTGAATTTGAACGTAGATACTCGTGAACGGAACGGATTTTACATAAGTTGTAACTTTCCGAACAATTCGAATTTCATTTTCAGTTAATTAACTGCAAGTCATATTCACAGTCAGAGTTTCGTTGAAGATTCGTCATAGAACAAGCAACTTTTAATTATGGACTTTTTTTAATTGTGCACGTTGCTAGTTCGATGAACACAATTATTTTTTGGTAAGGTTCGGGGCGTCGCGAATCACTTGCTCTCTCTCCAGCTCGTTGCATTTTTACTGGGATCTGTTCAGGAATTCTATTAGCTATGCCAACTACGGTATTAGTTCCAGACCCCAGACCCAGTGACCCATGATAAAAGTTGTATGCATTATAGGACTACGGTAGCAAATACCGGTAAAGATAATGTACGGTAGTTTGATTCTCCTACCGTACTTTACTACGTCGTACTCGGTGAAGTAGTGGTTGCTCGTCAGCAACTGCTCCCCGTGGCTACTGGACTACGGTATATTCCAGCAACGATGATAACCACTACTTCATACTACCAGCAGCAACGGCGCTATGACCTGTTTTGAGCCCTGGCGGGCGATGATCTAACCTTTTGGGAGGTATCATAGCTGGTTGTAGCTAGTTGTCATGACCAAAATAATATATAAATACGAATTCATTTTAAACGTTCACAGTTAGTACCAGATGAACTTCGAGGGAGAGACGAGTTGACACTCGCTGAAATTAGAAGCGTCCATATCATATGATAGTACTAGCTGAATCACATCAAGAATTTCATGCTGTTGTATAACACCAACAACAGTGGTGGTGTGAGCGACGAATAATTCCAGTTCATCGGCGCGTTGTCCCTCGTTGAAACGTCGGTTTTATTATTGGCGTTTACAGTTAAAATGGTAAAAGAGGCACCCTTTACGAAGATGATGCTATCTTCAACCTTCCAAGGCACTTCATTCCATAAAGATCAAACCAGTTGTGTACTTCCTCATACGTACTTTGCACAAAACGAATGAACGTGCAATGATACAGTGCATAGTAAGAACGTACTGTACATACTATATGATCGTATGGTCCATCCTAATACCGACCGAACTTGCGATTTGCGGTTGTCTATTTTCGAATTTATGGTTGTTGTTCCATCACCACAAACACATCAAATCTGAAGAAGAAAAGCATCCCATCTTCCGTAGACCACCGACTACAAATCAACTTGTTGGCGTTTGAATGTTTTTGTCATAAAAGAAAACTTCATATGGTATAATGCAACAAGAATAAATACTAAATGATGATGAATAAATGTGACGATTCCGATGACAACAACAACTACAACAACAGTTCCATTCGACAATCGCAAGAGAAATTGAATCAAGCAGCAGAACGGTTATCTTCCCGATTGGCATCCATCCAACAAGAGAAAGTTGTTGTTATTCAATCGTTTCCATGTCAAACAAACGATGAAACAGAAGCATATCGTTGTAAATGCTCCTTTCAAATTCTACAACAACAACATCCTGTAAATGAGGAGTATCGATGTCACTATGCCATACGGGAAGAGCAACGACCCGTTATTATCGATACCTTTCCCATTGCCAATCGAAGAATTCAAACCGTTATGCGTCAATTTCGAGATGATATTCTCAATACCTCTGCAAGCAATCAAGATAACTTTTCCTTTATCAGTCCCAGCTTGACCAGTTGTACCCTTTCCACATCATGGAAACACGATATGGATTGTATTTTGACACTACATTACAATCAACCAATCGAAGTAAACGAATGGAAGCGACAAGCAAGGCAACTCTGCTCAATCCTTCAGCTTCGACAAGTCAATGGACGGTCCAAAGGGTTGTGGGTGTCAGCGACACCGTCTGCACAACAACATTTGTCAGATGACGGTAAGGATCCACATGGCAGCTACAACACACTTCGAGATACGGTATACATGATTCGAATCCGTCGCCAAAGTATTCACTGTAATGATACAAACGAAATCACCAGTTGGGAAGTCACACTCAACAACAACAGCAATGACAACGATGCAAACACAACAACAAACTCCCGTACCAGTACCACCGGAACTACCATCATTCCAGTACTTTATGAAAAGTCCGAAACGGCATTCTTTCATCCCAATCCAAATGCCATGACGAAAGCTCTGCAATGGATGTTGCAACGATTGCAATACATACAACAAGTACCACAGCAACAACAAGCACCGTCCAAAACAATGTCACTGCTCGAGTTGTATTGTGGATGTGGTGCACATACTGTTGCCTTGGCCCGAACGGGACTGGTGCAACGGATCGTGGCCGTTGAATTGGATGTGCGACTGGTACAGGCCTGTCAACACAACGTTGCCTTGAATGGGGTACAAGACATCGTGACGGTTCTGTCCTGCGATGCCGGACAATATTCCAAAAATTCAGGCTCCAAGAAACAACCGACGTCGGACGTTGGTTCGTCCATGGATGCAACATCGTATGATATTTTATTGGTCGATCCACCCAAACAAGGATTGGATATGGCCGTCTGTGACATGGCCTTGCAACAGCAAGAAGAAAAGACCTTGCAACACATCTTGTACATATCCTGTGGCCATCAGGCATTGTTGCGAGATCTACAACGCCTATCGCCACAGTATCAAGTCGTCGATTGTTGTCAATTGGATCTGTTCCCAGGAACGTATTCCATCGAAACATTGGTCCACTTGCAACGTAAATAACGACGCATTAAAAACATAAAAGATATTGGAACTGTACGGGCAAATGGTGGAATACGAAAAAGAATACTACGTCCTATCACATTGTGTTCCCTATTGTACGTAATACATACTACCGTATGTAGTAGTACGTACATAAAAATTAACATTACTAGCTAGAATAGAATTCTTTTTATGAATAATATATCCTATTTTTTATATTATCCAGAATTCACTTTCGTACCGGTACATAGTTCTATGGTGGCTGCCGGTCGTTTGGTCTTGGTCGGCAGAGTTTGCCAAAAATACTTGCACGGTAATCCAGTAGGGCCACACTCGTGCACTCTATCATAAGACGAACGATTGGATTTCCTTTTTTCCTATTCATACATACAAGCAAAGTATGATAAGGAGAACAGAATAATCTAGAAGATTCCTGTCGTTTGGTCTTGGTCGGCAGAGTTTGTCAAAATTGATACTAGCGCGGCAATATATATCATATCTTCTTGCATCAGTAGGGCCACAGTCATGCACTCTATCATAATATATGAACGATTGGATTTCCTTTTTTTTCTTTTCATATACAAGCCAAGTATGCTAAGGAAAAAATATAATCTACCCACTACTAGGCGTATGGTGGAGATTCCAATCGATTGCCGCTTCCACGTATTGACCACTTCGGGCCAAACGACGCAAATCTTCGCCATACTGTTAGATTTTTCCTCTCTCAATAGAACAAATCCAAGATAAAGGAGACCGAATCGTCCATGATATCATGATACATAGCTGGAGTTTTGTGTTCAGTTCATCTTCTTTTGAATGGTTCAATTCGACCGTCATGGCCTAGACGTATGATAGCCTTGATCCATTTTACATGATACAAAAGATTGGAAGAAACTCGTTCGTCCAACACAAGTTCGATTCTTGTCTCGATAGTTCCAAGTCGACGACGTCCATGTTGGAAACGGCAACGGATTCGACCCAAGTATTTTGCAACAGATGTAACAACCGATTATTGGCAAAGGATGTCAATACCTACTGCCGAAAACCATCGGTTTGTGTCATCTTTGTGTCATCTTGGTTGTTGTCGTTTACGTCATCGTCACAGCTATTGCCTTGTCAGAATGGATACATCAATCCCAATTACCAATTGCCAATAGTATTCATCCATGCCAATACTTGCAAATTATCTCCTTGGGTGGCTTGGACCATTGTCCTTGTTCCAAAAAGTGTCAACATTATCTTGTAGCACCGCCCAAGGTTTTCGTTAGAATTCGATGGTAACGGAATCAATTGGTATACATCCTAACGTATTCCTTGCCTTGTATTGCTGTCCATACAGTCCCAAAGGTTTTTTGGACAACGTTTGTGCTTGTAAATCTGGTTTTCCATCAGTATAACAGTAATCTCTGTCCTCCGGTAAAGTCAATTGTGTCCAATCCGTTCCAACCAACAACCGTTCCAACCGTTCCAACGAACCATCGTCCCGTGCTGTAACAAATCCCCGACAACATCATGTTGACAACAACACAGACAGAATCCAACAAGATAACTCACAGCAACAAGAAGAAACAGGTTAGATAGCATGAATGTGTTGATGGAACCGTTCGACAAGCATGATAGAAGGTAAAGGAACTATCCATCATCAAATTCAATGTTCCGAACAATGAAGCTGTCGTAAGTCGTCATGAATGATGGCCATCGTCCTTGTGATGAATCGACAACTTCCGTCACATGCCATCCCACAGAACAATGCTGTTGATGCTGATGTTTATGTTTGTTTGTTTTTTGGAATCTTTTCTGGTTGCGTTCTTACTACGATCGTACCTATTACATCCTTATATTTATAGGTAGTACTACGTAATAATATTATTTTACCCGATCGAGTTTAGATTTTTGTTCTGGACTAAACGTTGAACTCGATCGAATGTCCGACACCGTTCGATCGATACGATCCCCTCCCCTGTTTTGATTGTGAGACCAACAATCTCTGTCGAAGAAGAATGTTTGTGTACTACGTATTGTACGTAGTAACCTATGTAATTTATCTCCCTGGGATCTGGATGCGATTCTGCGGTTCTCATTTTTACGCTCCGCATTTACAGTTAGGTATACTACGGTGGTAATACGAGACTACTACTCACGTCATTTGACTGTGAGTGAGTACGTAGTACGTAGTACAACATACTTATTAGGTACAGCTCCGTAGCTCCCTACTTGGTGTTCGTTTGTTTATTTTCTTCTTCGTGTTGTGTCGTCCAACCTTCCTTGTGAAGTTAACTAACTGTAACTGTAAGTACAGTTACTTCTTCTACACGACTATCACCATGAGTTTCAAGTTTATTGGCTACAGCAAGTAACAAACCACTACTGCGCAGAAATCATATTCACTTTTGTTTCATAGTGCTGCTATGAGTACAAAAAATAATATTGTACATCTGACGACACGGATCCGATCGAGAGGAGACGAGGACAAATATGATGACGATATCGAAGATACTTCGATGATGATGACAATGAAAACAACCACAATTGTGGGTACGGAAGACCATTATAATGAGAATGATAATGATAATGAGAATGATACGAGCGCGAGAGGGGATCAGAAGAAACTGCGTGTCTGCATCGTTCACAAAGTCCCATTACTGTTGGGAAAGCTCTTTCTGATATGGACATGTGCTGGAAGTGCCATCGTTGGGACGATTCTATTGTTGGACGACAAGTACGATCCATCCTTTCACTTGTATCATTCATTGCGACGATACTCCTCCAAAAAACCGATTCTTCGATTTCAAAGACGACACGTCTCTCCTGCATTATCCACATGGAACGAGTTCTTATCGAAACAAAATTTTGATAATGATGACAAGAATCGTCCATTGCCCTCTTCCCCCAATTCTTGGCACAACCACGAGACGTTTCAAATCATGCAACTCACCGATATTCATTTGGGTGAAGCGGAAGATACCGATTGGGGACCGTACCAAGACTATCAAACCTGGCGGTTGTTGGATACACTAATGTCATACGAACGTCCCGACTTGATTGTCTTGGGTGGAGATCAAATCACGGCCAACAATTGTCTTGACAATTGTACCGAATATTATCGATTGTTGGGAACGTACCTATCGCAACATGATATTCCCTGGGCGACCATAGTTGGGAATCATGATGATATGGCCTACGAAGTGCCCAACAATCAAGATGATACGACGACGATGACGAAAACTATACCGCATTCCTACAATCGACGAGACTTGTTACAAATGGACGCCTCCTTTGATTTGTCCTTGACACAGCTTGGTCCGACACACGTCACTGGAGCTAGCAATTATGTATTACAAGTCCTTGATTCGTTGCAACAAACACCGGCATTGGAAATCTACTTTTTGGACAGTGGCGGTGGAACCTTACCCGAAGCGGTCGATACGTCCCAAATCCAGTGGCTGCAACAACAACTTTCCCGGTCGACCTTGCCCGCCGTGGCATTTCAACACATACCCACATCGGCACATGAATTCCACGATAGTATAGGACCCGAGGCAATGTTATCGTCGTGTATGGGATATCATGGAGATGCTGTCGATCCAATTCAAGATTCGGACGATTTGGTAGACACACTCATCCAATCAGGTCGGTTTCACTTTTTGGCAGTGGGACATAATCATGGCAATGATTATTGTTGTTGTTCGCATCAACAGTATGACAGCAACAACAGCAACAACAACAACAATACTCATTGTATGTACTTTTGTTTTGGACGTCATTCGGGATATGGTGGATATGGCCATTGGCAACGAGGAGCGCACATGTACGAAATACAACTGGACCGACCAGCAGTAGAAACAGAAACCCTCACTAGGGAGGAGGAGGAGAATGGACAGGAGAAGTATGAATCATCCTCATCCAATCATGGCAGTGATCGTATCAACGGAGGCACTCGATGGAGATCATGGGTATGCGCATTTGCGTGTGGATGTTGGATGCAACTTGCATCAACAGCTTTGCCGTACTTTCCTGTTTGGCTCACTCGTTGTTGGATTTTTTTCCCTCCCTTTTCCTCCTTTTTGTACAGGTACGCTTAGAATCGGGAGCTGTTGTCGATTATTTCGATTATGATCATCCAGCATGAAAAACTTGAGAGAGCTGTACCAACAAACAATCTTTAAAAACTGCTTCCCTTGATACTTATTGGTTCACCGAGGATGTGCTGCTGTTGAAGACAAAACACTTTTTTCTCCAAATCATATATGATGACATTAACTTGTAGTTCCTGCCTTTATGATACCGTTGAGATGACACTATAAGATTGAGATGGGCCCGTTTCCTTTTTTTGAAGCTTGGTCCCGTTTTTCGTCGTCGATCATGATGATGTAGCTAGATAGCTCTCTTCCGCTCTGTTTCGAATGAGAGAAACCAACTGCTCGTAAAAAACAAAGAAAAACAATGTTACATTTCTGATCCAGTTGACGAGAGGAGGAGGAGGAGGAGCATTGATGATACGACAACCGCATGTATATATAAAATTCTTCCTATAAACCATTAAAATAATATTATAATTCCTCTTTCACATCACAGACACATCAGTTTGCTTCCAACTACATACAAGAGTTGGCCGTAATTGCAGACATGACGGTTGGTTGGATCGTTCCGTGCCAGTTTGGTCCGTTCGATCATGATGTATCCCCCACCCAAATCAAAATCCAATTCGTATACGTCTTCAATGAGTCGTCGAGTCTGTGAATCCAGATTGGCGACCGTTTGTCGTGTGTTCCAGTCGGACCGACTGAGCTGTTGATCGACTGTCGTCAAATTGACGGGAAGTTTATAGGCGTCCATCAGGGACGCAAATTCCTCTGTCAGATGTTCAAAATGAAGGATGTGCTTCACCTGTTGTTCGACAAGGGTATTAATATCGTCGTCGTCGTCGAATGTTGTGGTGTTGTTGGATACGGATGACGGAGAATACGAATAGATATAATCGTATTGAGGGATCCAATGTCCGGATGCGATGAAATACTTTTTGTGGGGTTGTTGGTTGTGGCCCATACTACGAGTTTTGTTGACACTGTCGGTACGAATCCATCCGCTGGTCCCGCTTTTGATGAATTGATGATTCCGTGTCAATGTCTGTTGTATGACATGGTTCATCCGTGCGGCTGTATCGTTGTTTGTCGTGTGATCCAAAAAGCATTTCGCAATGTGACAGGCATAGTAATATTCCGAAACGATCCGTTTGTACGGATTCCGAACGACCGCAAAGACGTCCTGTCGGTGGCTGTGGTACGGATCGGTCAAGTTGGCATCGTAGTAGGCGTTGGCGGGATGACTTGGCAGGTATTGAATGGGTAGATGCCACATCGGAAACGATCTTCCACCGAAATATTCCCGAGAGAATGGACTATCTTGGATCGTGTTTTTCCAAGCAAGATCAAATGCCGGCAGCGATTGCGACGATCGATTGGCCAAGGACCCGACAATCTGTCGGTTGGTTTTGTGTCGACAAAACCCCATGGTAGTGAAGAGACATATACCCCACGTCTGACCGCCTTTGGCACCTGCATGTTCGATGGAAGACCCGCCCGTTTTGGGAATGTGTAAAAATGCCAACCGAGCCGTCGTCGTCGTTGTTGTTGTTGGAACGGTCGTCTCGTTGAAGCTGTCGTCTTGTTGCAGTTGTTGTTCTTGGGACCAAGAATAGCCGGATCTGGGTCTTGGATGATATGTATTGGGATCCGTAATCCAGGGGGATGTATCGGATGTTGCATTGATCAAGCTGTTGTTGGATCGCAGATTCCAAGGTTGCATCTGTTGCCGTTGCATCTGTTGCTGTTTGTGTTCGTCGTTATGAATAGTGTTGACCGATGTATGTTTGGCTACGGGTTTCTTCGATCCTAGTAGCTTGGATATGGTCCGGAATGTTGCCGAAACCAAAGAATGGAAAGAGACTGACTTGGATGATGACGGTTTGGATGATGTCGATGATGATGATGATTCAACACCACCACCGACGCTATCATTCTGGTCATCTTGGTATTGATACTGACTATGAAACACATTCAACGATGAAATGGTTGTTGAAAGATGAGTCGTCCCTACAAACATGGACAAGACCAGCAGAAAGGCGATATGTCTGGACGCCACTTCATGACGTCGTTTTTTTCGGGAAGGTGTCGCAACAGCAGCGTGTGCTTTTGGACTTGCATGATGTTTCCCATTGATTGCTGACAAGAAGGAAGGAGGAGGGCCATTGTTGGATTCACCAGCATGATCCATGGTCATCGTCTCTTGTTGAACGTTGAACTGTATGATCTCTCTCTTTCTCTTTCTTTCTTGTTTCTGTCTCTTCCTTTGTAGCTACAATGGGTGATGGGTAGTACTATATCTCTCAACCTCAATCAGCTATTAGTTCATACAACGAGAAAAACAACAACAACAACAATCAAATGAAAAAATGAATGCGAGAAAGTGGCGAAAAGGTATTGTTTCTACCGTAGCTGACTCTACTACCGTACTCTACTAACAGTAACTACCGTACCTGATACTATCGTACTCGGAGTGGTACCTGTAGTAGTAGTAGTACGGTAGCTGCTATTAACTGAAGACTGGAAGATAAAATGTATAATGAGAGGACATTTTGAACGTAAATAACAGGGGATTTTTTTGGAATGACCCGATACCCAACTCCGGGTGGTCTACACCGTTTTTACTGAAAGTAGGCTTTTAGAGGTATGTCCACTCTATGTACCTTGATATCTCTCGTAGGAAATACATCTTGCGGTAGTCGTGGACACTTCATTGACTGTGAAAATGACCCAACATCTTGCTTGTGTAAAACAATGACCCAACATCTTGCTTGTGTAAAACAACGAAGCGAATATTACATAACGATAATATTATTATATATATCAAATACGAGCCCAATGGAAAGGCTATCTATCGGATCGTTTTACCGGCCTGACCATTTTAAAAGTTCAGGCGCTATGATAGCTAGCTCTAGCTAGAGAGGTATGTACTAGCTAGCTAGCTACATAGAGAGTAGGCTTGGAGATAGCCTGAATGTTAAAATAAAAGGTATTGTCAATTCGTGCAAAAATTACCTCTACTTCTATGATACTCTACCAGCTCTACTACCGATAGCTGTAGTAGAGAGGCACAAATTGTACCTGTCCATCTCTAACACAGCTTGTGTAAAAGAACGAAACGAATGTTAAAATGATATTACATATTAATACTACGTATGTTTGATACGAAGTATAAAATCAATTCGTATGATACCGTGTACCGTACCGTACCTCTAATACTGCTTCCGTGGTACCTACTCTACCTAGCTAGCTACCTATTAATGATTGCTCTCCCATGTGAACTACGGAGTACGTACGATAGTACCAAAGTATTCCTTGTATTTATGTATTTACAGTTAATTTGTAGCAGACCTGTATCGTATCATACCAGGTACCTGGAGTATTATTACGGTACTGTTAATACGTGCAATACAATCCCGTAGGTCTGACCAGAATTGCACGTATGATACACGTGGAAGCTTTCTTGTGGTACGTCGTACATTCAACGGTTCATAAATACGGTACGGTACTAACCTACGAACTACTCGTATGATACGTTTGGTTTCTTGGCTCTCCTACCGTAGTAATACGGTAGCACCTACCGTTACTGTAGAACCGGTAGACGGTTTTACTGTTTACAGTTAATACATCCAGTTGTGAAGTGTAAAAGGTGTGTGCAGTCGACCATTCTCTCCCTCTCTCACACACACATACGTACGGTACTCTCTCTCTCCCTCTCTCTCTCTCACACACATTTACTCTCTCTCTCTCACTCCATTATCGCCGTTTTTTGCCGTGTTTCCATCAAAATTTGACAACACAATGAAGTGGATGTGTTGTTATTTGGGCCGATCGACGCTGCTGCCATGTCCACGTGGGACGATGGTCGTCGTATTGTCGACGCTGTTTCTGTTCCTCATCACTGTTGGAAACAATCCTGATCGATCCGTATCTGCTTTTTCTCTACCAACATTCACCACCACCATCGCCACGTCCGCCGTCAAAGGAACACCGTTCTTGTCACCATCCTCTTCGTCATTGCAATCATGGCAATCATCATTACTAAAACGAACAACAAGCAAAAGAAGAAGAACGAAACGAGATACAATTGCCGTATGCATGGCCGGTGGTTTCGAATGGGAAGACCCCACGGAAACCTTCGATCAAGGCGTCGAAAATCCCTTCAAGAACCCCGAATTGTTGAAAAAGAAGGACAGCGACGACAATGACGACACTATGAAGATCGATCCAGCAAGACTGTTGGGACCACGATTGAACGGTGTCAACCTGTATCTCATCGGGATGATGGGAACGGGTAAATCGTCCGTCGGTGATATCGTGGCAAGGCGTGAGTAGTGATTTCGTCATCATCATCATCATCATCATTATTGCTGTTGTTGTATTACTACGTATTTGTTGTTGCTGTACGATACAACGTTTCAAAACTCACCGTTCTGTATTATTATTGTTGGTATCCTTTTTTTCTATTTTGTGTTGTTTTCTAATCTTATTTTCTTATATATTATATATATATATATATATATATGATGAAGGCATGGGCACGTACAAGTTTCTGGACACCGACGCGATCATCGAAAAGGCGACGGGGATGTCCATACCAGAGATATTCGAACAGGAAGGTGAAGATGGGTTCCGTACCGTCGAATCGCAAGTGTTGGACAGTGTCCATTCCTACGTCCGATGCGTCGTATCGACCGGCGGTGGGTTGGTCACCAAGGCACAAAACTGGGGCAAGCTGCAGAGCGGCATCGTCGTTTGGTTGGACGTCGACCCAGAAACGATCATGGAACGGATCCAAGGAACCGACCGACCGTTGTTACAGACGGAAGATCCGTTACGGACACTCAAGCAGTTGTTGGAGGAACGATATCCGAAATACTCTCAGGCCGACGTCCGTATCGAAATCACGTCCGACATGGACGAAGAGGCCGTGGCATCCAAAATCATCTTTGAACTGCACAACCATATCGATGAAAATCCACCCGCATGGAAATTGGCACAAGAAAAGGCCAAAAGTGAAGGCCTCGATTGGGTAAAGTAAAGCAATGGAAGGCACTGCCCTACAAGTAGCTAGTAGTTGGCTATGACATGAAAAAAAGTTTCACTACACAAAAAAAATAAGAAGTCGTATAATTTGTATATCCATTCGACGTAGACTCGATCCTAATTTGCCCAAGCGACACGGTGCAGAACGACATCACATATGGATTCGATCCACAGGGGTAGGAAAATCGCTTGTAAATCGCACGTGCTATGTTCGTCGGGCTGGGAAAGCACTTTATGACGATCTTTTCTATACAAGCCTCATCAATCCTAATCTGTTATCCATTATCGTATAATCTGTATCCCTGCGACATAGAGTTGATCCTAATTTGCCCAAGCGACGGTGCAGAAAGACATCAGATATGGATTCGATCCACAGGGGTATGAAAATCACGTGCGAATCGGGCGTAAAGTGTCGGGATTTGAAGAGCCTGCTGGTGTACTAGCATCAAAAATTATCTTGGAACTACACAATGACATCGATGAAAATCCAGCCAACCGCATGGAAATTGGCAGAAGAAAAGGCGTTAAAGTGAAGGACGCGGTTGCGTAAAGTAAAAAAAAAAAGAGTATAAAATGAAGCAAAAAGAACAACGACGACGACAATGACAACGACAAGCAACAACGACAACAGCAAAAAAAAAATGTATTCACATGTAAAAGAAGTTCGATTGTCATGATGATATCACGTATGATATTTTTTCATTGTACTAACCCCTACCCCTAACCTGTCCTAACCCAACCCTAAAACAGTATAACGTACTACGTGGTACGCAAAAACTCGAAATAAATTTCGGAGCCGATTCTCTCTTCCATATTAGCTCTACTAGTAGTAGAGTACTCCGAGTAGGAGACGGAAAAGTGTTTTCCCTCTTCTTCTCCGGAATATTCCTATTCCGGCCTATCCCAACTTTGGAAAAAAAAATATTCAAACGAGAGCTAACTGTAAACAAATTGTGAACAGAACTAACGAGAGCTATGATAAAACAGTAAATAAATTGAACCAAAACGGAACCAAAAACTACGACGGTTACACCAAAACTTCAGAGCGAGCAAGTGCATCCACATGGAAGATGGACTGATCCTTATACGAGTCGGCGTTGGATATACGAGTCGGCGTTGGATTCACTGTCACAATTGCTGAAAAGGATGCACTTTTGCAATATCGGGACTGTGGCCTTTTGATGATGCTCTGTTCTGAACTCTGAACTGTCATAATTATGACGTAGTGTTTTGTTGTGTGATTTTCTGCCGTTCTCGTTGTTACTGTTCATTTTTATTATCGTCAGAAACGTTCGGAGAGTAAAATTGACTTGTGAACAGTGAAAAGGTCAAGAAGCAGTAAGGAAACCAGTGGTCGTTCGATAATAGGATAATTTGTTTGTACTGCATCAAATAATCATGTCTTACAACGGAGGAGCAGCTTCACCTCCACCGCTACCTCGGCATCGCGCCAAGATATCACAGACGGATACATACAAGGTTGAAAAAGGGACTAACGAGACAATCACCTCACTACTGCAACAGGATCGTGGCAATATCTGTGTGGAAGAAACCGTACAACAGCAATTCATGGAACATGGTTGTGGTGGACTCATGCTGCATACTCTATCATTCTTGGACGTGATCACTTTGTTGCAAAAACAAGTCGTGTCCAAATGGTTCAACGAGCTTTGTACCACGTCCATCACTCTTAAATCCAGAACAGATGGTCCAACACCTCTTACTAACGCAACATTGAGAGAAGCAGTTGGAAAATTTTGTGATGTCATGTATGACTACGAGGCTTATGACGTATACGACATGGAAGAAATTGCTTGCACGTATGGCTTTCCAATTGATTGTTGGGATGTATCACAAGTCACTGACATGTCCAATATTTTTTCTGAAGAACCCTTATTTGATACAAACATTGGATCCTGGGATACATCCAATGTTACCAATATGACTAGAATGTTTTACTATACTGAAAACTTCAACAAAGATATTGGGCAGTGGGATGTGTCTAAGGTCCAAAACATGTCGCTAATGTTTGCCTTTGCTGAAAAATTCAATCAAGACATTGGGCAATGGAACGTTTCAAATGTCACAGACATGAGAGGTATGTTTCTTCATGCTGAAAAATTTGACCAAAACATTGGAGGGTGGGATGTTTCCAAAGTGACAAACATGAGTACAATGTTTCGTGTTGCACTCGACTTTAACCAAAACATTGGAGGTTGGAACATATCCAAAGTGACAGATATGAGTAGAATGTTTAATGATGCGCAGAAGTTTAATCAAGACATTGGATCTTGGGACACATCAAATGTAACCCAAATGGAGTCACTTTTTGATCATGCATCACTGTTCAATCAAGACATCAGCTCATGGGATACTTTCAAGGTTAAAAGTATGTCTTCCATGTTTTCTGGTGCAGGTGAATTCAACCAAAATATTGGATCTTGGAATGTTTCTGGCGTGGATTCCATGGGTAGCATGTTCAGCGGTGCATGCAAATTTGACCAAGATATTGGTTCTTGGGATGTTTCCAATGTAGATCACTTGAGTGGCATGTTCAATGATGCACATGAATTCAACCAAGATATTGGTTCTTGGGATGTCTCCAATGTGAGGTGGATGCGTTGCATGTTCTTGCGTGCATACTCATTCAACCAAGATATTCGAAGTTGGAACGTGTCAAACGTGGAAGAAATGGAGTACATGTTTGCAGATGCAAGGGCTTTTAGTTGCAATCTCAGTTCTTGGGATATCTCGAATGCCAAGGGTACAACAGGGATGTTCCCAGATGGCTTCCCAGACAATTTTCGGCCGATAGGTAGCCAAGGTCATCCGAAGTAATGCATTTTGAAGGAAATGGGATGATCATGAAAACGATTAGGATGAGGATAACTTGCCTCTGTTTCCTTCAAAACGTTGGGCAATTTCTATGATGCTGTTGAGAATCCAGAGTATGATACACTGGTGTCATCCCCATTTTTAATTGCTCTAGCTACTCTAGCACCAGTCGTATTTGAAGGTGGGGGTGAAATTCGAACCCCCTAATCATCATGAGTACGTTGGAAATTCGACCAATTGTTTTTCAAATCATCATCACCAGCAAAGCATAACCCCCTAATCATCATGAGTACGTTGGAAATTCGACCAATTGTTTTTCAAATCATCATCACCAGCAAAACATACTACTCCGAGTACGTACTACGACATACTGAGTAATACCTACTAGTCATATATATATTACGTAGTATCTAATATCATCATGATTAATCATCTTCACAAAGAAGAGGCGATCGCTTGCTGTTTCTTCTTTTGGTCTTTCTTGCTTGCCGCTTATTATTACCGGTAATCGAATAGGTACCGTAGGTATTTCATACGAGTCACTCTGTCTTTTCTCTTCATCATATATTGGAAGTGTGAAGGAGAGGAAGTTTGCCGTCATTCATCACTCATCATCACTGTCAGTCACTCTCAGTCACTCTCGTTCACAACTCACACTCATCATCGCTTCTTCTTCTTCTTCTCTTGGAACGGACGGAAGCAGCAACACAACAACAGCATCCACCAAAATGAAACGAGAGGACGATACAGGAAGCAACAACAGCCACAACAAGGAAGAAGAAACGATGGATGTTGATGCTGTTGATGTTGTCACAACCCCAAATAACAGTACAACTACGACTACAACTACAGCCAATGATGTAATCCCAACTGTCGCATCAGCAGCAGCAGCAGCAGCACCACCAACTACTACTAGTACTACTTCAACAACAACTGTAGTTGACGAATTCATTAATCATGGTGAGTTAATAATGACTGACTGTGATTAATATGATATTATACACTGCTGTCTTTTTTTTTACTTTTTTTTCGTTTCTTTACGGTGTGATGGTGCATATTAGGAACAAAAATCTCTCTCACACTGAACATTCGTTTATTTTTTTACTTTTTTTTTTAAATAAATTTATATACAGGTTTGTTACGATGGGAAGAAGCACGGAACCAATGGTTACTAGCCTCCAATCGACGACAACAACAACATAATCATCAAAGTAGCAACAGTGGTAGTGGCAGTGGCAGTGGCAGTAGTGATGATTCCAACTCTCTCGATACGCCACAAGCTGCAGCTGTTCCCTTGGATGTCGACGAGATTATTGATGTTCTATTCAGTCCCCGATGGAGAGGTGGAGTACAGGCTCCTCCTGTACCACAACAACCACCTACTACACCTACTTCGACATCGGAACAACAACAACAACATGGTGAGACGGAATCAACGACGACTACCGTCCATACCGCTACTGCAGGTGACAACAACAACAACAACAACGATACAACAACAACAAGTATTACCATGATTGACGATCCACGAGAACCACCCCGACGATTTCCAACGAATGTACCACTTCCTCAAATGGTCGACGTCTTGGTCGATTTGTGGGAGGCAGAAGGATTGGATATGTAAAAAAAATAAAATAAAAATAAAAATAAAAAAGACAGGGTGGACAGGACAGGACAGGACAGGGATTGACGAACAGAAAGAACGAACGAACGAACGAACAGGAAGAAAGAGCAGAAAGAAACAGAATTAATGAGAATTAATCAGTGTAAAGTATTAACAACACACTCTCCAAGTGTATATTTTATAAAAGGAAAAGCCGAACCTGTGATTTTTTTTACCCCCCCCCAAAAAGAAGGACAAGACTGTGATTAAAAGACATCAGCACCATAAACTTACAAACAAGACCGATAACAACGGCAGAGGACAGAATGTCCATGAGAACAACAACAACAAAACAACACGAGACTGTCAATTTGTCATTGACTGTCTCGTTTGTTCCTTGCTTCTTTGATGACAAGTTTACAGTTCGTTAGTTTTTCCGCAAAATATTATATTATATATCACTACGAATACTATACTTCAAAGTTGTATAGACGTTAGAAATGGCGACCTAATATTGATAAGGCCTAAGCTCTCAACCTTGCTCTACTAGCTAGCTAGAGAAAGAAGGGCAGAAAACTTGGCATAGGAACGAAGCAGAGAGATGGAATAGAACCACTTTTATGTATGAAGATTGTGTAATAAGAGTAGGTATTGTAGTACAGTACTTTATCTGTTCGACTCATCTGACTTCACTCGACGCGAACAGATAATAATACTTAGTATTATGGTACCTAGAGAGGTATCATAGCTAGCTAGAAGAACAGACCGACACATCTCACGTTCAAATATAATCGTGTACGTATAATATTTTATTATAATACTTATGGGTACATTCAAATATACATGTACGAAAATAGCATAAATGACGTAGGAACATTCGAGTTTGGATCATCACAATCCGATCTCTCTCTCTATTGGAGGGATCTGTTTGGGTAGTAGGGATCAAATAATCCCCACACCCACCCACACAAAAGCAGCATTGATTGACTACCACCTGTAACAGTAATAGTAAGTATTTATGATAAAAAGAACGGTGGAGAGGACGAAACAACACTACGAAAGAACCTCAACACTGCCGTTGTTTGAAAAATAACAAGCCCGTCCAACAACATCAAAACTCTTTCGATGGTGAGCGCCAAACCATTTTTTTTACAAACGGTAGATGAAAAAACAACCAAAGTCTTCCGAATATTGACAGTCGTGTTTATTTAGAAGTAGAGATCCAACTTGATCACGTAGTTCTTATGAAATTTTTCTCAACAGGGAGAGAGAGAGAATACGGCCTCACAATTGTCGGAACGGCAAGTGCATGTTCTAAATTTGCGCCGACAACGGTATCGTCGGCGGCAGCAGCACTGACAACAGTCGTTTCTGCGGCAAACGTAGCAAGCAATAACGGAAACGGTGGAAGTAGCCGTCATCGTGGCCGTATCAGGTACCGCGCAAGACACCTCAAATCTGAGATTTAACTGTAAGAACTCGACCCTGCTGTCACGACCGTGGAAGAAAGCGACGAAGATACCGCACAGGTCAAGACCAAGGAGTATGAACGCGACTGTGCCTGGATTCTTAACCAGCATCAAAGAAATTGCCCAACGTTTTGAAGGAAACAGAGGCAAGTTATCATCCTAATCGTTTTCATGATCATCCCATTTCCTTCAAAATGCATTACTTGGGATGACCTTGGCTACCTATCGGCCGAAAATTGTCTGGGAAGCCATCTGGGAACATTCCTGTTGTACACTTGGCATTCGAGATATCCCAAGAACTGAGATTGCAACCAAAAGCCCTTGCATCTGCAAACATGTACTCCATTTCTTCCACGTTTGACACGTTCCAACTTCGAATATCTTGGTTGAATGAGTATGCACGCAAGAACATGCAACTCATCCATCTCACATTGGAGACATCCCAAGAACCAATATCTTGGTTGAATTCATGTGCATCATTGAACATGCCACTCAAGTCATAAACATTGGAAACATCCCAAGAACCAATATCTTGGTCAAATTTGCATGCACCACTGAACATGCTACACATGGAATCCACGCCAGAAACATTCCAAGATCCAATATTTTGGTTGAATTCACCTGCACCAGAAAACATGGAAAACATACTTTTAACCTTCGAAGTATCCCATGAGCTGATGTCTTGATTGAAGAGTGATGCACGATCAAAAAGTGACTCCATTTGGGTAACATTTGATGTGTCCCAAGATCCAATGTCTTGATTAAACTTCTGGGCATCATTAAACATCCTACTCATATCTGTCACTTTGGATATGTTCCAACCTCCAATGTTTTGGTTAAAGTCAGGTGCAACGCAAAACATTGTACTCATGTTTGTCACTTTGGAAACATCCCACCCTCCAATGTTTTGGTCAAATTTTTCAGCATGAAGAAACATGCCTCTCATGTCTGTGACATTTGAAACGTTCCACTGCCCAATGTCTTGATTGAATTTTTCAGCAAAGGCAAACATTAGCGACATGTTTTGGACCTTAGACACATCCCACTGCCCAATATCTTTGTTGAAGTTTTCAGTATAGTAAAACATTCTAGTCATATTGGTAACATTGGATGTATCCCAGGATCCAATGTTTTTATCAAATAAGGGTTCTTCAGAAAAAATATTGGACATGTCAGTGACTTGTGATACATCCCAACAATCAATTGGGAAGCCATACGTGCAAGCAATTTCTTCCATGTCGTATACGTCATATGCCTCGTAGTCATACATGACATCACAAAATTTTCCAACTGCTTCTCTCAATGTTGCGTTAGTAAGAGGTGTTGGACCATCTGTTCTGGATTTAAGAGTGATGGCCGTGGTACAAAGCTCGTTGAACCATTTGGACACGACTTGTTTTTGCAACAAAGTGATCACGTCCAAGAATGATAGAGTATGCAGCATGAGTCCACCACAACCATGTTCCATGAATTGCTGTTGTACGGTTTCTTCCACACAGATATTGCCACGATCCTGTTGCAGTAGTGAGGTGATTGTCTCGTTAGTCCCTTTTTCAACCTTGTATGTATCCGTCTGTGATATCTTGGCGCGATGCCGAGGTAGCGGTGGAGGTGAAGCTGCTCCTCCGTTGTAAGACATGATTATTTGATGCAGTACAAACAAATTATCCTATTATTGAACGACCACTGGTTTCCTCACTGCTTCTTGACCTTTTCACTGTTCACAAGTCAATTTTACTCTCCGAACGTTTCTGACGATAATAAAAATGAACAGTAACGAGAACGGCAGAAAACCACACAACAAAACACTACGTCATAATTATGACAGTTCAGAGTTCAGAACAGAGCATCATCAAAAGGCCACAGTCCCGATATTGCAAAAGTGCTTCCCTTTCAGCAATTGTGACAGTGAATCCAACGCCGACTCGTATATCCAACGCCGACTCGTATAAGGATCAGTTCATTTTCCATGTGGATGCACTTGCTCGCTCTGAAGTTTTGGTGTAACCGTCGTAGTTTTTGGTTCCGTTTTGGTTCAATTTATTTACTGTTTTATCATAGCTCTCGTTAGTTCTGTTCACAATTTTTTTACAGTTAGCTCTCGTTTGAATATTTTTTTTCCAAAGTTGGGATAGGCCGGAATAGGAATATTCCGGAGAAGAAGAGGGAAAACACTTTTCCGTCTCCTACTCGGAGTACTCTACTCTAGCTAGTAGATGGAAGAGTGAATCGGCTCCGAAACTTATTTCGAGTTTTTGCGTACCACGTAGTACGTAATACGGTACTAGTATCGGAGTATCATGCCCCCCTGAGTGGATCACCTTGTCGTGGTAGGGGGGCTTAACCCAACCCTAACGCTCATCTCCTCTGTCTAAGGCAGAAGGACCACTTTGGATGGGTCTGAAACTTTGAAGTTACAGACATCGTCGATTCTTGTTATCAAGTGCCACTGATAAAGCGCCATTAGCGGATTCTTGACTTTCATTTGCAATATCGGACCTGGTGTTGCTCTGAATGTCGATAGAATGGCTTTGTATTCAATCATCTCGAGTGGTCTCGTAGATTGTGTGTCTTTCCCTTGTCCTCTAGTCTCGGCGAGTCGGACTTTGGCAACCAAATTGTTCACCAACTTTGAACGTGTTGGATTTCCATGGGCAGGAGTTCCAGGCATTTCGACCCAGGGATGGCTGTTTGGTGGTAGGAAAAAGGATATGGCCTTCTTATAGTAGTATTCAAGCGAGGAAGCTCTTCCAGTTGGCTTTTGTCATTGTCTGTCGGATTGATCTTTCCGTAAGCTTTTAGACAAAGATAATTATAGACATGTTTGAGTTTGAGCTGCAGAAATTGCGCTTTGGTAAATTTCATCTCTTTGCCCCGATAAATACAGCCATGGGCAAGGCCCATCAGCCCTCGTATTTGTGCATGGTACTCCTCCTTCATGGGAATATCCCACATGTCTTCCCCCCCCTTTCATCCTCCATCATCGTCGGCTCTTCATCGTCGGCCATTGTCGATATCGACAGCTTGTAGCTTGTGTTTTGTTCGTCATAGATTGTTGCTTGTGTGTCTTCCGTCAAAAGATGTTTTTTTGCCGTGGAGGCAATCAACAAGAACAAACGAGATGATTGTTCGAGTTTTTTCCACCGTTTCCATCGAATAAGAACGAGCATTATTACGTAATAACATTAAATTTTATCAATCGTGTTGTGTACGACAATTCTGTGCATTTTAATAGGGGGAACATCTTTACAAAAAAGGCATACTCAAGAGGTTACCAAATTGGCGATTGCACGGTTTCCCTATTCTCGTACTCATACCCCTGAGTCTTGCGCACAGTACAACTGTGGACTCACATTACCCGCCAATTATCCAGTGGATGGTGGGGTCATACCGTGAGAAATGTGACTTTGGTAACATATATACTATAATGTAGTAGTATTATGGTACCTAGAGAGGTATCATAGCTAGCTAGAAGAACAAACCGACACATCTCACATTCAAATATATTCGTGTATATATATATATATATATGTTATAGCATATGATCTGTTTGGGTAGTAGGGATCAAATAATCCCCCACACCCACCCACCCACACAAAAGCAGCATTGATTGACTATCATACCTGTAATAACAGTTAATAGTAAGTACTACTCCGAGTATAATACGTAGTATTTATAATAAAAAGTGCGGTAGAGAGTACTGTACTTGTACTACTATTTCATTTGCTTGCTTTGTTCAAACCCATTCGAGACAACTTCTTAGCCGTTCGTCGTACCTCACATCAAGGTACGGTAGTTGAGTTGTCCTCTTGTCGTCGTCATACTGTTCAACAGTAGTAGTAGTAATAGATATAAGTCTTCGACAAGACAAGACAAGACAAGACCAAGAGAACCGTATATTATTTTTATAATAATATCAATAAAACAATGCCCAAGGGGAAACGAGCACCGTCCGATGAGGACATCACATCGGCTATATACCGGTTGTTACCGAAAGTCAATTTAGAAAAGACAGGAATCAAAGCCTTTATCGAGTATTTACAAACGACCGAATTCGATGGGAGTATCCCGAAACATAAAATGAAGTTCGTCAACGGTACCTTAGTCACGGCTGTCAATGAATTACCAACAACAGGAACGACCGGTGACAACAACAACGAAAACCAAGACAGTGGTGATTCCAGTGACGATGATGATGATGACGACGATGACGATAATGACAACGATGATAACGACGACGACGAAGATGATGATGACGATGATGACGACGATGATGACGACGATGATGACGACGACGATGATGATGATGATTCTTCTGCAGACGATATTATTGTCATTCCCAAAAAACGCAAGGCCGGGCGTGGTTTGTCGGTCAAGAAGGAACTCAGTCCACAATTGTCATCCTTTTTGGGACAAGATACGGCCTCACGTACCGAAGTGGTCAAGTTGTTATGGAATTACATCAAGGAGAATCAACTACAAAATCCGGACAATAAACGTGAAATTTTGTTGGACGACAAAATGAAAGATGTGTTCGGTGTCGATACCTTTACCATGTTTACCATGAACAAATACGTCGCGTCGCATATCCATCCGTTTAAACCGGTCGACCTGACACCGGGGAAACGAAAACCATCGTCATCGTCACCAACACGACGTCGTCGTCGACGACGAAAGAAGACTGTATTGACTGTAGGTCGGAAACGGAAACAACAACAACAACAATCGGAACCACTTTCGAAAAAGGAACAAAAGATGTTGCTGTTGGGAAAGAAAAAACGAAAACCCAAAAAGCCTGGATTGCAACCACCGTATCAATTGTCGGAAGACTTGGCAGACGTCGTCGGGAAAGATATATTGCCACGACCACAAGTGGTGGCAGCCATTTGGGATTACATCAAATATCATGGATTACAGGTTCGTACAACAACAACAACAAAAAACAAAAAAGAGAGTGACACAGAGACAGAGAGAATAGTGTCCGGCGGGGTTCGGTACGCTTTGGTTTGGTTTGAATGTTCTTCTCTCACACACACTTGCTTTTGTCGGATCTTTCTTTGTTTCTTTCTTTGTTTCTTTCTTTTTTTGTTTCTTTCTTTGTTTTTTTTGTATATCAACAGAACCCCAACGACAAGAGAGAAATCATTTGTGACGACAAATTGAAAAAAATCATGGGGGGGAACGACCGTGTTACCATGTTCAATATGAATCGGTACATCACCGAACATTTGTTGGAAAAACTGGATCGGTCCGCGTACAACCATGAAGAGGCTGTCGTAGCCGAAGTCGAAGAGGAGGAGGAAGAAGAAGAAGAAGAGAACGATGATGCTGAAGAAGAAGAGGACGACGACGACGAAGAAGAAGAAGGAGAGGATAGTGACTAAACATACCGTACATCCATCAAATAATATATTCATGCATAAACATTAAATAGTCCAGTATAAATCGACACACATTGGGTCTTTCTACATTTTGCATGATGATTCTCGTGGACGGGGAGGGCTAACCCGGTGGTGGCAGCTATCATCCTACCAATAAAATGATGTTGCTTCGTACCATCGACGTTTCGTTCGTTCGTTCGTCGATGATGAAATAATGATGATGAAATGATGATGAAATGATGATTGGGATAAAGGCTAAAATGCAAGTAATCGTCCGTATCATGTTGTTGATTATATATATATATATACAATGCACCAGCACCAGCACACGAGTTTTTGTGCGTCACGGTCGAAAAGAAATCTTCGGAAAGGTATAATTTTTGGATTTGCCGGTTTCATCACAGTGTGTTTGTTTTGGACCCGGTGAAATGGACCCTGCCAAAATGCCGACGTACTCCTCTCCCTTCCCTTTGTGTATCTCTACTAGAGCTAGTAGAAAAGTATTTCATCACGCTTCCATCGAATCGATGGTTGGGATTAAAAAAATAATTAAAATCCCCCAAACAATCGTCCGTATCAGGATGATACAGTCGGGAGTATATCTTGTGGGGATATTATGTCGTCCAAGTAGGATCATCCTCGACCTGCCTTTTAATCTTAAACCGTTCCTTTTTCTATCATTTGATTTCTCTGGAAAGTGTGGTACGCTTCATCGATAATAGAAAGAGAGCAATGAGCAGTTCAACTCGTTTGGACAGGACTGGACCCTTTGGTCTGCCGTTGGCCGACCCCAAAACGGACATGATTCTCAACCGTTCTTCTGTCTCTTCCCTTCCTCCGAAAAACAATTATTACCCTTCGTCGATGATAAGATGGGAAATCCCATCGTCCGTATCATGTTAGAGAGGCAAGAGAGTGTCATGAGAGATTTCGGGATGGTATGATTTGGATTGCCATGTCTGTGTCAATGTCTTCTCAGTATGCCTTGGTCGTATCGCCATCATTTCTCTCTTCGTTATTATCATTATGATCATCCTGATCATTATCATCGTGGATGTGAACTCTCCGCACTGCAATTCTGTCCCACTGGGTAAGGTTTTCCACCATACTATGGGTTATGAATCCTCTCATGTCCATAGTACAAAGCCCAGAAGACAGCACCTTGACAGACAGAGTGATGTCATTCCCTACTAGAGAGAGAAGAGAAGAGAAGATAATATTATTAGTATTATGATCGTAGTGACATCAACCGATCGACTGCCGGCTTGTTACTTTACTACTATCAGACATGCTCTCTGCCAGCGATTTCATGATGATGATGTTGTTGTGATGTGATGATGTGATGTGATGTGAGATAAACGTCCAACGTCGTACAGGTACGTACCGTCTGAATCACTACTACGAAGGGATGTTGGTGAGTGAATTGGGCAAATTGTGTGTTAAAGTAATTTATCTGATTTTGTATGATGTGTGCGTTGGACTACTTGGGACTATTTCAGTCTTTCAGTCATGCTAGTCGATTTCCTTTGATTCTCCCTCTCGAACGCGTGGTTACCAACCACAAGAGAGCTTTCTATTTTCTTCAAAAACGGCAGTAGGCAAGGCCTTAGTAAACATATCAGCTTTCTGTCGCTTTGATTCAATATATTGGATTTCAATTTCATTGGGTTTGAGCCAAGAACGAAACCAATGCATTTTAATGGCATAAAACTTAGAGCGAGGAGTTTGACGTCCAGGTTCAAGCTGAGCCAAAGTCAGTGCACCTTTGTTATCTTCATGAACAGTGGTCTTGAAAGAAACGAGGGCATTTTGTGTGATTCCGAAAGCGGCATTCACAAATTTGATAACATGTATCAGAGGAATAGCAGCACGAAGTGCAATGCTTAACGCAGTGTACTCGGCTTCCATAGTGCTGGTGGCAATATTAGGTTGTAGCTTAGAAAGCCACTGTATAGGGCAACCCATGATCTCGATGACAAAGCCAGTTCTTGACTTGACACAAGCAGGGTCTGAGGGATCTTCATATCCCCAGCCACCGGCAAAATCAGCATCAACATAAATGTCGGTGTTGAAAGTATTGACCAAAGGGGTCGGCTTGAGAATCAAACCTTTGTTAGAGGTTGACTTCAGATACTGTCCAATCCGTTCCAAAGCTTCTTCGTGACTACGTTTCGGGGAATGTGTGAATCGAGCACATTGAGCAACGGCAAAGGAAAGATCAGGTCTTGAGTTTGCTTGAAGATAACCAAGCATTCCAACAACGGAGGCATAATTGAATGTCCCGTTTGGAGGGTCGCCATCTAAATCGGCAGTTAGCACTCCTTGACGATATGGAGTTCGTTTAGGGTGCAAGTGTGTAATTTGCAACGCTTCAATGATACGTGCAATAAGTCCTTCTTGTAAAAGGACAATGGAACCATCAGGACGACGATCGACTAAAACTCCAAGGAATCCAGCGACGTCACTTTCTTCTTCGAGGTCCATATTGAGGTCACGTAGACCTTTCACGACATCGTCTAGATCTTTCTGAGAACGAGCGTAGAGTAAAGTGTCGTCAACATAGACAAGGCAGATGCACTTGTCAGAGACAAACAGACATGGGTCAGCATCAGAAGCAGTGAAACCGAGTTGGTTCAGCTTCGATGAAAGGTGATTGAAATAATTTCTTGGACTTTGTTTCAGGCCATATAGGGATTTCTTCAACTTCAGGACTTTGCCTTTCTGTGAAAAACCACAAGGCATTTCAACATAAACATCCATGTCAATATCAGCTTGGACAAAGGCAGCGACATAATCAACTTGTCTTGTCTCCAGGCCAAGAAGGATCGACATCATGAGAAGAAAGCGGACAGTAGTCCAGTTGACAACGGGAGCAAAAGTCTCATCGTAGTCAACTCCCTCTGTTTGTTCGAATCCTCTGGCACAAAATCTTGCTTTCAATTTCCGCATGGAGCCATCGGGAAATCGTTTAATACGAAATGCCCAGGTTCCAGAGATGACAGGATGGTTCTTAGGACGAGGGACAACTTCCCAAACATCCTTAGATACAAGAGTATCATACTCGGTCTGACACGCTTTCCAGAAACCAGCAGCATGCGGTCCATTCATAGCAGTGTCCCAGTCCGGATGATCTTCCGCATTCGCCTTGGTTGCAAGCAAAGCGGGATTCCATTCTTCCACATATCCGTCGACAGTGTTTCTTTGAAGTTCAGTAAGGAAAGCTCCATAAGATCCAGTGCGACATGTTTGAAGAAGGTTGTTCCTCGTTCAAGGTGGCCAATCGTTGATTGTTGAGCACTTCTCCCTGAACTCTTGGAAGTTTGTGTCCATACTCAAACTTAGTCTGTTTAGACAAGCCGGAGGACAAGTTCACGCGAGAATAGGTAACATAATCTTCAGTATAGCGACGATTCGGTTTTCTATCTCGATTGGAACGTCTTGGTTGTGGATCATTCGAAGGCAGATCAAAGGTAACAGTAGTATCTCGATCATCGTCTTCAGGATCAGTGTTGGAGGAAGCATCAACAGTTGGAGCTTCAGTTTTTGTTGTTTTCTCAGTAATAGGTGTGGTTGGCCTGAATAAAGAATGATCAATATCAGGAGGTAATTCCCATTTGGGAGAATCGTCAATGGACGGTTCAGGAAGTTCCACAGTATAATTTCGGTCATAGCCATTGTCAAGGAGAGTATCCCAGGCAGCCAGATTGTCATCGTGGACAAGATCACACGAGACAGTTGAGAACTTCTCATCAAAAATGATGTGATACTGAGGTGTAATGCTACCAGTCTCAGGATTAAGAACCAGAGCAACAGTTTCATGATGATCAGGTGAGAAACCAAGAAAGATTCCTTGCCATGATCTCTTTTGCCACTTTGGCAATTTCTTGGCGTCTTGTAGCTTAGGGTCAAGCACATAGACAGGACATCCGAATACACGAGTTCTTTGTAGGTGATCATGATCGGGAAACGTTGTTGATGTGAAGACTTCTATTGGAGAAAGTCTTGTCTGTATGTCAGGAAGATGATTCCATAACCACACAGCATAATTAACGGCAAACGGCCATAAATCCAATTGAGCTTGTTGAGGCCAATGGAGAATGTAATGGAGCATGAGTGCACGAGACCAGTTAAATATTGTTTGGTTGGCTCTCTCGACGCGATTTTGATGATGTGCGCCTACTCCAGAAAACTTTTGTTTTTGTTTTTGGTTGAGGCAATCTTGTACAAACTCATGGGAGCGGAGCGGATGATTGTCCGACAGATATTCTTTAATCTTGATGCCAAATTCAGATGCAAAGTTTTCGAGAGAATGCTTTGACTGAACTGCCATAGCTCCTGTGAGATTTGACTGATGCCTAAGGAAGACAAACTGGGATGCAATGTCATAGAAGATGGTGCCTCCACAGAGCTTCATATCATCAGACTCATGACCTTTAGTATGTTGTAATCGGCCACGAACTGTAGATTGGTAGAGATCACACGAAACGAGTTGTCCGGGATCAAGAACGTCACGGCTAATCCCTCCCTCTCGTTCAGATATCGGACGAGAGATTTGTGTGGAAGGTAGACGACGCTTCTGTTTTGCGTATTGACAGGCTTCACAACGGGGAGGCTCACAAGTTGTCACGCGGGGTCTTGTTGCTTGTAAGATTGGTTTACTCTTGTCATGAGGACAGGCCAGGGGAGATTGTATTGTCTTCATTGCTACATGGCCAAGGCGATGATGCCATAAGAGTAGTTCTTTTTGGGAACCAGTGAGGTTCAAATTGGTGTCATGAAGGACACTTTTCTTGGGTTCAACATTGACATTGAATATCAAGTCAGATCTATGGAGAGATAGCTGAGTCGGAGACGGTTGCTGGCATAATTCGGGAGTCAACATAACGGGAAGATTGCTTCCATCATTCCAAGGGAATCGCAAAGTGAATCCATCAGCCAGAGTAAAGGAGAGATGGTGTCGACAACAAGTGAGACTCCCACTCTCGTGCTCCTGAAAGTATGTTTGGGGTGAAAATAGACGTATGTTACCAGACGGGACATAAAGGGCAGTTGTTCGAATGATTCGTACATTCCCATCCATGTCTTGAACAGTCCATTCCACAGTGCCCTGACCATGAACTTGGATCGAACTATCAAGGGAGTTCAGTTCAGTAAACTTGGCAGGAACAATGTCAGAAACGAAGTCTGAAAGGTGTGGAGTAACAGAGCAGGAGGCGCCTGTATCCAAAATAACAGCCGTTTCTTCAGGTCTTGGTGCTTTATTCGCAGTAAATTGAAAGAGGTAAGAACCGGAAGGCGGCTTTGCAGGTGGTTTGTTTGTGTATGAAGCGAGAAGATGTACATGAGCACGGATCCGCTTAAAAGTTGGCATATGAGATGCAGAGGAGTCACAGGTCAAATGTTTGACGACTCGGTAGTGGTGGAGAACATCAATGTTTGTAAGAAAGGCATCAATTTCGGATGCAGTCGGCACATATGGTCGCAAAGAAGGCTTAGCCTCTCGCAGAAAGGCACGGGTAGATTTACTTGGGCGATGTCTCCTCACACTTGGTATTGTTTTGGTTTTCTTATGTTTGTTCTTCTTGTTGTTGTTGGTCTTCTTCTTGTTCTTCTTCTTATTGTTTCTTCTTGGTGACATGAAAGTCGGTCGATTCGTAGATTTCTCCCTCTGTCGAGTACGTTTCCTTCGAAGGGAAGGACGACTGCGAGACAAGCGGCGAACACGAACGACATAGGCCACACGAGTGTATCGTTTATGACGGGACAATCGAGGGCGTGTTAGGATGCAAAAAGTAATTGCAATAAATAGGACTGGTAAGAACTGCAGGAGAGAGACAACGTAAAAATGGATGTCTCCTCCGGGGTCAAAATAAAAGAAAGGGAGGGCAGCAGCAACAAATAGCATGAAGGCATAATATAGTTGCGGCCCAAGCTGTCAGATCTTGTCCATAAGCTTCATCAAAGTGGACTGCAGTTGTGCAAAGTCAGCACGAAGAGCTGCAGTGTCTGCATTAGAAGTAGCAGGAGTTGTAGTCGTAGTGGTATGGGCGCCACCAGAAGTTGGGGCACCACCAGAACTTGGATTTTCTTGTAAGTCCCAGCGGTTCTTGGTAGGATTCCACTGATAGGGTTGGTTACCGCGGGCTTTAGTCCAAATGAAACGATGGGTTTCCTTATCGTTCACTGGAGGACGGAATCGAGAATCAGGAGCTCGAGCCGTCGATGGACCACTAGTGTTTGTATTTTGGGTAGAGCGGCCATCATTCTTGGTACTGTTGTTACTGTTTTTCTTGTTGGTGCCATTACCTTTCGTGGAATGGCATTTGCGTCGATTGTTTTGGTACTTTTGTTTTTGACGCTCGACCTTGGCTTGGTCGATTGGTTCGGGACAGGAATCAACATGATGTTGACCGCCACAATTAAAACAGGTTGGAGGGGTGGATGTCGTCATGACACCACCAGGAGGCTTGGTGCTTTTAACATGGGCAGACCAAACTTCTTTCCGGGTGTATTCGTCATAAAAACGAGTGGCCATGGCAATAAGTTTTTCGACACTGGCCAAATTATTGTCAAAGGACAAAGGGGGAATGGTAGTATATCCACCAAGGGAAGCAACGGAGGCTTCGGTCTCTTCACGAGTGCGCTGAGCGGCAATCAAAGAGAACTGATTATTGAAAATAATCAGGGATGCTAAGGGTATGATGCACTGACAGCAACATGTCCACAAAGCAAACCAAATGCGGGGAGAAATGTACTGAATTAAATGAGGAGAAGGATGGATGTAGCCACCTTGACATTCTCACTTGCATTGGAAGAAATCTTGTACTTTAAAGCTTGGTGATAGGCCATCCAGCGGTATCCATTTTGACATCAATAACGGTCTTTGGGATCAGAAGGAAAAATGATGCATGAAGACATCGGCCATATCAGATGTTGGAAGGGTAGTATAATTTGTCAGACATTGGCGTAACGAAGACGCGTCTGGAGATAACATGAAAGTTACATGTGCTCAGGTGTAACGGAGACAGGAGCACTTGCTCAGTTGTAACGGAGACAGGAGCACTTGCTCAGTTGTAACGGAGACAGGAGCAATCGTCAAGCCACGAGGCGACGAGATCAGCAATAGAAGCGATCAGAGTTAGCGACAGGATCATAAAGGATCAGTTGTCCATTAGGCGACATACGCAGACTGTGGCGCAGTACGCGGACAGAGTGGAATGCAGTCGGAATGCCAGACCACTATAGGGATTGAAGTCCATAAGGCGCATAGAAGCGCGGACTGTGGAGGTCAGTCGAAATGACCTTCCACTTAGGAACATAGTCCGTGGGCACTGATGAAGGATGCCCGGCCAGAGCGCAAACGGCGACGCGGCATAAGAAGAAGAAGATGTTGTGTTTCATTTGTTCGTTTGTTTGTTTGTTTTGTCAGTTAGGTCGCTGCCAGATATCCCTAAATATCGGCGATGGGAGCGAAGTCCCGTGGCAACATAATAATGTGCCGGCCATTAGCGCGAACTTACATATGGAGGTCTTCCTATGTAAGCCGTCAGGCAGAAGAAGATGGGCCATAATAAAAGGCGAGGGAAACGGAGTCCAGGGCCATATGCGCGGGCATATTGATTGAAGCTGCGCGGCCGTAATAAACGGGCCATGAAAGGCAAGGGAAACGGAGTCCAGGGCCATGTGCGCGGGCATATTGAATGAAGCTGCGCGGCCATAATAAAATAGTCCGGGGCCATGGAACCGGGCTTATGTATTGGAGCTGCTCGGCCAGTTTTTGCGTTGAGGTGCCATAGGGCGCAAGCAGAAGGAGCTGCGCGACACGGTTAGCGATTGGGTCCTATGAAGAGGACAATGTATTTGAGCGCTAGTTAGCGATGATGTCCCAAATGGGGACAAGGTACATAACGCTAGTTGGTGAGGCTGCGTTAATATACGGACAACGGTCGAATTTCGACATTGTGAGAAAGGAGTTGGAAACGACGAAGTGAATGTAAATTGATGTTTTGTTTTGTTTCTCGACGATGAATCGTCGTGTTGTAATGTTTTTGACTCGGAAAAATGAGATTTTCCTTTTAATTTTCGTATATTGAACGGCCAGGACGCATGGCCAGAGCCACGATCCCAGCCAGGGGCGGCGCAGAGGAGTGAAACAGCAGCAAACGGTGTGTTTCAGTGTGATTGGGCTATCATAACCTACGAAGGGATGTTGGTGAGTGAATTGGGCAAATTGTGTGTTAAAGTAATTTATCTGATTTTGTATGATGTGTGCGTTGGACTACTTGGGACTATTTCAGTCTTTCAGTCATGCTAGTCGATTTCCTTTGATTACTACCATATACGTACTGATAATACCATTCTGTTGTGGAGAAGAAGATACTACCGTACTGCCGTAGTATACTACGGTACGCTACGGTGAATTACTCTTTCGGTACCTTGTGCGTATACGTTTACTGTTGAGAGCCACAAAAAAAAACGAAACTGTGGCGTTGGTTTCGTGATTTTCGGCCAGAAGTTTCGTCGCACGAAACTACAGTTACGTTTTTTGGTATACTTCCGTGATCCATAAGGTCATAAAATTTAGAAAACGTACGCGTAATTAAGGTTTCGTGTACGTGTACGTGTGCGCCATAAGGGTTGGCCTTAATCCGTACGTTCACACTCTACAGAGGAACCGTACTGATGCTCCGGTATTATTTTATGAAAATACCAAATTTTTTGACCCTCGAAAGTGGACCGAGTTTTGACCGAGGAAACGAAAACAAAAGTGGCTAAAAAATCGTTGAGATACTTTCGTGAGAGCAAGCAATGACTATTTTGGAAATTTTTTGCTGGAATTCAAAGCTCCAGCACTACTAGTGTAGATGACAGGTGCAATCAAATCAGTTTTGTAATTTATTCGGACAACGCCGTACGTATGCGTCGGGCGTGGTTCGTACTTTCTGGCAAGTTTATAACTAGTCTATGTCGTATGGATACAGATAATACAATTTGTAACGTTATTAAAGAGGCTTGTATGGAATACATCGTCCAAAAATGCTTTCCCACCCTGACGAACATGATATATACAAGATTTGCACGTGATTTCCGAACCACTGTGGATCGAATCCATATCTGATGTCTTTCTGCACCGTCCTTGGGCAAATAAGAATCAAGTCTAAATCGAACGGATACAAATTATACGATGTGTAACATGATTGATGAGGCTTGTGTAGAGAACATCGTCGAAAAGTGTTTTCCCCCCCCCAACGAACATAATACGCGCGATTTACACGCGATTCTCCCAACCCTGTGGATTATATCGATGTATGATGTCTCTCTGCACCGTCCTTGAGCAAATGAGGATCAAGTCTATATCGGATGAAAACAGAGCATACTATTTCCAAAGTAATTGATGAGGCTTGTGTAGAAAACATCGTCAAAACTTGTGTTCATACCCCGACGAACAAAATCCGCGCGATTTGCACGGGATTTTCATACCCCTGTGGATCGAATCCATGTCTGATGTCTTTCTGCACAGTCCTTGGGCAAATTAGGATCAATTATTTTTCCAATGGATACAAAATTGGACGAACTCCACGTGATTGATCAGCCTTGTGTAAAAAACATCGTCACAAAATGAGTTCATACCCCGACAAACAAAATACGCGCGATTTGCAGGGGATTTTCATACCCCTATGGATCGTATCGATGTATGATGTCTCTCTGCACCGTCCTTGGGCGACTTAGTCTCAAGTCTACGTCGAACGGATACAGGTCATACGACTTCCAACATAATTGATCAGCCTTGTAAAGAAAACATCGTCAAAAATTGAGTTCATACCCCAACGAACAAAATACGCAAGATTTGCTGTGGATCGAAACCGCATCTGATGTCTCTCTAAACCGTCCTCGGGCAAATTAGGATAAAGTCTATGTCGGATGGATTCAGATTGTATGATTTCCAACGTAATTGATGAGGCTTGTGTAGAAGACATCGTCAAAAATTTAGTTCATACTCCGACGAACAAAATAAGCGCGATTGACACGCAATTCTCCCACCCCTTTGGATCGTATCGATGTTTGATGTCTTTCTGCACCGTCCTTGGGCAAATTAGGCTCAGGTCTATGTCGGATGGATACAGATTATACGATTTCCATCGTAATTGATGAGGCTTGTGTAGAAAAAATCGTAAAAAATTGAGTTCATACCCCGACGAACAAAATAAGCGCGATTTATACGCGATTCTCACAACCCTGTGGATCTTATCGATGTATGATGTCTTTCTGCACCGTCCTTGGGCAAGTTTGGATCAAGTATATGTCGGATGGAAACAGAGTATACTTTTTCCAAGGTAATTGATGAGGCTTGTTTAGAAAACATCGTCAAAAATTGAGTTCATACCCCGACGAACAAAATATGCGCGATTTACACGCAATTCTCCCACCCCTGTGGATCGTATCGATGTATGATGTTTCTCTGCACCGTCATTTGGCAAAAAAAGCTTCAGTCTATGTCGGATGGATACAGATTATACTTTTTCCAAGGTAATTGATGTGGCTTGTGTGCAAAACATCGTCAAAAATTGAGTTCATACCCCGACGTACAAAATACGCGCGATTTACACGCAATTCTCCCAACCCTGTGGATCGTGTCGATGTCTGACGCCTCTCTGCACCGTCCTTGGGCAAATTAAGCTCAAGTCTTTGTCGGCTGGATACAGATTGAAAGATTTCCAACGTAATTGATGAGGCTTGTGTAGAAAACATCGTCAAAATTTAGGTTCATACCCAGACGAACAAAATCCGCGCGATTTGCACGGGATTTTCATACCCCTGTGGATCGTATCGATGTATGATGTCTTTCTGCACCGTCCTTGGGCAAGTTTGGATCAAGTCTGTGTCGGATGGAAACAGAGTATTCTATTTCCAACGTAATTGATGAGGCTTGTTTAGAAAACATCGTCAAAAATTGAGTTCATACCCCGACGAACAAAATATGCGCGATTTACACGCAATTCTCCCACCCCTGTGGATCGTATTGATGTATGATGTCTCTCTGCACCGTCCTTTGGCAAATTAGGCTCAATTCAATGTCGGATGGATACAGATTATACTTTTTCCAAGGTAATTGATGTGGCTTGTGTAGAAAACATCGTCAAAACTTGTGTTCATACCCCGACGAACAAAATACGCGCGATTTACACGCAACCCTAACCCCTTTGGATCTTATCGATGTATGATGTCTTTCTTCACCGTCCTTGGGCAAATTAGCCTCAGCTCTATGTCGGATGGATACAGATTATACGATTTCCATCGTAATTGATGAGGCTTGTGTAGAAAAAATCGTAAAAAATTGAGTTCATACCCCGACGAACAAAATAAGCGCGATTTATACGCGATTCTCACAACCCTGTGGATCTTATCGATGTATGATGGCTTTCTGCACTGTCCTTGGGCAAGTTTGGATCAAGTATATGTCGGATGGAAACAGAGTATACTTTTTCCAAGGTAATTGATGAGGCTTGTTTAGAAAACATCGTCAAAAATTGAGTTCATACCCCGACGAACAAAATATGCGCGATTTACACGCAATTCTCCCACCCCTGTGGATCGTATCGATGTATGATGTCTCTCTGCACCGTCATTTGGCAAAAAAAGCTTCAGTCTATGTCGGATGGATACAGATTATACAATTTCCAAGGTAATTGATGTGGCTTGTGTGCAAAACATCGTCAAAAATTGAGTTCATACCCCGACGTACAAAATACGCGCGATTTACACGCAATTCTCCCAACCCTGTGGATCGTGTCGATGTCTGACGCCTCTCTGCACCGTCCTTGGGCAAATTAGGCTCAAGTCTTTGTCGGCTGGATACAGATTGAAAGATTTCCAACGTAATTGATGAGGCTTGTGTAGAAAACATCGTCAAAATTTAGGTTCATACCCAGACGAACAAAATCCGCGCGATTTGCACGGGATTTTCATACCCCTGTGGATCGTATCGATGTATGATGTCTTTCTTCACCGTCCTTGGGCAAGTTTGGATCAAGTCTGTGTCGGATGGAAACAGAGTATACTATTTCCAACGTAGTTGATGAGACTTGTGTTGAAAACATCATCAAAAATTGTGTTCATACCCCGACGAACAAACTTCGAACAAAATACGCAAGATTTGCACGTGATTTTCCCACCTCTGTGGATCGTATCGATGTATGATGTCTTTCTGCACCGTCCTTGGGCAAGTTTGGATCAAGTCTGTGTCGGATGGAAACAGAGTATACTATTTCTAACGTAGTTGATGAGACTTGTGTAGAAAACATCATCAAAAATTGTGTTCATATCCCTACGAACAAACTACGAGCGATTTTCACGGAATTTTCATACCCCTGTGGATCGAATCCACATCTGATGTCTCTCTGCACCGTCCTTGGGCAAATTAGGATCAAGTCTATGTCGGATGGATACAGATTGTACGATTTCCAACGTAATTGATGAGGCTTGTGTAGAAACCATCGGCAAAAAGTGAGTTAATTCCCCCTCGATCAAAATACGCGTTATTTACACGCAATTCTCCCACCCGTGGATCGAATCCACATCTGATGTCTCTTTGTACCGTCCTTGAGCAAATTAATATGTCGGATAGAAACAGAGCATACTTTTTCCAACGTAATTGATGAGGCTTGTGAAGAATACATCGTCAAAAATTGTGTTTATACCCCGACGAACAAAATATGCGCGATTTACACAAGATTTTCATACCCCTGTGGATCGAATCGATGTATGATGTCTCTCAGCACCGTCCTTGGGCAAGTTTGGATCAAGTCTATGTCGGATGGATACAGATTATACGATTCCCAACGTAATTGATGAGGGTTGTTTAGAAAACATCGTCAGAAATTGAAATAATACCCCGACGAACAAAGTACCCGCGATTTGCACGTGATTATCATATCTCTGTGGATCGAATCCACAGCCGATGTCTCTATGCACCGTCCTTGGGCAAATTAGGATCAGGTCTATGTCGGATGGATACAGATTATACGATTTCCATCGTAATTGATGAGGCTTGTGTAGAAAACATCGTCAAAAATTGAAATACTACCCCGACGAACAAACTACGCGCGATTTGCAAGTGATTTTCATACCCCTGTGGATCGAATCCACAGCCGATGTCTCTATGCACCGTCCTTGAGCAAATTAGGCTCAAGTCTATGTCGGATGGATACAGAATAAACGATTTCCAACGGAATTGATCCCCTTATATGGAAAACATCGTCAAAAATTGAGTTCATACCCCGACGATAAAATCCGAGCGATTTGCACGGGATTTTCATACCCCTTTGGATCGTATCGATGTATGATGTCTTTCTACAACGTCCTTGGGCAACTTAGTTTCAAGTCTATGTCGTATGGATATGGAATAAAAGATTTCCAACGTAGTTGATGAGGCTTGTGTAGAAATATCGTCAAAAATTGAGTTCATACCCCGACGAACAAAATACGCGCGATTTGCACGCAATTCTCCCACCCATGTGGATCGAATCCACATCTGATGTCTCTCTGCACCGTTCTTGGGCAAATTAGGCTCAAGTCTATGTCGGATGGATACAGATTAAAAGATTTCCAGCGTAAGCGCCACCTTGTATGGAAAACATGTTCAAAAATTGTGTTCATACCCCGACGAACAAAAATCCGCGCGATTTGCACGGGATTTTCATACCCCTTTGGATCGTATCGATGTACGATGTCTCTCTGCACCGTCCTTTGGCAAATTAGGCTCAATTTAATGTCGGAAGGATACAGAGTATACGATTTCCAACGTAATTGATGAGGCTTGTATAGAAAACATCGTCAAAAATTGAGTTCATACCCCGACGAACAAAATACGCACGATTTACACGCAATTCTCCCACCCCTGTGGATTGTATCGATGTTTGAGGTCGTTCTGCACCGTCCTTGGGCAAATTAGGCTCAAATTTATGTCGAAGGGATACAGAGTATACGATATTCAACGTAATTTATCAGCCTTGTATGGAAAACATCGTCAAAACTTGTGTTCATACCCCGACGAACAAAATACGCGCGATTTGCACGAGATTTTCATACCCCTGTGGATCGTATCGATGTTTGATGTCTTTCTGCACCGTCCTTGGGCAAAAAAGGATCAAGTCTATGTCGGATGGATTCAGATTGTATGATTTCCAACGTAATTGATGAGGCTTGTGTAGAAAACATCGTCAAAAATTGAGTTCATACCCCGACGAACAAAATATGCGCGATTTACACGCAATTCTCCCACCCCTGTGGATCGTATTGATGTATGATGTCTCTCTGCACCGTCCTTTGGCAAATTAGGCTCAATTCAATGTCGGATGGATACAGATTATACTTTTTCCAAGGTAATTGATGTGGCTTGTGTAGAAAACATCGTCAAAAATTGAGTTCATACCCCGACGAACAAAATACGCGCGATTTACACGCAATTCTCCCACCCCTGTGGATCGAATCTGCATCTGATGTGTGTCTGCACCGTCCTTGAGCAAATTTATACGTCGGATGGAAACAGAGTTTACTATTTTCAACGTAATTGATGAGGCTTGCGTAGGAAACATCGTCAAACATTGTGTTCATACCCCGACGAACAAAAATCCGCGCGATTTGCACGGGATTTTCATACCCCTTTGGATCGTATCGATGTATGATGTCTCTCTGCACCGTCCTTTGGCAAATTAAGCTCAATTTAATGTCGGAAGGATACAGAGTATACGATTTCCAACGTAATTGATGAGGCTTGTATAGAAAACATCGTCAAAAATTGAAATAATACCCCGACGAACAAACTACGCGCGATATAATCGCAATTCCCTCACCCCTGTCGATCGTATCGATGTTTGAGGTCGTTCTGCACCGTCCTTGGGCAAATTAGGCTCAAGTTTATGTCGGAGGGATACAGAGTATACGATTTCCAACGTAATTTATCAGCCTTGTATAGAAAACATCGTCAAAAATTGTGTTCATACCCCAACGAACAAACTACGCGCGATTTGCACGTGATTTTCATACCCCTGTGGATCGAATCCCTATGTGACGTCTTTCTGCACCCTTCTTGGGCAAATTTGGATCAAGCCTCTATGTTGAATGGATACAGATTATACGATTTGTAACGTGATTGATGAGGCTTGTGTAGAAAACATCATCTTTAAAAAATGAGTTCCATAAATACGCGCGATTATCACGGGATTTTCCAACCCGAATTCATATTTGATGTTTTTGTGCACCGTCCTCGGGCAAGTTAGGATCAAGTCTATGTCGAATGGATACGTATTTCTACGATTTGTAACGTTATTGATGAGGGTTGTAGAGAAGACATCGCCTTTTCCCACCCTGTCGAGATTTTCTCCCAACATTTTACATTCGTTTTAAGGGACAATTTTTCCACCATCATGGATCAAATTGATAATATTTCTGTTACGTCGTTCTGCACTGTTTTTACAGTTGTTAATAATAAAATTCGAACAATCCTTTTTTCGAATGGGGAGGGTTATCGGTGTTCTGGTACAACGTACCTATCTACCAATCCGTACTTGATACTTGATACTCCGTACTTCGGTATTTTATGATTTTCATACCCGTAGTAGACCCCCGTACAACTCATACGGTGAAAGGGAAAGGGTACTACAGTACGTCTTACTGCTCACATTCTGTCGTACCATACCCCGGGAAGTAGAATCAATACCTACACCTACTACCTACCGTTAGCTACCTAGGTACTAGAGTCTACTACTTCACAGTCAACTACGTACGTACCAAGTACATCGTCATCATCATGAGAAAGAAGAGAGGATGAATGATCCGAGATCATCACCATCATCACCATCATCATCATCAGCTTCACAATTCACTCTATCATATTATGGTCACTCTATGGAGCACAAAAAACTAACTGTAAAACAATTAACAAGCAACTTTTGGAAAACTGACAAAGCAAGCTTTCCAATTATCATCATCATCATCATCATCATGACGATGACGATAGTAGTATTAGTTGTCGCTTCCTGCTGGATACTTCTTACCTTTGACGGTTGTGTCTTATCTGTCCATGGATGGACAACAATAACAACAGCGGGACCGTCGTCGTTCCGTCGTCGAGATTCTAGTTTTGTGGAAAGGACAACACACACAACCTGTAGTATCCAAACAAGTACAAGTACAAGAATTTCAACTGGATCTTCTCCATTTCATCCTCATGGAAGAAGAAAGAGTCTTGTTTCCCAATATCTCTATGCCGCTACTACACTTCTAGAGGACATTCAAGAATCGGATACAACCACAACAACCACAACAACGTTGAATGATTCGTCTGTTTTGTTCGATACTCCTATTGATGATGTGACTCAGATAACAACAACAACAACCACAGCAGCAGCAACCACAGCAGCAGCAGCAGCAGCTCCGACAATAGTAGACGTGTCAATGAAACCAACCAAGCCATCTACAACAACTGGTATAGTAGTGACAACACAACCATCAACAACTACAAAACCAACAGCAAACAGTTCCGAAGGTTCGATCAAAGAAGTACAAATTCAACAAGTACAACAACAACAACAAAGACTTGACGATTTCTCAACGTTGTTGATACCATCATCTTGTACTGCCATGAGTAGTAGTGCTACTACTACTACTACGAACACGTTGAACACGTCGTTGTTGTCAGTGTTGGTGTCGTCTTCACCATCATCCACATCGAACAGAGTGTATCAGTTGTTGGAGATTGTATTCCAACAATTTGTACTTCCCGTCACTCAAGGTCTACTGGATGCAACAGCAGCTGTAGTATCCTCCAAAAAATTTCCTACCACATGGGACGAATTTTGGCTTTTACCGTTATCCACCAGTCTTGACGAGAAATAACAATAATAATCGGTTCATTCAAACCAATTTGACGGGTGCGGTAGACGAATTTATGAGTCGGATCACAGAAGAATTGGATTATCGCAACGAGGCTGCCAACATACGACTCTTTGGATCCATGTATTCACATCGACGACGAACGGAACCAACGACGGAAACAACAACAGCAACATCCAAACAACGTAACATTCGCAATTTCCTATATTTATACAAGAAGAAGAAGAAGAAGGACAACAACACCAACAACAACAACAAGATACAAGTGGTCGTTCCACAAGTATATCCCGAATTGTGTACAGAACGAGTAGTCGTAATGGAATGGATTGATGGTATCAAGTTGGTCGATTTACAACGACAACGTCGACAACGACAAATCGTCAAAAACAACAACGACAACAACAATAATGAGGATGAGGATGAGGAGGATCAACAAGTTACACGAGACCTCATCCGACAGGGAATCGATTGCACCTTATCGCAACTATTGGATACAGGTATTTTGCATGCCGATCCGCATGGTGGCAATCTTCTCAGAGTCACGACCGACGAGAATATCAACAACAACAATATCAACAACAACAACAACAACAACAACAACCAACACCACAGAGACAGAATAAAATCTTCCACCAAAACAACAGCAACGTACCGTTTGGGCTATGTCGACTTTGGATTGTTGAGTACAGTACCATCGACGGTACAAGATGGACTCATTTGTGCCGTTGCTCAATTGATCTTTGCCAAGAATGTTACCGCCGTGGCCAATCTATTTGGAGAATTGCAGCTCTTGCCGGGCACGGTCTTGGACGATCCATTGGAACGTGAGGCATTGTGTCGGGAACTAAATACGGCCTTGTCCCAAGTATTGGTTTACAATGGCGACGACATTGGCACAACGGACATCAGCACCACCGTCAGCACCACTTCCGACATTCCAACATTGCGCTTTGACAAATTGTTGGAGGTACTGTCACGGTTAGTACCACGGTTTCAATTTCAATTGCCACCGTACTTCTTGAACAATGCAAGAGCCCTCGGTACGTTAGAAGGTATGGCCAAAGAAATGGATCCATCCTTTAACGTTTTACAAAGTTTGTATCCGTTTACGATACAACGATTATTGGACAATCCAAGTAACAGTCCGGTCGTGGATGACACATTGACAAGTTTAGTGGAAGATCCTGTGACGGGCAAAATTCAACGTAACAAGGTACAACAATTGATTGACGATGCAAGTTACTATTCGGGATATCCACGACGGAAAATTATCAAGGACGTGTTGAAGAGCAACAACGGACGACGATTGGTACGACGACTTGTAAGGGAGCAATCGATGGATGCAGTGAGAAAAGTATTATGGAATGGAAAATTCTCACGCACAATGACAAACTACTTTCGATTATAATGGGTAAAATATTATTCATGGGCATAAAGTTCAAATAATATCATTTTCATTTTAACAAAAAAATGACTTGGTGACAATTGGGAATTCATACATACATAAAATATCAAGGAGATCATAAAATATCAAGAAGATCCCTTGTGTCAACCTCTAGTTGTGAAAGTGGATGTGATCCTTGGGATGACAGTTTCCAATCATTCTGTTGGCATGTTACAGTGATGCTGAATTCTTCGTTGTTTACCACAAAGTGATACGCATGATTTGGATTGAACGCGATCAAGTTTGAAGCCTTGCTTCTGCCGTTTGTCGACCAGACGATAGAAATCTCCTTGACGATTCGTCGATGAGTTGAAAAGGAGCATCAACCGTCCAATTCATGATAGAGATCAAGAATTTGCCCTAATAACAGACGTCGAAAGGTATGATTTGGACTGCCGCGCCCACGGTTGGTTCGTTGCCTGCCATTGCCGACCAGACCACAGAAATTACTACCACCAAAATCGGATCAATTCAAGCAATATCCGCACATCAATCCTTTTACTGGCGGTTATTTTGGTTTTTTTGGCGTCTTCCAGTGTATTTTTCTCCATAATACTACTTTCGTTTCTGCCCGTCACGCTTCCGCCCAATTCGAATCAAGTTCGGCAGCAGTGTGCATTTGTAGAATACATCAAATTCAGTTATCAGTTCACATCAAGGCTCTTTCATACGATCATTTGCACTGACCATATGCAACAAGCCATCACTGCATGGATCTCAACTCCACGCACGACAGTTCCCGTCACTCACGGGTTTCACCAGGTGACGTTTCCATGCAATGTCACTGACTGCCCATACAGATTCAGAAGTGCCAACACGCACTGGCAGATGCACTATCCTCGCCATCGTACCACCGTACCACCAACCAATCGCCTATTGGCTTCTTTGCGACTGCCTCAACATCAAAAGGTATTTCAACTGACAGTTGTTGTTGTGGTTGTAGTATTATACGTTGTGTCTGTTGAATCGTCTGCAACAAACAAAAACTCGGACATTCCCAATCCACTTGTTGTGACATTCGATAGGTATGATGACAGAAAGACTGTGTGATGGGAAAGCTTTACCGTATTTTTTTTGGGTTATTACTTCGAGTACCACCGTATCATACTACGTATGACGTCTTACCATACACAGTTAACTGTAAGTCAACCAATCACGAGGGAGGGGAAAGGTGAGCGTTTGTTATCATACCCCGTGACGACTGTCTCATTCAGCTCACCCCCTAAACTACCGGTAGCTATCGTAATAGATTGCGGTACGAGATACTAGTATTTCAGAGGCCCCCCCCTACCCCCTCAAGATCTAGTCGTTTTACACGATGGAGTTTAGATTTTTGTTCTGGACTACTGTAAACGTGGAACTCGATCGAATTTTAGAGTTGGGGAATATATCAGAATGACTGGGATCCCCAAGCGTTGGAGGAGATCACTTTACACTTTACGACGGTAGTCCGTGTGCTTGTGATAGTAGGTCATAGTCACCAAGGAGGGGAAATATCAGAATGACCGGGATAAACCAAAATGACCCCTGAAGACAAATACCAGTAGTAGTTTGAGTGAATCAATTTGGCTTGCGCACGCCGACGGAGCATTGCACGAGGAGCTTCTTACTCACCTTTTCATTGGTTCTCTTTTCGCTCTTCGTAATCTGTCGTATGCGAACCGCCCCGTCGTCGATCTTTCACTGACTGACACGGATGATTCTCATTGACTGCTTTTATTGTTTGATGTTATAATGTCATAATCGCATAACGATTACAACAATACAAACATGAGGAGTTTCTTTACCGTTTCCCTGCTTGTGGTCTTCGTACTTGTTCGTCCAAACCACAGCTTCGTCGTCCCCATCGCTGGAGGATGGTCGACTCGGACAGCAACCGCTGCTACCACTTTATGGTCAAAAGATGTCGATTCGATTGCTCGTGAGCTAGAAGAAATGGATGGAACAAAGAAAAAGAGTAAGCATTCACATAAGGTGCGATCCTCTGGAGACCACACGGTGGAAGGTTTCGATAAGTACCATGAATCTCTCGTTCACAAACTCCGTCGCGAGTTGTATGAAAAAGACAAGCAGATGCACATACTCTTGAACGAGCTCGAAAACTCTCTCCTAACTTCAACCACAGCCTTTGAACTGGCGGAACTGTCCGAAAATTCCTATCGCAAGGAGCATCAGTTATATCAAGAAGAACACGAAAGTGTCCGTCGATTGTTGTGGCAGGCCATGAAGTTGGTGGGCCGACGCATTAAGAATGGATTCTTATGGGTTGTACGGTTTGGAAGGGTTCCCAAAAAGGAGCAATCCAATCGAAAGCAGTAACATTATTGAATCTGGGAGTTATATATTTATATATCGTATTTGGTTTATACCAACGAACGAATGATCACATCGGTGACGTTGTTTCAGTGACGAGGTAGTAGGGACATTTTAAAATCTGTTTCAAAATAAGTTCATTTACTGTTAGACATGGCTGAACCCGCCGGAGCCGTTGCCTGTGCCAACACAACAAAAACTAGGGAGGAAATGGAATGATGTTGCTGAACTCGTCAACATTTTTTACGAGTAAACTACAGTTAGCTACGGTAGTAGTTTCTATGTACGGTAGTTGAACGCTGTACTTACGTCTACGTTGTATGTGGGGTACCTTTTAAATCCGCGCCGACCGTTTTGACTACGATTTTTCAGCCGACATAAAAAAAGATACTTCGATACGTTTTCTCTTTTTTCGTCTCAATTGAATGTGTGTGGCGTGTGGCGATGAAATGATATTTCAGATTCGTCTCTCTTCACTGCCAATCGAGTTTCGCCGGTACGGAAGAAAACAAAAGGCAGAATGACGAGCTACGGATTGTGTTTGTCTCCTTTGCGTGGAGCTACTTGACTAAAAAAAACATCAACACCACTGTTATCTCTGCAGAAACACAACACTGCCGCAGCTTTCATCATCATGCCTACCCATCAACGATTCTCACTGTTTTCTCTCTTGACATATTTGACAGTCGCTTCTTTGGTCCGTCTCGGGTGGATGGAAAAAGACCCGGTCGTTGCTGTTACATATGCTGACTACAGTAATGATGCTCCTTCGTTACTACGCATTCAACGAGACATCAATAACAATAGCGACAAGACTGAGCAGTCCTCCATTCATGGAAGTAAACAATCCTTTACCATCAACGATCAAACAGAGGAACGATCCGTAAAGAATATAAAGGGCCAAAAACGACAAGGACGACAACGAAAATCATTGAGCCATTTGAATCCATCAATTTGGATCAAAGATGAGCGCAAATGGCTTACTCGTTCCATCCAAATAAATACTCGCCAATCCACGAAATACGCTCCAACCAATACATTGATTATTGCCACCTTTCCATCCGATATCTACCATTTGACTGCCTTGTGGACACAATTGGAATGCTATGCTGTAGAGATCGATACCATCATTATTTCGGCAACGGTGCAAGCCAAAGTCATCCTCGAAGACTTTGTCTTGTTGGCAACGAATCGTATTCCTCATTTCATCAATGGATCCGTCCAACTGGAAGTACAGTACCACGAAGCCGACGAACGATTCGAGACGGGGCTATGGTGTCATGCCCTCAACTATCAATCCTCTGATTCTAAACATTACAACAAGGACAACAAATATGGTCTGCTCCATGATTCTGTATTTGCGTTGGAGCCATATTCTGGCATTTGGGACGAACTCGATGACATTCACACTGCCGATGACGTTGCTTCCAACAACAAGGCTTATACGCCACAACCAGCTGTCACGTCTCTGTTACAGCACACCATGACAACCCATAAAGTATTGGACTCGACTTTTCGTGGATTCAATCAACCGGCCATGGATTTGTTTCGAAAACACATTTGTCGTCGTGTTCCCAAACAACAGCAGAAGCAGCAGTCTCACCGGCAACAAACACACGGACAATCATGGTTGGACTGTCATGGAGATGACAACGATAAAACTTCCAAGGTAGGCCAATCTCAACGTGATTCCCAATGGTGTGTCAAGCGGCATTTCGAAGTTGAATGGAGTCGTGTGCTCGATCAAAACAATGTTGCCAGCACGGCACTATGGCCACATACTGAGTACTCTCAAACGCACTTTTTCGAACACGGACCCGACAACTTTGCAGAATATCTGGTGGAACAAGAGGGTTTTCCAGCGTTGCTTCGATCCACCATATTACGTCGACAATCACGATACGTGGATTGGGATGCAGCTGCTACTGTCGAATGGGGACGATGTGCCCAATACATTGTGTCCCTGGCAGAATTGGAAGCCGTGTTGGAGCAATAACCCTTTTTGTGGTGGTATCAACGATGATTCCATGTACAGACTTGCCTCTCGTTGGAAATCAACTCCCTTTTGTATGTTTTTTTTTTTAAGTACTATGAAGATAATATATAACTGCGTATTGATAAACAATGGTATCATTATTATGATTCATTTTACACTGACACTGGCCGCTGCTTCTTGTGTGGATGATTGTGTATGTATTATTTTTTACGAGTTACCATCCGTAACGACATAAAATACCCCATGATCGTCCAATGCGGACAGAATATCGGTTAAATTCGGTCGTTTGGTTCGATCCGAATTGGGAACCAACGCTTGATAATGTCCGGGAATGTACCGCAGGGTAATCGTATTGGACGGTAGGGGTTCGGTATGGTAGTGCCGTCCCTTGTACACATCGACGTAACCACTGGTAGAATCGAAAATGATGACCGCCCAATCACTTAACAGTGTTGGACTGTCGAGGGTATATACCAGAAAGTCCGAAAAGGCTTGACATTCTTCACCGACTTTTCCTTGAAGGCACCATTCCGGATGTGCCTTGACGACGGCAGCTTCTATAGTCCGTTTGAGTTGTAGAGCCGTCTCTTGTACCAACAATAAGAGAGATGGATCGTCCTCTGGATTGTCTTGATGATGGGAGAGTGCACCGATACCCCACAAATACGATGTCGCCAACGACAGATAAAAGCAAGAATTGGATATGGGTTGATTGTTTTCGTTGTGATTGATGGCACCCGCATCCTTGGACATGAGACAGAGCAAATCCAGTGCCAAGAATTGCTTTTCGATACATTGTTGTAAATCCATACCGTCCGCTTGAAATAAATCTTGTACGAGTTGTCGATGTGATTTCAGTTCTTCATCCCAATGTGCCGTCGATTTGACCAGTAGAGGTTTATCATCGATAGTGAGTGACAACGACAAGGTGTTGTTGCTGTTATTGCCAGTGAGGGATTGCGTGAGCAATGTCCGATATGCCTTGGCAATAGAAGCAAACATAGAAGCGTCACCACCCTTGTCAGGATGGTGTATTCTGGCCATTTCACGATACGATGTTTTGATTTGAGAGATGGTAGCGTTGGATGGAAGACCGAGAATTCCATGAGGCGATATTGGTTGTTGTTGTTGTTGTTGTTGTTGTTGTTGTTGATGTTGTTCTTTTTGTTGTGTATTTCTTCCTCTATATTCTACCAATGCAAAATCCAGTAAACTCAGTTCCATGGCTCGTTGAATGGCCGTTTCTTCCAATAGATGCGGTTGTTCTCGAGTGATTTCTTCAAATGTTGTATGTATGGAATGATCCAATTGTGTTCGTTGTTGCTGTCGTTGTGCATTCCATTGTTGTTGTAACAACAAGACTGAAGCAGCATTATGATTGGTATTGTTATTGCTGCCGTTGCTGTTGAGATTGTTGGGTCGTGTTTGATCACTGGAAGACTGCCTGTGAGTGCCATTGGTGTTAGTATGACTGTTGGACGGTATTTCCACTCGATACTCTTCATCAGTTGATATTGGGACAATGAGTATCCACTCATCGGACGGATCTGACATTGTTGCAATGATAGGTGTATCGTGTCGCTGTCGATACTGTAGTTGTACTTTTTCTTCTTGTTCTCTTCGGAATGAAGCGCTTACAGAATGCCACGTTCGACTGTTCTTTTTGGCCTTTTTTCTTCGGGATGACGACAACTTGTTCAGAAAAGTTATCAGCATTCTAAACAGGAATTGTTGTTGTTTTGTGGTGGTTGTTGCTGCTGTCTGCTGCTGTGGGGATAATTGAAGTAGCTGAACAAGGATCTTTGACAAGTAAGAACAAGAAATAGTGTTTTGTGATGATGATGGATACAGATGAACGTTAACGCAACAAAATAATACTCGGAAGACGAAGTACGTAGTAGTACCGGTATTACTGTTACGTAGACGTCGTTCCCCCGGGTATGAAAGAAAATCCATTCCGGTATTATCCATTCGTGGAATCAGCTCTCTACAAGCGTTCGTTCTATTCTCACATCAATCAACGGGAACGTTTCCACGACAAAAAAATAATTTTAAAGTACCGGTACTATTATACACGTAGTACCGGTATAATATTACACCTACTACCTTACTACCGTAGGTAGTTGTGCTTCGGTTGGGCAAAATGGAAAAAGAGTCGATCAGTTTGACAGTGATGAACCGATAAAGACAAAAACGTCGCTTCGACACAACCAGCGACACAAACTGCACCAAATATGTCTCGTACCAACTACCGGTAACTGTACGATACGACTACCGCAGTAAATAATTATATGGCGTAGTTAGGAATAAAACTATTTTCACTTGGTGCTATCTTTCTCATATTACTACGTCGTACTACTTGGCGAAGAAAGGAATATGAACGGTCTTCCAAGAAATTTATTTTATTATATATTGTTATTACGCATTTGCATTTACAGTTAGAGTCAGGAAAGATTCTGTAACGCGCACTTCACACAAAAATGAATCTTGCAAAGATAATTTTGGTTACAACACGGTGGTTCAGTTGAAAGATTATTCTTTGAGAATTACGTTATGTATATTTTTTAAGATTCTTTAACCAGCACTTCACACAGATGAATCTCCTTGCAAAGTTTGGTATGGTTACAACACGGCGTTTCAGTCAAAAGATCATACATTTTAGAATTACGTTATGCATTTAGAGTCAGAAGATCCTATGACAAGCACTTCACACAAAAATGAATCTCCTTGCAATGATTATTTTGGTTACAACACGGCGGTTCAGTTGAACGATCATCTATTTCAGAATTACGTTATGTAGATGCATTGGGAGACAGAAGATTCTATAACACGCACATTTCCAGTTCGGACACTGAAAGGGTGCTTGGTAGATTGAACTTGTTGCACTATTTGCCACCCTAGCTTGGAGGCTGTACAGATCACCTAGCCATTGAGATGAGAGCTGGTATGAATAGTTGGTATAGCATGAGAATTGAGTTTTTTTTTGGCTCCATTATTTGTTGGCCGAAAGTTTGTGATTCACACCCAAAACCAATTAATCTTCAGCTTCAAAATCAAGCTTTGCAAAAACCAAGGCAGTGTTGGCAGTTGCTTGCTGATTACCCTCCTTCACTAACAAATTCAGCATTTTCTTCCATTGCGGAGAAGAAAATTGGATTTTTCATACCCAATTTTTTAAACGCCCAGGCAGTGTTGGCAATATCTTGTCGGTTACCCTCCTTCACCAACGATTCAGCTTGGTTTTCAATGGCACGGAAGAAATTTGGAGCTTTGATATCTAATTTTGCAAATGCCCAGGCAATGTTGGCAATATCTTGTGTATTACCCTTCGTCATCAGCAAATCAGCTTGTTTCTCGATTGCAGTGAAGACAATAGGAGCTTTCACACCCAATTTTGCATACGCCCAGACAGTATTGGCAATTTCTTGTGGGCTTCCCTCATTCACCAACGATTCAGCTTGTTTTTCTATTGCATCGAAGAAAGTTGGAGCGTTGATATCCAATTTCGCAAACGCCCAGGCAATGTTGGCAATAACTTGTGTATTACCCTTCTTCATCAGCCATTCAGCTTGTTTTTCGATTGCAGTGAACACATTAGGAGCTTTCACACCCAATTTTGCATACGCCCAGGCAGTGTTGGCAATTTCTTGTGGGTTTCCCTCATTCACCAACGATTCAGCTTGTTTTTCAATTGCATCGAAGAAAGTTGGAGCGTTGATCTCCAATTACGCGAACGCCCATGCAATGTTGGCAATTTCTTGTGGGTTTCCCTCATTCACCAACAATTCAGCTTGTTTTTCAATCGCATTGAAGAAGTTTGGAGCGTTGATATCCAATTTCGCAAACGCCCATGCAATGTTTCCAATGCTTTGTGGAATGCCCCCCTTCACCAACGGTTCAGCTTGTTTTTCAATCGCATTGAAGAAGTTTGGATCGTTGATATCCAATTTTGCAAATGCCCAGGCAATGTTTGCAATATCGTGTGAATTGCCCTCATTCGCAAACGATTCAGCGAGCTTTTCAATTGCAGAGAAGATTTTTGGAGCTCTGAAACCCAATTTTGCAAATGCCCACGCAATGTTTGCAATATCATGTGAATTGCCATTCTTCACCAAGCATTCATCTTGCATTTCAATGGCATTAAAGAGCTTTGGAGGTTTGATACCCAATTTCGCAAATGCCCAAGCAGTGTTGGCAATATCTCGTGGTTTTCCATTGTTGGCCAGCCAATCAGCTCGTTCCTCAATGGCATTGAAGAATTTTGGAGGTTTGATATCCAATTTTGCAAATGCCCAGGCAGCGTTGGCAATTTCTTGTGGGTTTCCCTCATTCACCAACGATTCAGCTTGTTTTTCAATCGCATTGAAGAAGTTTGGAGCGTTGATATCCAATTTTGCAAATGCCCAGGCAATGTTTGCAATATTTTGTGCGTTTTCCTCCGTCGTCAACCATTCTGCTTGTATCAATTGCATGGAAGAATTTGGTATCTCTGATGTTCAATGATGCAAACGACCAAGCAATATTTACGAGTCCCTTCGAGTCACCCTGAACTACCAACTCTTGGTCAATGTTGGAAGTTGTTGCAAACGAAATAATCTTTTTAGCGCTGCTACTCTTCAATTTCATTTTCCCTATGGCATGAATGATTTTTGACATTTCTCGAGTCTTCATCCATTCAATTTCGTTATGACTATTATTTTGTTGAATTCGAGTCGAGAGATCGTCCATGAATTGTTGGAACAAGGGATCCAATCGTGGAACCGGTCGGATGCATCCCAAATAAGTGATTGTCGTTGCATAGTTCACGTCATTGAATGCATCGCTTTCGTGTTGATAAAGGATCAAAATGTCCTTCCATTTTCCCTGTTTCCCCAAAGCAACGATTTTTTTGTTTCGTTCGATCGCTTGATGATGATCACAACTTTCACTTGAAGTCTCAATTGGTTGTTCCTTCTGTTCAGAGGAGGAGGAGGAGAAGGATCATTGTTGTTGTTGTTGTTGTGGAATGTTGTATCCGGCTTGGCTTGATGAAGACTGCGGCTGCCGGTAGTCCTTATGATGGTGCTGCTGCTTTCTACTAGCTTTTAGTTTCGACTGCAAGTGAAAGATGGTATTATGTGTTCTGTAAAATATTGGACGGTGATAGTAACAACATCGTGGACTGATATGGGTGCCGCCATACAAAGGCATCGGCAACCGTTTTGGTTGTTAAGATACTGCAGTAATAAAACGTCAACCACCACCATTTCATTGGAGTAGTAGTAGTTGTTGTTGTTGTTGTTGTTGACGTCATGGCAGTGAAATGATGAACATATTTCTTGTTCCGACCACTACTCCTTCTACTACGACGTATGATGGAAGTATCCATTTCCAACAACGAAGAAAATTTGTATCTGAACGTTCAATTATAATAAGATAGGTCCACTGTACTTGGTGATGCACAACAACAAAGCTTGCACACTACAGCAATCGTCTGTTTTGATGGGCCCAAAAACTCAAATAGTGGAAGCAATTTAGAAAAATGGAGAGAGACAGAGAGCGTTTCACATCATCACAGGATTCGAATTCTGGAGTGCATTATATTACTACAGTATAACGAAATCATACGATCCTAGCTACTACTCCGAGTACCACAACAAGTGATAGATACGGCGGCTACACCTCTACGTAAAAGTACGAACCGGTAAGTGGTAACCGGTATCATAGTCACCTCTACCTCTCTACCGCCAGCGTTGTACGAGTGTATCATACGGTAGAGAGTAAAGAACGATCGTCCGTGCAACACTCGCGCTGTCTTTTTATTGCTACTAGCTAGTAGAGTAGAGTAGAGCTATCATAGCTCTACGTCGTAGAGCTGTTACTACCGTACCTGGTACGTCTTGCTAGCAAGTGAAGTACATAATTGTTTTGCGTAGAAGCTTGCCAGATGTACTACCGGTAGAGTAGAAGCAACAGTAGAACTAATCCTCTCAAAATAATGTAACTTTAAGACTGGCTGGACCTACCGTAGATAGTTGGCATGAAGTGCTCTGGTTCATACCAATGTTGGGGGGGGGGGGGGGGGTCTCAATTATAATATAAAGAAAACACAATGATAACAAAAACACGCTAAATCTTTCACTTATTATAACTTTTTGTATCCAAACATCTACAGATATATCATAAAAACATGTAGTGCATCGTCATCAACGTTCGTCAAATCGGACTCAGTCAAGAGACTTTACTTTGAGACCTTTGTTGTCTGTGATGCTTTTCTTCTTGCCAGATTTGATTCCAGTCGATGGAGCCTTCGTTGTCTTATTACTATTATTCTTCTTTTTTGTGTTGGTGTAACTATCGTCATTGACCGATTCCTTTTTTTTGGCTCCTTGCCGCTTCTTCTTTTTCTTGCTTTCGACGGCAATGTTTTTGCTGTTCCGTATAACATTGATCGGTTGTGGATCTTGTTTTTGGTATTGTTGTTTTTGACTGTTTTGATATGGTTGCTTTTTGCTTTGGGTTTTGTTATTCTGGTTCTTGCTTTGGTATGGCTCGTATGGGTCTTGTCCATGCTGTTCTTCTTCTTGTTGTTCTTGTTTCATTTCGTACGGCCATCCACCCAACATGTTGGGAAAGAACCGACCTCGACAGGATAAAATGCCGGAAAACAGGATCCCTTCAATAATAAAGAACCAAACGAACCAGGCAAGGACCAATTCAATGGCATAATCTTGTAAGAAGTCATAATTCTTCTTGTTCGTGAGAGGCGTAGCAGCATCTTTATTCATCAGTTGAGACAACTCGGTGCTGTTGTTGTTATTGTTATTGTTGTTCTTGTCCATGGTTCCAAGAATGGCGTTGGCACTGTCTTGACCACTGTCACTGTCTTCGATCATGGCCCGAATGACGACAGCCAATGTAGCAGCCGTCGAAATGACAATGACCATTATGACAATTAGGATGTTGCAGTATTTTCGCCACTTGGAGGGTTGTTGTGGTTGATCGTTGTTGTCATCATCGTCATCTTTATCGTTGCAACATTGGCAGGAACTAGCATACCAAAGAAAAGAATCAAAGAGTGAATGCGAGGCACTTCCGACTGTCCACAAGACCAGCATGGCGGTACTGGATATCTCAAACTGTGTGTACTTGGCAGCAAGACTATCATCATTGAGATAGGTAACGGATGTTCCGTTGTATACTGCAAATCCACCGGCCGATAGTTGAAAGATGGCTTCTTCCGGTTCCTCAGTTTCATCTTCTGTGGAGAGTTGCCACATGTAAATGATATTGGTAAGAACAAGTCCGACCATGACACTACCCAACAAGCCAACCGCTCTCATTCCTTTGGAGATTGGGTGCAAGGGAGATTGAAAACAGACTGAAAAGATTGGATGGTTGTTACAGATGTATTGAAGAAAGTCTTGATACCATGTTTCGTTGTTTGGTAAATGAAAGGCACCCTCTGCCAACAATGTTTGAATCCGTCGTTCTTCTGCAGTCAACGGTGGAGGTGTTGAGGAAGACGCGTCCTGTTTGAGTGCTTGTTCGACATCATCGTCAATGTCATTGATACCGTATCCGCTATTCGTTTTCTTCGAATTCATGGCAGCAAGATAACAGCTTCTTTGATGATAATAGTGATATCAGAATTCAGAAGAATCAAACACAAAGGCGTCCAATATTCTTGTGACAACACCAACTATCTTGTTGGAGTGGTGGGAGGTTCCTTCGTTTGTTCGTCCATTTTTTCTCTTAGCTCCTAGTCGTACTGCTGTGATGGAACATCTGTACAACTACTAGCTACTACAGTTGACTGTTGTTTGGCTTATTGATCGGATCATGCGACATGGTGCAAATCAGCAAACAGTCCATTGTCTATTTATCTCCTCATGAGAGAAACATAGGATGGGTATCTTGATGTTGTGACCTTGCACATGAAGGAAGGAAGAATCCGTCTAGGAAAGAGATGAGATATAAAAACTTGACGGGCGTTGTTGTGGCCGTACTGTCGAACGTTCTTGTGGAGTCGGGGTCACAATACAAAATATAAATAAGAGACAGACAGAAAGACACACAGACACACAGACAGAAAGACACACAGACAGACAGATAGAAGCAACTACGACCGTAATACATAATATGATACACTACGGAATACGGAAGACCTAGCTACCGGTAGCTGGTATGTACCTACCGGTAATAGGTATGTACGATGTCAATCGCGAATGTGACGAGTTGACAGTGACTGTGATTTGCAACGTCATCATAATGTATGAATCATACGTAATAAAGGTAGCACATCAGTAGAGATTGGATCGTATGTTCGCCTAATGCCAAGAGCCGAACAAGCGACACTTCCATTCATCATCTCACATGAAACGACAACAACATCCGAAACCGCATCCCACTCTCCACTCTCGCTCTGCTTTTTGTCGGACAAGTTTGAACTTTCACTTTCTCTCCCTGTCATTGTGACAGTGTTGTCTTACCAATATATATACATATAGATATATTATATTCTTTTGCCAGGTGTTTACAATGATGGTTTCTACTTCCTCTATTCTTCTTTCCCTTGTTGTGTTGGTAACGGCACATTGTTATCCGTCCACGGCGTTTGTGGTGTCACCGGGACGATCGTCTACTGCTTCTTCTGCTGCTGCTTTCACAACAAAGTCCACACAACAATTTGCTTCCACATCGGTCGAGACAGATACTCCTGAGATCCTTCCCGAATTTCCATCGGCGGAAGCGTATTTGGAATACCTGGAAACTGTATCACAACTTCCCAAGGGATTTGCCACAGGAACGGCGGATGGGACATTTATTAGTGTGGAAGCACCAGGATTGGGAAATCTCAAGATTCGTGGCACGATCATCCAATTGACCGATGGACCGACCGAAAGTTGGGCAGCATGTTTCACTTCCAACAAGGTACGTACCATGAAAATGTCATGTCTGTCAAACACATCATCATCATGATTCTTTACCATTATCTGTCCCTGTTGGCATCTTTATCTAATTACGTTTTCTTCCATTGGTATTGCAGTTCCCGGGAGCACCCATCAAGGTAGGAAGGAAACGATTGGCATCGGGTGGACCACTTCAAGCTCTCGTCATCAACAACAAAGTATCCAACGTATGTTCGGGTGGAGATGGTGAGGCCGATGCTGAATTGGTCTGTCAAGCAGTCGCTGATGCTTTGAAATTAGAATCGGCATCTTTAGTATTGCCATCCTCGACGGGTGTTATTGGATGGCGATTACCTGCCAAGGAACTGGCACAAGATGTAGTTCCAAAGGCCGTCCTCAATATGCAATCCGAATCGGTATTGAATGCTGCCAAGGCAATCATGACCACAGATCGATATCCAAAAGTCCGAAGTAAGACGTTGTCCAATGGTGCCCGTATCGTCGGAATTGCCAAGGGAGCTGGTATGATTGAACCCAACATGGCCACCATGTTGTCGTACATATTGACCGATGCCACTATTCCCAAAGCAAAATTGCAATCCATGTTGAGTAATGCTGTCGATCAAACGTACAATTGTTTGTCCATCGATGGAGATGAATCCACTTCAGATACGGTCGTATCGGTTGCATCCAATCAAGTCGAAGGTGATGTTACCGATGAATTTGAAGAGGCACTCTTACAAGTGTGTAAGGGATTGGCGGCCGATATTGTCCGGAATGGAGAGGGAACATCCCATGTCATGCGAGTATCCATCACCAACTTTCCTGGGACGACCCGTCAGGCACGCTTTTTGGGACGTCATATTGTCAACAGCCCCCTCTTCAAATGCGCCGTATCTGGCAATGATCCCAATACTGGTCGATTGGCGGCAGCCATTGGCTCGTACATGGGCAAATACATGCCCGATGCCGATGTATCTCAACTGTCCTTGTCGTTGGGGGATAGATGTATCTTCTCAAATGGAAAGTTCGTGTTGGAGGGAGATGAAGTCGAAAAGGCCTTGAGCGGACATATGAAAGACGCCGAGTATGGTGACTCTACCGACTATCCTCCCCATCAAAAATGTGTCGAAATTGGTGTCGACTTTGGTACATCTGTCGGAGAGACTTCTGTCGTCGTCTTGGGAAGTGACTTGACACAAGAATACGTCGTCATCAATGCCGACTATCGAAGTTAGGTTTGGAGAGTTTTCCTTCTACTTTTTTTTCATACATTGGAAAGTAATACTGCCCGTAAAAAGTAGAAAAAAGTAAACATGAAATCTCGATTAAATTTCCACAAAACTGTGGAACGGATTTATGTCCAATGTCCTCCCCCTCATCGCCGACTCATTGCGTCATATCCCAATTAAAATGTAGCACTCAAGACACCTTTATCCAACCAATCGGTAGAGATTTTTCCCTCTGACAATAACGTTAAGAATTCTACAAGCTGTATCCTTTCGACACAAAACGGTGCTGAATGACTTCAAATATCGATTCGATCCACAGGGGCGGGAGAAATATCTCGACGGGGTGGGAAATCACTTTTTGACGATGTTTTCCATAGAAGCCATAGAAAATCGCTTATCGATTCGATCCACAGGGGTGGGAAAACTATCGCTAACGCGCGTAAAGGGGTGGGGAAAATATCTCGACGGGGTGGGAAATCTTGTTTTCCACAGAAGCCCCTACAATAATCTTACGATTCGTAAACTATATCCATTTGAAACAGAATTGTTCAAAATTTGCCAATGGACGGTCCGGTACGACATCAGATATCGATTCGATTTACAGGGGTTGGACATTATCTCTAATGTGTGTGTTGGTGTGGGGTCTTTGATGATAGTATGTTTTGTTATGTTTTGCGATTGTGTGGTTGTTCTTTTACAGTTAATTGTGTCGGGATTGTAGAAAAGTTGCTTGTCAAGCATTTCCAAATACTCGTTATTTGCTCCCGCTGTTTGTTTGTGTGTTTTTATTTTTTTTCGCTTGTTGCTGTGACTGTTGTTGTGTGGAATTGGATGATATGGTCCTGTTTGTTGTGCCAGTCCGTTAGAACCCCAAATCTTGATAGAGCGATTTGAGTTTGTCTTGCAACTTTTGTTCACTCTTGGAATGAGCTCCCTTCATTGCAGAAGTAAGTTGCAGGGATAGTTCCTGAAGAGCATCCTTAGAAGACGGCCGTTGTGCCAATTCAGAAAAATACGATTCGTCAATTTGGATGCCCATGAACTGCTGTTGTCCTGTCATTGTCACTTTGATTTTGCCATTGTCCGATGATCCTTCGACCAAAGTGTTGGACAAATCTGCCAGAGCGGCTCCCGTCTTGTCTCCTACCCGTTGAGAGGATTTGAAACTTCCCAATTTGGAGTCCATAACATTGGATATCGACACCAAATTGGATGCAATGGTGGCAGCAGTATTTGTTGTCGCAGTATCTTTTAGTTCATTGTCAATGTCGTTATTGGGATCAGCACTGTCACCATCATCGCCACCAAACCAGAAAAAGGCACTTCGCTTGGTCAACGACGATGAATGCAAAGTACCATGTCGTGTTCTCCTTGTAGAAACGGGAGGTCTTCCGAACTGAAAATGACCGATCCAAGCATCAACCAATGAAAGTAACGATAGTATCCAAAACAATACTATCAATAAGAGTGATGATGATGATGATGATGATGATGGTGTCATTTCAGATTATAATATATATGGTATCACATTCGCTGACCCGCCCACAAATCTACTCTAGCTAGAATAGCAAAAAAAAAGTCAAACGCAACTGTCACAGAAACGACGACGATGCTTGATGGAAACACGATCGTTGGTAATAAAAATAAAAATAAATGAAAGTGGCGATCCAACATCCAACGCAACTGTTCCTGATGAAAATCGGTGGTGACATAATTTCTCTACGTTGTATCATACCCGACGTGACGATACTGTATGATACCTGAAACCATTCGAGTCAGTCTGTTGTGATTCAAAAGTTGGACAGTTACAGTAGTAGTAGTAGCAGTAAATACCGGTACCTACTCCGAGTAAAACACAACCCCCAACCCTGTGATGACACCGACCATCTGGAGTCTTTCGGCCAGTGAAAGGCTCTGCTTGGCTAAAATATTTGATGGAGTTCCACGATTTGGTTTAAAAATCTGAACGGTTCGGGTAGAACTTGAGTTGAGGGGAGGTATGATATGGAGGGGGGATCCGTGTGGTACGTCGAAAAAAATTCTACTCCGAGTACGTAGTACTACCCGTAGTTGACAAATACTCGAAAACTTCTAACAATTGATTGCAAAAAGGGGGGAACAACCGAAGACTGACTCGGGAATTTCGGGAATTAACTCGCAGTTAAATACTAATAGACTATGATACGTATGTTACAATGACTCGCAGCTGCAATGACTCGCGCGATTAATTGTAATGTTGTCGTAATGACCCTTCCTGAGATGGGTCGACTCCTTTGACTGATTTGTTCATTACTGTGATGAGAAAGATTTTCCACACTCCTGCAACCCATCACCATTATTTTTTTTGGCATACTTACAGTTAAAAGTACTAAGCGTATACCTCTGCCGGTGAGTCCAGACAGAGAAAAGAATACCATCAACAACAACAATACCAGAAGCAATACTACGGTATTCTACTGTAAAAAAATAGTATATACTCCATGGCCAATACTACAACAGCTTCCATTTTAGCCACTGATCTGTTGAGAAAAGGCCTTGTCGTACGACGTTCCGATGGGTTTCAACGATACGCCTTGTCCATTCAATATCACGGAGGGAACAATCGGTTGTTGGGATTTTCGTATCAACATTCTCAAGAAGAGGAACAAAAAGAAGAAGAGGAATCATCGTCATCGTCATGGTCATCATCGTCATGTCGACCCCGCAGTGTGGAAGGACGATTGCGACAGGCATTGACATCGACGTTTGGTAGTTCCGAAACAGAAAGCAATTGGGAAAACATTCAAGTATCGTCACGAACCGATCGTGGAGTACATGCCTGGAAGAATACGCTTCACGTCGATATCAATACGATTGCTACTCCTCGTGATCAGAGGAACGACAAACATTCTTCTTCTAATGATTGTAGCTCCATCCTCCAAAAACTGACAAGAGGACTAAATTTTCATCTGGCACGACAAGATCAACCAAACCAACGACGACGACAACGACAACAGCATTGTTCTTATTATTCGGGATGGAATGATGTTCGTATCCTATCAGCCGCAGCAGCACCCTTGTTTATGCGCAACGACTTTCATCTTGTGGATCCATCCCAACCACCCGTATTGCATTGGAACGCCCGTTTCAGTGCAACTCAACGAACGTATGTATATCGCATCTTGGTCTGGCACAGCAACAGCAACATCGACAAGACAGACATGACCGCCCTTCCCTTCGAATGGGACCGGTCCTGGCAAATTTGGAGTGAACATTTCTGTACACACAAGATGGAACATGCCGCTCGACACTTGTTGGGGACACAAGACTATTCTTCCTTTCGTGGTGCACGGTGTCAACGACAATCGCCAGTCGTTACGATTTATTCCATTGACATTCGATGCCGGCCATACGTCGGACTAGGCTGGAACATACCGACAACAACCACTGGACGGACTACTGCTCCACCTTCCCTTGTTACGATTACAATCACAGGAAATGCTTTTTTGTATCGACAGGTCCGTAATATGGTAGGATGTTTGGTGGAGGTTGCCAAAGGAAGGTTACGACCCGAGGATGTACAAACGCTTTTACACGCCCCAAAACGGCCAGCGGCGTGTTACACTACCGCACCTGCCCATGGATTGTTCCTGGTAGATGTCCAACATGGAGATTTTGTGTTTTGAAGAGACGAAAAGGGAAGATGCTGCAAGAACAACAACGCCAGTACAACAAACACACACGCAACACACTCCTTCTTCCACAAACCAAAATCTTTGCTTTACCCAAAATAACAATAAATTACGTAGCTACCACCACCATTGGAAAACATCAACGATGTATCGACTTTCTACCTACGTAACGTATCCAGCGTTTTGGGATAGGAAATGTGATGTTGTTGTACCTTTTGAGGTATTGCGACGAAAACTCCGGCGGCAATAGATCACAACCCCGGAGTTCTTTCCACAAAAAGTCAAAATAATTTTCCGTACGTTCAGTATTGTTTGATCCGGCAACAAATAAAAAATGTAGGTGAAGCAAGTGCTATACATCATACTGATTTTGTTTTGGATAGTATCGTCCTTTTTTTTAATTCTTAAAATCATCTCTCACTCGCTCTTTCTCATAATGGCGGCTAGGCCAGTAGGTAATGTTGTACTATCATAGCTCCATGACCATCATTGGTGGGTATCATATGAACTTCTCGATCTTGACTGGCATGCAAGATGCGTCGATGCGGATTGTAGGGCAGTACATCCAACAAGCGACTGGATGTGGCGGACTGTTGGTGGTGTTGTCGCAATTGCGTCCGTCGTCTGTTTCTGTTGGATGGTGGTGGAACCGACTCTTCCGTGGCCGATGGCGAGTCACCCGATATTGTTGTAGATTCGGATGTCGTTACGTTCCGTCCACCGTACAGCTGTGCGAGGTACAGAAAGTTGGATTCGTCTGGTTTCGAGTTGCGTTCTGGATTGACCGTATAATCCATACAGTTCCCAAGATCTTTGTTAAAAAAGTCTTCGTCCCAATGGGGCAACCCAAAGCCATGTCCCAGTTCGTGACAGACCGTATAGAGACGTTGAGCGTCGGATTCCCGAGACAGATAGTACTCGTTGAGGTACGCGACGGAACTCATGATGACATTTTGTCGCGATAGCATCACTTCGTTCAGCCCTCTCCATCGTTTATCGCCATAGTTTCCGTTACATATTTTGAGCTTTCCACGTACCTGGCTGCACGCCGATTCATATTCGATCCGTGTGGTACGTAACGTCAGCGAATCGATGGGATATCCATTGTCCCAATTGGTAACACCTTCGTTGATGAATACCTGCCATTCGTCGCTACAGGCGTTAAGAATGTCCAACGCCAGTCCATTGCCGGAATTACTCCAAGCGTAGGCATCGCTCCCGGGAGTAGGACCATCGAGTCCGGTAACATTTCCAGTCCATGGATCATTATTCAACCAATCGTTTTGATTTCCAAAGATGTCACTGAGTACAGGAATATCGTTTGGATTGAACACCCCCATGACGAACAGTAACGGTACAATGGCAATCGCCGTGGCACAGACGAGCAACGGTACAAGTCGTCGGATGCAATTTTGACGGGGTGTCCTTCGACGAGATGCAGCGGCGGCAGCAGCAGCAGCAGCATTCTCTTGTTGTTGTACTTGCTGTGCCAAAGCTTCCTGCTGTTCCAATACAGAAATCCGATGTGCATACTCGGCATCAATCAACTCTTGTTGAATACGACGTGCCGCATCTTCATCTTCCGAAATAGAACTATTGGTCCGTTCGTCCATGAAGGTCGAAGTGGATCGTCCATACAAAGGTGTAGTAGTGTGAGGTGGGAAGGTTTCATGTCGGTTGTTTTGCTGCTGCTGCTGTTGTTGTTGACGACGACGACGATTCTCTTCCTGGAGGACTTGCTTTTGCAAACGACGTGCATATTCTTCATCTTGTAACTGTTGTGCGGTTCTTGTTGTATCGTCTACATACGATGTTGCCGACACTGTACTGCTACGAACATCAGAAGATCGGTGTGTGTTGTTGGTAGATCGACCAATGGTATGATAGATCCGTTCCTGTTCTTCCTGTTCGAGTTGTGCCTGTAATCGTCTCGCATACTCTTCATCGTCCAGAGTTTGAGATCGCTTGAAATTGTACGATGGAGGAGCCGGGGGAGCATGAGGAGGAGGAGCAGGAGTAACCGAGCCCATGGATGAAGAGGCAGGTACAATATATAACGATGATAAGAGATCTTCGGGTGGAGCAGATGGCGAAACGGCTGTATCTCGTGGTTGGTGTTGTTGTTGTTGGAACTGTTGTTGATGTGCTTGTTGTTGTTCCCGTTCCCGTCTTGCTTGATTGTATTGGTTCTTCTTGGCCTGACGACGCAAAAAGTCTTTTCGATACTCTTCCTGTAACGCTTGAGCATAGGCTTCATCTTCCGACAATCTTGTGGAACGACCATTCGACGATGGTTCGTTGTTCCTCTTGGACGACGACGACATCTTCTATTCGTGATAATCCGTTCAGGTCAGTTAACAGTAAATGAATGAACGAATACGACGTACTCTGTATGTTGTGATTATTAGACTTCTGACCGTTTTCCTGCCTTTGTTTATAGATCGTTTTTCCGTTTCGTGCCCTTTAATAATAATAACAGCACCCACTGGAGTAGTAATTGCAGCAGTTGTAGTAGTAATTGATTGATTGATGACCAAAGAAACAAAGAAACGGCTGTTTCATCAATCCAAAAGACCCGATGCAGTCGTAATAACAACACTAACAGGAAGGCTAATTGCAGTACCGAAGTAGCCAAGTAATACAAATACAAATTGTTGTATAATAATATAGATGGACAGAGATGGAATGCAACCTGCACAACCAACCCCAAACACCAACGAAAGAGGTGCAGTGCCGTTTTTTGTTGTTGTACAGTAGTAGTGCAGTCTTGTTTGATTTGATTGATTGACGAAGTAAGGTATGTTTTGTGTTTCGGAGTTGGTGGCTTCTCTCTCTTTCTCTATTACGTAGTACTAAGTACGTTACGACGTACTACTACGGTTCTCTACCGTAAGTTAGCTACCGTAGGTCCCGGAAGACCACGATACTTGTGCACTTTATTTCGCTCTCTCACGCATACAAGTACCTACTGATAACAGTAAATACACGGAGTATCAACAGAGGATAGAGATAATAATGCACGACCCGCAAGCCGCAAGCATCACGCACACGATCAATCGCTGAATTGCGAGAAAAAGCGAAGCGAAGCTGGAATACTTCCTACACGAAATAAAATAATTAATCGGACAAACATAAATACTCTATTGTTAAAAAATTAAATACTACTACTATTATTAATAATTCTACGTACGTAATACAGGTAATAAAGTGTAAACACAAACGAATCATCGCACGTACCGTAGTCCATGTGGTAGATTACCGGGTTCCGGTAAAAAGTCCGAACGACTGACGCAGAGAGCATGCACGGTATAAATAATAGAAGAATTTTCACTAACGGTGAATGGTACTTATCGACGTATGTACAAAGAATGGTATTGAGGAGCAGTATGGTAGTACCCTCAGGTAGTAGGTAGTTCGTAGTACCGTACTCGGACTACCGGTACGAGTACTACGAACTTCGAAGTACGATATTCGTGTACTACCGGTAGACTTACGGGACCGAAAGTAGACTAAGGTGGAGTCTGCCGTACTTTTTACTGCTAAAAGGGAATCCGGACAAAAGAGAAATATCCGAAGTTGCGTTGAAAAGGCTCCCAGTCTACCTTGTCGTGGTGGAAGGGCTTAACCCAGGTTTGTCAGAGCCGGGGGAACTAAGAATCCACAGACGATCTATCAGTGCAACGGAAGAGATAGTCCCAGCGGCAGTACCAACTACTGCTGTCTTGTTCATGGCATCATGCAGAACCGGTGGCCGACCGGAAAGATTGCGTTTCTCTTATTTAGTCGTTAGGGGGCTAAGGGATAGGAGGAAGAGTGTGAAAAGCATGATTCCTGATAGAGTTGTGATGGGCACTGACATTTCTGTGGAAGAAATGGCATCATAACTCAGCCGAGTGTCAAGTGCAGAGGGACGGTACTATTTCATTGGAAATATTACTGGTGCTTGGCATGGAAGGCTTCTTTTACACGTACAATACGCCCTATTAGGGTTGCAACAGGTAGAAGATATCAACACACCCAACACAATTTATGTGGTTAATTGCTGCCTTCTCAGCATTGTTTTCGGAAGACCACGCCATATCTGACATTCACTGGTTTGGACTTTTCCTCATTCGTGAGGTTTTTTTGCCTTTCCAGTACTGAGTGGTGGGTAACGGGGTACTGAGTGGACGGAAAGCTGTTGCATAATACTACTTCTATGACAATGACTGTGATGTCATTTTATTCATCATGGACGAACACGTCTCCCAACAATCCACGCCGGAACTCGACGCACCGAACGAAACATTCCAAGAGATGCGAAAGTGGAATTAAAGACTATTTGGGTATTTCAGAACTTAAGGGAACTGAGGGAACTTACTGTTAGGGACTTTTGCTTTCGGGGACCACATCCCCACGAAGAAAACTCATCATTTGTTCGTTGTAACTGTATCATAAACATGTCCACCAACCTCGTCAATGCTTAGTAGAAAAGCAAGTACTTCAGCAATCATCTTACAAAATTTCATGTCAAATAGACGAACGGTAGTACCATGGCGCAAGAGCTCCGAAAAGGGGAAGATCCATAAACAGCTTTTGGCTGACGTCTCGTTGCTGGATATATATGAAAATGTCATGTATGAAATGTCAGAGGAGTTCAAGCAGTACGACAAAGACCGATTTGTTGCGAACGTAAAAAAACCTCAAAAGCTTTCGAGGAAGCTGCTATGATTCAAGATCGACAAAAGTTTCCAAAGACCGTAAGGACAAGTTTGGGATAGCGTACGACTGAAAATCCAGCGGATTCGCTGCCTGTAGTATCATTTCCGGATCTTCCAGATCGGACGTGTGATGGGTTGATAGGCAATTATGACATTTGACTTGAATGTCGGGATATTATTACAGGCAACCGTGAATTGCTTGAAAGTACTGACTGCCATTGCTTCTGCATCCGGGAAGTCAATATCATACAACTTACTCTCATCCAATTCGTTGCCGACCACTCAGAACCAGAAATATTTTTTAAAGTAATAATATTTACACGAGAAATAAAAATTGGTGAAAATAAGAAATATGCTGATTTCTCTCTAGAAGTGACAAATCTCCGTCACACTTGGCACACTTGACACCAGGCATGAGATGTAGGATTAAAGGGGACATTACATCCACTGTCTTGAAACATATCTTCAACCTTCACTTGAGAAATGTGGAACGTGCTGTGCCAAACACAGAGATTTTGATTGAAAGAATATGCAGATTCAAACATTGAACTCATATCTGTCACAATGGACACATTCCAAGATCCAATGTCTTGGTTAAAGGTGAGTGCATACGCAAACATGCCACTCATGTCCACCACATTGGACACATCCCACAAGTCAATGTCTTGGTTGAAGGCCTGTGCATACTCAAACATGGAACTCATATCTATCACATTGGACACATCCCAAGATCCAATGTCTTGGTTGAAGGATAATGCATCTTGAAACATTCCACTCATATTTCTTACACTGGAAACATCCCAAGATCCAATATCTTGGTTGAAGGCCTGTGCATACTCAAACATGGAACTCATATCTGTCACACTGGAAACATCCCAAGATCCAATATCTTGGTTGAAGGAAAATGCATACTCAAACATGAAACTCATATCTGTCACACTGGACACATCCCAAGATCCAATGTCTTGGTTGAAGAATAATGCATCTTGAAACATCCCTCTCATGTCAATCACATTTGATGTGTCCCAACAATCCAGGGCTTCATTGAACATTGTGCCTTGATTGTCATCAAAATCCTCAGCAAAGAAGCTAAATGCAAATGACATGTTGGTGACTTGAGAAACATCCCAGCAAGAAATTCTGGATCCGTAAGGACTGGCTGTCATATTTTTCATATATTCTTTGACAGCCTGCTGGAATTCTAAGCCACTGACGTCAACTGGAATTCCTGAAAAGGCTTCACACCCAGCCTGAGATTGACACAGTGCGATACTCTTGTGAACTTTCTTTTCTTTGGTGCCAAACACAATTCCTAGATTCACTCCAATTAGAAGCAGCAATATGAGAGTTGCTGCTGTCATAACTTTTCTTGTTGGCATTTCTTTGGCAGATAGAACCTCTGCCAGCACTGCTTTTTGGTTGATTCTCTGTGCAATTCTCTCTTCATATTCTGCCTCAATCTGTGTATCATCCACTACCATTGCCTCTAAAGTAACAAGCGTTTTCAGGACATATTGAAGCATCAGATTCAAGTATCTGACTATTGCCTAAAAGTCCGGTCGGAATGTGAACAGCACCTGGTGCAATATCACTGTAATCAGAGATGGTTTCAGACAGCGTGTCGGGAATTTTGTCGTATGACAAACAGCCAGTTGCCACAGCTTTCCTCCCCGAATCTTTTGAATCACTTGCACCAGCAACATCGGCAGTGGTCATGCACACTTGTGAAGATGTTCCCACAACACCCGTATCATCATCCGTAACATGATTCAAGTTCATTTTGGACAAC